>CM056580.1:12713080-13343437 GCA_029721435.1 Gymnothorax reevesii | reverse complement strand
CATGATGTGTGATTCATTTATCGGCTATTTTGACTTATGAATCAGAATTTGAGATTCTCTTTTCACTCCTAGTTTATTCGTCGAATATGTTAGCGGGTTGTTTCCATAACTAATAGAAGCTATCCGTTAATTTGCGAAATAATAGGCCTAATAGGCGTAAATTTAGGCTTATTGTTGCGCCTAATATAAGGTGCAAAACAGGAATAGCTTAGGTAACATTAAGAACTCCTCAAGTGCTGCTTAATGTTTTTTGGCCTGAAATATGGCAATACCAAATCGTTACGACCCTTCAGAGTTCAGATTTCTCATCTTACACCGATAGAGTTTGTGGTCGAGTCCTTAGACGGAGTAAATCTTAGACCTTAAAGTCAATTCTCTCTCTCTCTCTCTCTCTCTCTCTCTCTCTCTCTCTCTCTCTCTCTCTCTGCGCGTGTATGTGTGCTTGTGCATGGTTCCAAGAAAATTAGTTATCACAAAATTAAAATTATTACTAGTTATTCGAATTGTGATCGAGTTTCGGCTGACAACCTGGAAGATCTTGAATTAAGCAAGATAATCCGCGCCAGATATTTACGGTCCTCAATACCTACCGTCTCCAATCATTAGTTGGAAGAGATGTTTATTAGTTAGAATTAATTTTCGCAATGCAGTTGAGCTCTGTTCCACTTGGCTTGACGTCGCATTTGTTCCAGAGTTATTGTCCTGAACTGGTGTTGAAACAATAGGCTATATGTTCGGCTGCTTGACTGTAATTAAAAAAAAAATGAAGTGCGTTAATTGCATTTGGCTAGTTGACTTTTGATGATGTGTATGCCTGGTGGTTATTCTTGGTCGGTAAGCTTCCGCCATTCCTCGCACCTGGGAAGCCTTGCTCATTTTCTGGTGTGACGTAACATAATACATTGGTTAATAACGCAGGAAACTACCTGAATGTCGTTGAATAGAGATAGTGAAATGAAGAGTATCTCTTTTTTTTGTTTTATTGTTTCTACAGAATGATCCGGGGTGCGTTTCCAAAGAGCATATTTGCTAAATATGATGGCAACTTGGATAGTTCGAAGTATGCAGTATCCTAGTGACAAAAGTGTTTTCCAAAGCCATCTAACTATTCAGATGACTTCCGTAGATTAACCATCTTTAAGCGACGGAGGTGTTCCCCAAAACCAACGTTCGAACTTACGTTCGCGACTACTGTAATTAAGTTGTGTGGATACACAACTACTCTCGAGCTGTAGTTACAATGTTAGTTCCTGGTGACCGCGTCATCAGTGTCGGAAAACGTTTCGCGACGGGTAAACATGAGGGGAGTAGCTGAAAATGTTCGATAGTCTTGCTGTACCAACATCTATGGCTACTAACCAATCAGTAGGCCTACTTTGAAATGGTGGCAAGTCGGAAAAGCACTTTTTATTGTTTATCTGTTTGTGTGCAGGTCTATGGTCGCATCTAGGGAATTGCATATCTTGTGGCCTTCGTGTGCGTTGGCTAAGTAACATTAATGTTGGGTAACGTTAAAACACGCTCTCCTAATTCAACACTTTCTCACCAAAGTGTTTTTGTTCCGCTATCGGTTGAACGGGAGGTGGTTAAGGTTAAGACGGCGGTATGATTGGAGAGTAAATCGGTCAAGTTTGCCACTTTCTGTAGCCAGTTTTAGGTAGAATTTGCGATTTTGCTGTGTATTTTTAATGTAACGATGCAGAGAATGTTGTTAGCCCACTTTTGACTGCGTAGGCCTATGGTAGAAATCATAGGCCTATCTATTCTTGCATAATAGTTGAGGTAAAAGTGTTGGTAAAAACAAATGGAGAGGGGGAGATGAAGGTCAAATATATTATACTGAGCAACGAAAGAAACGCAAATTAGCTAGTAAGTTAATGCACTCTTATCGTTACTCAGTCAAAGTGACCGCAAAACAAAGGGAAGTTTGATGAGACGAGTGTAAATGTGCACACGGTAGTAATAAATTTGATTTTCTGTAATTATCACTCAAACTTATTTTCCGGTCTGTCTTTAAATAACTTGCGTTTCTTTTGCTGCTCAGTATATGTAGGGGCCTATGTTATTGCCCGCATACAGTAAAAACGGCCTGCCAATATATCTTGTTTTGGCCGACCTGTATTGGCCGAGTTCAGCACGTGCACAAGTAATCATTGGCAACTGTGGCATTTGCTCTCTTCAGAGAAGCAGACGACAGTCGCGGACGACATTTAGCTCTTTAATGAGTCTTGAAGTCGTGTACTACAGAAGTCAGTCATAATATTGTCATGATAGCGTGTGTGTGTGTGTGTGTGTGTGTGTGTGTGTGTGTGTGTTTACACTGCTCATCCCCTCACTACGCGTATGTGAACTACGTGTGTGTGTGTGTGTGTGTGTGTGTGTGTGCGTAACTGCTGCTAACATAATGTGGTTATTGATCATGATTATTGATTATGGTTATTCAACATGGCAACTGATCTACCGATGAATATGATGAGAAATATTGAAATATAATCCTCAACATACTTAAGCAATTTATAATAATTTTATTAATTGGTTATTTTCGCATTGCCTTGGTATTGGCCTGAGGGTCGCCGTATTGGCCCGAGGCCGCAGGTGTAGTACGGAAATAAATTATTTAAAACATATATTGTGTGCGTGTGTGTGTGTGGTATACGTGTATATACGTGTTATTATTTTTTTTAAGTTTCTCATTTTTAAAGGCCAGCAGAATGCATGGGCATGTTCAGGATCCTTTACAAAGAGCTCATCTTCGGAAAGCTGGACATTTGCTGTGTAGGGAACAGGATGGGTGGAGTTGGACGAATAGTCTGAGGGAACTCTAGGGATTCAGGGGAAAGAGCAGCCCTGACAGACTAAAGGCCATGCCAGAGGAGGCCAAATGTAGAGCGGCCTAGTGAGGGGATGGCTGATGTTAAGGGGCCCTGTGTGGGGGTGCCCAATGTTGAGGGAACCTGGGGATCAAACTGAAAGGGCCAAGGTGTAAATAGGCCTAGAGAGAGTATGCAGAGGGTGGAAGACACCCGCATTTGGGAAATTGTGCAAACCTCAGACAACTTTGTCCCTGGGCTTAGAATGGACAGAACTCTCTGCAGGATGAAGAGGAGGAAGGCTGATGTTCCCACCACCAGTCCTCTGTTGCTCCTGAGAGCCGCAGCCTTCCTTTTAGTGAGGCATAGTTCCATTATTTCCCCTTCACATCTTCAGCAGTGCATCTCCATCCATGGCCCTCAGTATTTTTGTCTGAGATTTCCTGCCTTTTATTGTCCCTTCAATCAGTCAATTTTGTTTATAAAAATGAATAAAAATTACGACTTAATATTTCCTGTTTTGTCTGTGTGTTTGTGTCTTGAAGATTGGTGTCTTCGAGTAAATCATCATAAGCGAATATCAAAAGAAAAAACATGGTATAGAGGTCGTTTAATCTTTTGCTCATTACTGAGAGTATATGTTGCCATAAAAAAAGATCTCCGTTTGGGATACAAACTGTCATTTGAAAGTGCGCGTATCCTATAGGATACTGTACCACGTTAGTATTTTATGCATAAATTGGTGGACCAGGTAGTAATAATTGTTAATAACGGGGAAAAAATATAGACTATGAAAAAACACGAATTTACAAATAGAATTTATGTAGCTAATTTAATGCATTGAAATTGCTGATCGTTCCTTCGATTTTTTTTGTCTACAGGAACCGCTGTCTAAATTTGTATTTAATTTAAATGATACATTTTATTGATTTTATTGTTGTTGGTATACGATTACAATATAAATGGCATAAATGATAATGTAATATCGGTCGAAACTATTTGGGCACAATATTACAAAGATTGAGTGCTTTGCAAGCTTTGCTGTGGGACTAAGACCTTCTAGAAACAGGTAGTTGAACTACCGTATTGTTCAAACCACCACTGTTAACACTGTTATGCCATCAACAAAGTTTTGGGTAACCGTCGTACCTCAGGTTTTAGTTTAACGATGCATCGTCCCATCGTAGTTTAAAGCTAATTTCCGTCTTTGGGAAACGCACCCCTGAAAAACCTGTATCACACTTTCTTCTCCTCACAGTGCTCGGTTCTCCAGATGGAAAGCATTATAGTGGGCCATTTACGTGTAATGTATCAAATTTTATCTTTTCATCTTTAATACTGAGATCATAAATTATTTCATATTTATGTCTCGACTGGCCTATTTGTTGCCTTGGCCTGGTTCACATCGTCAGAAACAACGAATGCTAGTTTTTGTTCTCATTGGCCAAATTTCAGGAATGAAGGTACAATAGCAATGATCTTTACGTGCTAATAAATTCATTTTAAAATGCGAACAAGGTTCAAATGACAGCCTTGAGCCTATATCTTGATTGAGGTGAAATTTTAGGGTAAACCCCAAGTGACATATTCTGTGCCTGTATAGGCACTTCACACTCATACGCATCTAGGTATAGGCCTAATAGGCTACTTTCAGAGAGATCTCGTCCCCACAATCTTAGAATGAATGTTTTGAAAAATAACAAAAATGTGTTATCACATGTATAACACATTTTGTGTTGATTTCAACACAAAATATGTAAAAAAGTTTTTTTTTTTTTAAATCAACACTGATTGTGTTGAAAACAACACGAAATGTGTTGTCCTTAACTAGACACACAGGTGTGTTAAATTAACACACGTGTTATTTTCAACACATCTCTTTTGAGAGTGCATTGCGGCCCGGACGGAAGGACTCCAATTCAATATCCCCTGTTCCACTTCGTGGCGGGGGATTCAGACTAGATTTTGTGATTGGGATCTTCAAGTTAAAACATGCGGGACTTTGAGACAATTTAAATGTTACTTGGAGGCCTTTATGGATGATAATCAGTAGTAGTTTTCATTTCTTGTAAATGTTATGTCGATATATTTTTTCAAATTCAAAAGAAATTTTGGGTGATGCGGCAAGGTGTTTAAACTGCAAATAAAGCGGAATCCTCCGAATGTCCCCGATTAATGGTCAATACTAGTTTCACGTTCATACTAGCCATACTACATGTTTTGTTTTTACACTTAGACGCAGAAACACATGGGACAAATGAATTTGTCTTTTTTTATTAATATATACTCGCCTGTTTCTAAGTCTGCTGAGCTCTTCTACAAGCAAGTTTTAGAATACAAGAGTACTTTATCATTATGTCAAATTACTTCTTGATCGTGGTCACCGCACATTACAATTTTTTTCCTATCTCGCGCAAGTTTGGGTTTGCTAACAACAAAACGGTTTATGATTTTTTTCCCCCCTAACTTTTGTTTAACACTGTAGACTACTTAAGCGAACCTTATCTGTCAGACCATCGAAATGACAAAAGAGCCACGAGATAATAAAAAGAAAATAAGTTGATATAAAAGAGGTGGATGTTTTACACGTTTTACACAAAAATTTGGGCTTAATGAGAAGGGACTGGTTATAATCGAAACGTTAACAAGGCAACAGGACGGGCAAGAATGGGCCATCAATAATTTTCATGAATTGGTGACTTTCTGAGACGAAAAGTCCTTCCGCACTATTGCGAATTAACTTGTTCGGGGTGTTCCAACTATGGAAGATTATTACATTTCTAATGTGTGATCAAATGACAACTTTTCGGAGTATGGTTTGCAAGTGTGGAACTGCTGAAGATCATCTTTTGTGGAAGACAAATTTGATGTGAGCAGTTTGGTTCCGATGTACAGTGTCGTTATGTGAGCTGTTGACAGGTCTACTTCCTGAGAAAAAGAGCGACCTGCGTTATCGAAGTGCCTCATTATCTCATGTCTGTGACCTTCATTCTGAAACGATTCTTAATCCACGGTGACACAGCTCTTACAACGATCTGTCTCCCGTTATCCCACCCCATGCGCGCACTCTCTCTCTCTCTCTCTCTCTCTCAAACACACGCATGCGTAGACTGATTTTTTTTTTTTTTTAGAACGAAGTATGTGAGAGGCTTCAAATTTTAGATTAATTTCAAAGTTGACTGAAAATCAGGGCAATTTAAAACGTATGGAAAGACAATTACATTTCCTAGTTATTTAGAAATGAAAGGAGGTCTTTTCACTTGGCATGTATTGTCTAAAGCGAGGCAAATCGGGTAATAGGTAAGTTCATTTCTCCAGATTGAGGGTATAGGCTTAATTACTTGACAACAATTCTGATAAGAAGTTCCATTTTGTAGACAATTTTTCACCTTGTACACTTCAAAGCTACGTATTCTAAGCATACATTTTCAACTTTTTTCAGATTTTTCAATTTTATAACAGCTTGTTTTTTACTTAAACTACTGATGTTTTAATACAAAGAAATTATTGATATCTAGCTGTATGACAAGCGTGTCAAATAAAATATCACATTGGTTTTTGTGTTTTTGCTTTTATCTGAGTCATGATAAATGGCACCTTAATTCATATTTTTAATGTTAATTTACATCTTGGTAACAGCTCTGCATAAGAACATATTTTGGGTGATTTAGAGCCCCTATTTTGAATGAATAGTATGGAATATTGAGAAATGGTATACATATATATAGAGCCCAAAATTTATCTTCTCAAGCTCTTTGCCCCAGTTCCAACATAACATTGGAATCAAGTCATATTTTATTTGACAGTTGGTCATCGCAATAACTTTTACAAATATTTGTTGCTGTAGATTAAATTACTTTAAAAAAATTAAAATGGAAAATAGCAGCATAGATTGCTGTGCGCACCCTTGGTTGTGCGGTTAAAATTTAAGAAACATGAAATGTGGCATCCACAGTTCTTCACTAAAATCTATTACTTTTAAATAAGTCTCAGATCTGACATGATCTCCTTCACGGACTCAGTATAGTATTGCATTAGAGCATCTAATTGTGAGGATGTGCCCCCTGCTTTTGCCATTTTTCCTGTGATTACAACTTGAATTAATCAATAATATATTTCAGATGGAGTAGCATCCCATGAGTACATTACAGCGCACCAGGCAAGAGCCAAGAATACCACCCGCAATAGTTAGAGTTTCAGCGAGAGGTATGTATGGTTTATTTGAAAGTGATTACTCAGCATGTTATTCTTACTCAGTCCGCAAATTCAGAAAGGAAAAATAAGTAAAATTTTTAAGCAGGGAGATTCAACATTTATTGTTTTCCTCAAAAAATATCTAATTTCCACACAAACGAATATAATTAGGTAATATTGTGCATGGAGTCTCTTTTATGGTAGGGTGGTGTAGATTCATTATATTTGAAATAAAATACCCGAGGAGTAATCAATTTTAATTATTTTTCCATGCGATCAGTCAGATACTACACATTAAACAAATGGACCACATTCTCATTTACAAACCCCAATTCTAATGAAGGTGGGATGTTGTGTAAAACGTGAACAAAAACAGCCTGCAATGGTTTGCGAATCTTTTTCAAATTATATGCAACCGAGCACACTACAAAGACAAGATGGTTAATGGTCAAACGGATAAACTTTGTTTTTTTTAAATATTCACTCATTTTGAATTTCATGCAGGCAACACATTCCAAAAAAGCTGGGACAGGGGCATGTTTACCAGTGTGTTACATCACCTTTCCTTTTAACAATACTCAACCATTTGGGAACTAAGTCTAATAATTGTAAAAGTTTTGTGGGTGGAATTCTTTCCCATTCTTGCTTGATGTACGACTTCAGTTGCTCAACAGTCCGGGGTCTCTTGTCATATTTTGCGCTTCATAATGCACCACACATTTTCAATGGGAGACTGGTCTTGTCTGCAGGCAGGCCAGTTTATTACCAGCACTCTTTTACTACGAAGCCACGCTGTTGTAACACATGCAGAATGTGGCTTGGCAATGTCTTGCTGAAATAAGCAGGGACATCCCTGAAAAAGATGTTGCGTGGATGGCAGCATAAGTTGCTCCAAAACCTGTATGTGCCTTTCAGCATTAATGGTGCCCTCACAACTGTGCAAGTTACCCATGCCATGGGCACTAACATATCTCCATACCATCACAGATACTGGCTTTTGAACTTTGCACTGATAACAATCTGGATGTTCCTTTTCTTCTTTAGCCCGGAGGACACAACGTCCATGATTTCCAAAAATAATTTGAAATGTGGACTCATCAGACCATAGCACACTTTTCCACTTTGCTTCAGTCCACGTCAGTTGAGCTCAGGCCCAGGGAAGCCGGTGTCATTTCTGGTCAATTATGGAGACATTAGACTCTGAGCAGGGTGAGGAATTTGGGGCCAATTTTGGGGGTCTGAGACCCTGTATTAATTATAGGGGTTTGAATAAGATCACCATTAAAAACTGGTACCCCCTTCTGTTAATGAATTCCACGTATGAATGTCTGCAGGAGGCGTCATTTTTTATGAAGCAAGATCTCCATAATGCTTATAACTTAGTTTGCATTCGGGAGGGGGACAAATGGAAAACGGCATTTAACACTCATGACGGGCACTACGAATATTTGGTCTTGCTTTTCGGATAGGTTAATGCCCCCTTGGTGTTTCAGGCACTCATTAATGACGTCCTCCGAGAGATGTTGGAGAAATTCCTCTTCGTTTATGTTGACGACATTTTGATTTTTTTCTTCAACACTCTCAGAGCATAAACAGCACTTCAGATGTGTGCTTGAGACCCTCCTTAATGCCAAGCTTTTTGTCAAAGCCGAGAAATGTGTTTTTCACACCCAAACTGTCTTGTTTCGGAGCTTTATTGTTTCTAAGGGGTCGGTCCGTATGGACCCAGACAAGGTGGCTGCGGTCAGGAATTGGCCTGCTCCTCAGAGTGTTAAGGAGGTTCAACACTTCCTGGGCTTTGCTAATTTTTATAGGAGGCTTATCCGTAATTTTAGCACAGTTGCTGCCCCCATTATTGCTCTCACCAAAAAGAATACCTCCTCAGCATTTTTTTGGTCTCCAGCAGCTGATGCTGCCTTTCAGGAATTAAAGAAACATTTTAGCTCCGAGCCCACTCTGGTTTTGCCCGATCTCTCTCTCCCATTTATGGTGGGGGTAGATGCTTCAGAGGTGGACTTGGGTGCTATTTTGTCCCTGAACATGAGGAATATGTCACAACACCCAGTGCATAATACACTACAGTGTGTTGCACTTTTTAGCTTGCAGACCAGTCAAAGTGTCTACTCTCACCCTGGTCCACCTCAAGAAAAATCCACAATGGGTACCTGAGCCTCAAAACCGGACCTTGGAGCAGTTAAAGTAGGTAGCCTGGTCCAGAGAGTCCCATTTTCTTTTACATCATGTGCTTCGACAGGGTACATGAGCACCATTTACCTGGGAGGAGATGGCATCAGGATGCACCGATATGTGATCACCTCTGGCAAGGATTGCAACGTGGAGTCTTTTATTTTAATTTTTGACAAGGTTAAGGTACATGTTTGAGGTGATTTTGGGACCATACCTCTGAGCACATCCTTGGGTTTATGTTTATCAACTGAACCTTTTCAACTCAGCCCACAAGTTTTCAATTGGATTGTGGTCTGCGACAGAGGGCCATTGCAGAAGCTTGATTTTGTTGAGCTATGCTTTGGGTCATTGTCTTGTTGGAAAGTCCATCGATGGCCAAGTCCCAGCCTTCCGGTGGAAGCAACCAGATTGTTAGCCAAAATATCTTGATGCTTGGTGGAATTCATTATGCCATTAATCTTAACCAGTACCTCTGAACCTCTTGAATTAAAACAGCCCCAAAACATGTCTGACCCACCATCAAGTTTCACCATGGATATGAGGTGCTTCTCCTGGTATACATTTCTGTTCAACACAAGCATGCCAATGATATATCTGACCAAAACGCGCAATTTGGTCTCATCTGATCAAAACATCTTGTACCCATCATAATTTAAATGAGGTTCAACACGTCAATCTCCTCCACACGTAGATAAAACTGAAATATGTGGAATTTAATACTTGATTTAATTTTGGTACATGTAATTTTCGGTAATATTTAAGGGTGCCATTAATTGTGATACCTTGATTTGGAGAAAATTGATTTTTAATTAAATCAGTAATGATTTTGTTTGGTCCCACTGGTAAATTAATATTGTACGGTATTTCTCACGTTGTTATTTAGAGGATCTCCATTAATATATATATTTTTTAAATTTTTTTTAAAGTATTGCTTTTGCATTGCTTGTCAGGGGTGGCAGTAATTTTGCAGTCCACTGTATACACTATCGCTCAAAAGTTTGGGATGAGTTGCAAATTTCTTTGTTTTCCAAAGAAAAATACATTTTCATGCATTTCACATACATTTTTCTCCATTCCACAAACAATTAAAATTAGATGATTTTCAAAGAATGATCTACATTTTTGCATAGAGGCCCATTATCAGCAGTTGTTAGTCCTCTACATCAATCTCCTGGTATGGCTGCTAATCAAAGTTAAGCATTTTATAAGGCTAATTGATCATAAGAACACCCTTCTGCAAATGTGTTGCACAGCTGAAAACCGTTGAACTAATAAGGGAGCGCAAAAGGGAGCAGGGCATTCCTGAGGTTGGTTTAGTACCTGAAGCATCAGCAGTTGTTCGTTTGTTTACAGGCTCAAAATGGCCAGAAAGAAAGAACTTCCTTTAGAGACCCGTCAGTCTATTGTGATTAGAACAGAAGGCTATTCGATGCGAGAAATTGAAAATTTAAAATCTCTAACCATGCTGTCAACTACTCCCTTCAGAGAGCAGCACAAACTGGCACTAACAAGGACAGAAAAATAGGCGTGCAATGCATGGAATACCCCTCTGCCCGATGTCAAAGTTTTTGGAGACGCCCGCCCGTCCGCCAAACCGCACAAAGGATAGCAATACCCCGTCAGCCTTGAGGGCTGAGGGGTAATAAAAAGGAGTGGGAGGCCCTGATGCACAACTGTGCAAGAAAACAAATATCTGAGAGTGTGTAGGTTAAGACAATGATGCCTCACAGGTTGTTAACTAGCTGCTGCTTTAAATAGTTCCCGTCAAACACCAGTTTTGGTATCACCGGTGAAGGTGTTTTTTTGTTTTTTTTTGATGAAGGCAACGTTTGAAGTACATATTCATCATTTTCCATTAAAATCATTATTTCTAACGCAGACAATGTCAGCATGTTCTGTTCATTTGCAAATTTTCCTATTCAGACCAATTTCATGCGAGTTTCCATGGAAAACAGGAAAATTTCAAAGTGATCCCAAACTTTTGAGCGGTAGTGTATATATGTGTGTGTGCGTGTGTGTGCGCGTGGGTTTGTGTAGGGGTTGGATATACTTTGAGTCCTTTCTCATTTTACATTTAATAATTTAATTTATGACTTCAAAAGACAGTTATTATTGAAAAAGAAACAACATTAAATGTTTTCTGTTAACTGTACTTTATCAGATGTCAAATAAAATTAGAGTGAGTTGCCTGAAATCTGAATTCAGTGACAGCACAGCCTCAGTAAATCAGATTTGTTTTCTCGGGAAAAGTGCTATTGTGAACTAAAAATAGGACCATAGGTAAATGTGGGAGTGAAATGCAAAACTGTGCAACAAGTTAAATTTCAATCTTGTAATTTCTACATTTGACTTCTCCCTTTCTAAAAAAAAAAAAAAAAAAAAAATGGCTGAAATTGTATTGTTAGAGGTAATGTCACTAGTGTGTCTGCACAACGACCCTTCAAGACACACATGTGTACATGTTGCAGTAAATCTTAATGTCTTTACTGAAGAAGGTACTTACTTCTGTTCCTACATCCCTCAGAATGATTTTTTTGTAATCAATTATTTACCACTGGCAGCTGGTAATAATGCCCAACATGAGCAAATCTTTCACTTACAGTCGCCTTGGGAGCAAGCCAAACCGAGGGAACATGCTCAGTTAATAAACATTTCTGGGTTCCAATTTCAAATATTGTTTCTGTTATGTTCTAAGGTATGAAATTTCATCCTTTGAATTTATTATTTACTCACAAATTATATATCAGAGTAAGAGTGTGAATACACGGAAACTTAGCAGACAAAAGCAGCAGTATTTAATTTGTTCATTGAAGCAAATTGACTGCAAATTAACTATTAAGTGCATTGTAGTTCATCTTAATTATGAAATCCAATACAAGCTCTTAAATGATTTAATTTTTATGTAGGCTATACTTCTAGAACCACCGACAAAATTATTTAAACTGGACTTTATTTTGCATGGTGACAAAACTGCCTGTCATAATGTTTTCTGTTACCATGGGAAATGTATGACTGGTAAATAGCTTTTTTGATACTGTTGCCAAAGTCTCGATACTTAAGATCAGAGATCAAAATGAATGGAACTAAGGGTGTTCCACCAATACCAGAACATTCGCCTGCTATCTTGATGCAAAAGTAAACCAGGGAGAAAGGGCTGATTCTTGACTACGAGGTTCTCATTTTCACTGGAAACTTGTTTGAAGAGGGCTTTGCCATTTCTGCACCATATGTGTCACTAGTTAAGAACGTAGATGGTCTTCTGTTGTCTGTGTTTGACTAGCTTGTGACCAAGTTGCTCAGGTGCTTGATAGGGACATGGAGGGTTGTCATTCAAACCACAGTTTAACTAAAGTATAATAAGTTCTGATTTTGGGTCCTTCAGTTCTCAAGAGGGCAACTGGCCATCTTAGTTTAGTCAATTGTAAATCACTATTCACAGAAGCATCGGCTAACTCTGATTGAATTGATTTGCCTTTGTACTAAATTGTATTTTATAATACTTTATTCTAATAAATTGTTCATAACACAAAACATAATTGATAGACATGGACAGCTGGAAAGTAGAAAAGTGAAACTGTTTAGAAACTTGCGTAGATGCATAGTGCCTTGTGTGTGCATGTGTTTGTGTGTTTTTTTGGGTGGTACTCAAGGAGAAGAGTGAGAGTGCCTGTTTCTTGAGTGAGCCATCTGTATGCCCTCTATGCACAACCTGCCGCATGAAATATTCAGGATTCTAATGAAAACTGATCCAAGGATCTCAAGTTGTGATTTCTCCATGTTCTCCCTCCCACGGGACAGGCTTGATCACTGCCCAGCTGGCCCAAGAGGAAGGCAGTCATGGTTTTTCTTGCCTTGTATTGCAGCGTAACCCACAACAGAACACATGCCCCCTTCCCAGCCTTCCGGGAAGCTGAGTATACAACCCCATTTCCAAAAACATTGGGACGCTGTGTGAAATGAAAAGAACTGGATGCAATGATTTGCAAATCACAAACCCTAAATTTAACAGAAAATTGTCAAGATAACATGAAATGTTGAAATTGAGGAATTTCATTGATTTTTGAAAAATGTCGGCACATTTTCAATTTGAAGCTAGCAACACTGTCTCAAAAATGTTGGGACAGGGGCAACAAAACAATGGAAAAGTTGTGTGATGGTAAGCAAATACACCCAGTGGAATATTTTGCACCTCAATTGGTTAATTGGCAATAAGTTAGTAACATGATTGGGGATAAAGAGTTTTTCACAAGTAAAGATGGTAAGGGTTTCACCACTCTGTAAAAGACTGTGTGGGCAAATAGTTAACTCTTTTTCTTAAATTATTGATCAATGAATATTTGAAAAGAATATAAGGACTTCATCTTCTATGGTACATAATGTCCAGAAATAATCCGGAAAATCTGGAGAAATCTCTGTAAGCAAATGGCAAGGCCAAAAAGGAGTATCAAACTGCTGTAATTTTCAGGCTCTCAGGAGGCACTACATTAAAAACGGCCAGGATTCTGTAAAAGAAGTCACTGCGCGGGCTGAGGAACAGTTTTGTAAACCATCGTCTATACACAGTTTGTCACTGCATCCAATAATGCAAGTTAAGACTCTGCCATGTAAAGATCAACCCAAATATAAGCAAAATACAGAAACACTGCCGCATCTTCTGGCCCTGAGCTCATTTAAGATGGACTAATGCAAAGTGGGAAACTGCACTGTGGTCTGACTAATCAAAATGTGAAATTCTTTTTAGAAATCATAGACATCTTATCCTCAGGGCTGAAGAAGAGACAGACCATTTGACTTATTAACAGCGCTTAGTTTGAAAACCAGCATCCATGATAGTATGGGGGTGCATTAGTACACATGGCATGGGTAACTTGCGCATCTGTGAAGACAACAATAATGCTGAATGATATACCCAGGTTTTGGAGCAATATATACTGCCACCCAGATGTCTTCTTTCAGGGAAGGCCTTGCTTATTTCAGCAAGACAATGCTAAACACCACTTTGTGCACAAAAACAACATGCCTCCCTGGTAAAAGAATCTGGGTGCTAAACTGGCCTACCTGCAGTTCAGATGTGTCATCAACTGAAAATATTTGGTGCATTATGGAGTAAAAAATGAGACAGAGGTGGCCACAAAATGTTGAGCAGCTGAAATCCTGCATAAAACAAGAGTGGGAAAGTATTTGCTTTTAAGACTATAGAAGTTGGTCTCCTAAGCTCCCAAACACTTAGAGTGTTGTTAAAAGACTAGGTAATGTAACACAACGGTAAACATGCCCCATGTCAACTTTTTTGAGATATGTTGCTGGCATCAAATTCAAAATAAGCATACATATATACAAAACCCAAAACCAGTGAAGTTGGCACGTTGTGTAAATCGAAAATAAAAACAGAATACAATGATTTGCAAATCCTTTTGAACCTTAATTCAATTGAATACACTGCAAATACAAATTACTTAATGTTCGAACAGGTAAACTTTGTAATTTTTTGCAAATATTAGCTCATCTGGAATTTGATGCCTGCAACATGTTTCAAAAAAGCTGGCACAAGTGGCAAAAAAGATTGAGAGAGTTGAGGAATGCTCATCAAACACTTATTTGGAACATCCCACAGGTGAACGGGCTAATTGAGAACAGGTGGGTGCCATAATTGGGTATAAAAGCAGCTTCCCTGAAATGCTCAGTCATTCACAAACAAGGATGGGGCGAGGGTCACCACTTAGTGAACAAATGCATGAGCTGATTGTCGAACAGTTTTAAAAAAAAACATTCCTCAACCAGCTATTGCAAGAAATTTAAGGATTTCATCATCTACAGTCCGTAATATCGTCAAAAGGTTCAGAGAATCTGGAGAAATCACTGCACGTAAGCGACAAGGCCGAAAACCAACATTGAATGCCCGTGACCTTCGATCCCTCAGGCGGTACTGCATCAAAAACCGACATCAGTGTGTAAAGGACATCACCACATGGGCTCAGGAATACTTCAGAAAACCACTGTCAGTAACTACAGTTCGTCGCTACATCTGCAAGTGCAGGTTAAAACTCTACAATGCAAAGCGAAAGCCATTTATCACCAGCACCCAGAAACGCCGCCGGCTTCGCTGGGCCCAAGCTCATCTAAGATGGACTGATGCAAAGTGGAAGTGTTCTGTGGTCTGACGAGTCCATATTTCAAATTGTTTTTGGAAACTGTGGACGTCGTGTCCTCCGGACCAAAGAGGAAAAGAACCATCCAGACTTATAGGCGCAAAGTTCAAAAGCCAGCATCTGTGATGGTATGGGGGTGTATTAGTGCCCAAGGCATGGGCAACTTACACATATGTGAAGGCACCATTAATGCTGAAAGGTATATACAGGTTTTGGAGCAACATGTTTCCATCCAAGCAACGTCTTTTTCATGGACGCCCCTGCTTATTTCAGCAAGACAAGCCACATCCTGCACATGTTACAACAGCATGGCTCCGTAGTAAAAGAGTGCGGGCACTTGACTGGCCTGCCTGTAGTCCAGACCTGTCTCCCATTGAAAATGTGTGGCGCATTATGAAGCATAAAATACGACAACGGAGACCCCGGACTGTTGAACAACTTAAGCTGTACATCAAGCAAGAATGGGAAAGAGTTCCACCTGAAAAGCTTCAAAAATTGGTCTCCTCAGCTCCCAAACGTTTACTGAGAGTAGTTAAAAGGAAAGGCGATGTAACACAGTGGTAAAAAGGTCCCTGTGCCAACTTTTTTGCAATGTGTTGCTGCCTTCAAATCCTAAGTTAATGATTATTTGCAAAAAAAAAAAGAAGTTTCTTAGATTGAACATTAAACATCTTGTCTTTGCAGTGTATTCAATTGAACATAAGTTGAAAAGGATTTGCAAATCATTGTATTCTGTTTTTATCTACGATTTACATAACGAGCCAACTTCACTGGTTTTGGGTTTTGAATTTCAAAAGCAATAAAATTTTCACCTGATATGTTGTCTTTGTCCGATTTTCAACAAAATGTTGAGTTTTTACCCCTCAGCCCTCAAGGCTGACGGGGTATTGTTATCCTTCATGCGGTAGGGCGGGCATCTCCAAAAACTTCGACATCGGGCTGAGGGGTATTCCGTGCATTGCACGCCTATTTTTATGATTTACAAATCATTGAATCCTGTTTTTATTTACATTTTACTAAGTGTCCTAACCTTTTTGGAAATGGGGTTGTATGATTAATTCTGTTCAGCAGAAATGACTAAAAAGTTGAGAATTCATCTCTCGTAGCAAGGATCATTCTCCCATCTGCATAGTTTGCATTAAAAGCAGCAGTCTGACCAATCACATTGTTTGTGACTGAGTTGTTGACCCCTCTGTGCATATGTAGATGCCAGCGGACATGGAGCTGCTCTATTTATGCATGCAGTTGCACTATTCTATCATTAGATGAAACACCCAGATCAGGTATCCAGTATTCACTAGCAAGCCAAGCTCGATTGTGGTTTTTTTTTTTTTTTTTTAATTTGGCATCTCCAATTCCACCCGAATCTGGAATGCTCAGGTGGTGAACTATGTACAAGGCACAAGGCTTGCTCGTATGCAACCCCTTGCTGCCAATTCAGGAGAGTGTAGACAGGTTTCGGCTCTCCTCCGAAGCACGCACCCGTCAACCACCGCTTCTTATACACTCATTGGTTGAATCTTCACAAGTTCAGAATGAGGGCGGAGGATACCCAGACATTACCAGGCTTAGAGTCTTCCTGACGAGCGCCCGTCTGGCCAACAGGAGGCGCTTGAGCAACAAACAAGGCAACTAATATTTTCCCTCCCCGGCAGTCCCTTTCCAATTTGCAACCCTGTAGCGCAATAGCCAATTTTGCGCTACTCTGAAAAGGCTACTGACCGCTGCCAGTAGGTACTAGGCGGGTATCAAACTCGCGACGCGATAGTCACTTCTGTTTCGCAATGTGATGCTTAACAGAGTCGACTGCGGTTTTGAATATGCACAAGTTAAGTCCCATCCCTGTTTCCCAGGAATTGTATGAATTAAAATCCTCAGCCAAGCCTGATGTGCGAACTGCATAATATACTTGCCCACAGTATCTATCCCGCAATTAATAAAAAAGATCTTGTGACAAAAAAATTTGACATGGTATTGATACTATATCATGCTACTATTGATCATAGTCATCACACATCAAAAACGCATAATTCTCGACAGTGGAGTCACAAGTAGGTTCCTCCATCGACAAATTCAGCAGTCGTTTATATCCTCCCATATGCTCATGTTCATAGCCAATCACTCAATTATTTAGTAAGGCTCATCTGCATGAAGCACACTGATAGTTCATGCCTACCTGAAACTTCCCCGATAATAATGGATAAGAAACGTGTCGATCAATACAACTCCAGAGTGTAAACTTTCCATAGTAACTGAAAAACATTGATTGGACCATCAAAAAAGTATTTAAACCTTTGCGTAACAGCAGTTAGGTTTTATTCTCTTAATGTTGCACAACTGAAAATGACGCAATTGCACCAAAAAAAAAAAAGAGACTTCCAGAACCAGCCTGAAGTTCTCTCTTACATTTACAGGATTTAAATGAGATATCGTCTTAGTCAATGAGAATTAATCTGAATGACAGAGGACTTGAAGGGTCCTTCATAGAAACACTCTAACCAGTACCCCTGACCAGGGAACTGGCTTTAGAACTGGAGTTGGTCCCCGGGCACTGCTCCATGGCTGCCCACTGCTCCTTACTATAGGATGGGTCAAATGCAGAGGACAAATTACCCCACAGGGTTCAATAAAGTATATCTATGCTAATTACCAATTTCATTCTCATTTTCTTCCCAGAAATTTGACATTCACTTGTGCATCTAAGATATTACTGGTGGTATGAATTGCTAACAGTGGTATTCATACAATGTTTTTCGCAGTAACCCTGTTATTTACATCGCTGCCGCACACCTGTATTTATGCGTCTGCATGTGACATATTGTAATAGTGGTGCGCACCCCTGAAAGCCAATGTGTAATTTGAGCCCTGGGTCCTCCAGATTTTGCAGTGGGTTTATGGGCGCTTTGTCAGAATGCCCATGCCTAAAGATCAAAGTCATTTTTCCACTCTTTACAGAAACGTAACATTTCTCTTTTTTACTCAGGTACAGTTGCAATCAAAATTATTCAACCCCATTGCAAACTGGATTTACCGGCAAAATTTACAAACTTTCAGCTGTTTGTGATGAACAGATTAAACAAGAACATTTTAAATAGCTCAACACGACTAATATAACAAGTGGTTTCTCCAAATTTAACTCAAAATGCCACTTTTAATGACTACTGCAGTCTCAAAATTATTCAACCCCTGAATAGAATCCGTCATAAGAGCATATTTGCTAGTCAGGTATTGTCTCAAGCACACCTAATGCTGCTAATCAAGAGCTTGATTAGTTGCATCAGGTTTGCTTGAGATAGAACACCTCAAATATTTGCACTCGCTAGGGGTTTACTGACAGTGACATTTAATTTCATATCAGAAATATGGCAGTCAGACTTGTCCAAAAAGCTAATAGAGGAGATCATTGCCTGGCACAAACAAGGAAAAGGATACAAAAAGGTAGCACAGGCACTGAATGTTCATTGAGATAAAGTTGTAAGCATAGTTCGCAAGTTTAGAGTGAAAGGAAGAGTGGCAGAAAGAGGAAGCTATGAATGGCTGCCACCAGATTCCTGACGAGACAGGTGGTCAAAAACCTTAAGGTGACTACAGGAAACCCACAGCAAGGCTCGGAGGCAAGAGGCGCTGTGGTTTCAGTTTGCACAGTAGGGCACATACTAAACGTTGAAGATGTCCAAGACACACACCACAACTGATCCAAAAAAACAAGCTCCAATATGCTCAAAACCATCTAAATAAGCCACAGAAGTTTTAGGATACTGTTCTGTGGAGTGATGAAACAAAACTGGAACTTTTTGGGCTTATGAATCAGTGGTATGTCCGCAGGAGGAATGAAGAAGCATATGCTGAAAAGAACACCCTGCCTACAGTGAAGAATTGTGGGCCTTTTTGATGCTCTGCAGCTGCTTTGCTTCCTCTGGCACTAGAAACCAGCAAAGTGTGGAGGGCAAGATGGATTCAGTCAAGTACTAGGATATCCAAGGAGAAAATGTCATGCGTCTGTAGGGAAGCTGACGCTTGGGCATCATTGGACCTTCCAACAGGACAATGATTCTAAGTATACCTCAACATCCACCAAGGCTTGGTTTTGCAGAGGATGTCTGGGAAGGTTCTGGAGTGTCCATCACATTCGCCTCGCTTGAACCCCATAAAAAATCTCAGCTGGGATTGGAAGAAGGCAGTTGTAGCATGCATTCTCTAGAATAGAAGTGAACTGGAGGCCTAGGATAAGATTCCTTGGGAATGCTGCCAAAAGCTTTTGTCCGCCTATGCATCACATTTCCAGCAGGTCATAGTGGCTCAAAGGGTGCTCTATTAAGTATTAAAGATGCTTGTAATGAAGGGGTTGAATAATTTTGAGCCTGCAGAAGTCATTAAAAGTGGCATTTTGTGTTGAATTTGGAGAAGACACCTGTAATATTTGTTGTATTGTGTCATAGTTTCTGGAGGCTGGCAAGCTTTCTTTGTTTCTCTCGTTCGGGACGATATAGTTTTGCCCACAATCGGATTCTTAGGCCAGCTGGCATTAATTGTGGGTGGCGCCCGGACTCTATTTAAACCCAAGTTCCGCCTCGCTGCCTTTGCTAGAGTGTCAGTATAACTTTGCACTATAGCCGGTAAGGTCTCAAGTGAGAGAATTGTTTGAGGGATCAGTTTCAAAGAGGAAAGTGCTAGTTAGCAAGGGAATCTTTCTCTTTATTTCTCTCTTTCAAAGCATCATTGGGTAACATATCTCGTTATCTCGGTAGCCAAGATTTTCCCTTTATTTCGTTCCAGCCCTGCTCGCATTGCTTCCTTTTGTACCCGGACTCGATCTTTGTCCATTGGAAGCACAAGTCTCTCTCTCCCTTTTTGTCGGTTTGTCTCTCTTATTTTGCTGGATTTTGTTTTGTTTTGGCCGTTGCTTTTGCCGACTCGAAACACCAGCCATCACAGTGTTGAGCTATTTTAATTGTTCTTTTTTTATTTGTTCATTGCAAACAGCTGAAAGTTTGCAAATTTTGCCAGTAAACCTAATTTTGATTGCAACTGTATTTGGCTGCACTAATAGAATATGCAAGTGGCTGTCATCTTGGCAGCTTAGTAAACTTTGATTTTTACAGTTACTAAACCAAATTAAAATTTTTAGGTCATAACCGCAGTTCTTAACTGACTTTCAGTAGTTTCAGCAGTCTCCTCAGTTGTTTTCTTTGCCTGATGCAGGCCAATAACTTGATCCCTCTGAAACAGAGTACAATGACACCTTTTCCACAGCCACAGGATATGATCTGACATAATTGCTGAAAAATAAGAGGCTACTAACTGCATCAGTTAGGATTGAATAACTTACCGGCAGAAACATATTAATCGTTGCAGTATTATCCAATGGAAGGCTCTTCCCTTTTTATTCAGTTAAATCATAGAGGTGACTTTTTGCTGGGCATTGTCCGAACTCAAGACATGAATTAATCGGTTTCATTTACACCGTTTCTGTTTTTTATTAATTTAAATTTCTTTTTGATTTATATAAAGTGTTTTAATAAAGTTTGAATCTGTGCAGTTGAATTTCAGGTGATATTCTAGTCTTTTTCAGTCGGACTTGTAAAATCTTCTGAGGGCTAGTGGCAAAAAATGGGAAGAAAAACAATACCAACAAAATACCAACCACAAAATACCACGAAACAATACCAACGACGGACATTGCAGTGAGGTGAAGGATTCGCGTGTTCTTTTGACTAACTTTAATTTGAGCATTTTCCTGGCTGGTGTGAATCACAATATAATGGTTATTTTTCTCCGTCCAAAGACGGGGCATGGAAACGCAACGGTTACGATTAATCTGACTCCATGAAACAATTAGAATACCAAATGTAGTTGTATCCTCGTGAAATATCTGACTCCAAATTACAATTAGAATTGATAGTTTTGGGACAGCATGCGTAAATCGAAACAGCTATGCCATCAGACTTAGCAGTGGAAACCATCGTTGCTCAGCAAATACGCCCCCAGGGTTAATAAGCGCAGCTGTCCTGGCTTAATTCGACAATAAGTCCATTGGTTAAATACCAATGATAGGAGCATCGAGGCAAAAACAAAGTAGCACTGAGCGTGAACATATCACGAACCCAGGTTTATGTAAACCCAAGGGCCCCTTGAGGAGATTAACCGAGTACCGGCTTAATTATGGGCCCAAGGGTACCTATTAAGAGCTAATTCCCCAGGACCGGTATTACACAAACCCTTAAGGGGGAGAGCGTACTCTCAAATCTAAATTAGAAATATCGTTACCTACACACGTCTTGGTAGGAATTTCCCCTTCAGTCCCGGTCGCAACAAGGCTAGAAAGAATATACAAATGTAAAGAGTCATGGAGACCACACAAGCTGGATAAGGAAAAACAATAATTTAATTACCAGGTAGGCACAAACTTGGATCAAACAAATCAATGCTAAGCCAATTACCAGTTACACATAATTTAGAGAGTATATATTCATACCTGGAGAGAGATGAAGGCCACGCGGTACCAGGCCGTACCCCGTGGCAGGGGAGAAATTCAGATGCCACTCCGATCCACCCACCTACGCACAGGCCTAGGCATGCGGGATGAGGTGAAAATTTGATTACCCTATACTCACCCTTCACGCGTCAGATCTTGGGAGAAAAGAAAAGAAGAGCCCCTTACTTTTAAACACCCAAGACCACGCCTCCGAACAAAGTAGAGGAAGGGGTGGCCGAATCGGAGTTTTATTCGCTAAGGTGACTAGAGTATTTTGCATAGAGAGGTGAACGGGATCTGACCAATATAAGATCTTCACAAACAGGATTATCCATAATTTCGAGGGAAATGAAACATGCCCCATTCAACTCCTTGGATTCCCCTGAGAATAGAGAGACCAAACATGACAGGAATATGTGCTAATATGATACAGTTGTCATGGAAAAGCCTTTAAATGGAGTATTATAGTCCAAATGTGTTATAGATATATGAGTGGTTTCTTTACAAGATATTGAACATAAACATATGAATTTCACAGAGATTTAGATTGTTCTAAGCAGATTAATGTAACTGGGCTTCAACTTCAATGAGAACAGTGGTGCAAGTTTCAGAGAAGCTGGGCAGCAAGGAATTACTGGCTCTGGCCTCCTGCTGAGTAGAACAAAGGATGTTACAGCCAGGCATCACGAACATCCAGGTTGTAAAAGTTTACTGCTGATCCTGAATGGGGCTAGATCAACCAAACATTCAGATTTTACACGCGTAATGAGCATGTGTACCAAATATTATTTTTGACATATGTTGTGAGCTAAATCAAACATTTAGGTTCTACACTCCCTCACAAAGTCAGCAGTCTCAGGCTTTTTAGCCCCACAAGGAGCAGACAATTTAGCAGATCGGTCATCTACTTCAGGGGTTTCTAACCTTGTTTTCACAAAGGCATTTGGTTTGGTGTCCTTTTCGTTTTCTTTCTTAGCTTTAAGGAACCAACAGTTAGTTGTAACATGACCTGATTTCTTGCAATAACTGCAAACTGCACCACTTTTGTCACTGTCAGCTTTCACACTTTCATCAGACCTGTGACTGGATTTCTGTGCACCATCACCAGATTTGTCTTTGTCTTTGGGTGAGGAATCCTGGGTATCACCATTTCCTTTCTTCTGAAATTGGGACTATCTATTGTTACTGCTGGACTGAAATTTGGACTTATGTGTGAGAACATATTCATCTGCAAATTTGGCAGCTGATTGCAAATTCAGTGCTTGCTTCTCATTAAGGTAGGTCTTAATATCATCCTAAACACAGTTCTTGAATTCTTCAACTAACACCATCTCTTTTAGTGAGCTGAAATCATCCTTGACCTCCATAGAAGTACACCAGCTCTCAAAGCAAACCTCCTTCTCATTAGCAAATTCCACATAAGTCTGATTGTCAGATTTCTTCAGACCTCTGAATTTCTGTCAGTAAGCCTCTGGAACCAACTCAAAAGCTCTCAAAATAACCTTTTTGACAACCTCATAATCAGAGGAATCATCTGCAGACAAAGCCGAATAGGCTTGTTGAGCTTTACCCTTGAGGGCAGTTTGCAACATCAGAGGCCAGTGTTCCTTTGGTCACTGGCAACTTTTAGCTACCTTTTCAAAGCACTGGAAATAGTTATCAACATCCTTCTCCAAGAATGGAGGCACCAGTTTTACCTCCTGGCTAGCACGAAATTTATTTTCAGCGTCTATTTCTATTTTTAGTTGCTCCATTTGGAGCCTTTCTTCTCTATCGAATTTCTGTAAATCGAAATCTCTCTGTCTTGCAAATTTTTCTAACTCAAATTCTTTGTTTTTCTTTTCTCTCCCTTTCTATTTCAAGCTATATTAATTTAAATCTAAATATAAAAATGGAACTTTCCACTGGAAACTGTTCCAGATCTCCTGGTGCAAACACATTTTCATCAATGTAATATTCAACAATCTCTCTTGCCTGGCTTCCTTTTTGCATGGCGGGTTTTACCTCTGTCAGCTCTAAATGTCTACACATTTCTAGCAGTTCTGTCTTTTAAATAGATTTCAAAACCTCTACGGTTGGTGATGCCAAGAAATCATCCATTGCTGTTGATATATATACAGTGTATATATCCTATATCCTATATATTCTATCTATATATATATATATATATATATATATATATATATATATATATATATATTGGAAAATTCAAAAAACAATTTTACAATTTGAAATTTTTGATTTTCAATAAATGACACACAGTGGTTTATCCCGACGAGCCCCCAATTTGTTATGGCCCCAAATTGTTATGACATTTATGACCGCAGGGGATGACAGGCAAAATTTTAAAACTCAAACAGATTTAATTAAACAAAGACCAATACAAACCCACAATTTATACTACTGACCAAGATTGATAATATACAAGAAAAAAATATATATTTACAGTCCCTTGAGATGGGGTTGCTTGGTGATGTTCCGGGTGAGGAAAATGCTCCAACACAGGCAAAAATCCACAAAAAACTTCACAGGTTTTGAAAAGAGTGACAGGTCTGGTCAAATGTATCCTTCTCCTTGCAATTTCTCCTACTACTTGACTCTCTCAATTTCTCTCGTTATATACTCTTTTGCAGCCCCCTCCCACCTTTTAGACTTTTTTTTTATTCTCTGGGACTTTCCGTCTCAGACATGCCCAGGACATGCCCAAACCTAGCTCCAGACTGGGCTTAGCAAAAAAAAGGTCAATATTGCCATCTAGTGGCTTCTTTCCACATTACACTGTTCTGTTACAACAAGGTATATTTCAGATATTACTGAGCTAGTGAGCTATACTTGTTCTTTATCAGGTTTGGAAAATGTTTACATAAGGTTGCAAGCTCGTAAGTGTTAACTGCTAGCTTTTCATTGCAGAGTGAATGTTCTGTGAAAGTCTAGCAAAATGCACATCGACTGCGGGTGCCGGGTCAATATAGAACATCATGCACAGTAGATAAAACCCGCACACCGTCTCATCTTGAGACTTCTTTATTTAATAAGCAAACAAACAACGTTTTGATCACAATGATCTTCGTCCTTTATCAAGATCATGTGTGTAACATTATTGGCTATAAAAGGGATGCCTTTGAGATTCTCAGTCTCTCAAAAGTAAAGATGGCCTGAGGCTCTCCAACCTGTGAAAAATTGTGAAATACTTTAAAAACAATGTTCCTCAATATCAAATTGCAAAGGCTTCGAGGGTCTCATCATCGACAGTGCATAAAATCATCAAAAGATTCAGCGAAACTGGAAAACTCTCTGTGCGTAAGGGACAAGGCCGAAGACCTTTACTGGATGCCCGTGATCTTCAGGCCCTCAGACGCCACTGCATCACTCACCGGCATGTTTCTGTCATTGACAGTCCTAAATGGGTCCAGGAATACTTCAAAAAACCACTGTCTGTAATCACAGTCCGCCGTGCCATCCACAGATGGCACCTAAAACTCCATCATGCAAAAAGGTAGCCCTTGTTGAGCATGATCCAGAAGCGCCGCTGTGTTCTGTGGGCCAAGGCTCATTTAAAATTGACTGTAGCAAAGTGGCAAAGTGTCCTGTGGTCAGACCAATCCAAATGTGACATTCTTGTTGGAAATCATGGGCGTCGTGTCCTCCGGGCTAAAGAGGAGAAAGACCACCCCTCCTGATATCAGCGTTCGATTCAAAGGCCAACATCTCTGATGGTATGTGGATGCATTAGTGCATATGGCATGGGACACTTGCAAGTTTTAAAAAGCACCATGAATGCTGAAAGGTATATAAAGGTTTGAGGGCAACACATGCGCCCCTCCAGATGACACCTATTCCAGGGAAGGCCTTGTCTATTTCAGCAGGACAATGCAAAACCTCATACTGCAGCTATTACAACAGCATGGCTTCGTAGTAGAAGAGTCCGTGTGCTGAACTGCCCTGCCTGCAGTCCTGTTCTTTCACCGATTGAGAACATTTTGGGCATAATTAAACAAATAGTCCGTCACAGGAGACCCTAAACTCTCCAGCAGCTGGAAGCCTGTATTAAACAAGAGTGGGATCAAATTCCAATGGCTAAACTCAAGGAACTTGTCTCCTCAATGCCCAGACGCTTCCACTCCGTGTTAAAACGAAGAGGGGATGCTACACCATGGTAAACAGGCCGCTGTCCCAACTTTTTAGAGACCTGAAGCTGCCATCAAATTTGAAATGAGCTCATTTTATGGATAAAACAGTAAAATTTCTCAGTTTCAACATTTGCTGTTATCTCTGTTCTATTGTGTATAAAATACTGGCTGGTGTGATTTGAAAGTCATTGCGTTTTGATTTTATTCACAAATTATACTTTGACCCAGCTATTTCGGAATATTCGGAACAAATTGTATTTGTTCATTGTTTTCACAAGCATTGTCACCTCATCGGACATTAAACGAAAGACCCTCCTTTCGCATACTTTGGCTTGCAGTTTATTTTTCATTCAGTCAGCATTCACTTCTCTTTTGCATGCTTACTGATAATTCCCACTGTTATGTGGGGCTGTCGACTGAGACATCAGCGGTCCTGTCAGCTGATCCCATCTATTCACTACCACTGCAAAACCCAGTCTTCTCATATTCATCAGCTTCATTATTCATCATCCTCATTAGCTCATCAGTCAGCAGAGTCATAATCCACCACCACCATCAGTACACGGACTCCATGGGGGGATTTATCGTGCTGCAGCTACAGTAAGGTCAGATAATCCTTAATTACCCAATCACCTTGATGATTCCGAGAGCCAAAGACTTTGTCAAGGCAATCAACACTTCTCTTAATCTGTTCACTGAGTAATCTGTAATAAATGATCTTCACATTACTCCTTGGTTTCTCCTGATTGAATTAAAAATTGTCTTATAATAGTCATCTAGCATTTTCACTGAGCATGAAAAGCTGGATTGGGCCAACCATGTTTTGGTTTTCTGATTTACAGATGATTTCTGGATGATTTTGTAAAACTACTGAACTGGGTCTGCAATAGCACACTTAACATTCCCAATGAATCCCTCAAACTGCGCCCAACTCCCTTCAATTACTATTGTTTTCTGTCCTGCAAGAACATGCAACAATGTCACCATAAAGTATTGCCTCAGAATAAAAATCCTTTAAATTACCGTCCAGTGGCTTCATAAAAATATCTAAACTGGTAAAAAGCAGGAATATACAGTTCAGTGAAGTATTTGGCCCCTTCACAATTTCTTCTGCTGGCATATTTGTCACACTTAAATGTTTAAAATGATCAAAATAATTTTAATATTTGAGAAAAATAACTTGAGTAAACATACAATTTAGTCTTTAAGGTGCCTACAACACTACTTTTCTGTTTTTTTCTAATAAGCAATAAATGAAAATTGTTTTAGGAATGACCTAAAAAATATTTTTTGTTACTTTCTGATAACAGCAACACACTGATTTTCCCTCAAAAATTGTGCCAGAGACTGGGTCCAAAAATGCCTCATGACACTATGACATCAGTGTAATTGATTGCAGTCTCAGCGGAGTTCAGCTTTGAGTCATTTCACTTACATTTACTTGCTGTGAAATTAGCACAGTGCTGCTGCACACATTTGGCCCATTTTGCCCTCAAAGTGGGATCTGAAGGAAATTTATTCGTCAATATGCCTGGATTGTGAAACATTTGTACAACTCTGGTTGTTCAGTGCTCCAGACACACTATATTGGCCTCCTTTTTCACTGCCTTCCTTTTGATCTCTCGTTTTTTTATTGGTAATCAAATCAAATGACCTCACATGTAAATCAGGCGCGAAAGCAAGCTATCCAACCCTACCTTGCCCATTGTGAAAAAAGTAATTTTCCCCATTGTTAATTCGCCCAATTTAAAAAAGTGATTCATAACTGGATACAATTTCATCAACCACACTGAGGCCTGATTGTCAGCCAAGTTGAATCTAAACATGCTTACGGCATGTCCGCATACTTGGGCATTTTTGGCCTTTTCGTCCACTCTCAATCTGCATGTTCGATCACAAGAAAATGCACACTAGGGTTAAGATTTCCAGAAATTCCATCTTCACTTCACGTGCTGACATGGAAAACTGAGTTTTTTGGTTTGTGACATCAGTGCCTGCACCCTAAGGAAAGTTTTTAAGGCTTTGATTGGCCCATATGGTCTTACATCAAATTTAATGTTTAATATAAACGTTTTCTTGAAATAATATTCAAAATTACAATGGTGGTAAGTTCTGTTATGCTTCCAAGGTCTGTATGCCTTGACACACGTACTTGGCATTTTACAGGTGTGAGTTGTATTCTGTTCCTATTTTCATCAATTCAGTGGATGTGTCTTTATTATTGCGATTGAACCTTGCACAATGCATGGCTTCATGTTTTGGATTTCAATGTCTATAAATCTGAAGATTTCTCCCTCTTTCTGATATATATTTTAGTACTTTTTCAAACATGGTTGCATTGCTCTTTTTGTATATGGGCTGAGGGTTAGATTCCATGTACAACGTATATACAGGTGTTAAAGACATTTACTTGTTAATTGTTTCTTGTATGTATTCCTATTTTCCTCTGTGCGCTTCTTTTATGCAGTACTTAGAATTTATTCTCCTTGACCTTTCTGGGCATTTTGGATGATTAATCACATCTATTGTAATTAATTTCGTCAGCCTATTGGTGTAGACAATGTATAAATATGGGTGCGTTTTCTATTTCTAAACATGATGACCAGACGAAGATCCGAGTTGGATCAAAATGTACCTATTTAACATATAAAAACATTTTTGGTGGCTTGGTGAAAGTGTTCAGGCATCACTTCTTTCTCTATTGACACATTTTATTTGATAGCCTTGCACCTGTACCTGATGTGCTTATAATTTTCTTTCTTCTTACATTAAATTATATAATTGTATTATTGCCACCTGTTGGTTTGGCATGCTCTTGACAGCACTTTGGTCGTGTTTTTGTGTGTTTATGTGAACAGCGATTTTTTTAATCTATTTATTTTTTTGAAAAGGAAGAACTAAAACCGCATTTTTAAAAATACTAGTGTACGTGTGGACTTGGCTTTAAATAGAACCTGTCAGGCAAGATGAAGTTAGCAAAAAGCCTCATTTGATGTGACAATCTAATACTCAAGACCAGATGAGAAACAAAGTCTTTGACATTTTGCAGTCCAGAAAGAGCAATAAAGCCATTTCTAACATGTTGGGACCCCAGAGAACCTGTCATGGTCCTGTGTTTTAGCTCATGCTTTATGTTCATAATTATGTCTTTTCTTTATTCTTTTTGGTTATTGTATTCTGTGGTTTTCAGTTCATACCATTTTGTTTCATTGCACTTGTCTCCCCTGTCTTGTGATCTAGTTGATTCAGTCCGTCTTCCCAGTCTGTGTGCTTACCTGCTTCGGGTCATTTCAATATTTTCTGGGGTTTCATATCACTTCAATTGTCGTTTACTTCCTTTGCCTTGCTTTTGTAGATTACTAATATTGCTAACATTTGTATTTGGTATCATAGTCTACTAACCCAACTAATCCATGTATATATTACTAACTTACTAATGAGCACTTTGGTTAATTTGTAAAGCTGCACCTCTACTAATTACTAATTCAATCTCAGCAATGGCCCTGTTCTATCTCCACCCCTTGCTTTGCTTTCCCTATCTCTCCCTACGTTTCTGCGAGATCTCTCACACATGCTTAATTGCTTTCCTGCACTCATCATCTGTGCACTTAGAACTCCTTGACCGGAGCTGTTTATTTGTCATAGGATGTCTGCGTGAATCCCATCCGTGTCTTGGCTTTTGCCAGTTGTTTTGGTTTAGGACTTCCCCATGTGTACCTTCATTTGTAATTATGCTGCGTTCAAAACAACTTGGGGGTCGGATCTTTTTGACTTGAAAAAGTGCACTGGAACGGCCACTGAAGTCGGAGCTCCGACTTAGTAACTCGGAGAAAAAAATTCTACCCCGACTTCACTGAGATTGGTTCATCTTGTGTCACACGAAAATGGCAGCATCCACTGAACAGCCACAGCAATGCTACTGAAGTGTTCAGCTACAGTCACATTTGGCAAGGCGATTTATTTTTGAGAATATAAATACAACGTAAAATTAAATGTATAAAGGTGTTTTACGACTTACACATCGTTTCATCCCATCTTATTAATTAAAATATGCCAGAATGCTGAAGTTTTCCGCATATAATTTTCTTGCCTCTTGCCACGAGAACAATCGCTTGTCATTGACTGCAATTTTTTTGTTTACGTCCAACACAATACCTTTGGAACGCTCGGAAGTCAGAGATTAACTCCTTAAGATCCGACCTCCGGGTTGTTTGGAACGCAGCATTAGTTATCCAATTCACCTGTTCCCTGCATAGCATGTGACTTCCTTGGTGTCTATTTAAAGTCCTCACTGCTGTTCAGCCCTTGTCAGAACGTTGATCAATATTGCTTTGTGCAGAGCCTCTTGTATGCCAATCGATTATTGTTTCTCTTTGACTGTTTCATCCAACCTTAATTTTTGCCATAGCCCTTCTGTCTTGTTTAAGTCTTTCTGGATTTTTGACCCATTTCTGTACGACCATGTCAACTGTGTTTGGATGCCCCGAGTATGACTCTGCTTGGATTTCAACTACGATATTATTATTATTTTATTTATTTATTTATTTTTGCCTACTATGTACGTACCATTGCGCCTCTGCTTTTCTGGTGCAGACCCTGGCCTGTCTAGTCGACTTTGTTTTTGGATGTCATTTTTTGGCTTGGCAATTCTTGTGTCATCTGGTACCAACCCTGCTACCAATAAACGCATACAATTTTTGTATTTTCTGCTCTCGCTTGTGGTTCCTGAACGCACCGTCACAGAACCATGATGAGAGCCATTATCTACAAATGGAAAAACTTGAAAACAGAACTGAGCCTTTCAGGACTGGCCCATATGCGTAAAGCAAACACTCTTTCACAATAAGAACATTATAGCAACAGTCAAACACACTTGTGGTAGTGTGATGGCTTGGGGTTACTTTGCTGCTTCAGGACCTGGGCGACTTTTCATAGTTGATGGAACCATGAATTATGCTTTTTTTACCAGGAAATCCTGAAGGAGAATGTCTGGCCATCAGTTTGCACGGTTGGGCTATGCAGCAGGAGAATGATTCAAAACAAATGCAATCCTGCCTCTACATGGGTCAAAAGAAACAAAATAAGGGTTTTGGAGTGTTCTGACTTGACACTTTGGCATGACCTTAAACTGGCAGTTCATATTCGAAAACCCTCCACTTACTTGAAAACAATTCTGCAAGGAACAGAGGGCCAAAATTCCTCCACACCAATGTAAAAAAAAGTCAATGCCAGCTTTAGGAAACATTTGATTGCAGTTGTCACCACTAAGAGTGGTACAACCTGGTTTTGGGTCTAGAGGACCAATTATTTTCACTCACACAGGTGATAAGAATGACTGTTTACCTTATATAATTATTTAATTATGATTATTTTAAAGCTGAATTTTGTGTTTACTTACATTGTCTTTGTCTTATATTAATATTAGCTGGATGATCTGAAGCATTCAAGTATGATAAATGAGCAAGAATGGAGGAAATTGGGAAGGGAAAAATACTTTTTCACAGCCCTGTACATTATTTCATGCAGACATCAGTTTTTATAGGTGTTAAAGGGTTGCCAGTGATTATTGAAATGTATTCTCCATGTCAAATAATCTATTAACAGATGTTAAGAGCAGCATAGCACTAGCCAAAATTAGTCAAGTTCAGTGTTTGATTTTAAAGTTCAGAGATTTGTTTTACTGTGTTGTGCAATACACAGCGTATTGGATAATGTTCATCCCAGAGTTATCTCCTTTAAACTTAATATTCAAATAATCTCTTAAATTCAGTAACTAGTTAAATACAGTCAGGCCCAGGTCTTTCACTGAAAAATGTCATAACTTGAAAATGTATCCCTTTGCATCACAATCAAGGCAATAATATAGAATTACATGTTACACCAGATGGTGAACAATCCATTTCTTGCTCATGACATTCACCCTGACCTGATTGCAATGCATGGCTCCTGCACTAATGTGGCAAGAGGGAATGAAATTAGCTGAAAATGAAAAAGTATTGTTTTTATCAAAGTTTACTGGATTGCATCTCATAGATAACAGGGTGTCTGATTGATCATTGTGGATTACTGATGGGCAATAACATGCAGTTTTTTCTGCTGAATAGACCGTTTTCTGTCAAAGCAATATTCTCTCTCCCTCTCTCTCATATATATATATATATATAAATATATATTCATTATACAGTGTATATGCACAGTGGGCTCCAAAATTACTGGCATCCCTAACTGGCAATGCACAAACAATATATATACAACAATACAATATCAAGGTTTCACAATTAATGGCACCCTTAAAAGTTACTGTAAATAACGTACCAAAATCAAACCAGGTACTAAATTCCACTTATTTAAATTTTATATAAGGGTTAATGAACTATATTGAGGCATTACATCACTTCCTTTTTTACTAGGGAATAAAAATGAGGGAACCCACATGCAAAATCCCTTTGTCATCCAACATCAAGAAGAAAACAAAACAACTGTCAGTTCAAAGGAGACAGATGGTCATCGACTTTCATAAATCTGGTAATGGCAGCAAGATGATTCACAAACAATTGGATATGCCACTGAGCACTGTCAGGGCAATTATTTAAAAAATTCCAAAGACATTGAGGCATGTGGAACACGAAGGAAGAATGGATTCAATCAAATTCTGGCAAACTCTGGAAGCAAACATCACACTATCTGTAAAAAAGCTGAGGATAAAGACAGGATGGCTTCCACAGCAGAAGAATGATCCTAAACACACCTCAAAATCCACAATTTACGAAATCAAAAAGGTAATTTAAAAAATTTTTTAAAAACCTGAAGATTTAACCATGGCCCTCACGATCTCCTGCCCTTAACAACATTGAAAATCTGTGGATAGACCTCAAAAGAGCAATGCATGCAAGATGGTCAAAGGATCTTGCAGACCTTCGAGCCTTTATCAAGGAGGAATGGGCAAAAATCCCCCAAAAACGGAATTTAAATTCACCAAAAAGTGATAAGCTGTGATACTTGCTATAGGGGATGTTACTTGATGCTGACCATGCAGGGTGCCCAAACTTTTGCAATCCCTTTTCCTTTTTTTGTCATTTTGAAACTGTAAAAGATGGAAGTGAAAACATAATCTTGCTGAAGGAAATGTATCATCTTTAACTTTAAGGCTTTGAAAATCGGGTCATTACCCGCTTAGCTATTCATAATGAAATAAATTTTGATCAGGGTGCCCAAACCTTTGCATTCAACTGTATGAATTGCATGTTTCTGTGCAAATGCACATGATTTTTTTAACACATCCGTGTGTGTTCCTTCTGCTCGGTGCAAAGAACATTGAAAAGACTGCCAGCCTTGGAAGGTGCTGAATGGAAGCATGGTTGCTGCAGGCAGCACCGCCCCACATGGTGGGTATGAGCACTTAAGGTACTAAAGAAATGCAGCCTATTGAATTCAGATCCACCTGTTTCAAATCCAATCCATCCTTTCATCAGCAAGTGATAACAGCCTAATTGCCTCAGATCAAACACACGAGAAGAAGTGGAATTCACTTAACATCCAACGGACCAGTGTTTGGTGCTCAACAAATTAGCTAAATGAATTCTATAAAATCCTTTTCAATTTGTCATAAGAATGGTGGAGGCGACTAATTTATCTGCATGTCAGATTTAATCTCCTCCCTTGCTGACCAAAGGCAGAAATTGTCAGGGGGCACCATCAAGCAGAAGCAGTGTCACTGAAAACAAGGAGGCCACAAAAGGGATTGCAGCAGAATTGGACGTCATTTTGGAGACACTGATCCCAAGGCCCTTTGGAGTAATGTGGGATAAAATAGGGACACTCTCACCAATATTGAGAGTAAGGGCAGTGTTGTCTTCCATGTGAAACTGCCTGGTGATTATTACAAGCATCAGTGGACAGGAGTGATTAGGTTTCACCACCCATTGAGAGAAAATTGTGCTTTTCTTAAAACTTGTGCGCTTAGTTTCCGCACTTTTGGGACAGCTCATGATTCAACCATTCCTGAATACACTGGGTAATTTTGGCAACATTTGTACGCTCAGATTGAAGATACACAGATGCATGCTCATTGGTGAACAAATATAAATTTGATTCAAAGTTTAAATGCTTTTACTGTTATCAGGTCTTTAAATATTATTTGCAGTGTCACTGCTTAATACAAATCATCAATTGACCAGAGAGTTATGAATAGAAAATAAATAAAATACTAAATATCTCTAATACTTACTTGACATTTTATAATAATATTTGTAGAGTGAATCTTAAAAGTTAATGGAAGAATCATATTTGCTAACATTGGAGAGCTGTTTGTGAAAGTGCTTTTAAAATAAGGGAGAATGCTATAAGCTAAATATTGTACTTTAGATAATCCATGCTGTACCAGTGTCTTCTGTGCCCTTTGTGCCAGTCTGCCTCCACCGTCTCCAGTTGCCCTCTGTGCCAGTCTGCCCTGCTGTCCCCAGAGCCCTACGTGCCTGTCTCCCTCTTCCGCTCCTGGCTGTTCCTGTCGCCCACTCCTGGCGCCCTGCCTGTTCTGAGCACCAGCGTCCTGCCCCCTGAGCTCCAGCGCCCCTGCCTGTCCTGAGCACCAGCGCCCCTGCCTGTCCTGAGCACCAGCGCCCCTGCCAGTCCTGAGCACCAGTGCCCCTGCCAGCCCTGAGCCCCAGCGCCCCTGCCTGCCCTGAGCCCCAGCACCCCTGCCTGCCCTGAGCCCTGTGTCCTGTCTGTCCCCCTCCTGATGTTCTCCCTGACCCTTCTCCTGGCCAGCTGTGCTACCCGAGTTAGCCATCTGCCAGCTGTGCCAACTGTCTTGTCTTGTGAGTGTTCCCAAGCTTCCCGAGTCCCTGTTCAGAGTCTGTCCCTCGTTCTCGAGTCTGCCCCCCTGGTGTTCTGTTCCTGAGTCTGCCCCCTGGTGTGTTCCGAGTCTGCCCCCTGGTATTCTTTAGAGTTTTTGGATTCCTGACTTCTCCTGTTTCAGTGCGAGGCACGGTGTTTTTGTTGGCCGGAGTGCCCCCTTTTTCCCCCTGGTTTATTCTGTGTTTATTTTAATAAAAAATCATTTTGGATCCCCGCATCTGGCGTTTTACTCCCCTTTTGTGTCTCCCTCCTGTTCTGAGTAAAGTGTTTCAAGGTATTCCGAGTGTTTCCGAGTTCCCCTGTGTTTTTCCCTCTTGTATCCTTTGCTAGTTTACAACTGTCACTTGTTAACTAGCATTCAAAAATCGAATCAAAGTATTTGGATAGCTACAAAATAGTAAAAGACGTTTATGTACGTGGCATCTCTCTATGAAGATTATGGAGGCACTTTGCTTAGCATCATAAAAAAAAGACGCTCATTCGTATAATCCCTGTATACGGTAAAGGCAGTATCTGCACGCAAATTTGAGAAATTTTCCAGCTGCGCGCTCACATTACATATGTGTCCCTACCCATTCTCACATTAAACCTACGCCCTTGAGTTGTGCCAATTTTCAGTTGGGTCAGTGAAATGCACTCCATGTTATCCTGAGATGGAAAATATCAATGTTCATCAAAACAGGAGTTTAAAAACTTGGAAAGGGATGGAACATTAAATTAAGATCACAAAGTGTCCTCCTCCAGATAAATGCAAATTGGGTCAGCATTTTGAGCTGTACTCAGTACTTTCAAAGGGCTTGGTAGGCCAAAAAAGATCTCAAGAGTTGATGACATTGTTACGATAAATTCCCATGCACTAGTTCAACTAGTCAGAGATGCTCTTCAGGTGGCAGGCATGAATATGTCAGTGAATGCTATCCACAGAACTCTATACAAAAATAAGAAGTGACAGGGGAGGAGAAAGCTGATTTGCGACATATGCAATGCAGAGGGGTGCCACACAAAATAAATACATTTTATGTGCTGCATTATGACCCAAAGCAAGGTTATGAGCATTAATAAAAGGAGACAAAATTTAATTGTACTTTTCTGTATGAAGTACATTTTTCATGGAATACAAACAAAAATGCAAATGAATATTGTCATGTCCCCCTGAGCAGAGATATTGCAAGCCAATCCACATTAAACAAACTATTGTAATACTTGCAGCGGTAGCGAACGTTGTCTTGGAGAGCTACGCACCAACTTATCTCTGACACCTCTCAGGGCAGCGTGCAGCTAATACACTTTCGGCTTGCTGAAAAAACAACAGGAAAACAGAAGATTGATTGATGCTACCTTCACTTTCTTCTGTCAAACGCTGATGCTCTCCGCAGTCCGCGGCCAGCTCGCACCCGTCGCCAAGGGAATCGCGCAGGAAGCGGCGTCTGTTGGCTGTCTTACGATCCGTTTGTTCAGATTACGCACTCTTAAAGGTCCCTAAAACATTCCGCGGATCTTCGCTTGTCTGTAAGATATGGTTAATGTCCTTTTAGATATTCAACAAAAGGAAAAGAAACGGCGTAAAACTCCGTGTCTGTGAACGATGGTGGGTGGCAGGCCGGCAAACTTGAATCTTCCTCCAAGACTCCAAAATCAGCCTTCACACTCTCGAAGGTCCAGTGGCAGCCATGAATGTGCGCACCAACCCCAACGAAAATAGCCTCGTTCTCCATACAGCACCGGTCACGGGGTCAATCCACTCTCATTAATTAAACGAACATCAATCTTCATTCCATGTCGTATTTCAGGAAGCCGAAGTATCTTAGGGACCCACTAATTCTACCAATAAAATGTAATAATCTAAATCAAACCAAATAGGCTAATTTGGGGACTAATAAGATCTCCTGACACTCACGTGATAACCTCAGATTTTACAAAAATGGCCTGTCCGTAACAGTACCCCCCCCCATAAGCCAAAAATTACAAAAAAAAAACCTACTCACATTTTTTTTTCTTTTTTCATTTTGGTAGAACATAGGGCAGACATTTACATCTATCTTCCCACATAACAGCACATCTAAGTAATACATCCACATCTAGTTTGTCAAATTAATCAAAATTTGCAGAAACTACGTCTGCACGAAGGCTCTAGTACATCTATCAAACTCTCAACAAGGACTTGGTGACCAGAGCAGCTATGAAACAACCTAAAACACTGCCATCTCAATTCATATGCTACTCCTAGAGAGAGCATCCACAATAACATTATCTTTACCAGCAATGCGTTTCACCTTTAGGCCATGCGGCTGTAAGATCAAGCTCCATCTGAAGACTCGCGCATTTGAGCTCTGAAACTAAGCAAGGAATGTAAGGGGATTATGATCAGAGTAGACCACTACTTTGCCTGCTACACTAGACAAATATACCTCAAAATATTGAACCACCAGTACCAAAGCCAAAGCCTCCTTCTCAACAGTAGAGTATTTCTGTTGGTGACGATTCAACTTTTTTGAAAAGTAAGCCACTGGTTTCTCAACACCAATGCTTCCTGCCTGAAGAAGGACGCCCCCTATTCCTATGTCAAAGGCATCCACTGCAAGGCAGAAAGACTTCGAAAAAATCTGGCGCTGCCAGTACTGGTTCACATGAGAGTATAGCCTTATCAGTGTCCAGAGCTGACTGACACTCCGAGGACCACACCTGCTTGACCCCGTTTTGCAACAAGTCAGTGAGTGGAGCAGTCACTTTGCAAAAGGAGCTGGAAAATCCAAGATAGCCTTAACCTTTGCTGCCCGTGGGAGCACCTCACCACGCCCCACGCGGTAACCCAAGTATGTAACCTGACCCTACCCAAACTCACACTTGGGCAGATTTACCACCAAAGGCGCCTCAGCAAGATGGTCAAAAAGTTCTCGAATGTGTTCAACATGGCTCTGCCATGAGTCGCTAAACACAACCACATCGTCCATATAAGTGACCGCGTTATCCAAGCCCATGCCATTCCCTTTGGCATTCTTCATACCACAGGGTAAAACGCGACACGCATACAAGGCATTGTGGGTAGTGAAAGCAGAAACTTCCTTGGCATGGTCTGTAAGGGGCACCTGCCAATAGCCCTTAAGGAGGTCAAATTTAGAGACCCACTGAGCCCTACCAATACGATTGATAAAGTCCTCCATTAGAGGAATGAGATATGCATCTGTCCGAGTTACAGCATTGACCTTTCTGTAGTCAATGCACAAACGAGGTGCGCCACCATCCTCCACCAAAACAACTGGGGAGCTCCATTCGCTCAATGTGGGCTCAATAGCGCCAATCTCAAGCATATAGTCTAGCTCTTTTAGACCAGGATCCCACTGGGGTCAGGGTAGCTGACAAGCTAACAAATTTCCTTGTAAACTGCAATGTATTATATGGATCGCTGCCTAGGGAAATGGACATCTGCCAGTCTCACTCAGGTGGGTGTGGTTATGAGGACTGAAAAAGGGTACGAAAAATTTGAGCTAGATCAGCTTCCCCTTCTAACAAAATAAAACAAACTGAAATTCAACCAGCATGATATATTGTATGATAAATGACAACAGACAGATGTTTTAGGTGGTGGCCAACCTCCAGCAGAAGCCAAAATATGACAAGGAAAATTTGAGCTAGATCAGCTCTTTGACTAACAAATTCAAACCAATCTAAAATTGTTCAGTAATGTCAACTCTACAAAGAATCACTATTGCCAGATAATTTTTGTGGTGGGAAAGCTGTGCCAGACACTTTAAAATGACCACACCCTGCAAGCGGATCTAGATTAGCTCATGACCTAACAAAATAAAACTACTTGCAAAATGTCAGCTGTGATGTTGTGTGTCTCAAATGACCATTGCCAGATATTTTCTCTGGTGGGGTACCCCTGCCAGATACATTGTAACGGACAATTTGTGCCCCATGATTATCCAGGTTAACTCATGAGCTAACCATGTTTACGAAATAGAACCACTTGCAAAATGTCAACTATGATGCTGTATATTCAGAAATCGTTCCCAGTCTATTGGATATTCAGTCACAGTCTTCATCCAAATCTGAATCCTCGCTCAAGGCATCATCAGAATGTATGGGTTCTTCATTATCCTGAATGTCCTCAGCATCCTCCTCCTCAACAATGATAGTGATAGTGATGAAACTGTTTTCTTCAATTGCAATGAATGTTTCTGGTGTTGCTGATCCTTTGAACCATACAGGCACGAGGAGGCCGTTATTCTCAGCCCAGCCATAGTCCATAGGTGACAATCCATTCCCTGGATGTGGAGATGTTGCTTGCAGCCACAATATTGTGACCTTTTCACTTTCATCTCAAGGGTACGTTGACAAGGTGGCAACAGTGCGCAGTCAACTCGTTTCACATTGATCAGTGGATTTTCCTGAAATGCAACAAAATTAGATAGATTAAGAAAAGTAACATCAATGGTCACACTCAACACTCAGTTTATGTAAAGTTCTTGAATGTCATATTTTGAATCGTTTGGAATCAATCACTATTCATAGCCTGAAGAAGGATGCTTAAACTCTTTGTTTTTCTATTTTTCTTCATTCCTGATTCACTTTGCCAGTAAGCCGCACCAATTTGTTGTGCCTTGCTTCGTCAATGTCAGTGAATTTGCTCTGGGTATACATGCGGCAGACAAATGCTGATGCCAAATCCATGTCAACCACCACATGTGGATCCCCCAAGTTTGTGAAGAAGGTCAGAAAACCTCCAGACTTATCCTTCATCAGGATTTCTAAGGGCTTTACCTCGCCTTTCCTGAAAGAGATAAAGTAGAGATCGATGTAAGCCCAGTCTAACAGATTTTAGGGTGCCTAAATTAAAAGCAAGTCCTTGCAGCAGAGTCAAGCAAAGCAACATTACTCAAATATTTGGTAAATACTAGATCATTCCACTTTCTGACAGGCTACATAACCGATGATATACTAGTGGCCTGTGTGCGGTTTAAGGCCTGCCTAAGGTCCTGCTGATATTGTGAATTATAGCATCACAATTTTGTCTTGACACATATTATTCACTCACCTAATAAAGGCAGATGTGAAGTCACACCCAGGTTGAGCTCTTGCAGATCCGGCTTGGCGTTCTTCAAGGACATTGGTGATGTTGGTTACATTGATGTAGCCTCTTTTGTTCCAGCGTCTGCAGTCCATGATGATTTTGGCCATTGATCGTACTTCTTGGCGTTGCCCTCCCAGGACACCAATCAGTATAATCAGAACATCTGTATCTGATGCTCTTATGAGAATGCTCCCGTTGATATTGGCCACATGAAAAGCAATCAGTGTGTCTGCCTCCTCGTGGTCGGCCTCCAGGCTTGCTGGGGAGGTCACAATGATGTTCCCTTGCTCATTTGCAATGTACTGGTAGCATTCACCACCAAAGGAGACTACCACGGTCTTTCTCCTGAAAAAGACCCAGTAGTGACTTTTCTGCCACTCAGCCATGATGAATATTGCCAGGGCATTCTTGAACATCCCATTCATCAGCAGTTTTGTTCCGTTCTGGGAAATGGTTTGATCAGGCACTGTGATGGTATATGCCAGGTCTGTTGCCCCTCTTAATTTCCGTTCACTGTCCTTTATGGAATTCTCCACATACTAGTCAAGGCACACATGCACCTCATTACCCCTACCAGAACAAACAACTGACAGCAGTGACTTTGCAATGGATGCATAGGATGGCCCCATGTTGATCTGGGAGAGAACAGAATGTAGGAGAAGTCCTCCATCGTATATCTCACTGTAGCTTAGTAGAAGCTCAGTTTCCGTCAGTGGCTCTGTCTGCATCTCCTCAAGTTTATTCAGCAGGCTGGCCTTGGGAGTTTTGATCCGTGCTCCATCACTGTGTGCCAATGCCAGAGGATATGGTATTATAGGATAAGCCAGAACTTTCTTCAAATCAAATGCAGGCTTCTTAGCAAATGACCACAAGCATTCTGATGAATATATTACGCCTGCGTTCAGCTGCACTTGTCTTGTCCATCGTTAAGGCTGGCAACCTAGCCTTCTTTTTGAAGTTTTCAGCAGCAAAGTTCTGGACTCTTATCCGCTTGACTGGTTTCAGGAAACTGCCTGATTCATTGCCCCATTCACTCAGGAACTTTTTCCTCTCCTCTGCTCCTCTTTTCAGGGTGTTCAAGAGATAGCCTTCTGTAGCTTGGGAAGCTGCTTGACCAGAGGCCACATTGACAAGGGACCCTGACACATCATCTGCAAAAGGATTACAGAATTCGTCCATCTTTTCTAGGAGTGCAGTCATTTGCTCATTGTCGTTCTTGATTCGGGAGGGACGGCATTGCGCAGTAGCATTCTCCCCAACTTCTAAACCAGCAAATGACCTCAGTTCTGACACAGCCATCGCTCTTTGTGTCATGGTCACAGACCTGTCTCCTGTCCCCTGTCTCCGTACTGGTCTCTGATCTTCCTCAACAAGTTCTGTGGCTGATAGGTTTCAACATCTGCCTGGTCACCTCCGGTACCAGCATATTCCGCCTTGTACATGTTTAGCAAGTTTGACACCAACATCGACCTTTCTTTTTCAATTACTTCACTTAGTATATACGAACAAAGTGAGATAAAGGCATATTTGTGGCATGCAGTTGGTGTAGGCCCACAAGCAGGTGACGACCCCTCAACATTCTTGTCCCTCTCATCTGTCTCCAGGAGAAATGTGGCATGACAGCTCCTGTGATACCAAGCATCTGCAGCTATTAGGTCAACTCCAGATCTAAGAAGGCTTCTCACCCGTTCATTTTCAGATTGCAGTGCACGATGACGGAGTGAGTCACAACCCCGTAATGTTCGCACTGGCTGTTTTGGTTCTTCCTTTCCTTTGACCTTCTTGCGTGATTTCCCACAGAACAAACAGTTTGCCTTCAGATCATGGTCTTTCGGGAGTGAACTAACAGTTCTTGTATGAATCTGGCTCTGATGTTTCTTGGCGGGTGGTTCGTCAGCTTTTGGTTTGGGGAGCGTGGCCGTTTCACAGCAGTGTAGTTTTTGTTGCATGAAGAATGGTAGTGATGAAATTCATTATGACAACATTTCATTATCTTAAAAGTAATTCTAAAGTATTAATCAAACTTTTGTGGGTTACGCAAGGATGCAGCTCTCTTCAGGGAGCTCCACGTCTTTTCATTGAACTGCTTTAGCCTACTGTCTTCGTTTGCTGGTTTACTGCAGATGTAACAAGTGTCAGCCTCTTTTTCCAGGAAATAAAAAAGGCAATTAACATTACTCATTTTGCTCATCAACTAACAGGATCAACCTGGATGAAAAAGGTGATACTGACTGTACTCAAACAAAAGCCTTGGTTCTTTTGCATCTGAATTATTTCAGCCACTTTAGTGAAAGGGTAATATTTATATTTCATAGGGCAGAAAAAAACTTACGACAGGTCCCGCAACTGAAGTTGCAACATCTGATTCCTCAGGTTGTGGCATTCTGGTAGGCGTAACCTCCATGGCTGGCATGATAGTTTCTGTAGCTCTTGAATTCTCTTGGCTCATGGTGTATGTAACTGTAGAAGATTGATAGTGCAGTGAGATGTTTGTCTAATGCACATAAAAGTGAACCTGTCATAATCCACTGGTCTCATCCTTTCATACTATGACCAACTGTTCATATTGGCTCCAGAAATCTCTTCCCTTTAGCAGTATTGAGATACGTAGAACATCAAGACAGGCACAGTTTCAAATTTACTCTGCCTGTGGAGTCCCCATGATAATAGTTGGCCTATCATATCCTTGGGTAAGATGGACAAAGAAGCTGCTCTCATGATGTTATTCAAATGAAGAGGAATAATCCAAAGAAATGAAGTAGTTGAACCTACCTGATACAAGACCTTAGATGGAAATAAAATGTCGGCTACATTGACTTGATTCGGTATGTTCCAATACAATGAAAAAATGGAAAAATCCTGCTAAGAAAGTACGACCATCACTGCTTCATGGCAAATGTGCTGTACTAACATACATGCAAATAGGGTCACATCTAGAGCTAATCTGGGTCTTCAGAGGGCATGGTCTGTAACAATGCATCTGGCAGGGGTACCCCACCAGAGAAAATATCTGGCAATGGTCATTTAAGACACACAACGTCACAGCTGACATTTTGAAAGTGGTTTTATTTTTTTCGGTCATGAGCTAATCTAGATCAGCTTGCAGGGTGTGGTCATTTCAAAGTGTCTGGCACAGCTTTCCCACCACAAAAATTATCTGGCAATAGTGATTCTTTGTAGAGTTGACAATACTGAACAATTTTAGATTGGTTTGAATTTGTTAGTCAAAGAGCTGATCTAGCTCGAATTTTCCTTGTCATATTTTGGCTTCTGCCGGGGGTTGACCACCACCTAAAACATCTGATGTCTGATGTCATTTATCATACAATATATCATGCTGGTTGAATTTCAGTTTGTTTTATTTTGTTAGAAGGGGAAGCTGATCAAGCTCAAATTTTTCGTACCTTTTTTCAGTCCTCATAATCACACCCACCAGAGTGAGACAGGCAGATGTCCATTTCCCTAGGCAGTGATCCTTATAGTACATTGCAGTGTACAATGATATTTGTTAGCTTGTCAGCTACCCTGACCCCAGTGGGCTCCTACTCTATTTCTGCACCAGAACACGTTTCTGCGGAGCTAGACGATACACATGCTGTTTTATTGGAGTGACCATCCCAGTGTCAACATCGTGAACTGCTAACTTTGTCTAACACGGCTTATCTTTGAACAACTGCTTGTAAGATTCAACAAGACTCACAACATCCTCTACTTGAGACGCCGTCAAATGACTTAATTGGTTCCGGAGGTCTCGTTGAGCTTCAGTGTTCTGACGGCGAGCACTAACTGGCTCACGAGGAGTGAAGCCTACCTCTGTATCACTATCCTCACTGTCCCGTATCCTATTAAAACACACTGGACCCACAGTCTCCCGTCCTACAAACGGTTTGAGCAAATTCACGTGACACAATCGCGTCTTAACACGGCGATCAGGATTGCTGATAACATAACTACAGGATCCAGCTTGCCTCACCACTGAATAGGGCCCTTCAAATCGCACACCCAGATTTTCACCACCTCCCGGCAACAGGACCAACACCTGATCCCCCGCCTCAAAGCTGCGCGGCCGAGCCCCCTTGTCATATTGATGTTTCATCTTCACTTTCGACCCCGCAAGCTTATGCTGGGCAATCTTACAAGCAACCTGTAGCCGGTCAGTAAAATCTGCAACATACGTGAGGGGATCCTCTGCAACACTATCATCCACCAAACGCTCCTTCAGCAAGTGCAAGGGTCCACGCACCTCATGACCATAGACTAACTGGAAAGACATAAAACCAGTGGATTCATTTATGCTATCCCTAACTGCAAACATTAGGAAGGGCATAGCAGTATCCCATTCCCTAGGGAACTGATCGCTGTATGCCCGCACTATCTCTTTCAGGGTCCGATGGAAGCGCTCAATAGCTCCCTGAGACTGTGGGTGATAAGGTGACGATGTAATTTGTTTAATGCCTAGTTGATTCATGACTCCCTGAACAACCATAGAAGTAAAGTTTGACCCACAATCAGACTGAACTTCTCGGGGAAGACCATACCTAGAAAAAAAACTGTATAAGGGATTCAATCACCGTCTGAGACCGGCTATTCCTGTGTGGCACTGCTTCAGGAAACCGTGTAGTAACATCTAAAATTGTGAGGAGATACTCATTACCCTTCTTAGTCTTCAGAAGGGGCCCGACACAGTCAACCATCACTCTTGTGAAGGGGGCAGAGAAAATTGGGAGTGGCTTAAGAGGCACTGGTGGTGGCATATGCTGAGCTTTACCCGATCGCTAACATAGTTCACAAGATCTGCAATACTCGAGTACACTCTTCCGCATTCCTAGCCACCAAAAATGACGTCTCATCTTTCCGATTGTTCGATTCACCCCAACATGACCAGCCGTGGGTCCAGCATGACCCATTTTAAGCACTCCCTCGCGATATCCACAAGGCAACATCACCTGATGCAACACATTCCATTCCTCCGCAGGCTCCCTTAGTGGTCGCCAACTCCTCATAAGGACATTATCCCTTAAATAATAGCCTTCACACGGCACAGTACCGCCATCTGGATCCTCAACCAGATGGAAAAGGGGAGCTAAATCAGGATCTGCTAACTGAGCCTCCACAAAAGCCTCCCGACCCAGGCGGGGGTCCTCCTGCGTCTGCTTAAGGTGGGCCATGAAAGTATCAGACAAGTCTACATGATCATCAGATTCCTCAGTAGGGGTGGAACAAGCATGTGCTTTTGTCTGAGCATGCGTCACCACACATGCAGTGAACACTTCAGGGAACTCTCAAGCTAACTTTTCTGTGTCCACAACATTGCATGGTTCAGGGGAAAGAACTGGGGGTTCTTTCACTCTATTACCTGCCAAGTCATTACCTAACAGTAAGGACACACCCTGTACAGGAAACGAGTCAATAACCGCCACTGTCACAGGACCACTAACCAACTCTGACCGTTAGTAAACCTCCCTCAGTGGATAGGGGCCAAACTCCCCACCCAAGCCAGCCAGAAGTACAACTGGACTCCCTGGTGCTGGGGGTGGCATATCAAGAACACCAGCAACTAGCAAGGACTGACTAGCCCCAGTGTCTCTCAAAATCTGTATGGGAACTTCTAGACTATTACAGGTCAAAGCTACAGAACCTGGGGAAACATAACGGACACCATCTACTAAAGGCTCTTTCATCACGTCACCATGCTCCTGTTCAAATCCAGGCCCCTGTGTCCAAGTTGACACCAAAGCAACAACCTGGTCAGGATTTGGTCTGTCTTTGAGGGCTGGGCAATGGCTCCGAATATGCCCGGGCCACCGGCAATAATGACAAATAAAGTCCTGGCGGGGACCAGGTCTCCCACAACCATTCCAACCAGAACATTCAGGGAGCCGCTGGCCACCGGATCCCAGTTGGGCACCACTTTAATGGGCCTTTCCATCGTCTGAGCCTCCGCCCTGGCCGGACTGGTCACCACCGCGCCACTTCACCTCAGGCCTAGATCTCCCAGAATCCTTCCGCTTGTCCCGACCCCCATCGTGGTGTCCTCACCCAATACCACCATAATGAATCACCTCCCAAGTGTCTGCAAGCTCAGCTGCCTCCTTAACAGTCTGAACACCACGCTCAGCAATATAAATATGTCCCGTGAAACGCAGCTCCTAAATTGCTCCATCAAAATGACCTCGGTCAGGGCCTCCACAGTATCTGCATTACAGGCAGTTGACCAACGCGCCATGAGGATCTGATGCCTACGGTACAAATCAAGGTGAGACTCACCACCCTTATGCCGGTGGGACCTAAACTTCTGACAGTATTCATTAGGAACACTGCCGTAAGCAGTTAGCACAGCCTCCTTTAAGGCATCGTAATTGAGTGCAAGTGAGCCATCTAACACAGCAAAAGCATGTTGTGCCTTTCCAACAAGGGCCCGCTGTACCAGTAGCGGCCAATTTGAACGCGGCCAAGGTAACTCTGTAGCCACTCGCTCAAAAACTTCAAAAAAACATCCACCTCCTCTTCATTAAACTGAGGTAGGAGCTTCTCAGCAGAACTGAGGTTAAAACTAGGTTCAGGTAACACACCTTTTTCCCTGGCTACTTTCTCCACCTCCAATGCCATCCTCTCCAGCTCAAACTTCTGCACAGCCTCCCTTCTCTGAAGTTCAAACTGGCATTCACGCTCCTCCTTTGCAAGCCTCTCCTGCAACTCCTTCTCTTTCTGTTCTGCCCACAAATCCTCTAGGCTGAACAACTCCTTCACTAGCGCTATAAATTCTTTTTTTGTCATGGTGGATGGTATCTCAATGCCATCCCGCTCAGCCAGTGCGGCTAGCTGTAGCCTTGTATAACTCCAATACTGAGCAGCAGTGGGCAACTCAAAGTCACCAATGGAAGCAGGGGATGCAGTCATCCCACTCATTGCAACCCCACTAAACAGTGCAATATAGCTAAATAGTGACCAAAACTAACAGCCACTGAACGGTGGTTGGTGGCAGGCCGGCAAACTTGAATCTTCCTCCAAGACTCCAAAATCAGCCTTCACACTCTCGAAGGTCCAGTGGCAGCCATGAACATGCGCACCAACCCCAAAGGAAATAGCCTCGTTCTCCATACAGCACCGGGTCACGGGGTCAATCCACTCTCATTAATTAAACAAACATTAATCTTCATTCCATGTCGTATTTCAGCAAGCCGAAGTATCTTAGGGACCCACTAATTCTACCAATAAAAGGTAATAATCTAAATCAAACTAAATAGGCTCATTTGGGGACAAATAAGATCTCCTGACACTCACGTGAGAACCTCAGATCTTACTAAAATGGCCTGTCCATAACAATATGAAGCATTACACCAAGTATACAGTATTATAATATATTGCACATTGTTGGATTATATAACTGTTCTCTGTGCAAAACGACATAATTTTAATATTCACTTTTAAAAATAACATTGTGTATGTGATTTGTTTGTAAATTGGTGCATTTGAAAATTGAATATATTCTGAATCGTGAACGTGTTTTTGTTGTTCTTAATATAATGTTGGTGGTCTGCCCTTTCCTGTATGCAGCACAGACACGGCAAGCTGAACAACAGTACTGACCATTCCAAAGTTCCCAAGAAATTTGGCAAATTTCTCGATTTTTAAGTGCTAGTGGTGACAGCGTTTCCCTCTCAGTAGGCCAAGTGTAGCGAACTGAATTAGCAAGAGAAAGAGAGAGTGAGAGAGGAGAAAGAGAGCTGAGAAGGAGGCGCAGGCGAAGTCTCACAGGATAATGCAGGGTTAATCCACGCCAAACTGAACAAAGCTCCCCCCCAACCCCCTCCGATTTCCATGAAACTTATTTTGCGAATAGCCCTTAGGACTAATAGTGATATACCAAAATTTTAGAAACAAAGGTGAAATAGCTTTCAAGATATGCATGATTGAAATTTGCTGCCCACGGCCATTTTGCTATTTTGCTTGCTCCGGGTCTAATGTTTAGAGGCCAGTATCTGCTTGCTCATCTGTGAGAATCTCAAGATTTTTTTTCTACGTCATCTATGCCTTGCTTGCTTTTAGACTTCACTATAAGAAGCACTAAGGAATATTTAATATCCACTTAAAAAATTGTTGAAAATGGGAGAAAAATTTGTGCTTAATTTTTTTAAGGACTTTGCAGTGCACTCCTCTCACCTAACAGATATGGTATTTCAAAACAGTTGCTGCCATTATATTGTATGGACATGTGGTAAATACCAATATGCATTGCTACCCTTAGGTCGACTCAGTTTATTATTAAAAATTAAAGCCTGAAATACACCCCACAAGCAAATATGCAAAAAGTCGTAGTCGATGGGCAAAGCCAATAGTCATACACAGAGCATCCAAACACAAAAGTCGTGGTCATACAAAAATAGGTAGAAATTCAGAAAGACAAAAACAGTACTAAAAGGGCTATGGCAAGAATCAAGGTCGGACTATCCAGTGGAAGTAAAACAGTAATCAATGGCATACGAGGAGCTCTGCACAAAGAAATATTGATCAACGTTCTGACAAGAGCTGTGAGTGAAAAGACTCCTAATATACACACAGGAATGGTCACATATACAGAGATCAGCTGTGGGGAATGAGGCTAATTACATTGGGAGAATCACATGAGGGAAACCCTTACCACGAAAATTGTCAAGAGACAAAGTACGAACGGGAATCACACAGACAGCCTATGACATTTAAACAGCTCCGGTCCAGGAGTTCTACGTGCACAGATAACAAGAGCAGGAAAGTAATTAAGCACATGTGGGAGATTCTCGCTGAAACTCAGGGAGAGCAAAGCAATTGACAAGGGGCGGAGAATAAAACAGGGCGATTGCGGAGAGGTAATTAGTCTATTAGTAGCGGTGCAGCTTTACAACTTAAACTAGAGTGCTCATTAGTAATTTAGTAATCGAAAATATACATGGTAAGTTGTGTTAGAAGACTATAATACAAAATACAAATGTTAGTCTTATTAGTAATCAGAATAGAAGGGTGAAGGAAGAAAATGAGATACAAGGAATTTCTTAAAGACCAGACTTCATTTAAATCACCCGAATTCAGTGAGCACGCAGACAGGGAAGATGGACGAAACCAACTAGACCACAAGACAGGGGAAGTGCAATGGAACTGAAACATGGAATGAACCAAAAACCTGAATATTACAAACCAAAAAGAATAAATAAAAGACAATAATCATGAGCACAAAACCAGAACATAAAACATGACTAGACACATCGGAATCATAACAGTACCCCCCTCCCTACAAAACGCCCCCTGGCTATTCAACTATGTCTAGGGTGATTAACATGAAAATCCCTTATCAAATCTTTGTCCAAGATGTGGCGAGAAGGCACCCAACTGCGATGCTCAGGTCCGTAGCCCTCCCAATCGACGAGGTACTGAAGTCCTCTGCTTCGCCGACGACAGTCCAGGAGTGCTCGGACCGTGAAGGCTTCGCCTCCGTCAATGATCCGGGCGGGTGGTGGGGGATCAGGACCAGAGGACAGGGGGTGGGTTACCGCGGGTTTAATTTGGGATACATGAAACGTAGGGTGGACACGTCGCATGGGCAGGGGAAGACGGAGGCGAACAGCAGTGGGACTTAGAACTCTTTCTATCGTGAAGGCACCCAGGAACTTAGGGAATAGTTTATCCCCGTTACCTCGGAGGGGAATGTCTCTGGAGGATAGCCAGACGCGCTGCCCAGGCCGGTATGAAGGGGCGACAGTGCGCTTCTTGTCCGCTTGAGCCTTCATCTTGGTGACCGACCTGAGCAATGCCTCACGGGTGGTCCTCCATGTGCGCCTGCAGCGGCCCACAATGATGGAACGGCCACCTCCTCCTCCTGGCATGGGAACAAAGGGGGCTGGTAACCTAGGCAGGCCTTGAAGGGAGAGATACCAGAAGCAGCAGAGGTGTGACTGTTTAAAGCATATTCTGCCCACGGCAGCTGGTGACTCCAGGAGGAGGGGTTCTTTAAGCTTAAACACCTTAAAACTTTCTCGATACATTGGTTAGCCCGCTCGGTCTGGCCATTAGTCTGAGGATGAAACCCTGAAGATAAACTGACAGAGGTACCAAGTGATTTACAAAATTATTTCCAAAACAAGGCAGTGAATTGAGGGTCGCGATCAGTGGTGATATCAGTGGGAATACTGTGTAGTCTGATGACGTTGTTGGACCATGAGGTTGGCAGTTTCTTGGGCAGAGGGGAGCTTAGTGAGGGGGACAAAGTGAACAGCTTTAGAAAATCTATCAACAATGGTCAGGATGGTAGTGTGGTGATTGGAAGGGGGAAGGCTAGTGATGAAATCTAAAGCAATGTGAGACCAGGGGCAGTGTGGTGTGGGTAGGAGCTGTAGCAAACCATGAGGGGGTTGATGGCATGCTTTAGCTTTAAGCACAGACCGAGCAGGCTGCTACAAAATCTTGAATGTCCTGTGATATTTCCGGCCACCAGAATCTTTGCATAATGAAGTCCTTAGTACGGCGGATTCCTGGATGACAGGACAGGATGGAGGAGTGACCCCACTCCAGGACTTGGGATCGCAGGTTATCTGGAACAAAGAGGCAGTTAGTTGGGCATGCACTGGGGGTAGCAGAGTCAACCTGAGCCTCCCTGACTCTCGATTTCCTAACTGATAGCGTTTACAAAGGCTTCCTTGGGTAAGATGGTGTCTTGACAAGGTTCTTCCTCTTTGATTTCAAAACATCGGGACAAGGCATCACGTTTGACATTGTTACTTCCAGGTCTATAGGCGAGATGAAAGTTAAAACGTGAAAAAAATAAGGCCCACCTTACTTGTCGTTCGTTCAGTCTCTTAGCTGGCTGCAAGTACTCCAAATTCTTGTAGTCGGTCCAAACAATGAAAGGAACCTCAGCCCCCTTCAGTCACTGTCTCCATTCCTCCAAGGCCAGTTTAACTGCCAACAGCTCCCGATTGCCGATGTCAGAATTTCTCTCTGCAGGGCTGAGGCGACGAGAGAAGAAGGCGCACGGGTGGATCTTTCCATCCTCAGTGAACCGCTGGGAAAGGATGGCGCCAACTCCCACATTGGAAGCGTCAACCTCTTCAATGAACTGGAGTTCAGGGTTAGGGGTGGTGAGGATGTATGCAGCAGAAAAACGTGACTTGAGCTCTTTAAAAGCTTTCTCAGCATCCTCAGTCCAACAAAACTTTGCTTTAGTGGAAATGAGAGCAGTGAGGGGCGAGGCAACAGAACTATAATTCTGAATGAATCGGCGGTAAAAGTTTGCAAAACCCAGAGAGCGTTATAGGGACTTACGGTCTTCGGGTCGGGGCCAGTTGGTGACGGCCTCTACCTTAACTGGATCCATCCGTATGGAGTCTGGGGCAATAATGTAGCCTAAAAAGGTCGTGGACTGGACAAAAAACCCACACTTCTCCGCCTTCACAAATAGTCGCTTCTCCTGGAGCCGGCGAAGTACCTGTCGGACGTGTTTGATATGCTCCTCCTGTGATCTTGAAAAAATCAGAATATCGTCAAGGTAGACAAGCTTATTCATCATGTCTCTTAACAAGTCATTAAGTAGATTTTGGAAAATGGCTGAGGCGTTAGTAAGGCCAAAGGGAAGAACCAAATACTCCCAGTGCTCAGTGGGAGTATTAAATGCTGTTTTCCACTCGTCCCCCTCACGTATACGCACTAGATGGTAAGCGTTGCATAGGTCTAATTTGGTAAAGACCTTAGCACCTTGTAAAAGGTCAAATGCAGTGTTCATGAGGGGAAGAGGGTATGTGTTCTTAACTGGGATTTCATTAAGCCCACGATAGTCAATGCAGGGCCTCAATGACCCGTCCTTCTTGGCCACAAAGAAAAACCCTGCGCCAGCAGGGGAGGATGAAGGGCGAATAATCCCAGCCGCTAAAGACTCAGAGAGGTACTTTTCCATGCCTTGGGTCTCGGGGCGTGACAAGGAGTACAAGCGACCCTTGGGGGGCATAGTACCTGGCTTAAGGTCAAGAGCACAGTCGTAGTGGCGATGAGGAGGTTGACTGGTGGCTCGTGACTTGGAAAAAACCTCTTTGAGGTCATGGAACTCAGGAGGGAACTTTCTCCAAACTTAGATTCTCCTCTGGAGAAGGGGTAGATTGCGGATCTTGAGCGTTGTGTCGACATGAGTGCGAACAGCTAGGGCTCCAACCCTTGATCTCATGCCTTCCCCAGGCAATATCTGGAAGATGTTTAGCCATCCACGGGTGGCCCAGAACGATTGGGGCATAGGGAGATCGGATGAGATAGAGCCTATTCAGTTTGTGATGATTGCCTGAAATCTTGAGTTTGATGGGGCTTGTGACATGGGTGATCTGGCCGATCTTCTGACCACTTATAGAGTTAGCCACCCGATCAGGAACGGCCTTCTCCACAGGAATACCCCACTTCTGGACCAGCTCCACATCAATAAAGCTCCCCTCAGCTCCAGAATCGATGAGAGCCGTAGCGGATCTCCTCTCTCCAGCCCACTCCATAGTCACGGAAAAACAGGTGCGACTTCTTGAGGAATCTTCAATAGGCGTCACGCCCACCACCGTTCCTTTGTACTCCAAAAATATAATCGCGCAGAAAATAAACAAACTTGCATTGTGCACCTTTAATTGCACCGTGTATGTGGTACTCAAAGAAAATAAGGTATGAAATTTGCAGTTATTTATACCATTTTTTAAGTGCTGCGAACACAAGATCATTAAGTTGGTTGACAAAATTTTTTTAAGGTAATCGGTTTCCACAAAACAATTTAGTAACGCTGAGCAGGGAAGAATCAGTAGCCACAGAGGATATTCTGCTATGCTGGGCAGAGGAGACTTTGTAACGCCTAGCAGCAAAGAGGATCGCAAATATGTTTTACTGTACCTTTCGGGCATCTGACGTGTTCCTTAGTCAACCACAGCAATCATGGCGTCACCACCCAAAGTGGCTGAGGAAATATGTATTAGGTTAAATGACAATCCAAATTTAATGTCCTGTGAATTTTGAGGAAATTTGAGGAATTTTTTATCAAATAAAAATTTTTCCTAGAATTCCATATTGCCTTGTTATGTGTCTTCCTTGGGTTATTAGTCCCCGATCGGAAACGGAGGGGACTATAGGATTGCATTCAGTCCGTCTGTCAGTCCATCCGTCCACATTCGTGTCCGCTCCATAACTTCTATACCGTATGACCTAGGAACATCAAAGTTGGTGTGTGGATGCATCTTGGGGAGAGGGTGTGTCATGTACCCTATTTAAGTCACTTTGACCTACTTTTTAGGAAATACAATATGCATACACCGGTAGGGGACTAGCATTGCTCAGCAATACGACATTCGCCGATAGGCGGTGCACTTGTTTTACTTGGAAATGTTTTATGGCAAAGTCAAAAGTACTTTTGTTTTTATTTTTTTCTTTATGCTTTAATTTAATAGTTCTTTTTTTTTGGCATCTCCAATCCCACCCGAATCTGGAATGCCCAAATGGTGAACTATGTACAAGGCACAAGGCTTGCTAGTATGGAACCCCTTGCTGCCATTTCAGGAGAGTGAAGACATGCCGCTCTCCTCCGAAGCACGCACCTGTCTGCCACTGCCGCTTATACACTCATTGGTTGAATATTCGCAAGTTCAGAACAAGGGCGGAGGATACCCGGACATGAACAGGGTTAGAATCTTCCTGACGAGCTGCCATCTGGCCAACAGGAGGTGCTAGAGCAACGAACAAGGCAACTATTATTTTCCCTCCCCGGCAGTCCCTTTCCAATTTGCAACCCTGTAGCGCAATAGCTAATTGTGCGCTACTCTGAAAAAGCTGCCGACCACTGCCAGCTGGTTCGAGGCGGGGATTGAACCTACAATGTGATGGTCACTTCTGCTTCGCAATGCGATGCTTTACCGAGTGAGCTTTATTACCTTTCTTTATTACAGGGAAGTCTCTTTTTCAGGGGAGCCCTGAATACAATCAAACAATTACAAAGTCGGTTAACACAGAGCTTAGTAAAATTCACACAATTACAAACAACAATTGCAGAATAAAGGAAAACAAACCTTAAAATACAATTAGAAATAAATAAGATAATAATAAATTACGTAGAACACACAAATACGACTCTTGAAGGACTCATATGGAATGAGACAATCAAGCTTCAGAGAGTCTTGGCATCTATTCCAGACACAGGGTGCATATGAGCTAAAAACAGAACAGACCAAATTTGTTCTAGTCCTGGGTGCTTCCAACAAAATCCACCCTTGCGATCTGACATTCTAGCTTCTGATTTTGGTGGACAAAAGCCTAGTAAGATACGAAGGAAGTTTGCCAAGTAATGCTTTATAAATAAATAAAATACAATGGAGCTTCCACCTATACCATATAAAACACAGTGATGAGTGTGGAAACCATCTCCAGTGATAAAACGCAGAGCGCTGTGATACATTGCGTCCAAAGGTCTTAAAGTACTATCAGAGGCATGCATGTAAAGGACATCCCCATAAGTCAAATAAGGGTAAGATTGTTGTCTGGACAATCCTCATCCTCATTTTTTGCTGCTACCCACGCTTTTAGTAAACTTTTATTATTTTTTCGTTATTTTAGCGTTTTGTTTTGACATCTTATTATTTTATCATTTTTATTTTATATTATCGTCTTAATTATTTTATCCTTTCTATCATTTTGTTTTATAATTTTATTCGTTTTATTATTTCAAATTATCGTTTTAATTGTTTTATCTGTCCTACTATTTCATCATTTTATTCGTTTTATTATTTTAACTTTTAATCTAAGTAATGGCACCGCTTACCTCTCCGGGCTGCACGAGCTGCGTCCATTTGTCCCAGAGGATCGCGGAGCTGGAGGGGAGAATCTCTACCCTTTACCAGATCAGGGATGACGAGCAGCTCATCGATTCCATGGTCGCTCCAGCTCTCGCCGTGACGAACGTCACCTCTATGGGCGAGCGAGATTCGATGGCTCTCCCTCCTGAAGCCATCTCGACCCACACCGAGGTCCCCTGGATCCAGCTGGGAGCAAGGCCCAAAATGGTCGTCAGCTCCACACCCTGCCAGGCGGAGCCTTGGGCCGTATCGCGAGGGAAACAACGCTGCGGCAGGAGGTCATCTCGCGTCCCTCATGTTTGGGACCTGCAGCTGGACAACAGGTTTTCCATTCTTGACGAGGAGGGTTCGTCATCCCCGCCGTCTCCTGTATGCCTAGCTGCACCTCCGCCGCCTGCGCCGAGAGAGGAAACGCGGCCACGGGTGGCAAGCTCCGCTGCCCCGCGGCCTGCGACTCCGATCTCTCCCCCGGCGAGACCCAGGTCTTCGGACAGAGCCGCTCCCCCGGCGAGATCCCGGTCCACGGACAGTGCCCTGAGACTTCCCGTCACCCTCATTATCGGGGACTCAATCATACGCAACATTCAAACGAAGTCTACAGTCACATACTGCTTCCCGGGTGCCAGAGTTTTAAACATTTTAAACCGGATTCCCAGCCTCTTGAATAAACATCCCCATGTTCGGAACATTGTTGTTCATGTTGGAACTAATGACACCTCGTACCAACAGTCCGAACTGCTGAAGCGGGATTTTATCACTCTTTTCGATAAGCTAAAGGTATGTGGAAAACGTGTTTTTATCTCTGGTCCTATTTCGACTTTAGGTCGTGGTATAGGGCGTTTTAGCAGGATTCTCAGTCTACATTCATGGCTGCAGTCAATTTGCACCTCCCATAGCATGTTTTTTGTTGACAATTTTAATTTGTTTTGGGAGCGTGCAGCTTTCTTCTGGGGAGACGGAATTCATCCCTCTCCGTTAGGTGCATGGAAGCTTGCCGATAACATTTTATTTACCATAGATACGTCACGCAAATGACTACCCCAGTCAACGCAGAATAAAAACCCGAGGGTTACAAGCTCTGGTACTCAGTTACAGGTTGACCACGATGTAGTAACGTTATCCTCTCTTGACTCTCCTAGCGATTCGAGTATTATTTCTCACAATGTAGCTGAATCACGACCTAATTTAGTCAAGGGCCTGAACTTTTTTTTATTGAACACAAGAAGCGTGAAGTCTGTCAATAAAAAAGTAACAAGTTGATTCAACTTCAAGGCTTAATATACGCTGGCATGCCTGATATCGTCGCCCTCACAGAAACTTGGTTGAACGACTCTGTCGCGTCAAATGAAATTCTTCCCGAGGGTTACACCCTGTATCGCAGAGACAGAGGTGGCAAACGAGGCGGTGGAGTTTTTCTTGGTATTCGTAATAATATTATCTCCCGCCGCCGGCCCGATTTGGAACCCAGTATTTGTGAGGTTATAATTTGCGAACTTGTGCCTAGTAGATCATTGAAAGTATGCATTATCTTGTGCTACAGACCTCCAGATAGTGATCCTTTGTCTTTTAATGATTTTTTGTCTAACGTTTTTACTAAATGCAGTATTGAGTACAAAATTTTATTTGCACACGGCGATTTTAATCTCCCAGATATTCCTAGGTGGGACGAATCGGCGAACATCGGTCACACGCTGTGTGATTTGGCTGACAGCTTTTCCCTTACCCAGATCATTGACCAACCTACTCATATTAAGGGAAATGTGCTTGATTTAGTTTTTACCAATATCCCTGAACGTTGCTCCGACCCCAATGTAACATTTGGTCAGTTTGACAGTGATCATGCTGTGATCCAGTTCAATTTTCAAACCCGTGTCAACAGACTCCGCACATGCACGAGAAACGTGTACAATTTTAAAACAGCTGACTTCATCGGGCTACGATCTCACATGGACAAAGTGTCATTTCATTCTGCTCTTCTTCATCTTGATATTAATGTTAATTGGCAAAGTTGGCTTGATCTTGTACATTCATCTGTCAGCAAATTTATTCCCATTGCTGTAATTAAGGATATAAATTCTCCTGCCTGGGTTGACAGTGAAGTGCAAGGTACAATCCACACGGAAACTTGCTAAAAAACGCAATACTCCAGCGTTGTGGGCAAAATTTCGCAAACTAAGGAATAAATTAAAAAATGCATGTATCCAATTGAAAAAGTCGACTGCATGTGTGATCTTGGGATTGTGGTGTCATCAAATTTATCATGGGATGCACATGCTAATGTCTTGGTCAGTAAAGCAAATCGCATGCTTGGATTAATTCAAAGAACTTGTGGTCATACGTGTTCAGTTCAAACAAAACAAAAACTGTATATTTCGCTTATAAGACCACTTTTAGAATACTCCACCCAATCTTGGGCCGTATCATCAAAAAAATCTCTCCTTCATATTGAAGGTGTGCAACGGAGAGCCACTAAGTACATTATTGGTTATACTGATTGTGTTGATAGCAATTATAAAGCCCGACTAATGAAGCTTGATCTTTTACCGCTGGGCTACAGACGTGACATATTTGATTGTGTATTTTTGTGCAAATGCTTGAAGGGGGAATATGACATTAACTGCAACCATTTTGGATCATTTCTAAATGAGGATACATTTTTAATGAAAATTCCAAAATTTAGGACTGAAACTTTTCGCCATTCATATTTTAACAGATTATTTTATATGTGGAATGCCAGTCACCTCTGTCAAATTTCTGATACTACAGCTGCTTTTAAATCGAAGCTATTTCATTTTTATAAAAAAAAGGTCAACAACTATTTTTCTTCTGAAGATTCATGTACATGGGTTGGCAAATGTCATTGTTCATGTTGTCGTCTGTCCCTCTGATGTTACTTACACTTGCTGATAAACTGTCTTATTTTTATTACCATATGTGTATGTGTGTATGTATGTGCATGTATATATATATATATATATATATATATTTTTTTTTTTTTTTTTTTTTCTTCTCATTGCTCAATTGTCTGTTCATGTTGTGGGATGATTGCCTCACAATAGGTGCCTGGCCACCTGTGCGATCATTTCCTGACTTCTGTCAAAGCTTAATAAATAAATAAATAAATAAATAAATCTTTCTATTTAAAGAAAAACAAGACCTATTTCTGTAAAAAAAAAAATTTTTGCTCTATTTTCTTGGACAAGTTAGACACGTGTTTTAAAGGAAGAGTCATGATACAGCCAGATACCCAAATATTTGTAAGACTGAACTTCCTTAATTTTCGCACCAGTCACAGAGAAAATTGAGTCATTCGGCATAATTGCATTCCGTGCAGAAAAAAACATGTTTTATCAGTATTCAAAACAAGTTTCCGATCAGCTAGAGCGTGTTGAATTTGATTAAAAGCCGATTGCAAGTACAGTACAGGCCAAAAGTTTGGACACACCTTCCCATTCAATGCGTTTCCTTTATTTTAATGGCTGTTTTACATTGCAAATTCTCACTGAAGGCATCAAAACTATGAATGAACACGTGGAATTATGTATGTATCTAACAGTTGTCCAATAGGGCTGTTGGCTGTGCATCAACCTGACTTCTGCACAACACAACTGATGGTCCCAACCCCATTGATAAGGCAAGAAATTCCTCTAATTATCCCTGACAAGGCACACCTGTGAAGTGAAAACCATTTCAGGTGACGACCTCTTGAAGCTCATCAAGAGAATGCCAGGAGTGTCCAAAGCAGTAATCAGAGCAAAGGGTGGCTACATTGAAGAAACTAGAATATAAGACATGTTTTCAGTCACAGGTATTTCATTCTTTGTTGTTAAGTACATAATTCCATGTGTTCATTTATAGTTTTGATGCCTTCAGTGAGAATCTACAATGTAAATAGTCATGAAAATAATGGAAACGCATTGAATGAGAAGGTGTGTCCAAACTTTTGGCCTGTACTGTAGCTAAGGGCCTGGGCATACGCTGGTGCAGAGGAGTACAACTCAGTGTCATCTGCATAAAAATGAGCCTTGAAATTTGCAATGTTACGAGCAATATTACGTGTATAAATTGTGAATAAAATTGGTCCAAGTATGGATCTTTGGGGTACTCTTCTCGTCACTTTTTAAAATTGAGTCTTTGCATCCTCAAGCATAATAGCTTGTTTTCTATTAGAGAGGTAGTCCTGGAATCACAAGCAGGCAACACAATCAAGACCATGGGAGGACAACTTTTTAAATAAGATGGTCTATTGTATTGAAAGCTTTTGCTAGATCAATAAATAGGGCTGCACATTTTTGTTTATTATCCACAGCTGATACCAAATCACTTATAACCACTGAGGCTGCTGTAATGGTGCTATGACCAGGCCTGAGGCCAGATTGTTGTGAAGTTAAAATGTTGTTGAAAGTTAAAAAGCTACAAAGTTGTTGCTTAAAGTTTTAGCTTAATTTTGCTCTATTTGTGAATCAAATGCCCTAAGATGAATTTATGAATACAAGACATAAATTTTTCCCTGGGGGGAAAAAAGTGCATGCACTTGCGTCATGGCGTTGTGCTGCTTACGCACCTGCTTTATTACATCATGCTTTGACAACTGTAATTCTTTTTTGGTCTTGACTAGTCATCACTCCACTGTTTACAGGTAGTTGAAGAGGCAGCCACCTGCCTGTTGACTGGAAAGAAATGGCATGACCACATTAGTCTTACCCTTGCATCTTTGGACTGGCTTCCTGTTAATTTAACCCTCGTCCAACTAATTTTTTCCTGTCGCACAAAACGTTAACAGATATGATCTAATGCTTCTAGGTAATTGTTTATTCATCCTTTGCGCTCATTTTCATGAAAAACAATGAGGGTACCTCACCCCCCCGGGGGTAGGGTAAGTCGTCAAATTAGGTCGGTTGGGGGGGGGTTGCCACCAGGGACCATTTTCGCCTGATTTTGATACAAAATATGCTTACAAATTAGTTGCAAATAGTATGCTATTATTATGTTTCATGCTCAATGAACTTAGTAGATCATACTGATCGTCATCCTTCTTGATTAATTGATGTAGCTAGTCCTTGTATTAGTAAATCTTGGAATTACAATGACCAGCAGTGATCAGTAACCTTGAAGTGATCTTCACCTAATAATATTAGAAGTGCATGACCGACATACCTTTACAGGTGTGTTTGACTGGTTACAGTACTGTGTACTATTTTTATACTGTGCCATAGGCCTACTATTACACAAGTTCATAGAATTATGTGTAAATATGTATGATACAAATATTGTTTACATGTACTATACTAGTGCCACTGTAGAGTAGTGGAAAGTTGCTTACCTTCACCTACAATCGAGGGGGTAAATTGGTAACAGCTAAAATTGAGGGAAAAATATGAAAAAACATGGGTTTTTGTCAATTTGATGTTTTTCCCTAATGTGGTGTTAGTTATGACGTCATAATGTTGAAATGTGTTTTATTTGTACTTGATTTGAAGAGAGGACATCTGTAGCTGTACAGTGATACCAAAGAAGATGATGTTTATTATTTAATTTCGAATTACCAAACACTACCCCCCCCCCCCCCCCCCCCCCGGTGGGGTTATAGTAGGAAAACCCTTGGTTGGACGAGGGTTAAGGATCCGGTCAAAAGTTTTAATAATTGTTTTTAAGTGTTGAAATGGTTTGGCACCATCTTATTTATCAGATGTTTTACAGCCTCACACTACTGCCAGGGCACTTAGGTCATTAAACCAGCTGTTCCTGGAAGTACCAAGGTCCAGGCTCTTTACTCGACAAGAGAGAGTCTTTTCAGTGGCCCCAAAGCTGTGTACTTTTTCAGGTTAAAGCAGCACAGTCGCTTGAACACTGCTGAAAAGCAATCTTTTCTCGTTGGTGTTCAGTCCCAGCTATGCGAGTAACCTTGGCTTTTTACTGTTCTTATTTATTTTATTCAAGGTATGTGTACAATAATTATATTGTATTTTTATAACTGGGTCAATGACGTGACATGCAGATTTTTGTGTCCGAGCGCACTACTTTGGTTTAAAATAATTTTAAATGATTCATAATAAGCATCATTTTATTCTATATAACCTGTTTAATTTGATAAAAAATATCTACTTTCACTACATAGTTAGACTTGTTCAGTTTTCATGTCAGGTGGTACAACCAATATAAAACTAAGAAAAAGTTATTTTATTCTAAAACTCTTAATTATATTGTTAAAATGAGTCAATGAACTGGCTAGCAAAGTCAAAAGGTTATATAGGTGTCCAATTAGAGGCCTGAATAATTGGGAATTAGTAGCAAATGTCAGGCCTCAGGCGGCAGAACCAGTAAGCCAGGTGATGCAACCAGGTAAAATACTCATTTAAACCAAGAAATGAGAGATTGACGTGAACAAATGTTTGGAAATTATGATATAAATAATCATTCTATAACAATAAACATTTTTAATTTGTAAAGTATTTACTCACATTTTAAATCTAAAGTTGGATGTTGGAAAACCAAAATACCTGCCCCCTACAAAAAAGAATCCATAAGTTACTTTTAATACCCAGCTCAACTACAAAATAGTAATGTTTTAGGCCAGGGGTAGCCAACCCTGGTCCTCGAGAGCCGCAGTGTCTGCTGGTTTTTAGTGTTACTTGATTGATAAATTAAAGCAGTTGATTACACCCTCCACTTATATCACCTGGTGTCTTTGGTTTTCTCCACCTGATTAAAACCTATCTCAGCACGCCCTCTGGCTCTACAGGACCTGCGTTTTCCACCCCTGCTCTATAAACTTTTATCTGTACTCTGTGCTTCTACTTTACCTGCATTACAACTACACTAAATATGCAACCACTTTGACAAATCTTTCACAACCTGCAAGTCTGCTTAATTGGCTCTAGGAGTCTTATGGGTTGTTCCTGCTAATTGCTTGATTGGCTCAAGTACCAAATTAATTGCCTGATTGCCAAATTAAACCTGAGACATCAGGTAAGATCAGTTAAGTGAGTAATCAACTAATTTAAACCATCAGTCGAGTGCAAAGTAACACCAAAAATCTGTAGACACTGTGGCTCTCCAGGACCAGGGTTGGCCACCCCGTTTTAGGCAGAGTAGACACTCTCAGGTATGGTTACTAAAAAAAAAAGAGGGAAGTGTTTTTTTTTCCCAAGAAACTTTAGGTTGCACCTCCTGATATTTTTTTGGCTGGTGAAAATGCTAATACTGTCAAAAACTGTACTAAAACCCTGTAAATGTTGTGCAACCATTTATACTTGTTTAAACATACTCTTCCGACTTCAAATGAATGTATTCTGTACATTTTTAAAGATTTATTTAAAAAAAACATTTTTAAAAGGCTTATTTGTCATTTACCCACCTGCACAGCACTTTGGTCAACTGAGGTTGTTTTAAATGTGCTACATAAATAAACTTTGATTGATTATGGGTCCTGCGATGGATTGGCGGGCTGTCCAGGGTGGGTCCCTGACTTTTGCCCATCGTCAGCTGGGATAAGCTCCAGCTCAACCACAACCCTAACAAGGAAAAAGTAGTATAGATGGATGGTTGATTTAGGAACTCGGGGGGCAATTACTTTTTTTTTTTTTTTTTTAACATTGGGCCAGGTATGGTTGGATAGCTTTTTTCTTGAAATCATAATTTAAAACTGGCATATTGTATTTACTTGGGTTATCTTTGTCTAATATTAAAATTAGTTTGATGATCTGACACATTTAAGTATGGCAAATGTGGAAAAAATAGAAGAAATTGGAGAGAGGGAAAATGCTTTTCACTGCACTCAGTGTTTTGGAATGCTGAAAATGCTCTGCTATATTTACAGGTAAAAGTCATTGATAAACAAAATGCATGTTGAGTTTTGCTGAAGGAGCTTGGAAGAATATCACTTGAGCATGAACATGTTGGCTTTTATGAAAGAGCATTATAAGTTGTGTTTGCCTTGTGATGGAGACGTGCGGATGACGGCCAGGAGCTTCACTGCTCCACCTGACAGGTCAAGGGGCATTATGCCTGCTATTCCATGATGATAAGTTTATTATATAAGATGCATCACTGTGATATCAGATTTTCATCTAACCTGCCAGAGCCCTTTCCTTGGAATTTAGTGTATTCGTGCTTGTACTCACCTTTTTCAGCTTGAGCTAGTGAAGGCCTTTCATTGGATAATGCGGATGCTGTACTTACGGCATGGAAACTGAGTTTGCTAGCGGGGCCGTTGCTGCTGTTCCCCACCCCCAAATATGTACCCTCCCCAATCACCTCCCAAACATGCTACTTCCCCATAACATTCGCTTGTAGTGAAGCTGAGAAGCATCAACTGCTTTGACCTATTGGTCCTCTGGGATTTCTCATGGTACGCACACTTTATTGTTAACAGCTGTGACTGGGAGTGCAGCCCTGCCTTATGCTGCCTTGTCCTACACATTACTCTTTGATGGACACATGTTTCCTCCCTCATAAATGCAAGACCATGACTCCCTCTCCTTTCCCTTCCCTTCCCTTCCCTTCCCTTCCACACCATGTTAGTGAGGACGGGGTGTTTGGCGAGCTTGGTCAGGCAGCCTTCTACAGATCCCGGGTGCAGGACTGGGTCAAGGTAGGTGATGCATGGCTTTTGGAGGGAACATCAGTAATCCTGCGAAGGGCACTGAACGCTGCGGATCTGAACGTGTTAAGATAGCTGTTTTTGAGCTTGATGGATGTAGGGTTTGGGTGGTGAATAGCAGAATATGTTCCCCTGGGTGACTATGGAAGGCATTACATGAATGGATGCACATGCAAAATAAACTTGCATTGTCTATTTGGGGTCTTTTTTATTAGAACTGATGCTCTGTACTCTTTCTACAATAGCACTTCTTTACCAAACTCCTTTGTTTCAGTTAATCCATATACTATTAACCCCTGCGCAGATGTAGACCCCTGCGGACATGGGGCTGCTCTATAGATGCACACAGTTACACTAGTCTATACTAGAGGGCACATCTGGATCAGTTATTTAATATTCACTGCAAGCCGAGCTCAAACACGGTTTAGAATATGGACCAGTCCCATCCCTGTTTCCCAGGAATTGTATAAAATTAAACTCTTCAGCCAAGTCTGATGATCAAACTGCCTAATAAACTTCCCTATAGTATCTATCCAGCAGTTAATAAAAATGATCTCTTGTGACAGAAGAAAATCATTGACCTTAGTGGCAACCAGTTCAGCAATAATGGGCCAAAGGTATCTCAACTGAGCAGTGAACAAAATCAGTTTTCTGAAGCAAAAATACATGGTACTGATATGGTATGATTCCACAATCAATTATAGTCATCAGATATTAGAAACGCATAATTCCCTACCATTGAATAACCCGTAGATTCACCCCACAAGTAATTCAGTTGTTCTTCACAGTGATACAATGCCTCAGTGATATCCACTCTAATGTTTGCTCAGGCTTATCTGCATAAAGTAGTTATAGTTCTTGCCCATATGAAACTTTCCCGGTAATTACTGGGATTGACATGTTTTTTTTTTTTGGGCGGCACAGTGGCATAGGGGCTGACAAAAGTGGCCGCCAAAAGTGGCACTGTTGCCTCACAGCAAGAAGGTTGTCGGTTCGATTCCGGCCTACTGCCTTTCTTTGTGGAGTTTGCATGTTCTCCCCATGTTCACGTGGGTTTTCTCCGGGTACTCCGTTTTCCTCCCACAGTCCAAAGACATGAATGTCAGGTTTATTGGAGACACTAAATTGCCAATAGGTATGAGTGTGAGAGCTAATGGTGAGAAGATTTGAATAGTGTCTTGTAATGAACTGTGAAGGACAGCATTGTGCCATACAGTGTACAGCCTGCCGGAATTTCAGATGAAGAAGAAGAAGAAGAGGACATGTTTTTTATCCAATTCCAGACAGGATAAACTTTCCTCAGTATTTGTGCAACATTGATTGGACCCTCAAAAAGTACTAAAACACTTGCGCAAAAGCAAGTTAGGTAGTATTCTCTCAACTTTGCGCAGCTGAGAAGGACGTGATTACAATGAAAACTAGAATCTGTGCTTGTGAAGCACTATGATGTTCCCTGCCAGCAGTTGGTTTGAATCCCCTTTCTATTTATTGAGTTAAACATAGAATGAGGTAAAAATAGGTATCATACACATACATATTTGATGAAAGGCCATTAGGTTGGATATTGGAGAAATAATTTTATGCTATGGCATCAATATTTCATTGATGTAAAGACACTTTTAAAAAATATGGGGAACAGGTTTAAACATTTACTGTTGACAGCAAATGACCTATTGATATCAGTACAAACTATTATATGATGAAGGAAAATGCATTTTCTCATGCTGAACATGAAGTAGGCCAAAAGTAGGTTTGCTTGTCCTTTTCAAGACATTTTCAAGAAATATTTCAAATTTTGAGAAGGATGAATTTTTTATCATCAATAACACAAATAATAACCTTGAGTAGTGTTCATGCGACAGTTGAATTACTTGAGGATAAACCTATCTGTAGTATACATGGCCTAGATTTTCAAAGGTCTCTTAGCACTACATTAGTCATAAGCCAGTGTTCATGTTTGCAACTCACTGCCAAGAGAGCTTTAAAAATCGAAGACATGGACAAATCTTAAACTAGTTTCACGAGCTATATCTCTGAAATATACAAACCCAAAACCAGTGAAGTTGGCACGTTGTGTAAATTGTAAATAAAAACAGAATACAGTGATTTGCAAATCCTTTTCAACCTATATTCAATTGAATACACTGCAAAGACAAGTTACTTAATGTTCGAACAGGTAAACTTAGTCATTTTTTGCAAATATTAGCTCATTTCGAATTTGATGCCTGCAACATGTTTCAAAAAAGCTGGCACCAGTGGCAAAAAAGACTGAGAGAGTTGAGGAATGCTCATCAAACACTTATTTGGAACATCCTACAGGTGAACGGGCTAATTTGGAACAGGTGGGTGCCATGATTGGGTATAAAAGCAGCTTCTCTGAAATGCTCAGTCATTCACAATCAAGGATGGGGCGAGGGTCACCACTTAGTGAACAAATGCGTGAGCTGATTGTCGAACAGTTTAAAAACAACATTCCTCAACGAGCTATTGCAAGAAATTTAGGGATTTCATCATCTACGGTCCGTAATATCGTCAAAAGGTTCAGAGAATCTGGAGAAATCACTGCACGTTAACGACAAGGCCGAAAACCAACATTGAATGCCCGTAACCTTCGATCCCTCAGGCGTTACAGCATCAAAAACCGATATCAGTGAGTAAAGGACATCACCACATGGCCTCAGGAACACTTCAGAAAACCACTGTCAGTAACTACAGTTTGTCGCTACACCTGCAAGTGCAAGTTAAAACTCTACAATGCAAAGCAAAAGCCATTTATCAACAGCACACAGAAATGCCGCCGGCTTTCGCTGGGCCTAAACTCATCTAAGATGGACTGATGCAAAGTGGAAAAGTGTTCTGTGGTCTGACGAGTCCACATTTCAAATTGTTTTTGGAAACTGTGGACGTCGTGTCCTCCGGACCAAAGAGGAGAAGAACCATCCGGACTGTTATAGGCGCAAAGTTCAAAAGCCAGCATCTGTGATGGTATGGGGGTGTATTAGTGCCCAAGGCATGGGCAACTTACACATATGTGAAGGCACCATTAATGCTGAAAGGTACATACAGGTTTTGGAGCAACATATGTTGCCATCCAAGCAACGTCTTCTTCATGGATGCCCCTGCTTATTTCAGCAAGGCAATGCCAAGCCACATTCTGCACGTGTTACAACAGCATGGCTCCGTAGTAAAAGTGTGCAGGTACTAGACCGGCCTGCCTGTAGTCCAGACCTGTCTCCCATTGAAAATGTGTGGCGCATTATGAAGCATAAAACACGACAACGGAGACCCCGGACTGTTAAACAACTTAAGCTGCACATCAAGCAAGAATGGGAAAGAGTTCCGCCTGAAAAGCTTCAAAAATTGGTCTCCTCAGTTCCCAAACGTATACTGAGTGTCATTAAAAGGAAAGGCGATGTAACACAGTGGTAAAAAAGCCCCTGTGCCAACTTTTTTGCAATGTGTTGCTGCCTTTAAATTCTAAGTTAATGATTATTTGCAAAAAATAATAAAGTTTCTCAGTTTGAACATTAAACATCTTGTCTTTGCAGTGTTTTCAATTGAATATAAGTTGAAAAGGATTTGCAAATCATTGTATTCTGTTTTTATCTATGATTTACATAACGTGCCAACTTCACTGGTTTTGGGTTTTGTACATCATAGGATCAATACTATATTGATACTATATTGTTGTAAAAAAGGAATTCTCTACCTGAAGATGATATGGTTGATACGCATTATGAAACTACTTCTTGATGATGACAATGAAGTGCACCACTGAATCACTCCTTTGAGGAATCATTTCTTTATGACACACAATTAAGTGCACCACTGAATCATTTCTTTATGACAGAATGAAGTTCACCACAGAATCATTTCTTCCGTCCTTCCGTCCGAGGTTTGTCTGGGCCATAAATCTTAAACCGTTCAATATTTTTTATCAAAAGGCACATCTACAACATGTGGACTATCAATATACCAGGTTTGGTGAGAAAATCATAGTTTTAGAGCTGTGGTCCGGACAAGGTGCCTACCCTCAAAATGCACTAAGTTCAACTTGTTACCATGGAAACCGGAAAAAATTTAAAAAATCAGAATGACCAAACTATCAAAAGGCACATCTACACCATGGGATCTAATGATATACCAAATTTGGATAAAAAATATTGAACGGTTTAAGAGTTATGGCCCGGACAAGCCTCGGAAGGACGGAAGGACGGACGGACAGACGGGGGGTAAAACATTATGTTCCCGCAACATTTCGGGGAACATAAAAAGACATCCAGGACCAACCCTGGAGTGCTGAGGTTATATTGGCGGGATGGAAATGTGATTCAGAGATGAAAAATGGCAGTTATTATCCTTATGTCTATCTTCAGAAAATCTTGAGACACAACATGGTGTATTTTGCAGATCAAGTCATGATGGATGCTTATTTCTAATCAACAATAACCTGTTTTGTTGAATGCAAGAGAAGCAAGTAAGAATACTCCATTGTTTGCAAAAGAAAACATACCAATGATATTAACTGCCAAATAATAAATGAAAAATTGTGACAATAGCAGATCATAGATTCTGTGAAGAATCTAACAGGTACTTTCAAGAGTATAAACCAGTTGCTTCGTTGCAGGGCCCGGGCGGGGACTTGAGCCTCCAGACTCCCGGGTAATAGTCATGAGCGCTGACCACGTCACCAAAGAGCCAGGCTCATTAGCAAGGTAGCCAGGGCACGTACTTATTAGGAGACACTTCCAGTGACAGGACCCCTCTACTGTCACACTTGGAATGCTTGTGATGTTGCAAATAATGTCTAATCCCAGGACACATTTTTCTGACTTAAGGCAAAACCAAGCTTGGGAACATTGGTGAAAAGCTCCCATTTTAAATAAAAAATATTAGCATGTTTGAATAACTTTTTTATCCTAACACAAATTGTCAGTCAATAGATACATTGATAAATTATTAACAAAACATACTCCTGTGGCATACAGATCATTGTTTTCCCAATTCGAAAGACCGGAGGCATTTTTGTTTTTTGCCAGATTAATGATCTTGAGGCTGTATATCTGGAAATTTAGAAAGTCACATAAAGGCTTAACCCAAACCTGTTGTTGCCAGAACAAAGCAACAGTTGAAAGAAAAATGTTACTTTAAAATGCAAACCACGATAAGATCAGCTAAGACTAACTAATTTTGGGAGAGCATTACTCCCAGGGTTAATTAGTCTGAGCTGGAAGCCAAGTTTGTTTTCTGGGTGGTGGGTGAGATAGAGTTCAGTTCTCTGTTAGAGCATGTAGAGAATCTTTCCATACTTCACGGGCAGGGGATTTTCAGGGAGCCCACCATGAACAGCAGCAAATAGAAGTTGTTTATGGAATCCAGAGCCTTTGCTGCTGTACAGTGGTCCACTTGTGGTCTTGCTCAGTTCAGCCTGTAATGTGAGGCAACTGCAGAGTAGAGGGTCTTATCTTTGTTCTACTCAACCAATATTCATCTGACTGTCCACTTACCTAATTACTGGAGACCTCTGCCACTGAAGTGCAGACAATGAATGTGAAGTAATGAGGCCTCTTAGGTAATTGAGAAACTCAGCTCTCGCGTGAGCCGCACTCTGTTTTGAGCCCTTAGAAGTTTCTGCTTACATGGCAAAGGAGGATACATAATGAAATTGAACAAGCCAAACCAATATTCATTTTCTGGAGGGTAGACTTTATTTTGTGTTTTAAATTATTTGTATTTGCTCTTTTTTAACAAAAAAAGGGTCAGTTCAGAAGATAATGTTCAGTTCAAAGGCAGGGTCAATTTACTTAAATGAAGGAGGAATACAGTAACTGCAGTTTCTATACTAAATTAATATATAACAACCTTAACGGTTCCTCAGGGAATGGTTTCTCCTGATAGCGGAGTCAAGATCGCTTTCAGTTAATTTTTCCCAACGGTCATGCCGAATTAGAGCATTAGTTTTGACGTCGGTCGCAAGCAATTTTTGACTCCAAAGTTTCCGCAATAACGTGAACTACAAACGTCGGTGTTCTGACCATTTGTTATTCCTCGTCAAAAAATGCTTTCGTGACGCAAAGCGATGGTAAAGTGTTTTTTTTTTCCACCTTAATCAGTCTACAGTAGTGACTGTTATTTGTTTGACAATTATAAGAGTATCGAATGCGTGCTCGGATTTGTAGCGAAAAATCGGCTAAATATGCAAGCATTTGTTCGCTTTCACCAACTTGAGTCTATGCTCATTAAATTTGCAGTCACTTTGAAGAGTTACTCCCAACAAGACAAGACAATTGTTGTAGAATATTGTTTACACGACTACATTGGCTATAATTATTCCTTTTTCTTACAATAAGTTCCTTACATTTGCTGGGATTACAGCACATTTTGTTCAAAACAGACCTCGACAAATATTGATTCACCAGGCAGCTTGAGGGATCACAATTAACCATAACAGGAGTAAAAATAGGAGAATGGTCTGCATATTTAAAAAGCACAGGGAAACCATTTCAATGAATATCAAAATCATTTAGAAAAACGTTAAAAAGATACGAACCACTTACGCTGCCCTGAGTGGTACCCTTGTTAACTGACGTCCAGTAACAAATATGGTTGTAAGAGAAAACACGCTGTTGACAGGCATGCAGAAAGCTGTGGTACCAATTCAAAATAAAAGGACTCAAAGGTAACTACTTAAGTTTAGCTGATAAAATATAGTGATTGACAGAATCAAATGCTTTGCTAAAATCCAGAGTAAAAATGCGAACTGCCTTACAATGACTGGCTTCTAGATATCTATGTACATGGTGCTGAATAGTAATTAACGCATTAGTACGATTTCCCCCCTCCCTGTAAGCAAACTGGGAGGGACTTAGATTGTTCTCTATAACCCTCTTTGCTTGAGTGTGGTACATGACCTTCTCAAATGCTCTAGCAATTACTGGCGTGACAGAATCTTCTTTTGGGATGTCGATTTTGGGCAAAGGGTTAATATTTACTATTTTCCATGAGTCCGGCCATGAATGGGTTGATAACGACAGGTTCCATACTTGAGTTATTATAGGTGCAAACAATTCAGCATGGTCCTTCCAGATAAAGAAAGATATGTTATCACTGCCACTTGCTGTTCATTTTAGATCCTTCAAGGAATTGCAAACTTACCCTAAAGATAACTTTGGTGCTTGAACGTCCTGGGTAATTTCTACATCAGTAGGTCGTATATAACTACCATCGTAACGTAGCTGCCCAAAATACTCATTCAGCTGGTCAAGCGCATCGTCATCCAGGTTGATGAAATTTGAGCATCAACGCTGTGATGTGAAATCGACATGTTTCCACCATTCACGGCTTCCCCCAACAGCCTTTGCTTTTCTCCTGTTTTCACTAATAATTTCAGAAATCCTGCTGTTAATTGATTTCAGACGTTCTTTATTAGGGTTTGGAATTCTGGACTTTGCCCTCAACATGGATCTCACTAAAGGAGACATCCAAGCAGGATCTCGAGACGACATCCGAATGGATTTAAATGGCAAACACTGATCCATTAGTGTACAGATTTTGTTCTCCAAGAGACCAACCGCTACGTTTATATCATTCGGTTGCCAATTACGATAATTATGTTGCACTCTGTCATATCATATCTTTTTCCTGCCCTCACGTTGTTCATTCTCTCAGCTTCGTTTACAACCATAAATTTAAAATTCGCATCATAACTTCTCCTCAGACTTTTATTCACCTGACCAACTTCGGAAGCACTTTTTTCAAGTGGATCTCTGTGCCCTGGCTGCATCTTTCTGACATTCAGTAGTTCATGCAAATATAGGCTAGTACACCCACTCCAGCCAACTTGTTTACAGGATCACGCTAGGGTCACGCTGCTCTAAACACTGACAGAGAAAAAAGCGCTCATATGGCGGCACCTATTGTTTTACATGGGTAACTCCGTAGAACCGGAATATAAGACGAGGAATCATTTTCAGGCATTTTTCAAGGGAAAAAATATCGTCTTATATTCGGATCAATAGAGTACTGCGCATTTGGCCACTGCACTACAGGGATGCAAATTTGGAAGGGTCTGCCAGGAACGGGTATTGTAAATAATGAGTTCTCAGCCCCCTCCTGTTGCCTCAGACGAGTGCTTGTTAGGAAGATTCTAAGCTTGTTCATCTTCGGATATCCTCCGCCCTCATTCTGAGCTTGCGAGATTTTGACCAATGAGTGTATAAGAAGCAGTGGCGACAGGCGCGTGTATTGGAGGAGAGCCGCAAACTGTCTCACTCTCCTGAGTTGGCAACAGGGGGCCGCATATGCGAAAAGTCTTGTACATAGTTCCCCAACTGGACATTCCAGATTTGGGTGGGACTGGAGATGCCACATTTTTGAAAAAAGGGTAAAAAAAATGTTTTCAGCGTTTTTGTTCATTACCCATATTTTCACTGCAATATACTTATGGAATGGTTTTTTTTTTTTGCCTAAAATTGTATTTTCCAATACAGTTTCACGAAAAAAATAGAGCAGTAATATATTAGGACCCCTTTGGTGGTGCACACTACTGTATTTTAGATGAAAGTTTTTACAGTTTCCACCGATGGCTGGTAACATTCATCACAATTAGGGCTGTCAGAAGTCCAAGATTGGAGTGGAATTTTACACCTCCATACCCATTGAAATATCTCTTTTAGCTCTGAATTTCTTGTGTGTGCTGTACAAACATTCATTGAAAACAGCATGCACAGCATTCTCAGATTCATTGTATTTGAAGACCGGGAACATTTACTCTGCCATTCAACATGAGCCCCAGTCTTTTTATAAAGTTATCACACAAGCTCTTACAGGAATGAAGCTATTTGCAAGTAACTGGCCATTTTGCTGTTGTTCCCCTTACCCTAATTGAATTTCTTTGCATTTTCCTCCCTTCCTTTCCCTCTCCTTGTTTGAGCTTTTCCCCAACAGTTTTTTTTTTCACCAGGTGTCCCTTCAAGCTTGCAGACGCCAACCTTTCAACAGATACCGCGTGAGTCAAAGGTAACACCATTTGACCCCCATTTCTTTTTTCCACCACTGTCCCCAATACAATTCACTTTTAAGATCCTAATAGGGTTAGCATAATGTCTGCAATGTGCAAGCATAAACCTGATTTGGAGCCAAAAGGTCTCACAACAACAAGCCCCTCCTCCCAGCCAGGCAGACATACAACTTAAAGTAGCCCTGAGTGACTTAGGCGACTGCAGACAATCTAATTGGTATTGACATTCATGTCTCTGAGGAAATTTGACATCTAAGGGCAAATCATTCTATTTAGTCGCCTGAATGCTCACAAAGGCAGGCCCTGCAGAACTGCGCTAAACAATCTCGCTCCCGCATGTAGTCCCCAGAAATCAATCCTAATCTGATTCCCGGCAAAAGAAAAGAAAAATGAAAATAAAATCAAAAGCCCTGTTAGTGGAATATTAACTGAAGAGCGCAGTCCCAACCACGGGCGCCACAAATAATGCTCTTCTGTCGCTGCTGCGTTAATGTATAGAGTCCATTGATGTCCTCCTCAGAGGTGGCCCTGCTCAAAGAAATCTGCCGCCCCAGCTAGGAAAGAAGATTGGCTGCCAAAGGACCTCATTCTTTTAAGTTTAAGTCATACAATAACATCCTACCACATGACTCTAATTTTATTCACCCCGCTACCAAGAGAATTCATCTTGCTTTTTTTTCTAAGCATTTGAAATTATTAAAAAAAGGCCTCCCTCGTCATGCTTTTCATCAGACCCATTGTGAAGCTTGGGGTAGCCTTGCCCTTTGCTGTTTAACTTCATAAAAACAACTTACCCATATATAAGTCCCTCAAATGCAGCTGCTGTATTCAAACCTGAGGAACTTCAGTCCTATTTTAAATTCTAGTGGAGATCCCAAGGTTTCCATTGATTGCAAATATGCTGCATTGAATGACTTGGAAATGTGTATAAAATGATGCCCAAAATCTAGATATTTTCCATTTGAAGTAATGCTGGGCTATTAAAACATGGTGTCCTGAGTTTGAATATTTCTCTTAATATGAGTGTGATGTATGTAGCCTCAGTCAAAGTGTTGTTAGGAAAGTCAGGCCACTCAGCAGCCATCTTGGCAATGCTCCAGGGCAGTTATTTCCAGCTAGCAATACCAGGTTTCTATCTAAATGAAAGGAGAGGGAGCCAAAACTTTCACTTTTACCCCACATGTTATATGTCTACTCAGTGGCGGTCCGTCGGCAGTAACAAAGGCCTTCAGAAACCTCGCCCTTCAATGCTCATTAACCCAAACCTCTCGCAGTTTACTTTTCCTGATCAGCAACAGCTACCCAGACTAAATGAGAGGCGACAGTACAATTTATTTTTGATAAGATTGTTATACATTGCACCACAGAATTATGAGGCATTTTCTACCATACAAAAATGACGACATAAAATTTGATCATGTCTTTATAATTTCTGCACTCTTTTAGCTCATGAAACGGCACAGATTTGCTTAGTTTGCGAGGCTCATTAAGCAATAAGCCACAAGAATCCATTCTATATTCTGAATGTGGTCGCGCAAAAGGGCGTTAAGAGAGCTGCACGGCTGACTGATGGTGGAAATAAATGCTGCAAAGCCAGCGGACGTTTCAGATTTTTTGCATTTATGTTGCTGTTGCCGTCCTTACAATACCATATCAATTACAACCCCAATTCCAAAATAGTTAGTACGAAATGTAAATTGTGAATTCTCTTGCTGCAACAGGTCTCAAAAAAGTTGGGACACAGGCAAAAAAGGGCTGGAAAAGCAATTAATATATAAGATAATCAGCTGAAAGAACATTTAGCAAGTAATTAAGTTAACTGGCATCAGGTGTGTAACATGATTGGCTATAAAAGGGATGTCTTAGAGAAGTAAAGTAAGTAAAGATGGCCAGAGGATATCCAGCCTGTGAAGGCTAGCGTAAAAAAAATAGTGGCATACTTTAAAAACAATGTACCTCACGTCAAATTTCAAAGGCTTTGAAGGTCTCATCATTGACAGTGCATAAGATCATCAAAGGATTCAGAGAAACTGGAAAAATCTCTGTGCATAAGGACAAGGCCGAAGACCTTTACTGGATGCCCGTGATCTTCGAGCCCTCAGATGCCACTGCATCACTCACCAGCATGATTCTGTCATTGAAATTACTAAATAGGCCCAGGAATACCTCTAGAAACCACGGTCTGTAAACACAGTCAGCCGTGCCATCCACAGATGCTAAAACTCTATCATGCAAAAAGGAAGCCATTGTTGAGCATGATCCAGAAGCGCCGCCATGTTCTGTGGGCCAAGGGTCATTTAAAATGGACTGTAGCAAAGTGGCAGACTGTCCTGTGGACAGACGAGTCCAAATTTGACATTCTTGTTGGAAATCATGGGCGTTGTGTCCTCCGGCTAAAGAGGAAAAAGTCCACCCCTCCTGTTATCAGTGTTCAGTTCAAAAGCCAGCATCTCTGATGGTATAGGGATGCATTAGTGCATATGGTGTGGGACACTTGGATATTTTAAAAAGCACCATGAATGTTGAAAGGTATATAAAGGTTTAAGAGCAATATATGCTTCCCTCCAGAGAACATCTATTCCAGGGAAGGCCTTGTGTACTTCAGCTAGACAATGCAAAACCAGCCATAACTTACATGCTTCAGCCATTACAACAGCATGGCTTCGTAGTAAAAGAGTCCACTCCACTCTGAGTTAAAAAGAAGAGGGGATGCCACCCCATGGTTAACAGGCCCCTTTCCCAACTTTTCTGAGACCTGTAGCAGCCATCAAATTGGAAATGAGCTCATTTTGTGGATAAAATCGTAAAAATTTCTCAGTTTCAACATTTGCTATGTTATCTCTGTTCTATTATGAATATAATATTTGCTGGTGTGATTTGAAAGTCATTGCGTTTTGATCCAAAATTTACACTTTGTCCCAACAAAGGCTGAAGACCCTTAATCCCTTTAGTCTTAGGGAAAGGAGACTAAGGGGTGATTTGATTGAGGTCTTTAAATATGTAAAAGGGATTCACAAAGTGAATTATGTGGGAATCCTTCAACCAAGTGTTGTTAGTAGAACTCGGAGTCAAATGGAAGCTGACCAAAGGTAAATTTATCACTGATATTCGGAAATATTTCTTCACCCAAAGAGTAATTTTGATGTGGAACAGCTTCCCTGACCATATTGTAGAGGCAGAGACCTTGGGAATTTTCAAGAGCAGGCTTGACCTAAAGCTAGATACCATTAGGTCATTGAGTATCTGAAGTGATATATTCACAATAGTATAAAGTAACTGGCAAGCCTAGTTGGGCTGAATGGCCTGTTCTCGCCATTCATGTTATATTATGTCATGTTTTGTTATGTTATGTCATGTTAACATCTGACGGCACACCGCTGCGTCTACTACACATTCACTAGGTTTCATGATACCAAGTTTCGTTACAGCGTGCTCTGACATGAGGTCATCAGCTCATCCCACTGAACTGAATGATATGCAGACAATGGGCTCATCCCAGTAGAGCATCTGAACAAAAAAACTGCAAAATCAGTTGAATCAATGAGAGTTGAAATTCTTGCGAATCTGACCTGTGTGCTTGCATTAATTTAACAACACATTTGGCTCAATATGTTTCCTATAGCTCAGCTGTATAAAGCAGATGATTGAGGGACACCTTACCAACCTTTCTATTGAAAATGTCCAAAGTGATTTGTCTCTTCTAAAAATGCTGTTTAATCTTGAATCTACTTATGAGAAAACTTAATTGAAATAATCAGAGTCTAAGGGGTTAAAAATGCATCTTGTGTTCAGTGTCGAGGCCTGATTTTTATTTTTTGAATACGATTGTTCATGTTGTAGGATTTGCAGTCTCAAACCAATCCTTCTAAGTGGCAATATGCAAAATTCTAATTTCCGTGCTATCTGCATTTGTAGATGCTAACCTCTGTAGAATTGAACATTCCAAATTCAAAGTAACCAAGCATCAACCATGCTGTAAAACAGCTCACTAGTGCACAAAAAGCTTTCTGATGCTTTGCAAGATATCCAGTGTAGGGTTTATTATATTATGGTTTAGCGTTTCACCAGCATGATTGTGAAATTTTGGTCACTCGTACTAGTCGCGGACATTCCCTACTTTGATGGCTTATTTGCGGTTACATCAAACCTCATCTGCGTCTGAAGCGTGACTTTCTTTTCACCTCGGACCATGATGTGGGTCGCGTACACGTAGAAAGCATGTCGGATAGCTCACTTGGTAAAGCATTGCGTTGCGAAGCAGAAGTGACTATCACTGGTTCGATCCCCACCTCATACCAGCCGGCAGAGGTTGGCAGCTCTTTTCAGATTAGCATGCAATTAGCCAATACGCTACAGGGATGCAAATTGGGAAGGGATTGCTGGGATAGGATATTGTTGATAGCATGTTCTCAGGCACCTCCTGTTGGACAGACAGGTGCTCGTCAGGAAGATTCTAAGCTCGTTCATGTTCAGGTATCCTCTGCCCTCATTCTGAGCTTGCAAGGTTTTGACTAATGAGTGTATAAGAAGTGGTGGCAACGGGTGCGTGCTTCGGAGGAGAGCTGCAAACTGTCTCACTCTTTTGAGTTGGCAATAGGGGGCCGCATATGCAAAAAGCTTTGTACATAGTTCCCCAATTGGACATTCCTGATTTGGATGGGATTGGGGATGCCATATAAAAAAAAAAAAGAAAGCATGTCGGCAAGTAATGGAGAGAGCAGCGGCCCTGTGTTTATATAGAAAACGTGCGGTCGTAAGTTGAGTCATCACCGGTCACGAGACGCCACGCCATTGATCGGATTTCGATCTCTTTTATTTAGTCACATTTAACCTTTGCAAGTGTTTTGAGCAGTTCCATCGACTTGAAAACCTCTATGAGACTGATGGGGAGTGATGGAGACCAGGAGAGATTGTTTTGGAGACCATGGAGACCACACGGAGACCAGCTTGCAACCCCAGTGCGAGTGAGGGCGAGCAGAAGCAATTTTTAGGTCACAACTCTGTCGTAAACTTGGTGTAAACGGGGTCTAAGCCTTGCTTATGCAGGAGTAAAAATGCGTTTTTTCTGACTTACGTGTGCGTGTTAAGGCTGCTCATAAAACAATGAAACTCTGTCTACAGCCAATGACATAACCATAATGCTGGTTAACACTCAACCTTTTTCTGAGTAATAATAAACGGAATTAATTTACTGAGCAAATGGGCTTCCAATAAGCTGCGCTGCCATTAACGATTATGACATACAGTTTTGCGTCAACGAGGAAGGCTACAATGAGATTGCATGGACGGTGTAATGTGAATATAGGCCACTAGATGGCAGTATTTACCTTTTTTGTGTTAAGCTCAGACTGGAGTCATGTTTAGACATGTCCTGGACATGTCTGGGGCAAGTCTCAGAAAATAAAAAAAAAAAAAGAGGTCTAAATGTGGGTGGGGTCTGCAAAAGAGTATATAAGGAAAAGAATTGAGACAGTAAAGTAGTAGGAGAAATTGCAAGAAGATGACCAGACCTGCCATTCTGTTCAAGACCTGTGACGTTTCTTTTGTGGATTTCTTTGCCTGTGTTTGAGCATTGTCATTATCCAGGACATCACCAAGCCACCCCACAAAAAGGGACTGTAAATATTTTTTTTTTTTTCCTATTCAATCTTGGTCAGTTTAGTTAGTTGTGTTTAATTAAATGTGTTTAAGTTTTTAAAACTGTGTCTGTCATCCCTTGCTGTTGCTGTTGTGTTGTAGATTGTAATAAGAAATTGGGGCCATAACAAATGTCATTAAATTTCTAGTTTCTCTCCTTTCTTGTTTAATCAGATAATTGTCGTTCATACAAACTCATATTACTGCCTTTCTACAACTGTCCGAGAACCTGAACTGCAAAGACCTAAAGCTACCTTGAGAGTTGAACATGACATGCATACTTAATTATTTAAAATGCATGCCATGCTTTGAATGTTCACAATGTGCTAATAGAGGTGTTCACGATGATGTCAATGTTTTGATACGTGGTTGGCAAAAAGGCTCATCTTACACAAGAAGATCTCCATTTCTATATGTACTTAACCCCTTTGCGCAGAATCCAAATCTAAAATAGGGATGCCAGTCAGTTATGTTATAGGTTGCACCAACAGGTTCACTAAGGGTTCAGGAATCACGAGTTCTATTTTAAGCGAAGAACCAAAGAGGCAACTGCTTTGTTATTTATGTCCTGATCATGCTTTCTGCCAACCGCCAAACTGCGCATGTACAACTTTGATGTCAGTGTTTGTAAACAGTGAACATCGCTACATCCAATTTACTAAATGATTCAGTCACGGACGCTTTGACAAAAATTGCCTTGGTAATTTAATAAATTAATTATTACCCCAATTCGTGGCGACCAGTGTGTGACTATGCTACCTTGCAAATGCAACCAGTTCCTTTGAAGTTTGAAAGCATTATGATTAAGTGCAGTCTTAAAATAAATTACGTTGCACTGTTAAAAAAATCCTATAACAGGAGATGGGATTCAGGGAAAGCACTGGGTTCATTAATTTTTTTAATATTATTTTGTATTTTTTTCCCCATCTGTACAATATCTCTATTAATTCTGTTGTCAATGTTACCCTTCAGTAATCTGTAAATTGTGTGATTATTAATCAGCCAAACTGAAACAGGGTCAGCTTGAAAGCAGTTATGCATTTTCGGGTCAGGGCCGGTATTCATTTCAATGCATAGTCTAAGTAAAACTTAAGCATCTTTCTTAGCCAAGTAAAAAACTAAGTTTAAGTCGTATTCAAGATATGTCTAAGACATTTACTTAGTCAGACGATATCTAAGTAAATTACTTAGCCAAAATTATGACGTCACGTCTGGGAGATGTGGGTGGTGTCTCCATCTGTGCGCTGAAAGCATACCTTGGCGTAGAAATGCAGGGCTGTGCATAGCCTATCCACGGGTGCAGTTGAATGGCTGGTATTGCCCCTGGGGGTGATGTCATTCTCTATCCACTGAGTTAGGTGCAGGATCCCTTCCCTGTTGAAACAATATCTTTTGATAAGTTCTGTATCGATGTACGCGTTGATTGGATGTAAACATTAGTTAGCCATATGCTGACGAAGTTTGTGTTGATGGTTGAATCGAAGATGGAGCAGAGCAGCCATGATGATATGGTTTGTCCTAACAAATGATTCTTTGAGAATGCCATTGTATTAAGTGTCCAATCTGGACAAGCCAAAACACTTACTTAGTAGTACGCTCTTGAATACCAAAAATGCTTAAAATCTTTGCTTAGTATGACTAAGAATATTACTTAGAATAAGGAAAATTCTCAGTCAAAAACTAAGCAAAATACTTCACCAAAAGTTTATTTAATACCAGCTTTCACCAATTTTTGCTTAAGTACAGCACTAAATACACAAAAGTGAGTACATCATATTTTGACAATTAATTTATTATGTCTTTTCAAGGGGCAACGTTACAGAAATGAAACCTGAATATATTCTACAGTAGTCATTGTACAATTTGTGTAGCAGTGCAGTTTTACTGCACTCTCCAAATAACTGAACAGTCGCTATTTCCAAAATGGGTGGCAAAAAAAGTGAGTACACCTCACCGTCAATATGCTAAATTGCCTCCAGTGTCAATATTTAGTGTGACCACCATTGTTGTCCAGCACTGCCTTGATTCTCCTAGGCATGGAATTCACCGGAGCTGCACAAGTTGTTGCTGGGATCGTCCTCCACTCCTCCATGACAACATCATGGAGCTGGTGGATGTTGGACACCTGTTGCTCCTCCACCTTCCTCTTGAGGATGCCCAACAGGTGCTCAATGGGATTGAAGTCTGGAGACATACTTGGCCACGCCATCAATTTCACCTTCAGCATGTTCAGGAAGGCAGTTGCCATTTTGGTGGTGTGTTTGGGTCATCATCATGCTGTACTGCAGCTTGAAGGAAGTGTACGGCCCTACTACCTCAAGATCACCATCTCCACTTCTCAGTGCTGACGGGACAATATTGATCACCGACAAAGAGAAAGTCCTGGGGAGATGGGCAGAACACTTTGAAAATATACTAAATTGACCTTCAAGCATCAATGATGAGGTCATCAACAGGCTACCTCAAGTTCCACTTGAAGAGGCTATGGACACTATACCAACTCTGGAGGAGATCCACAAAGCAATCCATCAACTATTTAGTGGCAAAGCACCTGGTTTGGACTCCATCCCTGCTGAAGTCTACAAAGAAAGGGGTATGGCTCTGACTGAGAAACTTCACCAGCTGTTTCAACTCATGTGGCAACAGGACACAGTGCCGCAGGACTTCAAGGATGCATCCATCATACACCTCTACAAACGCAAAGGAAACCGCCAGTCTTGTAACAATCATTCTGGAATCTCCCTGCTGTCCATCGCAGGCAAGATCCTGGCCAGAGTGCTACTCAACCGCCTCATAGCACACCTCGAGTGAGGTCTCCTACCTGAGAGCCAGGGTGGCTTTCAGAAAGAGCGTGGGACTACCAACATGGTGTTTGCTGCCAGACAGCTTCAGAAAAAGTGTCAGGAACAGAATGCTGGTCTTTACTCTGCCTACATCGACCTGACTAAGGTGTTCCACAGTGTCAGTAGAGACGGCCTTTGGAAAATCATGGCAAAGTACGGATGCCCCAGAAAATTCATCACCATAGTGCGACAACTACACAATGGCATGCTGGGAAGAGTTCAGGAGAATTGAGAGAACTCTGATCCAATCCGTCTCAAATGGAGTGAAACAAGGATGTGTCCTTGCCCCTGCCGTGTTCAGCCTCATGTTCTCAGCTATGCTGACTGATGCCTTCAGAGATGCTGATGTAGGCATTGGCATCAAGTACCGGACTGGCGGCTCTGTATTCAACTTTAGAAGGCTTCAAGCGAAAACTAAGGTTTCGACTGATACCATCAACGACCTCCTGTTTGCAGATGACTGCGCTCTTCATGCTGCCTCGGAGGCTGACATGCAACAGTGTTGACTTGTTCTCTGGTGCCTGCAAGAACTTCAGCCTTACTATCAGCACCGAAAAGTCGGAGGTAATGCATCAGCCAGCTCCAGGAAAGCTATATATCAAACCCAATATCATCATTAATGGGCAGCAACTGAATGCAGTGGACAAATTCACCTACCTGGGCAGTACATTCTACAGAAGTGATATTTTTGATGACGAAGTCATCGCCAGACTCACCAAAGCAAGCACCGCCTTCGGCAGACTACGCACGAATTTCTGAAACAGGCGTGGAATCACCACTTCGACAAAGATCAAGGTGGACCGGCCTATTGTTCTTACCACATTGCTCTATGGCTGTGAAACCTGGACAGTCTATCAGCGCCATGCCAAGAGGCTGAATCACTTTCATACAACTTGCCTCAGAAAACTTCTGGGCATAATGTGGCAAGATAAGATCCCAGACATGGTGGTCCTGACACGACTGACCTACCGAGTATCTACACCATCCTAATGCGATCGCAGCTTTGCTGGGCAGGACATGTAGCTCACATGTCAGATGAGCGTCTACCAAAGAGACTGCTGTTTGGTGAGCAACAGCAAGGAAAACAATCCCAAGGTGGGCCGAAGAAGCATTTTAAGGACACCTTAAAAGCCTCATTGAAGGCTTTCAACATCAGCTATGGCTCGTGGGAGCAAGTAGCCCAGGACAGAGGAGGGTGGTGTTCAGCTGTTCACAGAGGCGCCAAAGCATGTGAGGCCAACAGGATTGCTGTTGCTGAAGACCGCAGACAGGCCAGAAAGAACAGGACTGCCAACCCGGTCGCAACAGCTACCATTCTCTGCCCACACTGCAAAAGACTCTTCCGGGCACAGATTGGCCTCATCAGCCATTTATGAACACACAGAGGACAAATACCCCAACCTCAGGATGACTAATTAGATGGTCTTCGTCATATCGACGGACGATAAAATGAATGAATAAATGATCATGTAGGAAAACTGCCGTTTCCGAAGGGAGAGCATCGTGTTTCAGAATGTCACACTACATGTTGGAATCCATTATTCTATCAATGAAGCGCAGCTCCCCAGGACCGGAAGCACTCATGCAGCCCCAGACCATGATGCTGCCACCACCAGCTTTGACCTTAGGCAGTACACACTTGTCTAAGTACTCCTCACTAGGGCGCTTCCAACCATGCTGGACTGCATTTTAGCAGAACCAGTTTATCTTGGTCTCGTTAAACCACAGAACATGGTTCTAGTGGTTCATGTTCTAGGACTGGTTGTCTTCAGCAAACTGTTTTTGGGCTTTCTTGTGGGCTAGCTCCAGAAGAGGCTTCCGTCTTGGCCAACAGCCAGGCAGATCGACTTAGCACAGTGCACATCTTATGGTCTGAGCAATGACAGACTGTTCTCCCACTGCTGCAACCTCGTTTGCAATGCTGCCAGAGCTCCTGCGTTGTTTTTTGAAGCTGACATGTTCACCTGATGCAGAGCACAAGGAATCAACCTCTTCGGTCGACCCTGACGAGGCCTGTTCCGAGTAGAACCCAACTTGGAAAACCGCTGAATGACCTTGGTCAACGTGCTGTAGCTCAGTTTCATGGTTTCACAGATCTTCTTGTATCTTACCATCTTTGTGGAGAGCAACAATTCTCTTTTCCAGATCCTCAGGGAGTTCCTATGAGGTGCCATGTTGACTAGCCAGTGACCAGAATGAGAGCATTGCACCCAAAGCACCACAATTTAAACCTTTAACATGTTACACAACCTCATATGGCCCAGTCAAACAGACAAAAGCATGAAAATTTTCATTGCTTTCATTGCTTGGCTGACCATTACCAATTGGGGTGAGTACTCACTTTTGTTTCCACCCATTTTGGAAATAATGACTGTTCAGTTATTTGGACAGTGCAGTAAATCTACATTGCTACACATATTGTACAATGACAACTCTAGAATATATTCAAGTTTCATTTCTGTAACGTTGTTCCTTGAATAGATATAATCAATTAATTGTCAAAATATAAGGGGTGTACTCACTTTTGTGGGATACTGTAAATATCAAATTGAATACCGGCTCAGAGACTCAAAGCAAGTCATTTGAAAATCCCATAATGCTGGTGTTACCACCAGGGGGACGTTGGGATTTCGGGAGTTGAAGGAGTTGTGTCTCAAATACTATGCATGGTCAGACCTTACATCTGCTTGACTCCAAGTCATAATCTGATACCATCCTTGCCAATCCATCTTCATTTTGCATTGTATATATACATCATGGTTACTCTGGCATTATGCTTTTCATATCAAGGCGCTTTCCATGAAAATTTGAGGATTCAAAGCACTATTTTAAGCTTTAGCCAAGGAATATGAAGAATGAAAGTGCATCACCATCGCCAATAATCATAGAAGAAAAATACCCACAAGATTTTGACTTGCAGTTGAGCAAATTTCCTTTGTTCAGAGTTGTGAGCATGAGCAGTAATCATGACACAACTCCTGTAACTGTTATAAAATAAGCAAGGGCTTCCTCCTGTATCCTTTTGAATCTTCACAAATGTGAAATTTGCTGAAAGCAATAAGGTATTCCTGTGTCAGTTTCTGTCCTCACTCCTTAAGTAGGAATGACTCTCTGTGTTACACTAGCCTGGAGGACAGAATATCTCATCACTTTTTCAAATGAGCAGTTCAATGCTTGAATCTCCTGACCTCTTCAGAACAGGCTCTTTCATATTTAGTGCTATGCTGAAAGAAATAAATGGTGTCACTTCCTGTATGCTACTTCACTTCAGTGTCACTCTGAATCACCAGTGTAATTCAAAAAAGCTTATGCAAAGACATGAAGAATATGATCATAGTTTTATATGCTATGACTGAAAAGTGGCATAAATAAATGGTATCAAAAGACAATGCATTTAAATTAATAAATTGCATACAGCTGCCATAGCTTTTAAATATCTGTAATGCACTTTACTCACAAGTGTCCCTGAATGGTGTTATATTTGCGGAAGGACACCAGAGGTGAGTCGTGAATCCAAAGAATGATTTTTATTGAACAAAAGATTTCAAACAAATAAGGCACGTGGGCCAACAGAAACTTCACAAATGAACATAAATGATGCAGGGGAAAAACTCCACTCAACAAGCTGAAGCAAATAGTGTAGTATAAACTCTATGATATGATCAAGAGCATGGAACCAACGGACCCACTGCCAACTGGAATGCCTCCACAGAATAATTAGGTACAGGGCCAATGAGGGAACAAGGAACATATAACCAGAACAGGGAGGGAACAAAGCATGAACATGACACATTGGACAAGGCTTAATGAGATAAAAAGCCCATTAAGAAACTGTGCGAACTCAGCTAAGGACCAATTGAGTATGTAGTATGTTACATAGCAAAGTAAAGCAAGATCTGAAATAATATTGAAGCAGGAAATTATGGCAATAATACCCTACCTAAATTATTAATATTAGTTAAAGTGCCTGTCTAAGAATAACACCTCCCGTGAATGTTAGTCGATGTTAGTAACTAAAAACAGTTAATGGACATTAAAGCAATTCTTCCCTTTCTGGCATTTTTACACTTTTCTTTTGTAATCTTAAAATGCTCCTAATAAGCGTATGGCGCACTAAAATGTAAAAGAAATCCACCAGGTGTTGAAACTCTTCAATATTCAGTTCTCATATATTTCTTTAAAAGTGTGACCAATCATTTTCTTCGGTCCGAATAAAATAATTTGCTGAGCTTGCTGTCTGTCATCCATTGCCGCGCCCCCTCCAGTTGCCTACAGCTGTCACTGCTTGCGAGTCATGCACCTCTCTGGCAGAAAAAAAAAAAAAAACGACGCATTTGACTGTAAACTCACGGGAAAATGGAAATACTGCAGCCAGCCAATAGCAAAGAAGCAGTGCATGTACTTGAGAAAACAAAACATGGACAGACATGAGGAAGATTCCATTTGGCAGTGTGGGACATGATCTAGAAACAAACACAAGGAAGACTAAAGCAAAACTAAAGGGACACAAGGCAGACATAACAAGAACATAACAATGAAACAAAGATGTGTTTCATGTCCCAAATGTCTTTAAGAGTCCACTTTCTTGAGTCATAAAAACTTTTCACGACTCATTCCAGTGGTCTCATCTCATGGCAATTAGCATACCAACTTCTTCTATATGACCTTAGATTCCAGATGACCGATTGCCCTGACTGGGTCAGCTGCAGTGCTGGAGACTGCTGGTCTAGGAGGGTGACCCAGCAGGCTTGCCTGGATTGCTGAGAGATGCACTCTGCTGCAGATAAAGGTGAAAGACAACAGCCATGAGGTCCATCCTAGGAAGCCAAGCCTGTAGCCCTGGGCCCTTCCTTCTTGAAGAGTTGAGATTATCAGCCTAGATAAGGTTACCTGAGAGACAGACATTTGTGCATCTGGAGCTCTCAGTGAGTGATATTTAGGCAGAGCAGTAAGACTGGCTTCTCTGATAAGGACCTCATCCAAAACCACACCTTCGAGAGGGTCATCAATATTCCTCTGAAGTAGGCGTGAACGACTGAGTGTCAGAACCTGGGACTGTCTGCAGGCCTTCTATACTGCTGATCTGAATTATGCAAGAGATTGTTCAGAAATGGATTAGTTTCTGGATCTTGTTACAGCCCTTGTTGCCATAAAGTCAAGTTCAGCACTTCGTGGCAGGCTGGGGATGTTTCTGTGAAACTACCAAGATTTATGTATTGCTGAATGAGAGCAGCAGGTTCATGATGAGGATTAGAACTCAGTATTATGCCTGGGACACCGTGCAAAAAAGATGGCTTTGTTTTCAATCTATTTTTTTTATAAGTAGATGTCTTTGCAGCGACAGCAAAGGACAGTGGTATTCAAGACTTGAAGAGAGTAGCTCTTCATATTTTAGTCAGTCAGAATGTAATATTTGAGCATTGCATAATTTGTTTTTCCGGAGTATTACTTCTTTTTGAGTCCAAAAATGTCTGTTTGAGGAAACCTTTGTGGAAAAACATCTGGTTGGGATGTATTGTTACATAAATTGAATGCGAACAAAGAAAAGGCATTGTATAAAAGTAATATAATCCTACCCCTGCTCTTATATTGTATGGTCGTCCAACAGCATTGATAAGTTAATTTAGTCAAAATTAACACTCCATTGCAGCTCATAATTTTACTTCCCGATGCCATTGAAGTCTTGGCTGTCTCTGTTATCCACTGCCAATGAGAACTGAGGGGCTTACTTGAGCTTAGCCACATTACATGTTTCTCTTTGTAAAATGAACTCAAAAATATCACAGTTCTCTAAAGACATACATACAGCTGTAGATTCTGTAGATTACTTTTCATGTCGACATGATTTATTTCTGCTCGTTTGTGTTAGACCTGAAAAATCTGGGGCTAATATCCCTCCCTTTATTGAAAATAATTAGTCCTGGCTAATTCTAGCAGGGTTTCCTTTATTAACACGTTTTCCAATTCAAGAATAATCAAGTGGCAATCGAAGAGACGCTTCCTCTCCCTCATGCGATCTAAAAGTGACAAAATAATGGGCTGCATTCAGGATAGAAAAATAATTTTATTATAATTAGGTCAATTCAGATAGCAAGCACCTCCGCTTGCTATCTGGGTATGCACCTGCACTTGGCGATGGCATTTCAGACTAGTAAGTGGTTTCATCCGTTTACATTTTCCAATCGGACAGCTGTTTATTTATTTATTTTTTTTACTGCGAATTGAGCGACCATGCTGCAAAAACAGGTGTATGTACTTGTCGCCAAAATTACCTTCATTCGCTGAAGAGTTCTGAAATGCCATCGCCGAGTGATGATGCATAGACCTAATTATAATCAAGTTATTTTTCGGTACTGAATGTAGCCAATTATTTTGTCGCTTTTAGATCGCATGGGGGAGAGAAGCCATGTCTTCAACAGCCACTTGATTATTCTTGAATTGGAAAACGTGTGAATGAAGGAAAACCATCTAGATTTAGCCAGCACTGAAGCCTGATTCATGCTTCTTGCGGTCAGCACGGCCCACACGGTGAAATGACGCAATTGCGGCCAGGGCGACTGAGCGCGGAGGGTTAGCGGAGGCTCTGAACGCCAAGCTGCGCACCCAGAGGATTTTGTAACAACGCGGCCGGGGTCACACAGACCGCGTTGCAATGATTGGCTAGTTTCAGGACTCCGAAGTACGTATACCGATTAAAATTAAAAATGGAAATCTTTAAAGAAAGGCCAGCTGAACATACAAAGAGCTGAAAATACGTATGGCTTCCAACACATGGAAGGACATCGGAAATTTTCATCAGATGTGTATAAGATAAAATGGAAAACCTTTCGCAACTGGTTTGTGAAAACATAAAAAAAATGAAGGGGGGAGTGGAGAGGCTGGTGAAATCAGTGTATCAGCAATATTTGTATCATTGTCCTGAAAAAAGTTTTTCCGTTTTTATCGTATTTTGAACGTATTTATCACAGAAATAAGATTCAGTAACTGTAGAGCAGGTCTTCTTGGAGCCGGTTTGATCACATCAAGCATGAAACGACTCGACGGGGACCGTGCGCGCCGTCCACACCGATGAAACCGCGCCTAACGCAAGAAGCATGAATCAGGCTTAATTATTTTCAATAAAAGGAGGGATATTAGCCTCGGAATTTTCAGGTCTAACGACGCGCCTGTTTGTTGGCCAGCAGTGTTGACTGTTCGCAACAGAAACGTCTAGCCTCGGCAACTTGGCCGATTTCATAATGTAAACGTGCAAAATCTCTCTGCAGTCTAACAGCTTGCATGCCTTCGCGTGCACGCCAGCCTTCTGGGGGAGGGTCTTAGGAGTGCAGTGAAGAGGGAGGGGAAGGGATTTTTTCTAATTTTTGTGCGAGGTCCTCACTCTCCTCAAAGTTACCAACTGCAGCTTTAAAGATGAGGAGAGGAGTACATTTTATTGGTGAAGAGTTGACTCGGCTGTGTTAAAGCGACTTAAGCCTTTTCTCCTCCCTCTTTGCCACTTGCGCTGGAAGGAGGGACAGAGGCGGGACAGAGGAGTACTCGCGCCAGGCTACGCCGGGCACGAAATTGCAACATACGCCTGGACGCACTCCGTTGGCGCGACCCTCCCACTATTGGCTGCGCCTGCGCCTGCTTTGCAGATTCAGAGCCCATGGTGTGAGGGACAAGTTAGATTTAGAGTTAGGGGATAGAGTCAAGGTTCAGGTTAGGGAAAGTACCGTTACTAGATCCCTTCTGACGTTTACCTTGCCATTGCTTCTCCCGCGGTTCCTTACTTCCTTCAAGCTAGGTTGCGGCTCCTCCTACCTTCTGGACAGACCAAACACTGCTTACTGACGTAAAAAGCGTCAATAGATGTGTGCCTGTATTTCAATGTCGCCACAGACACACTGATCGCTTTACTTGGCAAAGAATGAAATACTAGTGCTTTCATCAGTGTGTCATAGGCCCAATAACCATTGTTTTATCCCCCCTCTCTGATAGACACTGACTTAACAGACAGTAACGAGCCAGAAATCTTATGGATTACCACTTTAATGTTGATATAACTAGTTTTATTTTTTGTCTTATCTTCACAGGATAACTGGCCAGAGCTAATATTGTTGAATCATGTTCTCCATGTTCATGTATTATTAATTTAAATGACTGATGGTTTCCACAGAGAATCAGAAATTCTTGGAAACCAAGAAAACATTCAAAAAAAAATTTTGGGAACAAAACAACAGCCTACAAAGCTGGGTCTTCATCCAGATGAAATAAGCATAATGTTGGATAAAGGGGAGGCAATCAGAGTCATTTTCTTCAAGAGATTGAACGGCAGCCTTGCTAATTAAAATAAAGCCATCATTTGGGAAGAGATTGCAAAGAAGATTACCACTACAAGGGGATGAAACTTCATGGTCAAGAGACAGCGAGAAACCCTGAACACTGGCGTTTCCTTGGGGACTGAGGGTACCCACTTTGGCCATACCTTTCTCAGAGACAAAGCCCACAAATGAAAGTGAACTCAAATTCATTGAGGCTTGCCAAGTGACCAGTAGGAGCACACTATGGGGAGATGGGATTAGTATTTCAGGTGCGTGCACAAGGCCTACACTTCTCCTCATCAGGAGTCACCAACTCTGTTCCTGGAGAGCAACCATCCTGTAGGTTTCTGCCTTCCTCCTATTAGGCACACCTGATTCTACTAATTAGCCACTCAATTGCCCAGCTTAGTGATCTTGTTAATTCGCTAATTAGTTGAATCAGGCGTGCTGAATAGGTGTCATGGCATAAGGAAGCAAGCCGGCGGGCACTGGGACCATGTACCCAAAACAGAATTGAGGGACCCAAGTGCACAGGCTGAGTAAAATATAAATGAAGTTTAATTAAAAAACCATCCAACGCCCAGGGGAACAGCAGCAAGAATCAGGGCTCCATAACACACGGCCAACAAACAAATAGAGAGCCTACAGAATCCAACTGCACTGCAACAATGGCAGTGCAGTGCTTAAATACTTTACAAAACCACCTCCACCTCAACGAGCAGCAGCTGTGGCTCGATGAGGTGGAGGTGCAAACAGGAGGGGGAGAGGCCCTGCAGGGCAAGACCATTACAATAGGAGGTTGAGCAGAAACCTACAGGATAGTAGCTCTCCAGGAACGGAGTTGGTGACCCCTGATCTAAGTGCTGTAGTCATAATGCCAACTATGCTGCACAACATCGCTGTCCGAGTAAGAGCTCCCTTACGTGACCAGCAGGAGGTGGCAGGTGGTGGATTGGCAAGCATGAATCAACAAAGAGATGCAGAGTATATGCCAGGGGCCTGTACCATAAAGCTGGATTAGGGTTTATCGCGGAAACTTCAGGTTTAACCGTGGGTTTTCTGTATCATGAAGCTGGCTCACTTCTTACCTAGGTATATCACCGCAGCAACATAATCTGAAAGGCTAACCTGCTCCGGAGCAGGTTTACTTCGAGATTCAGATCACAGCATGCAAAAGCACAGCCAACTGACCAATCTCTGAGAAAATGGCATTATCATCCATAGAGGTTCAGCGGAGTTCGGTTCGCGGATGAATACTAATATCTACGATACAGGTTCTCATCTGAGGGTTTGACATGTAGCGAACGCCCCCGGAGTCGTGCACATATAGTCTGACATCTTGAGTGTATCACAATGCTGTAGTTTTCTGCGGGCAAAAGCACTAAAGCCTTGTACTTGTTGCACTTGAGAAAGTAAGCCTACTGACCGCTTTGAATTATGTTTTTGTAGTAATTCATTATTTGTTCTCCAGCTCTTTTGACACCGCCGGGGTTGCAGCTGGAAAAAAAAATCCATACACTCCATAAGAATACATCCTCACATCACGTCACTTCAATGAAATACCCAACTGTAATTTTACTGATGGGGCAGTGACATTACAAACCGTAAGACACACACATCCCTATACCCAATAGGCTTTGTGCTGGATCAAATATATCCTGTAAAGCAGAAAAGGAGAGAGATGCGCTCACTAGCCTACATAGAGCCTGTTGTCATGATTTACTGCAGCAGAAGTAAAATTGAATCATCACTATTGCAGCAATAGGCCACATACGTACGCATTTATACGGTTGGTGATTTTTTTTGCCAACTGCCCTTTCTGTGTTTGGCAGCCGCAACGTCTTTAATTTTTGCCGGATGATATGTTTATTCTCTTCATTTTTTTTATTAAGAGCTCTAGGTCCATATTTGAAAAGTACGCAGCTTTGCTTCCTGTCAGTTTTTTGCCCATGTTTGGTCACTTGCTTCAAACACCGCCCCTTTTATGTGAATGCGCTCATACCTACATTGGAAAACCCTGGGTTCAGTTACTGAGTTGATAACTGGTTTTGTGGTACCGCTTATCAGGAATGCGGACATCTGGTTAAGTGCAGCCAGATAACTAAGAGAAACCCCGGGTATGTTAATCCAGCTTTATGGTACAGGCCCCTGGTTTCAGGGCTCGTCAAAAAGTTTTTGAGCATTGTTTCGGTTTACGCCCCTTTTTTCCCCGCTCATAATCAGCACTCCAGTTGCATTGGTTACCGCTGCGGCACCTCAGTTTGTTTTTTCTTCAGTTTCCTTTTCACGATTCTTCAAATATATTATTTTCATTTACTGAAATGTGTATATTGGCTATCTAGTTTTTGAACATCTTTTTTCTTCCTGTCTTTGTTGATGCAATTATCATTCTTGCTATCATGTCTATAATTGTTGTTTGTTATTGGTTAACGCACAATTCAAAAATCTCCATTCAAGTTCCATCAATCACCACTTTCATTCACGAACAACATCAGTAGTCATGATTAAATAGTTTCTGAGGGCATCTTCAGTTACAATGTTTTTCGGAAACACTCTAAAAACATAATGTGTTGTAAGACAGATTCTATGATCATCATAGCCTTAAGATGCTTTGGGGAAATGAGGCCCAGGTCAGTAACAGGCAGTGAGATTGCAAAGCAGGAGGGAAAATTCAGAATTGTAATCAGATTATTATCCAAAGAGTGAAAACCAAGGTGTAGGTATACCCAATCTCACAAAAAGACAGAGCAAAAAACCAAAAAGCCAAGTGTGAAATCAAACACAGATAATGAAACAAAGATGGGGAGCAGGACAGAATTAAAAGCCAAGGCGAAGCCAAATTGTAACCATGAGATCTCAGAAGTAGTAAACACCCGTAAGCCAGACACTAACTTGCCCAGAATCAGGGAAACATTTAGGCAAGCTAATATAGAAATTATTTTGGCTGCAGGCGACGTGACCTCAGGAAGGAGCAGGTGTGGTGTGGCTACAAATAAGCAAACAAGCAATCTAATTGAAGTTGAACAAGGGGAGGTGCAGGTGCTAGAGTGAAAACAGAGAACACGTGGCAAATGATTGAGAATGACTGGACAAACAAAAGAACTGCTAAAATACACAAGGTCACAAAGAAAAATAATCAAGACAGAGAAAGTGTACAATAAAAAAAACTAAACAGACTCAGACCCCGATATTTTCGCACACACAAACAGCATTTTTGGTCACTGAAAACTGACCTTTTGAAACACTCCTTCCAGAGTGACAATTTCTGGAGACTGTTTTCACTGTTTGCAAGGCCAGAGAAAACTGAGTGTTTGGCTCGTGATATCGAGGTGTGTGCACACTGTAGCGAGTTTTTAATGGCTTGTGATTGGCCTTCATGGTCTTTGAGTTGAGACATGAGAATTCTATCAGTGACTGGGGGAAGCAGATTCGGACGATACTCCTATTTTCCTGGCAGGAGTCACCTTATTAGACTTGAAGACGCAGGCCATTGTCTGCAGCATGCGGATCACCTGCTTGAAATCACGCTGAGCACAGCCATTAGCCGACCAGGACTCCTCCACCGGACACACACAATCCACCATTCTGCTCGCCTTGGCATTGCTGATATCCCTGGTAAGGTGCGCTTGGGGAGTGCCACCATCTCCCCAGGGAGGACTCCTTCACTAGCAGAGAGAAGGAGGCCACTTACAATTCTCCTTTGTGAACTGCTCAACAGGGGTGTCCACCCACTTCATGGTTTTACATTAAACTATAACATCGCTGCCTGCTGCTTTCGCATGCTCTTGACGGGACTCCAATTACCTTTTTATGTCCGCATGTCAACAGGGATTCTTTCTTGAAAAGAGGAACAACCCCATTTTTAATATACACACTTACTATACGTGTGGACTAGACCGAAGAGGGGTACCTCTGCCAAATTAGAACTAAAAAGATACAAAAGAATAAGGGCACATATAATGATATTTACACTTAATACATTTAGCACTGAGATTTTTTCATTAAGCAGGAAAATAAATTAAGTTGACCAACAATTTCAGTGTCCATTGAAAAAAAGACTGGCAGCAGAAGACAGTGAGGCTCCGGTCGTAGGTAGTGAAGAATTACTTGGTTTCATTTACATGTCAGAACCTGCCATTTACTACATCCCAAAGACCTATGGAGCCAAGCTTAAAATCCCTAGGGAACCACAATGATTTTGGCTGTGAATTTACAGGGGGCCTAAAGACATGCTGTGCCCTACCAAACAAATAATGCCTTATTTTAAGACAGCACACTGCTGTACACCATAGCATCACAGTGAACTGAATGGGTGATGCACTGTGGTGCCATGGCATTAGTTTCTATGTCCTTGCAGTGAGCTAGGCCTGGACCAATGATTCTTTCTGTCCAGTGGCCTTGAGGCAGAGTTGGATCAATGACTCTTGTAGAGATTCAGTTACAAACAGCTGGCCATGTAACCTCTGACCCTGAGCCGCAGTCTACGCACTGTCTCGACTGGACCTGTGACCTTTACTATATGAGTCATTGCTAATGTTTCTGAGAAGTCAGGTTTGCTAATGCACCAATCATACTCATGCAGTGTTTTTTCAAATTATTACTGATAATTGCGCATGTCTGAAGTTTACTAGATAATGGGAGAGAACTGGAAGAATTTCACTATTTGAATATGTTTCTGGAGATATGTCAAATCAATTCTTGTTTAAATGAGAACAACTGAATGTCTTTATCTTGCAGTGGCTGGTTCAGCCATGTATACTTACACGTGTGACATTATCAACTGTCAGTGAATGAATGACTTCATTTCCTGAGACAAAAAGGTAATTTAAGCAAAGCAGGTAGAAGAAGCATTTCAAGTCATCTGTCACAGCAGTAGCCATTGACCTAATGACCCCACAATCCTGACCTTCGCCCTCTGATGTTGACCTCTTAGCAGGGCATCTTATGTCCGGCACAGGCGCCACCATTGACTACCTGCCAGGCACCTGCTCTGAGAAATGAAACAGGGGGGAATGTCTCTCCAGGGAGTCCTTCAGCTCTTTAGACAACAGCCAGAGCTCAATCCCTGAATGGGCCTTGAGTAGGGCTGGTAAACCAATCTCCCTAATTATCTATTGAAAGAACATTCTTTTTCCTTTCAGAGTCATTACCCAGATTTCAATTGCTGAAAAGTAACATTGAGGGTCAAGAAAAAGAAGAAGAAAAAACAATCTGAAAAGATAGTGTTCCTGATTTCATTACAGTTAATCACTTGGGACCGGATGTCAAATAGAAACACTGAGTAGTTTGGTTGGGGGGAATGGGGATTATTGGGGTAATAAGAGGTGCAAGATGACCTAAGACTGAATTCTTCTTGATGTTTAAGAATCAAAATGAAATTCAGTCAAGCTTTTTCTCTGCGAGTATGGCAGTGCAAATCAGTTTCCCCCGGAACATCTCCAGCTAAAATTTCCAGTGTTCAGAAAGTAATGATTCCTCCCCTTTGGCTAAATAATGAATTGAACTGGATATATAGATAAATTACCCATTATATCAGGTAGAAACAGTGCTGTGTATATGGAGGGACATTTTTGGTGACCTTCATGTTTAATTAATTATCACAAGGCTTGGAACAGACTGACTCTTCCTCATGTATAATTACATGGCAACTGATTTTATGTTTTGAAAAGCTATGAAAGTCAAGAAAACATGCTATCAGCAAATAAAACCATGTGGTTTTATATTATGCTTCTATGTCAGGAAGTTGGCAGAGCACTTGCCAAACAATGCTGTAGATATGAAGGCATGCATAGATCAAGTCCATTGATACCTGTGAAGACTTCTTACATTCACAGTGCCTCTCGGTTATCTTCTCCTGATCTGGCAATCAGCCATGTCCCATACAACATGAAAAGTGTATACTACGTTGGAAAGCTTGGAGATAATTATTTAAAGATGTGAAAACTGATGTGGACACCTTGAGGCAAGGAAGTGGAGTTAGATTAGGGGCACTGTATGTTACATACTTAAATTTGCATTTAGAAATGAAAGGGAATGGAAAGTTGCACTGTGCCCCTGGCAGGTGCCAGGATGGCTCGGAAGCACAAAGCAGACCCTGTATAGTCCCACCGAGTACTTGGCTTCTCTGCTTCCTGTGTGAAGTTAAAGAAGATAGCAGGTTAAGTGGAGGCTCACAGAGCTCTTGTGCATTTTCTGAACACACTTGTGATCAAAGTGCAGCAGGATCACAGTAGAGACCCATAATAAACCACAACAGATAAGAGGGTGAAGCCTATTCCACAGAATTATAATCAGACATAAGATAGCTGGTGACAGACAGAGTAAGCACATACAGTAGTGTGCAGTGATAATTATACACTTAACAAAACGAAAAAAAATCAGAAACCAAGTACAGCATTGTACTATGCAAGTATATATTGTAATGTCTGGTAAAAGGAACCAACTGAAAGTAGTTCAAAAGTTCCAAAATAGTGGTCTTTACTCAGTCCGAATCCAAAGCCAGGTAAACACAGTGGCGGTACAGAGGGGCAATCTAAATAGAGTCCAAAGACAGGCAGGGGTTCAAAAACTACAAAGCACAGGCAACAGTAACAAATCGGGAGGCAGTGGGAGAGTAGAGTGTCCATAATCCGTATTTCAAAAGCCAGTGCAACAATACATAATAAACGTTGTCGGGTAGAAAATGGGTCGTAGACAGGAGCAAGCAAAACCAGACAGACAAAGTCAGAATTCCATGTCGAATTGAAGGGTTTCACAGAATCACAAATAAATCACTGGCGTACAAAGAGCTCGGTACAGAGAAAAATTGATCAACAGTCTGAAAAGAGCTAAGCAGAAGTGAGGGACTAGACAGTACCAGTCAAAAGTTTGGACACATTTTGCTAATGTCACAGCACTCTGTTTTGAGAGAAATTTAAACGGGCTAACTTCTCTGTATAATCTCAAATGGAATCTTGTAAGAGGTAAACAATTAGAAGTTAAAAGAGAAAATAATTTACTTCTTTGACTAGTGTCCAAAATTTTGGAATTTTGGGATTCTCCTTCCATTTCAAACAGGCAAATTAAAGTCAAGCTGTTTTGGGACTTATTGGGGAAAAATATAGAAGAAAAGCATACCACAAGTGGAACAAATCTTTGAGAAGTTAGAGAGCCGTGCTGCTGCAAACTCATTGTAGCCATATAAATGCCCTGGTAAAAATAAATAAATAAATAAATAATTTAGTATGCTCAGCAAATATCACCATAAATGCAGGTTAGTTTTATGGATTTAAGAATTAGATCTTTTTTTTTTTTTTTGCAAAATGATGGGAGAATATTTCCTTATGTATTGTAAGAAAAATGTAAGAATGTCCAAACTTTTGACTGGTACTGAATATATACTAGTAAAAAACTAGTACACTAGGAATAATCTAAACATGAACTGAGGGGGTGAAACACGAGAGGTAATTAAACAATACAAAATGAGAAACAATGACAAAGGCTTGTTTTCACAGGACATCCTTTAACAACAACTCCACTGAAGGAGTGCCTAAGTGGGGAGAGATGGGGGAAACTGATTAGTATGAGAGACAGTTGCAAAGCCTTCGGCAGAAAAGCGCTGAGAGAGCAAAGAGGGCGGAGTAACAGATTAGTGTGGAAAGTGGAGAGAATCAATTAGTATAGTTTGTAGTCTGTGCAGAATTAATATTACCCAAATGTGCAAGTTAGTACTTTTGTATGTTAGTTAGCCTATTTATAGGATAAGTATATTAGTCAGGGTTAGTAGATAAACTAGAAAAAACATTCAGTATTAGTGTGGTTAATACTTAATTAGTGTTGAAGGAATTAAACGAGGCATGAAGGAACACGTGAAACACCGGAAACTTCTGAAATCACCCGAAATATGACAGCTCGCAGACAGGGGCGTGCATTGGCATAGAACGTAGAAACGCAAGACATCAGAGGGTAAAACTGTGCATAAACTGGCAAATAATACTGAATGCATGACATGACAATCATCATTGACAAACAAAATCCATCAAGAGGAGAAATGTACAACTAGCAGTAGTCATATTGGTGAATGTAATTCTTTTATGATGAATAAAAATGACAAACAGTGGCATCGGTTGCCCAGGCCATTCGAGGCCATAGCCCGGAAGATTTTTTCTTTCGCCCCGAATAGTTCTTCACTTACTGAGCAGTTTGTCACTTGTGTAACTGAGCATCAGTAAACCAAGACAACAGTATTTAATTTTTTTGTCTTCAATGAACGTAGGCAAGTAAGACTAATCAGAGTAGGTTCATTATAAAATACATCTAAACACTGTCTTATCGGCTTATGGGTGGAGTTACTATGCCCAATACTGTTCTCACACACTCAGTCAGTGAGCGAAAATGAATAGGCACGTTATTTTTTTTTTTAATAATCTGTAAAACGGGTGAAGCTAGCGCACGAATGTCCTGTCATCTTGAACCAGGAAAAGAAGGTGTGTCAATGTCTACGAGTCCCAAGTTATGTGAACGTGATATGAGCTGAGCGTAAAGCTGCCTGTTCACTTTTGTATCTGTGAGCGCGCCTATGTGTGATTAAAGTAAGACTGTATCCACTTGTCCAGTGCAGACTGCAGTCCGGTGTTCTTCTGCGGGCACATTTTTGCCGAACATAGGTGCGAAAATGTGTGCAGAAATTTGTATGGTAATGCAAAAGAGAACACAAAACCCAACTTGTCGCATGGGTATTCCCCCCTCCCATGACAAAATTTTTTCTGGAAAAGCCACTCTGCCGTCCCATGTGAATCTGAGAGCTGATCTCTTGTTCTGACCCAGATAGCTAGCTATGACTGGCCAACATCGGTTTAAGGTCAGAATTGGTCGGCCTTGGTCAGCAGCAGATTTGGCGATGTTAAGACTATGGGCTCTAATTTCGTAGACCAGGCGCAGGCGCGCCGCTTGGGGGGTGGGCCACGCCAACGGGGTGTGTCCAGGCGTATGTGGCAATTTCGTGCCCGGCGTAGCCTGGCGCAAGTACTCCTCTGTCCCGCCTCTGCCCCTCCTTCCAGCGCAAGTTGGCAAAGAAGGTGTGTTTGGGTATAACACAGCCGAGTCAAATCTGGCTCACTGGCAAGAGAAACGATGGATAGCGTGTTCCCATTAGTTACAAACTGTTGCTGCTTTAAATTTTGGGATTAACATGCATAGACAACAATGCAAGATACGTGACACATTTATTTTCAATATGTGATCTTAACTCAGAACGAGATCATAGCAATCAGGCTGTATTCCTTTCCCCCACTGAAGACGATAAAACCTAAGTGACAATAATTGTAGCCTAGTATTAAGCCGCTTGCCCACTGGTCGCGAAACGAATTTTTCGCTCGACAGATTGCGTCTTGTGTCCGAAAGTCTGACTAGGTTTTAATATATCTCCGTGTCCAACAGTCTATTGTTGTTTTTAATTTCTTCAAACCTGCTGACTCTTTTAGATATTAAACGTGAATGTTTTAATGAGGGCTCAGTTCTTCTAGATGAGTACCGAGAATTTCAATCAATGTTTCTGTTTTAGCTCTGCTCAATAAAGTGAGTCGACACTGGCGTGAGACAATGTACAATGCCTCCGTGTCTGACAGCCACAAAAAGAGGATGATTAGAACAGATTGATAACGAAATAAAGAATAAAAAGAAACATTTTAACAACAGAACATCCAATGAACACTGCGATTTATTTATTGGCGGGTCATCTTTGTTGGATATCCTGTTTGTTGGTTTTCATTCTTTATTTCGTAATAAATCTGTTCTCATATCAATACTTTTACTTTTTGCTGGCTGGTGGACATGGAGAATTTTGCATTTCGTGTCATACAGTCTTGATCGTGCATGCGATAATTTCTTCACACTGTCAATGGTCATGGAATTGATTGGCTCACGCACTATTTTATCTCTGCTGTGGAAATCAAGCGTGAATCTGTTTGGTCCATCTGACTAATTTTCAAAAGAAAGACCGATTAAAGACTGCCGTCTATCTTCAACGAAAACAGACGAATAGGCTAAAAAGAAAAGTCGATAACAATCAATTTGCATTTTGTGAAGGTCGAACACAAACATAGCCAAGTTTGCACGTCTAATAATTCCTGGAATACTCTGAAAAATTAGAACTTTTATGACTTCCGGACACGGAGCTATAATAAAACCCTGTCTAACTATTGCGTCTTTGCATTCACTTTGTCTGTAATCAGTCGTGCGAAAAATTCGTTTTGCGTCCAGTGTGCAAGCGGCTTTAATGAACATAGAACGCAAGCATTCGATATGAATATATATATATATATATATATATATATATATATATATACAGTTTGTGGTTGGCTGAGAAAGATGTGAAGTCGTTAGTTTGCATCACAGATTCAGCTGCGTTGATTAAACCAGGTCAAGTTTCCATTACGCGTGGCAACTGCCTTTAATCTGACATCAGGACAATCGATATAGATACTATAATTTATGTCCTTATTCAGACAGTTACATTAAATAGTGCTTCCTGTAATTATTTCCTGCATTTAAATGTGCCAGACATTCTGTAAACCTGCCTGTGAGATTTCGGTGACGTGTGCGCACTCTGCGCCGGTCAGCCAAATTACCACTGCACGGGAATTAAACCAGGTTGGAGCTGGCGAGTTTTCTGCGCAACTCCAGCGGAGACTTTTTCTACGAAATTGTCACTGCGTCTTGATGAATATGTGACACCTCCCCCTACTACGCCGCCACACCCGTCTCGGCGCACCTTCGTCTACCGAAGGCTGGGCACCTCACGAACCTACCACTACGTGGGCTGCGCCGTGCGAAATTACCACTTCGCGGGCTGCGCCACGCTACGCCACCTGCGCTGCGCCAAGAAATTAGAGCCCTATGTCAGCAGTAGCAGTTCTTTCACAAGAAGATTTCTGACGGTTTACCGACATTGGGCCAGCGTCAGCAGTGGCAGTATTTTCACAAGCGGGTTTCCAATAGTTAAATGCCGTTAAAATGACGTCAGTTAGGTCGCTATTATTTTTATTTTCATCGTTGGTTGCAGTGACTACTTATACATTACCAAAGCTGCCTGCCAAATGGAATTTCACTGACTCGGGCTACGCATTAGTCATGTAAACATGCTAAGTAAAATAAATCTGTTCACAAATAACATTCCAATTACTGAAATATCTCAACATTAAATATAATTCTGATGCAGTTTTTGAATATTAATAATTCCCAATCTTTCCACTGGAGGGGTGCATTAATTCATGTGAAGATTCATATTGCCTTACGCCCCGGGGCGTTTGCAATTTGTATTTTTGTGGACGTGTGCACTGCTGCATGTTTTTTCTATTTCAAAGGCTAAAGTAACACCACAGCCGCATTTTTGAATGCCCAGCTGGGAGTGTTTCAGGACCGCAGACCACTGCCAAGACAAATACAACTGTTTAATTCATGCCTGTTTGGAGGATACCAGGATCATCGCGAGCAGCTAATTAATTTTTTTTTTTTAAGATTATTTTTTGGGATTTTCACCTTTATTTGATAGTCGCACTGCACAGAGAAACAGGGAAGTTGGGGAGAAGAATGTGGAAGACATGCGGCATATGACCCGAACCGGAATCAAACTGGGTCGCCGCAGGAAGCCCACAGCCTTTATGATGGACGCACTTAGACCGATGAGCCACCGGGGCACCTCTGCTAGCAGAAAATTTTAAAAAATGTATGACTATAAATATATTGGCGCATCTTTCATTCATTTGACTACCGAGAGACCTAGGAGGCTAACTTTACGCTCTGTCGTCTGCTACCAACCTCCCACAGATCGCTGACTCACCATTGGGTGTATATGTTCCTCGCAGGCTTGTCAATAGTCAATCTGTGGCCATTAAGTTCTCAGCGCAAGCTGTTTCAGTTATTATTTGCCACTGCTGGTAACGACTATCTTACTGCAAGCTATTTTCTGCCACATCGCTAGCTACATGATTCAGCTGTATATAACTACAGTTTGCTTTTAATAGTTATTTCTGAATGTTCAAAAGTTCATACTTATGTCATTTCGAATGTTGACACTCACCTGTCATCTTTCAAACAAATGTAAGGCTTGGTAAGTTAACTCTGTGTCACATAACTGTAAGCTTAACAGTAGTCTTGGACTGGTTAGATAGGGAAGTTCCCATTGTATTTTGTGTGCTATTCTTATTCTCTTGCTATCTTCTTCTACTTGTTCTTCTTCTTCTTCTTCTTATTATTATTATTATTAATAACTAAAGAGGCACAAAATTGCAAGTATGGCCCACTAATGCTTGAGAAGTCTCTGTTATTGTCTTTTGCGCTTCATAATGTGCCACACATTTTAAATGAGAGACAGGTCTGGACCTTAGACAGGCCAGTTTATTACCCGCACTCTTTAACTACAAAGCCATGCTGTTTTAACACATAAAGAATGTGGCTTGGCATTGTCTTGCTGAAATAAGCAGGCGCGTCCCTGAAAAAGACGTTGATTGGATGGCAGCATATGTTGTTCCAAAACCTGTACATACCTTTCAGTCAGGGGCGCCATAAGTGGGGGGGGGGGGGGGGTAACCATGGATGATTCTGGGGAACCAGCATTTACAGGGGCCATAGAGGACACTGTTATTAATAAATATATGGACACTTTAATTTTATATTTTAATTTTTATAATAACTCAAGCCATTTAAAATGAATTTGTTGTTTGTTTCTCAATTTTCTATTTTTTAAGAATAATCTTAGCACATCGGAACACCCCTTCTTATTACTCATCATTTTGTACGGCCCAAGTTATGCTAGTACCTGAACTGGCTGCGAATTGTTTTCCTGCAGGTCGGTTGGTACGTTCATCAGCCAATCACAGATCAGCTCTGGTACCATTGTACGTGCAATCAGCCAATCACAGCTTGCCAATACTCATGCCTCCATGAGAATGGAAATGCATTTGGCATTGTCTCTGTCAGTTGAATCATGCACGCAGCAAATCTGTAAATGCTCGTCCGACAATAACAATGTGAGTGCTGCAAAATATGTGAAATTACAAGTACACTAGCTGGTCAGCTGCAGGAGTCCAATGGTCTATTTGTTAGCCTTGGCTTCTGTGACCACTACTGCAGATCGAGAGCAAATTTTGTGATATCAGGCTATGTTTCCATTACCAGTTTTTTATTTTGCTATTTAGATTTTGCACATTTTTAAGGATATTAAATGGAAATACACCTTGAGAGTGAGGACGATGTCAGACGTTATTAGCCCCGTAGAAAGTTATCTGACAGTTTTTGAGATATTCAAATGTGAAGTGAAAAGTTGATGCCGGGCGGACAGACAAATGAACAGACGGACGCCGGACAACTCGGCGATAGGAAAGCTCCGCTGACAGCTGACTATTGTCACAGCAGAGCTAAATAGCTTGTTGACCATGTTTTGAAAGACATTGAACATTGAGTCGGGTCAAATTGACCCGGAACAAAATAGGAGGATTAAAGGCAGTTCACGTAGAAAGGGGACATTAGTGACAACTTTCTTCCGTGCAACTGTACATGTCAACCTCTTCGGGTTCCCACATGAATTACCTCCAGTTACTATCCGTAAAGTCCTTTAAAAATCCAAAAGATTTTTTAAAAGTATTTTTTGAATATTTCCATTTTTTCATGGAATAAATGACATTGTATAAATGGAGCATGGCAATTTACTTTAAATATTTTGAAATACTTGATAAGCTTTATATTGAAGTGTGACAATGAAAAACCTCATAGCCTCATCCAGGACAGTGATAATTTCCACGATCGTGCCCATATTATGACATGGATCTTTGATGACCCATCGTATAAATAATCATTCCCCGCGTGTAACATCAGGGAGAAGGCTGACGTCTAGTAATAGCCAATGTAGTGAAGCCTTGGATTATTACTGCCACCTTCAACAAATTTGGCGCGGAGGCTATGTTTTCATCTCCATTTGTTTGTTGGTTTGTTGGTTTGTTTGTGAAAAGAATAACTCAAAAACCTGGGGGTGGATTTGGATGGAACTTGGTGGAAGGATGTAGTATGGGTCAAGGACAAACTGATTCACTTCTGGTGCATGTACATCAAAGCTCAAGGTCAGGGGGGCCCTTTTTAGTGGTGACCCTGGGTTTATGTGTAGCCGGCATAGCATTAGGATCCTGGGGTAAGCAGGAGAGGACAAAGAGGGCGTGCGTTAATGGCAATCGGCTTGTATTCTATGAGTGGATTGCGTGTGTGTGGATTTTAAGTTTTCGGTTGGTTTTTATTCAGTTTTCATTTTTGAAATGTTCTTGAACTCTACTGTGACTTTTTGGGATCGATTGTAAAATGCTGGTTGACGGAATTCAGGGATATTTTTTGTTACTTGCGTATTGTACACTCTACACAGTTCCTGGGTTTCCGCAGCCCATTCGTCAACTCAACTCATCAGAAGACCAAAATAAATCTGGACCGACAAATAAAAAGCCGTTGCTCATGGATTTGGATTAAATTTGGTGGAAGAAGGAACTATGGGCCCAGCACAAATTGATTAACATTCACATTGTACCATCACAGGTGATGGTGTATGATTCAAGTTTGGTCAATACTGATAGCGCTATTGGTGGAGGTAGGAGTGCTTTCTAGTTTGTTTTGTGTCAGTGCGAATGCAACTGATTCTTTTGACGACTGTGCAAACCATTCCTTGTTTGATACAATCCATATGGGTCATATGCACGATGAGCAGAATCTCTGTAAAGTGGTACACTCAGGCCAATGGCAAATTGTGTTGTGCCGCAAAAAGAAGCATCTGGTTGTTGTTTGTTTACCGTGGTTTGTGTTCATGTGCTCTTTCATTGTTGTCAAAATGAATAGCAGCCGATAATTAAGAACTTCGAATAACAAATTGTTTTTCTGACGAGAGACCATCTGGAATTGAACAAGCCACAATGACAGCAGGGTGCTTGCACGGCATACAGGGCTCGATTAAAGCATGTATAGTGATTATAAACATAACCTATCATACCCATCTTCTAACCCAAAGTATTTTTTTTAATCCCAGCTAGATGCATTGTTTTAGGATTGTACAAAAAACAGTCCCTCTGTTATTCTATTAACACTGACTGACAGCTTTTGATTCCAGTACAAGCTACAGCTCGCGGCTGATTAGCTTCGTGGCTGGGATTAAAAATCCATTCAACTTTATTTCACTCTGGCTACGTTTACATGGGTAGTTTTCCTCAATCTGATTGAAATCGATCGGAATAAGTGAATCTGATTTGATCTGCATACTTGAAGTTTAAGTAAAGAGATCCACGTTCAATCCGCGTTGACATGGCCCCAACTGAATCCGATTGTACTGTGTTTTTTTACCTGCGCATTACGTCACTCTGCGTACGTCACTTCACTTAGGTACTTACGTACTTACGTAAGTACTAGTACTTACGTACTAGGAGCGCATGCGCGGACCGAACAATCCTCTTTATCAACACAATCCGCTCCACTCAGTCGTTTACATGGAGTGAATCAGATTGGCTAAGGTGTTTATATGAGACATTTTGAATCTGATTGACCTTTCAATCTGATTGTAAATAGGATTTTTGGACCCATATAAACGGGGCCTTTGCCATTAATCTGCGTAACTGGCGGGGGGGCGGGTATTCACAGGCTATCCGAATTAGGTGACATACATGCTTTTTGCGATGTTTGTACGATATTTTTGCTTTAAAAAAGTATATATATAAAACCCAATTCTGAAATAGTTGGGAAAAAGTGTAAGTTGTGAATAAAATCAAAATGCTATGACTTTCAGATAACATGAGCCAATATGTTATTGATAATAGGACATTGATAACACTTCAAATGTTGGAACTGAGACATTTCACATTTTTATCCACAAAATGAGCTCATTTCACATTTTCTGGCTGCAACATGTCTCAAAAAAGTTGGGACACTTTAAACATTAATATGTAAGAGAATGAGCTGAAAGAACTGAATTACATTAACTGGCATCAGGTGAGTAACATGATGGGCTATAAAAGGGGTATCTTAGAGAGGCTGAGTCTCTCTGAAGTAAAGATTACCAGATGCTCTCCAACCTGTGAAGGCCTGCGTAAAAAAAATTGTTGAATACTTTAAAAACAAAGTTCCTCAACGTCACATTGCAAAGGCTTTGAAGGTCTCATCGTCGACAGTGCATAACATCATGAAAAGTTTCAGAGAAACTGGAAAATTCTCTGTGTGTAAGGGACAAGACCGAAGACCTTTACTGGATACCCGTGTTCTTCAGGCCCTCAGATGCCACTGTATCACTCACCGGAATGATTCTGTCATTGACATTACTAAAGGGGCCCAGGAATACTTCAAGAAACCACTGTCAGTAAACACAGCCTGCCGTGCCGTCCACAGATGCCACCTTAAACTCTATCATGCAAAAAGGAATACATTTTTGTGCCTGATCCAGAGGAGCTGCCGTGTTCTGTGGGCCAAGGCTTATTTAAAATGGACTGTAGCAAAGTGGCAAAGTGTCCTGTGGTCAGATGTGTCTAAATTTGATATTCTTGTTGGAAATCATGGGTGTCGCCTCCGAGCTAAAGAGAAGAAAGACCACCCCTCCTGTTATCAGTGTTCAGTTCAAAAGCCGGCATCTCTGATAGTATGGGGATGCATTAGTGCACAAGGTGTGGGACATTTGCATGTTTTAACCCCTTTGTGCAGAAGCCGAATTTGGCTATTTATGGGTTACCCATTTTAATGCTGTATAATTCAAGATTTTAGCTTCATAAAGAGGAAAAAAATGTGGCTCAATTCAGAAAAGACACTTACAGCATTTAGAATTACATTGTATTTCAGTTTATTTTCATGATTTTGGTCGAGAAAATGAGCTGCAAACATAAAAAAAATCTTCATGAGAATTCACCATTGAAATTGCAAAAAAAAATAATTCTGAGGATTGAAAAACTGCTGGGGCTTAAAACTTTACATTTCTGGTATCATAAACTCCTTGACCACAAGTAGAATTCATCTTCAACATTACATTCTAGATTACCTACAAGCTATTAGCCAAATTATACAGCTACCCAAGTGTCTCACCAAAGTCTCAAAATGAGGTACTGTCAAATCATAAAAAAATCATGTATTTATCACAAATAAAGTTTTAAGGCATGAAATTTAATATGAACAAATTATTTTCTGGTTGAGTTTAAAATGAATTTATCAATATCAGTGCAGTTGAATATCAGTGGTCACCAGTAACCTCTCCAAACACAAAACATGCCTTTTCTCCATAATAAGGTTTAGAATTTTGTCCATTTTTCTTCTAAGACCCCGAAGCTAGCACAAACACGCATTGCATTTGATAAACTGCCGATTAAACAGTCAGAACATTCACCCTGTAATGGAAGTTACCAGTTCCCAAACTCAACCTCATTTCAACCCTTATAAGCAACAAGTACAACTCACTAACTCAGTAATATCTGAATTCTGAAATATACCTTATTTTAACAGAACAGACATTCCACTTTCAGGGAGCATCACGCAATATACACTCAACAAAAATATAAATGCAACACTTTTGTTTTTGCTCCCATTTGTCATGAGATGGACTCAAAGATCTAAAATTCATTCCAGATACACAATATTACCATTTCTCTCAAACATTGTTCGCAAATCTGTCTAAATATGTGATAGTGAGCACTTTTGCTTAGCTGAGACAATCCATCCCACCTCACAGGTGTGCCACACCAAGATGCTCATCAGACACCATGATTAGTGCACAGGTGTACCTTAGACTGTCCACAATATAAGGTCACTCTGAAATGTGCAGTTTTGTCTCACAGCAAAATGCCACAGATGGCGCAAGCATTGAGGGAGCGTGCAATTGGCATGCTGACAGCAGGAATGTCAACCAGATCTGTTGCTCGGGCATTGAATGTTCATTTCTCCACCATAAGCCGTCTCCAAAGGCGTTTCAGATAATATGGCAGTACATCCATCCGACCTCACAACCGCAGACCACGTGTAACCACACCAGCCCAGGACCTCCACATCCAGCAGGTTCACCTCCAAGATCGTCTGAGACCAGCTACTCAGACAGCTGCTGAAACAATTGGTTTGCATAACCAAAGAATTTCTGCACAAAATGTCAGAAACCGTCTCAGGGAAGCTCAACTGCATGCTCGTCGTCCTCATCGGGGTCTTAACCTGACTTTAGATCGTCGCTGTAACAGACTTGAGTGGGCAAATGCTCACATTCGATGGCGTCTGGCACTTTGGAGAGGTGTTCTCTTAACGGATGAACCTCGGTTTACATTGTTCAGGGCAGATGGCAGACAGCGTGTGTGGCGTCGTGTGGGTGAGCGCTTCAATGTTGTGGATCGAGTGGCCCATGGTGGTGGTGGGGTTATGGTATGGGCAGTCATCTGTTATGGACGACGAACACAGGTACATTTTATTGATGGCATTTTGAATGCACAGAGATACTGTGATGAGATCCTGAGGCCCATTGTTGTGCCATACATCCATGAACATCACCTCATGTTTCAGCAAGATAATGCACAGCCCCATGCTGCAAGGATCTGTACACAATTCTTGGAAGCTGAAAATGTCCCAGTTCTTGCATGGCCAGCAAACTCACCGGACATGTCACCCATTGAGCATGTTTGGGATGTGCTTGACCGGCGTATACGACAGCGCGTACCAGTTCCCACTAATATCCAGCAACTTCGCACAGCCATTGAAGAGGAGTGGACCAACATTCCACAGGCCACAATTGACAATCTGATAAACTCTATGTGAAGATGATGTGTTGCACTGCATGAGGCAAATGGTGGTCACACCAGATACTGACTGGTTCTGAGTCCCCAGACCCCCAATAAAGCAAAAACTGAACATTTCAGGGTGGCCTTTTATTGTGGACAGTCTAAGGTACACCTGTGCACTAATCATGGTGTCTGATGAGCATGTTGATGTGGCACACCTGTGAGGTGGGATGGATTGTCTCAGCAAAGCAAAAGTGCTCACTATCACACATTTAGACAGATTTGTGAACAATGTTTGAGAGAAATGGTAATATTGTGTATCTGGAATGAATTTTAGATCTTTGAGTCCATCTCATGACAAATGGGAGCAAAAACAAAAGTGTTGCATTTATATTTTTGTTAAGTGTATATTCCTCCCTACATTCAACAGAGCGGTGCAATGACCGTACCAGGGGGTCCACATAAATGCATGGCCAGTTCAGTTTTAAGCAGGAAAAAACATCGGCATTCGACTTTGTTGAGTACGGTATACATTCCAAAACAGAAAGCAAAACTAGCAGCCTACCGTTTTTTCCACGAATCCCTCCTCCAGAAACCGATGTATCCAGTAGGAACCGTCCGGTCCTGTTTCATTCAAAATAATTCCCATTGACCATGTCCTTATCTAATTTAAATTCTCTATATATAACTGAACACTTCAAGGCCAGTTTTGCGCGTCTTTTTTTCTATATACATATAGATATATCGCGTCTGTTTCAGCCGCGTAATGTGCACAGCGTAAACAGGATACAACCGAGCCTGCTGATACGCATAGGCTTGTATGCTCTGTGTTTGTCCAATCAATGTGTTTCGCTTACTGTAGAACGTTTAAACACTCGGGAATTGGATAAGAAACGAGCCAATCAATACCTTGTTACAGCGGAAGTTTCACGAGGCCGTGAAGTCTTACTGCGCAGTTAGAAGAGCTTGAATGTATGATTGAGTGATTGGCTATCAGCGCCAGTACTCGGGTGGATATAAGGAAGCGCTGGATTTGTCGATGAAGGATTGTAAATGAAAATCCATGGTAGGGAACTACGCATTTTTTTGCATTTGATGACTGTAATTGACAGTAGAACGTGAGAGAATCAATACAATGTCGAATTTTTTCTTCAGAAAACTGATTTTACTGAACCACTAATTGGAATGCCGTTGGCTCACTGTTGCTAGAGTGGTTGCTAAATAGGAAAACGATTTTTTCTGTCGCAAAAGATCATTTTTTAAAACTGCTGGATTGAAGCTATGGGCAAGGATATTGACCAGTTTGCACATCAGGCTTAGTTGAGGAGTTTAATTCATGCAACTCTCGAAAAACAGGAAGTGGAGTGAACTTCCCCATACTCAAAACCGCGTTCGAGGTCTGCTTGCTTGTGAACATTCAATAACTGATCCGGGGGTGCCATCTAGTGATCGAGTACAGTAACAGCGTGCTTAAATTTGCAGGTCTATAGACGCAGGCGTCTACATCTGCAGAAAGGGGTTAAAAAGCACCATGAATGGTGAAAGGTATATGAATGTATTAGAGCATCATATGTTCCCCTCCAGACAACATCTCTTCCAAGAAAGGCCTTGTGTATTTCAGCAGGACAATGCAAAACCACATACTGCTGTTAAGGATTTGGGGAGGGAAACACTAGGAGCACTGGGAACTTGGAAAACTCGGAAACAAGATTCGGAACTGAACTCGGAACACTCGGAACTGGGAGAGACAAAAAAGGGGAGAGACGCCAGGAGCGGGGATGCAAAAATAATAATTTATTAAACAAACAAAAAACCAGAGAAGGGGGGAAAAACGGGGCACTCAGGCCAACATAACCACCATGCAACTACACTGAAAGGGGAGAACTAAGGAATCCAAAGACTGAACCGCAATGGGCAGACTAGGGACACTCGGGACAACTCAGGTAGGGGAGCTAGGGAAACACTCGGAAGGGGCAGACTTGGAATGAGTACACTAGGGAACTGGAGCTAGGGGACAATGGGAAGCAGGGTCTAGGGCAGGCACAAGACAAGACAGTGGGCACAGCAGGCAGATGGCTAACTCCGATAGCACAGCTGGCCGTGAGAAGGGTAAGAGAGAACATCAGGAGGGGGGCAGACAAGACGGCAGGAACGTTGGCTGGGAAGCCGGCGAAGGCGATGAAGGATACAGGCACACTGGGCTCTGGAGATGGCGAAGGGGACAGGCACACTGGGCTCTGGAGACGGCGGAGGAGACAGGCACACTGGGCTCTGGAGATGGCGGAGGAGACAGGCACACTGGGCTCTGGAGATGACGAAGGAGACAGGCACACTGGGCTCTGGAGATGGCGAAGGACACAGGCACACTGGGCTCTGGAGATGGCGAAGGAGACAGGCACACTGGGCTCTGGAGAAGGCGAAGGAGACAGGCACACTGGGCTCTGGAGGTGGCGAAGGAGACAGGCACACTGGGCTCTGGAGGACAAGGGCACCAGGGGCTGAGCAGCAGGAAGGGTAGGCTGGGCTGGGTAAGCGGCTGACTGGAACACAGAGAAGAAGTATGGGGACCAGAGGATAGTGCACAGGGCCGGGAGTAGTGACGGGAGCGGGAGTGGGAGCGAAGTCAGATCTAGAGGCTTGCTGCAGAGGCTGACAGATATAAGGTAGGGGGCATGGACAGACACAGGTGCAGGAACTTAATATAACAAGGCAATCAGAGATAGCAGACCTGGGCCCAGCCACGGGCTGACAGGCAGACTGACAGAAACACGCACACACACACACACACACACACAGAGAGACATGATCATTGCTTAACCTGGCCCCCTAGAGGATGGGCCAGGTAATTAACAAGGGGTGGAACATAAGGGAAACCTAATTACATGAAACAGATAAACATTAACACACAGACGAGGATCACAAGACAATCCCAAAGACGGGATAAATAAACAGGGTAAAAAGACTCCTAAGTGTACAGAATAAGAGCCAGAATAGATAAGAATGCAGAGGGTCGGCAGAAAATTTAGCAAAGCCAGTGAATAGAAAAGCAAGGGGCATAGACAAGAACAGGGCGACCGCTGAGAGATAATTAGTCAATTAGTAAGTGCAGCTATACAATCCCGGGTGCTCGTTAGTAGATTAGTATTATATACAATGTTAGTAGTGGTTTGTAATTTTAGAGAAAACAACAAACTGTTAGTAATTGTAAGTAGATATAGGAAAGGAAGGGGAAACTAGTAAACGAGAAGGGAAGGAGGGATGAAACCCAGAATCCATTAAATCACCCGAAACAGTGCCACAATCTATTAAGACAGAAACTGCTACCAACAATGACGCGACCGGGGAGAAAGCAAAGACAGTACTTGGGTAAAACGTGGACTGGACTACACGGGAGAGGAATGAAATGCGAACACTAAGACATGGACTAAAAACTGACATACCAAAATGATAAAAACCTAAAATTAACTAACTAGGCACACAGACCACGGAACACAACAACTACAGCTATTATGACAGCAAGACTTCATACTAGAAGAGTCCGTGTGCTGAACTGGCCTGCCTGCAGCACAGATCTTTCACCGATTGAGAATATTTGGCGCATAATTAAACGAAAAGTCCATCAAAGGAGACCCAAAACTCTCCGGCAGCTGGAAGAGTGGGATCAAATTCCAATGGCTAAACTCCAGAAACTTGTCTCCTCAATGCCCAGACACCTCCACTCTGTGTTAAAAAGAAGCGGGGATGCTACACCATGGTAAACAGGCCCCTGTCTCAACTTTTTTGAGACCTGTAGCAGCCATAAAATTTGAAATGAGCTCATTTTGTGGATAAAATTGTAAAATTTCTCCGTTTCAGCATTTGCCACGTTATCTCTGTTCTATTGTGAATAAAATACTGGCTGATTTGAGGGTTGCTGCGTTTTTATTTTCTTCACAATTTACACTTTGTCTCAACTATTCGGAATTGGCATTGGCATCAAAAACCCAAAATCCGTACTAAATACGAACAGAATATAGGGGTTGATATGTATGATGCAACGTTAGTTTAACACTTAGTTTTCCGTCTGTGAGTGCTTACAGTGGGAAGGAGGGAGGGAGGGAGGGACCTGTGCGTGTGTATTTCCATGCTGTCAATCCAGGCCAGATCCACCAATATCCGCACTCTTCTCATTTGTCAGCGTAGATCCCGCCCTTTACGTCTAATTCAACTTGAAAGCAAAGAGAACTGTTTTGCAACCAAAATGTTAACTTGCAAGCAAAGAGGACTGGTTCGAAAGCAAAACTTTTTAACTCGCAAGCAAAGAGGACTACGTTTTACTTGCAAATTTGAAATTTGATCTGAAAACAGTTTTTCATGCTTGTGTAATAAAGACACAAAAATACCTACATATGCGGGTCAATGAGAGGTTATCTCTGCATTAAAAATGTTTCATTGAAAGATTTTAGAAGTGTCACAGTCATCAACCTAATATGCTCGTCACCTTCCATAGTTTGATATAAGTCATTTCTCTTTTAGCAAAACAAGCATTGGAAACCATCCATGGAAGGCAAACAGTATTAACATCTGTAATTAGAAGGCCTGGCCAAAATTCGGTCGACCCACCCAAAACAGAAATCCTGGCGCCCTGCTTGCTCAAGATGGTACTGCATACCTCACAAGGAGGCAGTAATTATTCTTTTGATCCACAATATCTTTGGTTTCCTATGAGATCACCTTTCGAGCAGTTAGTAGATCAATATCAATATCAGATCCACTTAACTTCTATTTTGCACCTCTATTGCCGCTACTTTTCAGCAAACCGGTCTCTTTGAAATGCATGATGGTGTTTCTTACAGTGCCATTGCGGCATTTAACATCTTCAGAAAGCTTTCTGATCACAATGCAGCATTATTTATGGCATCAATTTTATAAAATGAACCAGAATGCAGAACTTTCCACCATTTAAAAAAATGTGACGTCCAGAAATCAATTGAATGGCAAGTTCCGGCTAAGCTGAGAATTTTCATTTTTGACAAAATGTCAGTCAGGCATGCAGAAAATTCAAAGAAATAAGCAGTGGCGGGTGGTGGACAGAGAACAAGGAGGGCGATAAACGTGTCTTTAAACTGCTTATCAGTCTTGATCTGTTTTCAGTCAATTTCCCTGGTTAAAGATACTTTGACTCTCCCCTCTCAGGTGTAGCTAATTGTCTTCGCTAAGACAAGAAATCAAATGCATCAGGTGAACGCAAAAAAGAGATCATTTCAATCTTTTTCAATTAAACAATCATTATGCACAGGTTTGACGGCTTGCTTAGGATGTGACGAAATTTAACGCGGAAAATCCACAGTGGGTTTTTCGTGAAGAGTTGCCTATTTAGGCATGTGAAATAAACATTTTATAGAATTTATTATTCACTCGCCTAAAAATTTCATTCATAAGGGAAACTAATACATTGGCCAAGAACAATGATTGAAATCGGGTCACTAATCTCATCCCTTTCAAGGGATGTTTTCTGCCCCCTCATTTTCCGTCCACCGCCTGCCACTGGAATTAAGTGAAGATGACCTGCTAAGTGCCAATAAACATTGCATAACAGCCTAACAAAGGTGAGGTGAGTGCTTCTTTTTCAATTTATACAATGTATGCAGTTGTTAGAACAAACTGCAGGCAATAACAATTCCCCTGGTGCTTTGGCTCACAGTGCAAAGGGAAGTCAGTTCGTCAGCCTGCTTCAAAGAAGCAAAGTGTAATTTGACACAAGCATGGCAGAAAAGGCAAAAAAAGGCCTCTTGCTATTCACAAGCTGCAAGCTTTGCCACAGCCTGAGTATGAAACCAGCCGCGAGCAATAAGCTGCCTGCTCCATCCAAAGACACAGCCCAACTGGGTCCCGCTTCTAGCTGTTTGTTAGAAATATGCCACCCCATGTGCTGGCTGCCCAGTGAAAGCCGAGCTGCCAAGGCCTGGGCAACAGGCTGCAACAACTCTGCAGCTCCCCATTTTCCGCCACTACCTCAAGGGTCTTGTCGCTCCATGGATCAGACAAGTAATTGTGCTGGACCTCTTGCCCCCTTGCAGGTCTTACTCTCTCTCCTGCTCTGTTTGAAGCTGCCCCTGGTGGACAGCAGCTTCCATGTCACATAATCTGTCACAATTTATAAGGCTGGTCAGGGCCCATGGGGCCTCAGGCCAAGGGAGGCCCATGAGGTCAAATACGGAGGACTCCTGCTGTGTTACATATGGCGCTACTTGGCAGTGGCCTGACTGCTGGCTCCAAACTGACTGTGGGTGAAAGAAAATATTTTTTTTAAAAAATCAGGACAGCAGTGGGCTTGCTCTTCCTAAAACGGGTGCAGGAAGATAAAGTTCCCACCCGTGTTCACTGATTTCAGCCAATAGAAACTGCAGTAAATATGTTAGGATCAATTTAAAAGGCTTTGCTTTTTTTTTCCTTTTTTTTTTGTACAAATAATAATAATCCTCGACCATGAAAACAATTTCAACTCTACTGAAGACATGCCATACCCTCGATGAAGAGTGAATTGAAGAGGTGCCCTGACATAAGTGAAATTTTCATATGTTATGGGTTACTGATGTGCTGACGAAGAGGTTGAAATCTAAATACGAGCACTGCTACCAATGCTAGAACTTGTACAGAGAACAAAAGGAAAGCCAAGTTTATGTTGGGTGCTTAGTTATGTTTAAGGTGGCAGGCAGGATAACCTACAAACCGTTTTAGATTGATTGACAGGTAAACAAGGACTTGCTGGTTTAATTCCCAGGTGGGGCATGGGAGTCTGACCTGATTTGGTGAGATGAAGATGTGAGAAACTTGCCCTTGAGCAAGCCCCAGAATTCCTCCAGGGGCTTTTGCCTTGTTTCTTTCTGTCCCTCCTTATTTGTGACTGTTCAATTGGATATTTCTCCCACAGCCTCTTCGAAAAATGGATACACTCACTCACTGAAACTTCCCTGGTGAAATAATGAATGTAGGCTGTATCCGTGAAAGTTTTTTGCAACAAATTCAAACCACACTTCTCTACCTCTCCCCCAAAATGCATTGGTATCAGCCAAAGATGGCCAGAGGCCCTAAAATCAGTGATGAATACCACCTTCCATTAGCCACACAATAAAACCACTGTGAAGATCTCCCAGTTGAATCTTAGTTTTCCCCCTTGTCGATAATTTTGTTTGTTCATTGTTACAGAGTGTTTAGTATATGACCGGGGCGGGGTAGGGGGTTGGGAGGGTTTGGAGAACAAGAGTTCTTGTCTCGTGGAAGCAGCGCCGTTGTATAGGGGGTAAAGGTGATGACAATTCTATGGGCCCACAGTCCATTGGGGCCCACAAAACCTGCTGTAGCTGCCATGATTAAATTATTATGCATAGACCGAACTACTATTCAAACTAATGCATCAGAGTTAAAAACAAAGCCACCAAGGCATGCAATATTGATTGATTAAATAAAATTCAACAACCCCCTTCTTAAAAAATGGTTTGGTCCATGGTTTGTGCTCCTCTTGGAAAACTGTCTGCGCTTTTTTGCTCGCGAGGTTCGCAAATCCCTACCACAGTCAGTTGTAGGCACTGCCCTTGCGACTATAATGTCCAAAAAAAAAGAAAAAAAACCACACATACTCTCGCACACACACTCACAAATCTGGACACCAGAAAAGGATAGAGAGAAAAAAAGTCCAGCAGAGCAGGGGCTCAGAAAATTACTAAATTATTTACAAAGAAAGGTGAGAGTATTTAACTAGCTTGCTACGTTAGCTGTTCAGACTGGCTATTCAGCTGCTGATGTTACGATAATGTTACATGCGGTCAGCTCTGCAAATAATCTCCTTACATGAATGACATTACTCCAGACATGCTAAGTGCACTTCAACCAGCACTTATCAATGAGATTCTCACGCGGAATTAAAATCCTTTTGCTTTGAAGTTTCACTCACGTGAATAAGGTGAACCTCACCACAAGTAACATGGAAAGCGATTATGACTTTGGACTTCTCGTTCTTCTCTTTACTCAGGGTTTGGAAACAATGCATGTGTTTCATAATTATTTACATTTTTTAAATGAAATAAGACCATTTGAAACATCTTTATGTGATTCCATTGCTTTCAATCCCTCAGTGAAGACAAGCGTGAGAATTCCCGAGTCATAATCGATTTCCGTGTCACTAGCACAGGAACGTGAACGTCACTCAGAGGCGAGAGACTCACGCTGAATGCATGAGACTTGGCATCTCTGTTAATAACTATATCATTCATGGATAAGATTGGTAAGGTTATCATTCGCCTGTCTTTATAATATTCCGTCAAAAAACCCAGTAGCAGCAGGACACGTTCTTCCATTCTTATGAGTGGTTACTGCATGCTTAGCTCTCTCTAGCTGTAGTGACAGTATAGGGGAGGTTAGGCTAGCGAGCTTCCCCCAGTCAGTGTGGTAACCTTAGGTGTAACTTAAATAATCACTTGACAAGGCTAACATCACGTTTACCTTCTTACGTGAGTGTTTACTAAAACTAAACTGCTACTTTATTCTGTTGCTATAAGTCTTGTTAACGCGGGGGGTAATTTTACAGAGCTTGCCTGCCTCATACAATATCGAAGTAAAGCTGAGTGCTTAGTGCTATGGTACTGAGAGAGAGGCCCATCTAGATTTAGTTTATTCCAAGACTAGGTAGGTTAGTTCTTTATCAGTTGTTCCATAAAACATAACTGTAAATGTTTACAAAAGCAATATGAAATGGAACGATTAATTCTTTATTTACTGCTACTCCAGAATCAGCTGTTGCCGCTTTGTCTGACTCTGACCCAGCAACATACCCTCACCATCTGTAGTCTGAGGATGTTTTTGATGGTGAGTGAGTGAGTGTGGCAGAAACTAGTCGGCTGTTTAGATTTATGAGTGAACTGCTGTACCATTGGCAAATACTTACATATTAGTCAATCTCCCAGCTATTTCAATTATATAGCGAAATGGCAAAATAGGCTAAATTTATTTATAAGTCCACTTAAGTCACTTTCCATCCTGTTGACAAAGCCAGGCCCATCTCCCCAAAGCAAGATAACTTGAACGTAATAGTGAAGCAGATCATATCTGTAGCCTACAGCTCCAACAGCCCAGGAGAGGCTTAATAGCCTTGCCAGACTGTCAACTGAAGGTCAGTTATGCAGACAGTTGGACTTCATGTGTGTGTGAGCTAGTCAGGCATGTGTGAGCTGGGGTTACGTTTCCCAAAAGCGTTGCTATTTGCTATTTCAGGGAGAGGACGTTGGCGTTGATTGTTCGCCGCTTCTCTGCAAAACCCCCGCAAACTCCACCAAATTTCCACATTTCCTCCATCTCTATTCTTGGCCACAACTTTTCCTTCTCTCCTTCTGTGACTAACTTGGGTGTCAGGTTTGACCCCCATCTTACCTTTGAAAACCACATCACTTACAAAAGTACATTTGCAAAATTTCCTTCTTTCACCTCGGTAACATCGCTAAACTCCGCCCATCTCTCTCTTGTCCTGCTGCTGAGAAGCTCGTCCATGCCTTTGTCTCCTCCAGGTTGGACTACTGCAATGCACACCTCATCAGGATCCCTGGCAAGAGCCTTTAAAGGCTCCAATATGTTCAAAACAGCGCTGCCAGCGTCCTGGTGAGGGTGCGTAAACATGAGCACATCACCCCCATCCTTTGCACTCTGCACTGGCTTCCCGTCCACCTCCATATTGAATATAAAATCCTCCTGCACACCCATCACTGTCTGCACGGTGTGGCCCCCACTTACCACACGGAACTCCTCCCCACTCACTTCTCAGCTCGAACCTGGTGAGGCCAACTGCACCGTCTGCGCCCACTCAGGACTTGGCTTAAGACCATGGGCGACAGGGCCTTTGAGGCTGCTGCTCCCTGTCTGTGGAATGCCCTCCCTGACCATCTCACAGCTCCACAGACGGTGGATGCTTTTAAAAAAGGACTTAAAACCTTCCTTTTTAGAAAAGCCTTTTCTGGTTGATTTTATCAATTGACTGTATATGTTGACTGTTGATTCTGTCTGTCTGTTGACTGCTTGCTGATTTTATGTTTCTCTGCTGACTTATGTTTTTCTGTGTTGATTTTATCTGTTATTGTGCACTTTGAGATTTGTTGTCAAATGTAAAGTGTGTTGCAAATAAAATTTATTATTATTATTATTATTACTTCAAAGCCCTTAAGCTGTAAACAAACAAAATAATTTAAGCTGAAGTTGAGATAAGGGAAGACTTAAAATTATAGTTTTTGTTCTTTATTTTATAAGAAAGTATTTCATCGTGTTGTTGATATTACTTGCCAGAAATTCAAATAGATAAGTTACGTAGCTACCTTGGTGATTTTGTCATGAGCTCCACCTTGTGTTGTATCTTTAGCCACTACAGGTATACTTGTTGCACATCAGTGCTTGATGTTCTACAATAGAATACCCAGTACCCATTTGAGTGGTTAATTGAACATTTATTTCTGATCAGATTTGGTAAAATAATGTGGTTTCGGGTAGCCTCTTACGTGAATAAGACAATTAATAATTTATAATTTACAAAATAGTACTCTGACTCTTTTCTGAGTGGTTATTCGTAAAAAAAAAAAAGAGGAAAATCTGGGTGTGTTGCGTCTGGCACTGTCAAGAACACTGAAAAACAGAAAAATGAAAAATAAGAACATGATACATTGTCGTAAAAAATGGCAATGAAATGTCAGGGGCCCACACTGATATTCTTTCAGGGGGCCCAGAATTCCGAGCAACTGCCCTGTATGCAAGTAGAGGCATATCATGAATGATGACACTCCTCCATAGTCTCTCTTTACGATTTTTGCTTGACCTTGGATATAGAGGCACAAACATGCAATGATTTTGACCAGACTAACATCTCCTGATCCCAGCCTCCTTTCACACTTTGATCGCTTGAGTCACCTTATGTCCTACTTTAGTGGATAAAAATAGGACCAAGGGTCCTGTAGCGTACTGGCAAGCAATCTTACTGTTTTGAAAATTTCATGTGAACTTTGACCTTTGAATCATCAAAGGACACTAAATGAAAGTTCACATACGTCTACATGAACTCCTTTATGTCTCTAATACAATCCTAAGCTTTAAGCAGTTTTGGTGATACAAGTAATTGAAAATTCACAATGTCAGTTTTGACCTTTAACCGTCACTGAAGGTCAAGTTGAGGTCACCAAATGGACGTCATATATGACTTTCTATATGCCTCTAATACAGATCTAGGCTCTCCCTGCAACCATTTTGGTGATACATTGTAATTTCACAATGTCAAGTTTGATCTTTGAAGGTCACCTATGAGCAAGTTCAATCAATAACCTTTAATGCAGGGAAGTCTCGCTGAGACAGAGGCCTCTTTTGCAGGGGAGCCCTAATTACAATAAAACAAGTACAATGGAAGGATAAAGACAAATAGCACACATAAAATACACAAAAGTCACAAAAATTTCAGATTAAAGGAATAACAAGTTTTAAACTGGAATAAAACATGATAAAATTAAGTTTAAAAAAATATACATACACACACACTCACACACATATATATATATATATATACACATACATATATACACACATATATACAAAAATATACATATAAATAAACATATAAGAACATAGGACATAGAAAAATAAATGACCGAATCCTACCATAAACTAAAAGCAAATACATCTGGCCTCCAGAAGCAATATATCCAAAACTAATTTCTTGAAAGACACAACGGGGATGAGGCTGTCTAGCTTCAATGTATCCTGGAAATTATTCCACATACAAGGAGCCAATGCACTAAAAGAGGTTCCTCCCAAATTTGTTCTAATCCTGGGAGCCTCCAACAAAAACCATTCTCGTGATCTGGTATACTTCTGATTTTGATGGATAAGAGCTTAGTGAGATACGAGGGAAGTTTGTCGAGCACAGCTTTATAAATAAATAAAATGCAATGTAGCTTCCTTCTAAAATGAAGGGAAAACCACCCCACAGAATTATATAAAGCACATTGATGGGTTCGGAAACCATCTCCTGTGATGAAGCGCAATGCGCCATGATACAAAACCAGTCAAGTTGGCACATTCTGTAAATTGTAGATAAAAACAAAACACAATGATTTGCACAATGATTTTTTTTTTTTTGCAAATAATCATTAACTTAGAATTTAAAGGCAGCGACGCATTGCAAAAAAGTTGGCAAAGGGGCCTTTTTACCACTGTGTTGCATCGCCTTTCCTTTTAACGACACTCAGTAAACGTTTGGGAACTGAGGAGACCAATTATTGAAGCTTTTCAGGTGGAACTCTTTCCCATTCTTGCTTGATGTACAGCTTAAGTTGTTCAACAGTCCGAGGTCTCCGTTGTCGTATTTTACGCTTCATAATGCGCCACACATTTTCAATGGGAGACAGGTCTGGACTACAGGCAGGCCAGTCTAGTACCCGCACTCTTTTACTGCGGAGCCATGCTGTTGTAACGCGTGCAGAATGTGGCTTGGCATTGTCTCGCTGAAATAAGCAGGGGCGTCCATGAAAAAGACGTTGCTTGGATGGCAACACATGTTGCTCCAAAACCTGTGTCTACCTTTCAGCAATAATAGTGCCTTCACATATGTGTAAGTTGCCCATGCCTTGGGCACTAATACACCCCCATACCATCACAGATGCTGGCTTTTGAACTTTGCGCCTATAACAGTCCGGATGGTTCTTTTCCTCTTTGGTCCGGAGGACACGACGTCCACAGTTTCCAAAAACAATTTGAAATGAGGACTCGTCAGACCACAGAACACTTTTCCACTTTGTATGAGTCCATCTTAGATGAGCTTGGGCCCAGCAAAGCCGGCCGCGTTTCTGTGTGCTGTGGATAAATGGCTTTCGCTTTGCATTGTAGGGTTTTAACTTGCACTTGCAGATGTGGCGACAAAATGTAGTTACTGACTGTGGTTTTCTGAAGTGTTCCTGAGCCCATGTGGTGATGTCCTTTACACAATGATGTCGGTTTTTGATGCAGTACCGCGTGAGGGATCGAAGGTCACGGGCATTCAATGTTGGTTTTCGGCCTTGTCGCTTACGTGCAGTGATTTCTCCAGATTCTCTGAACCTTTTGACGATATTACTGACCGTAGATGATAGAATCCCTAAATTTCTTGCAATAGCTCGTTGAGGAATGTTGTTTTTAAACTGTTCGACAATCATCTCACGCATTTGTTCACTAAGAGGTGACCCTCGCCCCATCCTTGTTTGTGAATGACTGAGCATTTCAGGGAAGCTGCTTTTATACCCAATCATGGCACCCACCTGTTCCCAATTAGCCCGTTCACCTGTGGGATGTTCCAAATAAGTGTTTGATGAGCATTCCTCAACTCTCTCAGTCTTTTTTGCCACTTGTGCCAGCTTTTTTGAAACATGTTGCAGGCATCAAATTCCAAATGAGCTAATATTTGCAAAAAACTACAAAGTTTACCTGTTCGAACATTAAGTAACTTGTCTTTGCAGTGTTTTCAATTGAATATAGGTTGAAAAGGATTTGCAAATCATTGTATTCTGTTTTTATTTACGATTTACACAACATTCCAACTTCACTGGTTTTGGGTTTTGTAGATTACATCCAAGGATCTCAACGTACTAGTAGAGGCATGCCTGTAAAGGACATCTCCGTAATCAAGTTTGGGTAATATTTTTGCCTCTACAATCCTCTTCCTATTAGCCAAAGAAAAACAGGACCTGTTTCTGTAAAGAAACCCAATTTTTATTCTAAGTTTCTCGGACAGGTTGGACACATGCGTCTTAAAATAAAAGTCATGATCCAACCAGATACCCGGATATTTATAAGACCGAACCTGCTCAATTTGAGTCACTGAGAAAATGGAGTCACCTGACATAATTGCATTCTGTGCTGAAAAGATCATGAACTTTGTTTAATCAGTATTTAAAACCAGTTTAAGATCAGCTAGAGCATGCTGTTTAACGTAAATTGAATGTTACCAGATGAAAGTTCATATGTGACTTGTATTTTTTTAAAACTTTTTGCTATAGTTTGTAGGATGCACCTATTGTGTAAAGTATTTACTTTAATCACTTAAGCAGTTACCACTGCCTCAGGTCGAGTAAAAAAATGTCTAACTTTAACAGGCTTTATCTCAAAATCATGAAGTGTCATGAAATGACAATATTTACTTTGTAAGTTCACATAGATGTCTAATAAAACCTAGACTCAATGTGTGTCCATTTTGGTGATAACAGTCATTTTTTACTTGTTCTACAAGTTTGTCCGTCAAATCTCATTATGGAGTTCACCAAATGAAAGTTCATGTATGACTTCCTATAGATCTCTAATACAAACCCAGGCTCTATCTGAAACTAATTTTAAGACTCAAGTCATTGAATTTTCACAATGTCGAGTTTGACCTTTAAAGGTCACTGACAGTCAAGTTGAGTGTCACCAAATGAAAGTTCATATATGACCTCCTAGATGTCTGTAACACAGATCTAGGCTTCATCTGTGGTCATTTTAGTGAAAACAGTCATTGAATTTTTATTAGGTCAGGTTTGACCGTTGAATCTCAATATGAAGGTCACCAAACGACAGTTTATATATGACTTCCTGTATGTCTCAAATACTCAACTCGGCTGTGACAGTTTTGTTGATATGAGTCATTGTAAATACACTATATCAGGTTTGACATTCGAAGGTCACTGACAGTTAAGCTGAAGTCAAGTTGGTGGTCAAATGTCATGTACACATAATTTTTAAAACGTGTAGAGGTGCACAAGACTTAACATACAGTACCAGTCAAACGTTTGAACATGCTTTGCTAATGTCACAGAACTCTGTTTTTAGAGAAATTCAAGCATCTTAACTTCTCTATATTATCTCACATGGAATCTTGTAAAAGGTAAACAGAAGTGAAAAAAGAATAACTGACTTGTTTGAAAAGTGTCCAAAATTTTGGAATTGTCAAAGAAGCCACATATTGCAAAGTAAACAGACAAATAAGCTCTGTCTATTTTCCAACAGTTGAATTAAAGTCAAGCGGTTTTGGGACTTACTGGCCAAAGAGGTAGATGAAAAGCCACCTCAAATGCAGCATATCTTTGGCAAGTTTGACAGCCGTGCAGCTGCAAATTCAGTATAGTCCTATGACTACTCTTTTTCCAAAAAAAGTTTTGAGAATGCTCTGCAAATATGACAACAAATGATGGTTGCTTTGATGGATTTAAGAATGAGATCTTTGCAGAATAAAGGCTGCTTATTTCTAATTTAACATATATTGTAATAAAAATGTGGGTATTTTCAAACTTTTGACTGGTACTGTATGGCAAACTTAGCCGGGGTGTTCATAGTTAATCTCATTATGTGCTCGGATTTGTGGCGAAAGATCTCCTCGGCTTTACTTCTATGATACTCTGACACGTGCACGTACTTGTTTTGTTATGTAAAGATGAACAGTGGCGTTATATAATGTTAGTGAGCCAACATTCTGCAATATACTTTAAGATGCAATCTGGACAAATGTCAGTTGTTGCCGTCCATCTAATGCTGTCGCCTCCCTCTTTGAAGCAAAGCTATACGTCTGAATAATTAAGGGTAACATAGCTTATAGGTTCTCTAGTTGCTCCGAAAATTAATTCAGTTAATTGTCAGATTCTAAATCGGAAACAGGTTTAGAGTTAACCGGCATTAACGTTTTCAAAACAATTTCTTTGGCACCACAAGCCAATCAGACACTGACGCAGAAAAAATGTATACTTTTTTGTGAGCTACTGGACTTCAGTTGCTGCGGTAGACAATTAAGTTTTAGGTCATCATTATAGACCTACATGAACATGCAATGATCAATAATGTAAGCAAAGGGGAAACGGACAGTGATTCGACTGAATGTTCCTTGCAACAAAATAACGCTTAATCCTGCCCCAGACGGTGCAACAGTTGCCTGAGACAACTGACATGCGCGTATACTGCATCAGACAATGTTGTACTGTGTGGGGATGGTTTTTGCCGCATACACTCCTGCACTGTCACAGGAGGTTATCTAGCGTGCTAGATATTTTTTGCATCACGCAAGGAAGTTACTCACTGTGTGGGGGCTACCTGCTGCAATTTTAAATGTGCTCGACCAATCACAATGTGCTGACCCGTCATATGATGTGCAGACAAGTCACATGATTCAGAAAAATGGCAGCACCCTCTGAAACCGTAACAGACATCCTGGCTGAGGATTTAGCATGGGCGCCGCCATTTTCTGTATCATGTGACTCGTCTGCATATCATATGACGAGTCTGCACGTTGTGATTGGTCGAGCATGTGTAACATTGCAGCAGGTAGCCCCCTTACGGTGAGTAACTTCCTCGCATTATGCAAAAATACGGCATGCTAGATACGCTGCTGCACTGTTATGCGAGGAAGTTACGCAGAAACTACACGGTGCAACACTGCCTGATGCAGTATACATACGTGTCACTTGCCTCAGGCAAAGTTGCACTGTCTGGGGCGGGATTTAGTTGCTAATTAGGCAGCCTTAATGGTACGGGTTTGGAGAAGTAATGCATTTTAAGGCGAGAAGAGAACCAGGCATTAGTCCCTCTCATTGCAAGTCCCGAGCGGAAGAGGTTTACTAGCCTCGAATCTTCGCGAAAGACTGAATCATGAGCGTGAGTAAGATGATAGTTCCAATGGAACTTCAGAGAATGGAGAGTAGACACAGACACATTCACAGAAGAATCCATCAGGAATGATAATAGCACCAAATACCAATGTCAGAAAATGATGGTAGATACCGAAAAATCTGTCCAAAATGACAGTAGACTTGCAGAGGGGCTGTCAGAGGTGACAGTAGAACCGATAAGGTGCCGTCAGATGATGGGTCCAAATTCGCGGGGCCTTGCACTGCAATTCAACACAAAACAGGGCGGCTGCCACAGTCCCATGAAATCGGCTGTATTTTCGAGCTAATTTTCACATCGTTGAAATTAATAATTAAAATACTTTATCGGTTTGAACGTGTATTGAGAGGCATTCAAAATGCTAAGTGGTTTTTATCGTCTAATTTGAAAACTGAAAGTTTTTCCTTTTGCTGATTGAGATGATGACCATCAGGTATGGTAAGCATTGCAAAATGTCAAGTGTCTGGGTTCAAATCCTTATGGTTATCTAAATCCAGCACACTTCCCTGGATCATGATCGTGAATCACATTGGGAGGAATAATTTTGCACATGAAAAGTTGAAGATCAGGGCCAATAAAAACACACATCAACAACTCTCAGAATCTCAGAACAAACATTTTGAATGTTGAATGATGGCCAGTCTCAAAGAAAGATTCTGGACACATTAATGTCCATTAAATGACTGTATCCAGACTGCTGGGATAGCAAAGAATGACCAGATGTGTCAGCTGTCGTCCCCAACAAAGTGCGTCATCTGTCACGCCACAAAAACACATTCGATAAAACATCTTCTGCCAAGTCAGATAATGCATAAGAACTGCTGAATTGACTGGCAATCTCATGATAACGGAGAGTCAAGTCTTACTACTAATAGAAGTTTTCCAAGACCTTGTTTTGCAGCTATGAAAGAAACCATATACCGCAACTTAAATCTTTTTTTTTATGCGCTTTTAATGCCTCTCATTCTACATGTTGCTATCGTAACCTGTGTCTACCGCCAAAGTATACGACAGACAAATTTACTTGCTTTTCCCAAAAAAATTATCATGAAAATTGATAGCTGTCCACTCTCCTGGAAAACGGATGTAAACAATGTTTGTACATGTGCAATAGAAAGTAGTCTCGAGCAACACAATGTCACTACAGCTGGCGAGAAATGAGATCGTCACAGGTTGCGGTCTGACAGATTGACAATATCGATAAGAATCTTAATAAAACTTCCCTCTCTGAGGAAAGTACAATGAGAAAATATGTTTTAAAGAATAAAAACACTTTCTATCAATGAAGCGCATGACATATTTGGCATAAAATACTATAAATGAAGCATAGCATGGGCAGTGCTATCGTCATTGCATCTGACAGCTGAAGATGACGAAAGCAAAAATGGGATTTCAAAAATGAAAATTGCGCCTGTCAGGTTTTACCCTTCATATTTTTTCAAGTTCCAAATTAATTATTAAGTACGTTTAAATAGCCAAATAACTGTATACCAAATAAATAGCCAAATAACTGATTCTTCTCATCAAAATTTAGGTATCTTGGCAAAATTGAGCATTGTATTTGAGTAAGCATTATGAGAATTAAAATACAAATGGCACCAATTATGGGAGAATGCGCCATATGTGACTTTCTATATATCTCATATACAAACCTAGGCTCTGTCTGAGACCATTTTAGTACAAAACTCAAAACCAGTGAAGTTGGCACGTTGTGTAAATCGTAAATAAAAACAGAATACAATGATTTGCAAATCCTTTTCAACCTATATTCAATTGAATACACTGCAAAGACAAGTTACTTAATGTTCAAACAGGTAAACTTTGTAATTTTTTGCAAATATAAGCTCATTTGGAATTTGATGCCTGCAACATGTTTCAAAAAAGCTGGCACAAGTGGCAAAAAAGACTGAGAGAGTTGAGGAATGCTCATCAAACACTTATTTGGAACATCCCACAGGTGAACGGGCTAATTGGGAACAGATGGGTGCCATGATTTGGTATAAAAGCAGCTTCCCTGAAATGCTTGGTCATTCACAAACAAGGATGGGGCGAGGGTCACCACTTAGTGAACAAATGCGTGAGCTGATTGTCGAACAGTTTAAAAAAAACATTCCTCAACGAGCTATTGCAAGAAATTTACGCATCTACGGTTCATAATATTGTCAAAAGGTTCAGAGAATCTGGAGAAATCACTGCACGTAAGCGACAAGGCCGAAAACCAACATTGAATGCCCTTGACCTTCGATCCCTCAGGCGGTACTGCATCAAAAACCGACATCAGTGTGTAAAGGACATCACCACATGGGCTCAGGAACACTTCAGAAAACCACAGTCAGTAACTACAGTTTGTCGCTACATCTGCAAGTGCAAGTTAAAACTCTACAATGCAAAGCAAAAGCCATTTATCAACAGCACACAGAAACGCCGCCGGCTTCACCGGGCCCAAACTCATCTAAGATGGACTGATGCAAAGTGGAAAAGTGTTCTGTGGTCTGACGAGTCCACATTTCAAATTATTTTTGGAAACTGTGGACGTCGTATCCTCCGGACCAAAGAGGAAAAGAACCATCCGGACTGTTATAGGCGCAAAGTTCAAAAGCCAGCATCTGTGATGGTATGGGGGTGTATTAGTGCCCAAGGCATGGGCAACTTACACATATGTGAAGGCACCATTAATGCTGAAAGGTACATGCAGGTTTTGGAGCAACATATGTTGCCATCCAAGCAACATCTTTTTCATGGACGCCCCTGCTTATTTCAGCAAGACAATGCCAAGCCACATTCTGCACGTGTTAAAACAGCATGGCTCCGAAGTAAAAGAGTGCGGGTACTAGACTGGCCTGCCTGTAGTCCAGATCTGTCTCCCATTGAAAATATGTGACGCATTATGGAGCGTAAAATACGACAACAGAGACCCAGGACTGTTGAACAACTTAAGCTGTACATCAAGCAAGAATGGGAAAGAGTTCCACCTGAAAAGCTTCAAAAATTGGTCTCCTCTGTTCCTAAACGTTTACTGAGTGTCGTTAAAAAAAAAGGCGATGTAACACAGTGGTAAAAAAGGCCCCTGTGCCAACTTTTTTGCAATGTGTTGCTGCCTTTAAAGTCTAAGTTAATGATTATTTGCAAAAAAAAAAAAAAAAAAAAGTTTATCAGTTTGAACATTAAACATCTTGTCTTTCCAGTGTATTCAATTGAATATAAGTTGAAAGGGATTTGCAAATCATTGTATTCTGTTTTTATTTACGATTTACATAACGTGCCAACTTCACTGGTTTTGGGTTTGTAAAAATGGAGGTAAAATTCAGGTGCCTTAGCCAGGTGGAGAATGTTGTCTGTAATCAAATATGGATCTGCTTGGGTTGCTAAATCAAATGAAAGCAAAGCCAAGCAGATCCAAGCTGCTATTAAACGCGGATGACCTAAATCTGGCTAAGGCACATGAATTTTACCCCCTCCTTTCCTCGTTGCATGGCATAGATGGCAGTGGTACAGGGGTTGCAGAGAACTGTAGGGAGGCGTCTGTCATCAACATCATACTCTGACCTTGTCCACACGTAGCCGGGTATGTACTAAATCGAAGATATTTTCCTACGTTTTGACCTGTCATCCACATGACAACGCATCAAAAACGAATGTTTAAATAAACTCTGGGCAAAGTGAAGATTTTTGAAAACTCCGTTTATGCATTTGCGTGTAGACAGAGATAACCAGACTTTTGGGTTTTCGAATGTCACAACCTGCGCCAAAATGACAACAAATCTGCTCTGACGTCCAACGTGCGACCTTTGTTTACTGCAGAAGCCAGAGCAGAAGCATGGACAAAGAGTAATGGATCGGAGTAGTGCCTTGAAAGCTGTGATAGCGTTAATTATTGTGCAGGCGCTTTATACATGTTTAATTTTAGAAGCCCAACTACTGCTCCAAGAGCGCAGGCGACGGACAATATCGCGGTCAGTGTGATGCCAACAGAGGGCTATTCTGATGTGATTGGGTAGGATTTGGGGAAATAATGCCATCTAAAGATTTGGAGGCTTATTGAAAATGCAGATGTGCGGTTATGTGTGGAAAGAATTTTTTTCAGAGACGGGGTCGTGTGGATACATTTTTTTTTATAAACGGAGGGGGGGAAATATTCTTTTTTAAAAATACCCGGCTACGTGTGTACATGGCCTCAGATATCAGATCAAGGATGGCAGATAAGGTGGGGCTTGTTTACAATGGAATAGCTTCCTTTTCGGAAACAGAAACCAAACTTGCGGGCTGTGCAGTGGTCCATATTTGCTGTCTGCCCCTCACATCTCAGAGAAAATGACAGAATTCAGGAACAATGCACAATATAAGGAGGGTCTAGCTTTGTGAATGAGGGCAAGTATGATGTAATCAGTGATGATATAATAAATGTTACCCATCCCCAGTCATAATAAGGCTTATTGTGCATTTGAGCAATGCCCATGAAATGTGACATAACCATTGTGAAATCAATAGCGAAGAGACTACGCCCTCGAATGATCCTTTGATGTCTCATTTTTATGGATTTTAACACTTTTTTGAAGTTAAAAAATTGCAATTTCTGAAAAACTTGTTTTTCTCAAAAATTTCCCAACTGATTTTTTCCCCATCTTTATATATGCATTCAACACCAGGTTCTGGAGTACATATCATTGCTTTCATGCCACTAGAAGTTTTTCTTTTCTATGGTTAAAACCCACTGTGTGTGTGAATTCTAGCGAATGAATGAAGTGCATGAGCAGACCAGAAATATTCATTTCTTTATATCGTACACAGTGGTAGATCTCAGGGGGCACGAGCGGTTCTAAGAAGCCAAGAAAGATGGAAGATTGCAAATTTATTTGGGTGCGTGTGACAATACCAGAAGGATACCACAGCAATTTTCAAGTTAATCAATGCATAGAAGCTGTACTGTTGGTACATAAGGTTTTCAGAAAAACAAAATCATTGTTAGAGCCCGCGCAACAAAATCAGTCATGATGCCACTGTGTGTGGCCGTTGGTTGCTCCGACAAAACGGAAAACTCTGACCTACTCGTGGGCATTATACCCCCATTCCACTGACCATCAGAACTTCATCTGAAGCCCATCTGATCCCCATTTAGCAAAAATGTCGGTGATCCAATGAGTTCAGATGAAAACTTACCCAACATTCTTTTTTGGGGCTCCCCGTTTTCAGTAAAATCCGATAGAGAACTGACATTGATCGGGGTAATCGGATGAAAGACAGGTAGCGGCCTGATGTCTGTCCACCATTGTCATGGGCGTTGTCCGGTTTATCCAATTGCGGAGGAATTGTAATTCTTGGGTGACTTGACAGTAATCCGACACTTCCGACACTCGCCTGACTCCAATCCAACAGATCGGTTACTATTCGTAGGGTAATCGGACACTGACCCAATACTGGTTGGATTTGTCGCCAAAATCAGGTCGAGTATAAAAGCGGGCTGCTGCACCTCCTGACAGTACAAGTCATGGATCAACTTACTCGCAACGCTGCAGCCCTGGGCTGAGTTTTTATGCTACAGCAACAAACTATGCAACAAGATGCAATGACCCTTGAGGTCCTGAGAAGGAGGCTGAGGAGAAAGCATAGAGGCCCATATGGAAGAAAACTGCACGGTTCATATATGGCAACCATACATTTTCCTTACTTAAATTGGGCAGAATTACTTTATGTGTTTCTTATGTGTCCAATACATGCCATAGACAAAATCAGACCAATTATGGCCACTTTCTTACTAAAAACACACATCAAACTTATAGGGATGTTTTCGATCATATATGATTGCAGTAAGAAGTCTTATATGAGTTTTATATGTTAAAAGTATGCAATGATATCTGATATTAGTAAAAAAAAAATACAGGACATAAAATGATATGAATAGGAATATCAGTTAAGTCCTTTCTGTGAATCATATGGGAGTCCTATTTAAGTCATATATGATTTGAAGCAATTTGTGTGCCTTTCATCTATATTAATTTCATACAATTTTTAGATATTTTCGATAGGAAAATCGTGCAACTGTTCTTCAAGCTTTGTGTGTTTCCGACTAATTCCTCATATTACAGCAATAATATAGCTAAATCCCTACATACACATATGATTTCAGTCAATATTACATGAACTTATTGTATATGATTTTAGTCACTGACTTACATAAACTTACTTTATATGACTTAGTCACTGACAAAATTGCAATGAAAAACACTTTTATTTCAGCAACAAAAAAAAAAAAAAAAAGAATTTCAACACAAAATCATATTACTCCACATGAACAGCAAACCTGTAGTCACACGATCTGTTTTACTGATTGTCTTCTAACTGAAAATAAAAAAATTCAGGAAAAAAACCCCCCACAAAGTATGTATAGACCTTAAACAAATAGTCATGGCATTCAATCATCAAAGAGCATTAAGGTTTCTGGATTTTTTTGTGCTTTCTGCTTCCCCCTTATTTCAGTAAGCTTGGCATTGATGGCTGCACCAATACTGGAGGGCACGATGTGAGGCCACTTTTGCAACGTTGCTCCTGTGAAACAATAAATGAACAAAAAGCAAAACATTTATCTTTTTGGTTAGCAAGGAGGCCCACTATTAACATCAAGTCAGAGCAATCAACTGCAGCATTGCAGTGGTGGCCAGGCACTATTGTGCCTAGTTTCCTAGTCGAACTCGGACCAGGTGGAAAAAAAGGTAGACTGAGTCATGGGGAAAAAATGTCTTTGGTTTGTAATCCAGACCAGTGACATCGTCCTGGTAGTCGAAATATTTTCTGGGGTTCGCCACATTAGTGTGAAAAAATAGCATATTTTAATACTGAGCCTCATCCATTCTGTTTAGTATCCATAACCATTTGCAACACATGCATACAATCACGTTTTTTCTTCACCTGGCTTAGACAGTTCATTGTTTACAGAGGCCAATTAGAGAGAGTAAAATTATAGGAAGCGTTTGATGGCTAATAGTTTTATTACATATAAAATAGTCCCATGTCATTGTGTTGTTCAATTAGCTTTGCATTGCAAAAGCCTAGAGTTTGCAACTCAAAAAAGGTTTAGAACTTATGATATGTATTTGGAACTCATGCCTATGCCTATTACCTTGACTAATGTTAAAGCAGTCTGGAGCTCTCTCTCTCTCTCTCTCTCTCATAATGTTTTTTCTGAAATCATTCAGGAAAATCAGAAATGATCTGCATGACTTGGAAGGAAAAACTTTCCAGAGTGCCATTAATGATGTAAGTCCTAAGAAAGGAGAGTGGGGCTACATTTAAATAATTGTGAAATGTGTAGTACATTGACATGGCAGAGGTTTATCAGCTACAATTAAAATGAAGCTTTTTTATCCATTGGAAATAAACTAGGCTACATAATCCACCTTCATATTTGACTTTTTTGTTGTCTCTCCCTCATATGTATGCTTCCTTAGTCTTATGATGACATATTGCACTCACCTAAGGGGACTGAGGGATCCACATGCACAGATTCAGGCCTACAGGTAGACATTTTGGAGTAATGGTATTAATCTATGGATATATGCCTATTTTTTCCCTTTTATATTATTGAATACTTTTATCCCATCTTTTAGGGTGATGTACTTTTGCTTCCAGAGACCACAAGAGAAACACCATTCAGTGAAAACCAGGTAAAATAATTAGTTTGAATGTCTGCCAGTTTTTAATAAGAAATTTGGATACAGTGGATTAACAAACTCTACTTTTGGACATGAACTGAAGTATTGCCTTCTTTAGGATATGACACAGCTACCCAGAAGGAAAGAACAGTCCCAGTCACCAGACAGTGAGGTGAGATTTCTTACTTTGAAAATAACCAACTCTAATACTTGAATATGTATGCCTTATAGGTCCCCTATTATGTCACCAGGTGCACAGTCGATTAGTTATTACAAGCCATTTCAAACTCTTTCCCCTCTTGACATCATATTGGGAATTAACCAACCAAAGGCAAGAAGAACTAATCAAATTCATCCAAGCAGTCAATCAGATTTCATTATTATGGGTGGTCACTCCCCCTTGTGATGTCATGAGGGGGGGGGGGGGGGGGATTTTGAACTGGCTCATCATGGCTAATTAGCTGTGCACCTGGTGGCATAATAGGGGACCTTTAAATAACATTGTCTTTTACATTCACTGTTATTAGTTCATGTTGTCCCTTCATCTAGGTCAGTCAACCATTGAGGACAGAGCAGCATATTGCCGAAATACAGGTAAACATGTTCTTTTATTGTATTATTGCATTCTGTTTCACGTATTGACAGATTAATTACATATATGGTCACCTTAATAAACTAATGGCATTAGTCACTTTTTTAGCAAAATGACTTTTTGTCCTAAATCAGCACTTTGTGATGCTGTCCAACTCTGGTAAAGTTGTCTGAAACCTTACTTGAAGGGATCATGCTCTTTTTTCTCCCTTTGAAACAATGGCCTATGTCAAGAGTGTCACTAAGGCCATTGTATTTTGACTTAGGCTGTTTTACAAGTGAAGTTTTTTGTGTTTTTCCAAAAACTAGAAAAATTGACTTATGCCTTTAGTTTATTAGGGTAACGATATTAAAGACTGTTGTTCTTTTTAGGATGGCAGCCCCATGTCACAATTGCCAGAAACTGCAGTGGAGTGGACCTCATCAGAAGTACAGGTGCATGATAAATTTATCTCAGACTATGCGTAAATGAAGAATATTGTACGCAATTTTTTGGGCATTTTGTCACATACTTGTGCGTAACATGTCACAATAACAGTGGACTTGAGATCTTGAGATCTTAAATCATCACATAATGCATGTTTCTAAAAATTCAAATGGTGAAAAATAAGCATACCAATTTTTAAACTATGACACATTTGTTTTGGTACAATTGGACTTTGTTTATTATCACTAATACTTTGGTTCTTTCCCATTTGTTACAGAATATGAAGCAATCAAACAATGCCTCTCCGGGTCCTTCAAATGACCATGTCAGGAATATCAGTTGGCTGAACATTCTTGCATTTTCCCTGAAGCACAATATAACAGGGGCTTTAATGGAGGACCTGCTGAAACTCTTATGGTTACGTTGTTGGGATCCTGTGAGCGTTCCATGTAGCAAGTACATGCTAGAGAATGCATTTAAAGATTTTGTTGAGATCAGAATATCATCATTATTGTGGTGTTTGCAGCTCATACATTGGCCTTGCAAAGTCAAAAGACAGTGATATAGAATGCCAGATTTGCTCATCGACCCAAACTGTGACACAAAGTTGAGAGATGAGTCAGTTTTTTATTTGTATACCTTTCAGGGATCAACTTAAAGGTCTTTTGGAGAATGAATCCATTACACAAATTAACAGTGACCTAAACAGACATGGAATTGCAGATATATCTGATGGGAAGTTGTACAAAAATCTGAAATCAGTTAGTGATTCTTTCATTTCCTTGTCATTCAGTTGCGACGGAGTGCCTGCGTTTCATTCGTCTAAATTTAGCATCTGGCCCTTACTATGCTCTGTTAATGAAGAACCCCCAGAGGAAAGAGATAAACACATCATACTATGTGGCTTGTGGTGTGGGTCATCTAAACCATTGATGTCTAGCTTCCTCAAACCTTGGAGGAATGCAAAAGTCTTGGACTGACAGGTCTCCAATGGCAAGATCCAGTGGATCACTCATTCAAAACAACAAAGTTCTATGCATTATGTGCTATACGTGATGCTGTTGCACGACCGTTACTGCAAAATTTCAAGCAGCTTAATGGAGAGTATGTGTGTGGCCACTGTCTTCATCCAGGTGTTCGACTGAGAAAAGGCAATGGCGCTGTGCGTGTGTACCCTTGTTTGGAGGAGATGCCAGATCTCAGAGATCACAACACATCTGTTGAAATTGGTGAGATTGCCAAAAATACAGGACAGATCATTTTTGGCATAAAAGGGCCATCTCCAGTTGTGGACTTCCCTAATTTTGACTTGATCAATGGCATGGTCCCTGATTACATGCATTGTGTCTTGCTGGGGGTTTGTCGGCAAATAGCCACTTTATGGTTTGATTCCAAAAATTGCAGTCAACCATGGTATATTGGTTTGAACACAGCAAGAGTGGATGGAAATCTTCTAGCAATCAAGCCTCCAAGCAGTTTTTCCCGAATCCCAAGGTCTATTGTTGAGCGAAGGTTTTGGAAAGCTCATGAATGGCAGAACTGGCTTTTATATTACAGTTTGCCAGTCCTGAGGGGGATACTTCCAAACAAGTATCTTTACCACTGGGCTTTACTTGTGGAGGCTGTAAGCATTTTGCTTGGTTCAGACATTAGCCAAGAGGATATTGACCATGCTCATGAAGCTCTTGAGCTTTTTGTGAAATCAGTTGAGTCTTTGTATGGCGAAGATCAAATGACCTTCAATGTCCATTCACTCCTGCATTTGACTATGAGTGTTGAGAATTTGGGTCCTCTCTGGGCTCAGTCTGCTTTCATGTTTGAGAACTATAATGGCTACTTGCTCAAACAAGTCAAAAGCAGTAACGCGGTGCCTCAGCAGATTTGCAAAAGGGTAGCATGGTCTGGTGCATTACCACGTATAGCTCCCCCCAGATTTTGACCCTTAGCGCCAACACTGTGCAGATGAATAATTCATTCTGGAAAGTTTCATGCTTGTTACTTCAGAAATATGGAACTCTTATGTGACAAAGTATGGAGAAATTTTCACAAATTAAATTTAGTGATCATTTAAAGATCATTTAAGGGATTTGGAAGGTGAAATATAGTGATAATTGAAAATGCAACTTTGTTTTGTTGAATACACTAAAATAAATAATTTAGTAATTAAAATGTGTGCTTGTGCGTGTAATTTTAATGTTGTGTTTCACCTGAGGTTTAAATGATTATAGGCTTTGGGGTATACTTAGAAGGAGATAAGGGCAAATGAATGAAGTACGGCCTTAAACTGATAAGCTATGAGATATGATGGGCATTCATATCAAAGTAGCACAATTTCTCTATGTAATAACTTCATGAAAATCTAAAAGGCCTTAGTTGTATGTAGGATGTATATGACATATAAGATTGAAAAGACAGAAATATAATGAAATTTGTATATGTGGGTTCTGCACCTTATATGACCCTTATGATACTCTGTTGAAACATATAAGAGTCATAGGTGTTTTTAGAAAATCTTTTCCATATGGGAGATCACGTCGTTACTGAGTCCGACCATGGCTGCAAGCTGATAGAAAGCTGTTATATGGGCACTAGACCAGACTCATGTGTTATGGCCCCAATTTGTTATTACATTTAAAACACAACAGCAACAGCAAGGGATGACAGACACAGTTTTAAAAACTTAAACACATTTAATTAACAGACAAAGACTAACACTAACCTACAACAAATGACCAAGATTGATTAGTAAAAAAAAAAAACAGAAATATTTACAGTCCCCTTTGGTTGGGCTCCTTGGTGATGTCCTGGTTGAGGAAAATGCTCTAACACAGGCAAAAATCCACTATAAGCTTCACAGGTCTTGAACAGAATGACAGGTCTGGTCACATGTATCCTTCTTCTTGCAATTTCTCCTACCTCAAACTGCCTTTGTTTTTCTTCCCTTTCAAATTCTCTTTGTTTTTCTTTTTCCTCCCTTTCAATCTCTAGCATTTTTAATTTAAGTTCCACTTCTATATTTGGATTTTCCACTGGAAACTGTTCCAGATCTCCTGGTGCAAACCCATTTTCATCAATGTAATATTCAACTATCTCTCGAGCCAGTCTTGCTTTTCGCATGGCTGGTTTTACCTCTGTCAGCTCTAAATGTCTGCAAATTTCTAGCAGTTCTGTCTTTTTAAAAGACTTCAAAACCTCAACGGTTGGTGATGCCAAGAAATCATCCATTGCTGTTGATCTGTCAGTATATTTATACAGGAAAATAAAAAAAAAACTATTTTTCAATTTGAAATGTTAGATTTTCAATAAATGACTCTCACAATGTTCTCTCCCGGACGAGCCCCCAATTTGTTATGGCCCCAATTTGTTATTACATTTACAGCACAAGAGCAACAGCAAGGGATGACAGACACAATTTAAAACTTAAACCCATTTAATGAACAAAGACAACTAAACAACTAACTATGCTACTGACTACTAAAGACCAAGATTGATTAATAACAAGAACAAAAATATTTACAGTCCCTTTTTGGTTGGGTCCTTTGGTGATGTCCTGGGTGAGGAAAAACGTTCTAACACAGGCAAAAATCCACAAAAGAAACTTCACAGGTCTTGAATAGAATGACAGGTCTGGTCACATGTATCCTTCCTGTTGCAATTTCTCCTACTACTTTACTGTCTCAATTCTCCTCCTTATATACTCTTTTGCAGACCCCACCCACATTTAGACCTTTTTTTTTTTTTTCGGGGACTTGCCCCAGACATGTCTGAAACATGTCCAAACATAGCTCCAGTCTGAGCTTAACAAAAAAAAAAGGGAAATGCTGCTATCTAGTGGCCTCTATTCACATTACACATGAATGAACTGAGAATGGAGGATACAACGGCATTCTTCAATTTCTTAAGAGTTACGCCAGAATTTTTTGATGAACTGCTCCAGAGACTCACACCAAGGCTCACGAAGGGTGACAAGAATGCCAGGAGAGCCCTTGAACCTTGTCTCAAGTTAGAGTGCACCCTGAGGCACATTACAGCTGGCGAGGGGTACTCATCACTGTCATACAGCTTCAGGGTTCTTCGAGAAACCATTTGCAAGTTTATCCCCAAAGTCTGTCAAGCCATCGTGGATGTGTATGCTGACGAAGTGATCCAGTGTCTCACCACTGAACAAGAATGGTATGCAATTGCTGAAGAATGCGAGAGGCATTGGAACTTTACACATGTAATGGGGGCACTTGATGGCAGGCATGTGGCACTCAGGAAACCAAAGAACTCCGGCAGTCTCTACCACAATTACAAACATTTCTTCTCAGTGGTCCTCATGGCACTTGTTAATGCAAACTACCGGTACTTGTGGATAGACACCGGTGGCCAAGGACACGTCTGATGCACAGATAAACAATACCTCAAAGAAACATTGGAGGGTGGTGAAATAGGATTCCCCTACCTGAGCTAATGACTATGACAATCAGAGTATGCCATAGTTCATGGTCGGAGATGACACCTTTGTTCGGCGAACTAACATGATTAAGCACTACTCGAGAAAAAACTTGACTCGTACAGAGCCGATATACCAATTATCCCATAAGTAGAACCCGAAGAATCGTGGAGAACGCCTTCAGCATACTGGCAGCCAGATTCCAGTGTCTTCTAGTAATACTACAGCAACAACCTGACATTGTGTGTAACATCATAGAAACCCCGTCTCCCTTCACAACCTGACCCAGCCATGCACTATGGTCAGCTGGATATAGAGGATGCCAACCACAACATCATACCAGGAGAATGGAGGAACATGGCTCCCACGCACAAAGTACCACCAGCTTCTGCGACACAGCAGAGGCCAAAGCAGAGCATAAAAGTCAAAGACTGTACTTCAACAACCCTCTTGGAGGAACAGTGCCTTAGCAGGACAGGATGATTTAAGATAACTGATTATAGACTGTTTTGTTACCTAAAGTGGACTTAGATAAAGATGAAAACAGATAAACTGTATTGTTACCAACAATTGTAAGAGTATTCAAATGAATATTGGGCCTTGACATGACTAATTTTCATATTTAGCACTGTTCATGATTAATTGTCCATGTGCTTTATATCTTAAAAGTCTGAATAGCAACCAATATGCATGTAAGAAAATTTCTGTCAAAATGTTGTGAAGTCGTAATTGCAACAACTATTATTGATTTTTTTAAAAAATTTTAAATGAAGAAATATCAGTTAATGAAAATAACGTGTTTCTGAGATGCAAAAGAAGTTTATGTTACGTTGCCATCCATCTCCGCAGGGGTTTGACTGACCCCTGAACTGGTACCGGGCCTTGCTGTTGGAGGATCCGAGGGAGGTTGCAGTGATGTGTGTCGATGCTGCGTGAGCTGAGAGTGTTGGCGTCTGGTGTTGGCTTCATCTTGTAGTTGCTCAGCAGCCTGTTTGCCTTCCTATACAAGTCATCAGAAAGTAGCTGCAGCACCGAACCCACGTAGTTTGAGAACTGCTCACGGTCTGGATGCTGTGACTGAGGCCTGTCAGGCGTATGCAGCACCTGGGCAGAAAGGGCCGTCAGCTGCTCACTGTTTTGCTGGTTCTTGATGCGCTGATCTAAGACATCCATCTCGTGCTGTCTGAAGGACCTTTGCGGTGCCTTGCCCTTGCTGCTACTGCTGCCCCTGGGGAATGAAGTGCTATCTCTGCTGACTCCATGTGAAGACTACTGATTAATAGCAGCCGCCTCCTGGTCCTCTGGCTGGATTTTTACCCCTCCCTCCTGGTCATCCTCTTCCCCCTCCTTCTGAGGTGCTGGTCCTCAGGCCTCGATACGTTCCTGTAGCTGAAAACATACAAATGCAAAGAATGTTTTGAGAAGAGAAAATATCGAAACATGAATCAAACAAAATTTAAAATAATTTCAAATAAAAATGTTTTACAACTTTATTTTACCTTTTTCATGATATAATGTATTTCACACATTTTTCCTTCATATACTTACACAAACTACATTCCTCCTTTGCACCACATACACATGGGGGTCGAGGATGTAATGGCCAAGGAAGTAGGGAGGCCAAATGCAGCAGTGTGAGAGAATGAGACAAGCAAGGACTTCAAATACCCACAGAGAGACACACAAACGGGGTGACAGAAACAGCTCTCGTGTTTCCAAAAGGACACCCAGCAATCCGAACCAGGAATCGAGAGAAGAAAACAAACAGGGAGAGCGAAAGGGAAATAACTCGAGAACTGAGAAAGACAAAGCACTATAAATTAGTGCGACCCTAAAGAAAGATAGGGAAGGAATCAAAAAGGAAATTTCCCCAAAGAAATGTAAATCACAAATATACCGCGAGGGCATACGCCACAAATCCCTGACTAGAGACAACTTCTGGCTGCAGTGCAAACTGTAATCAGACACTCCATCAAAGCAGGCGTGGCGGACATCCGGCTTATATAGACTAAGGTGAAAGCGCCGCCCATGCCTGATGAACCAGATGGGAAAAGAATCCGACAGAGAAGGAATTCAATACCGTCCCGGGACGAAAGCCGCAAAGGACAGTCCTTCACACACGCACACCACCTAAACCATGACAGAGGAAGTCAAAAAGCTGCATTAGGTGCCTGTTGGCATCAGTCAGGACCTCAGCTCCAGATCCACTCTTTTGGGCTTTCTTCTTTAACCGTCCAAGCTTTGTTCTCAGACTCTCATACCACTGTTGCAGCTCCATCCCCGTCCTGTTCATAGCCTTTCCTTCCTGATCCCACAGACGTGCTCTGGCCTGGGGGTCCTTCCAGAGGTCTCTTGATTTGTTGTACAGGCTATTGTTCTCCTTGAGGAATTCAGCCATCGCCACCATTTCTTCTATGGAAAGTACGACAGGAGGCCTCGGGACCCTATGTCTTGTCTTTGCAGGGGGCTGGGTATCTTCTCCATCAGAGTCCCTCCCTTTTTTATGTCGTCATCTTCATCCGCAGTAGGAGCAGCAGCAGCTGTGGTGGTAGTGGATGTGAAACCACATCCGCAGGAGAGGTTGTGGTGGTGATGATGGTGGTGGTGGCAGCAGCAGTCCTGCTTGGCCTCAGGGTGCCTGAATATGTATAATGTAAAAAAAAGGTGAGCTTTACATTACATAAATAAAACTCCAATTTCTACACTTGTTCAAGTCTTTAGATAAGAAAGGATTACATATATTTCAAAATTACAATATTTTTTATCATAAGAAGATCTTAGGCCCCGTGTCAACCAAAATGTTTTTTCTCAGCTGAAAATGCCAGCCGCTACACTCAAAACGCCCAGCTGGGAGCGCTTGACAGCGCCTTGGAGGCGTAGCGATTTTCAGCTGATGCACTTAATTGGTTGCTATGGTACAGAGAATCTGCACAGGCAGCGGATATTTTATTTGTTGCAAGTTCGTGATTTTGACATTGATAAGCGCAGTGTTTTACCCCAAACTGAACATTTTTCAGCTTTCAGCAACCAGAAAAAAAGGCTGCGCATTCAGCAGGAATTCAATCACCACAACAGACATGGCGCATCGCCAACAATGTATAGATCTGATCTTATCAAGCTGATTTAGTTGTTTAACAGTTCTCAAAAATTACCCAAAAATATACTTGAATGGTAGGGGCAGTGTACTTTTATTGCGTGTCCACTGTACCAAGTGTTTTCTTTCTCTTTAAGAGCATTCATAGTCAGGTTACTGAAGGGTTTCACGCCACTAAAATTACCAAAGACTTCTACATATTTGGACAATTTACTGGTCAATTTTACGTCCTGTGGAAATGTTGTCCCACGCCTAGTTTTTCTTTGGGCTGTCTTTATACATTACAAGAGCCGTGTTTACCTCGGAGTGTTCTGACACCCGTATTACTACCTCCTCTGTCTTGTCCTCTTCTAAGTCGCAATCACCCCTTTTATTTTCCCGATGGCTGTCCCCTTGTATTTTTGCGATACTTGCCCCCCTCTAGCTGGTTAGCTAAAGGGGAACTTTGCGCAGCAGAGCTATCTTTTCAAATTTGTAACTCGGTTACTAACCAGCGGTGGGTTTCCCCAAAGCCTCTCAAGGAATAGAACCTCTTTAAATGACTCTTACGATCATTCTTAAAATAATGTGGGTTTCCGAAACACATTCGTTACTAAAGCATCTCTTTACTTTGCGCTAAACTAACCCACGTAACAAGAGAACATCTGTTGCTTAAGAATCTCTTAAAAACATTTTTTACTCCTGAGATTCAACATTTCATCGAGAAAACGCACCCAAGTTTTCACCCAAAAAAAGACAAATGAACAAAATGAGCTATTCAATACTAGGGAGGACCTACACAAAGTCATTTAAATTGTAATTCTATCTTGCTTAATTCTGGAGCTGTGGTACAAAATACACCAATTATGGGGTGTGTTACGGATACAAGAGGGAAAGCACACAGGGGAACTCTGTAGAACTTGGAAACGAAAGGGAGACACAAAAGGGGAGTGAGACGCCAGAAGCGGGGATCCAAAATAATAATTTATTAAAATAAACACAGGGAAAACCAAGGGGAAAAGGGGGCACTAAGGCTAACAAAAACACCGTGCCAAGCACTGAAACCAGAAAACTCAGGAAAACAAACTCAAGACTAGGGCAGACCAGAACACTAGACAGGGGGGCAGACAAGACTATGGCTAGGGACTGTGACTATGGCTTGGACAAAGACTATGAACTATGGCTTGGGGCTATGGCTGTGGCTTGGCTTGGGGCTATGGCTATGGCTAGGGGCTGTGGCTTGGCTTAACTAAAAACACTGACAAGACTGTGGGCACAGCTGGCAGATGGCAACTCGGAAGGCACAGCTGGCCGGGAAAAGGGTAAGGGAGAACATCAGGAGGGGAACAGACAGGACACAGGGCACTTGGACGGGCAGGAGACGCTGGGGCACTAGGACGGGCAGGAGACGCTGGGGCACTAGGACGGGCAGGAGACGCTGGGGCACTAGGACGGCAGGAGACGCTGGGGCACTAGGACGGGCAGGAGACGCTGGGGCACTAGGACGGGCAGGAGACGCTGGGGCACTAGGACGGGCAGGAGACGCTGGGGTACTTGGACGGGCAGGAGACGCTGAAGCTCAGGGGGCCGGAAACGCTGAAGCTCAGGGGGCCGGAAACGCTGAAGCTCAGGGGGCCGGAAACGCTGAAGCTCAGGGGGCCGGAAACGCTGACGAGGAAGACGGGCACAGAAGACGTGGAGGCGGACTGGCAAGACAGGCACAGGGGACACTGGAGGAGACAGGGGGCACCAGGGGCTTGGAGGCAGCAGGAAGGGCAGGCTGGGCAGGGTATGCAGCTGATGAGCACAGAGGAGAACTGAGGGGACCAGAGGGAGTGCACAGGGGCAAGGAGTGTCGCGCAGAGTGACAAAGGGGAGTCAGAACTCCCGGCGTGGAGAACCGGCTCCCAGATATAGGGCAGGGGGCGATGACAGACACAGGTGCAGCAACTTAATATAATTAACAAGGGGTGGAACACAAGGGAAACCAATTACATGAAAACAGATAAACATTAACACACAAACGAGGATCACAAGACAATCCCAAAGACGGAATAAATAAACTAGATAAAAGGACGCCTAAGTGTACAGAATAAGTCAGGATAGATTATAAGAATGCAGAGAGTCTGCAGGAAACTTTAGCAAAACCAGAGAATAGTAAAGCAAGGGGCGGAGACTAGAACAGGGCGAAAACTGAGAGATTATTAGTCAATTAGTAAGTGCAGCTATACAATCCCGGGTGCTCGTTAGTATGTTAGTCTAATATACAATGTTAGTTTGGTTAGTAAATTCTAGAAAACAACAAACTGTTAGTAGGGGTTAGTAATATAGAAAAGCAAGGGGAAAATTAGTAAACGAGAACAGAAGGAAGGCTGAAACCCAGAATCCATTAAATCACCCGAAATAGTGTCACAATCAATTAACACAGAAAACTGCTACAAACAATGACGCGACCGGGGAGAAAGCAAAGACAGTACATGGGTAAGACGTGGACTGGAGTAACACGGGAGAGGAATGAAATGTGAAACACTAAGACATGGACTAAAAACTGACATCACAAAAATAATAAAAACCTAAAATTGACAAACCAAACACACAGACCCACGGAACACAACAGGGTGACCTGGCCCACATGTAATTTATGATGCTGTTGAACTGCTGCTAGACCTGCTGCTAATTATATATACAAACATAAAGCAAGCAGGAGAACAGTTTTTGACTGCAACAATAAATTTGGTTTTGAAATGTTAATCACCATTAAATATGGATTGAAGCAGAATATTTAGTTTGATAAAAACATATCCTGAATTTTGGAAATTATTACATGTCTTTTTATAAACTTTTGCTTTTGGAATTTGGACTTAACAACTCTCTGGAAATGAAATTGTTTGGATCGTGACAGTCAGACACAGTCCTACAATTCCACCTCTGGAGTCTAATTCTAATAAAAGTATAATATGAAAAATATTTGAATTGACTAATCTTTATCTGCAACTGGGCAGAAATACTGGGGTTATACAGAAATATTGTGTTTAAATGGAATCAAATACATGCAAAAAACAGACCAGCATTCCAGTGTGGACTAAATATTTGATTGTCAATGTTATGAATGAAGCTACTAACAGCACTAATTTTAGAATATAATTATAAATAGCACAATAACCAACAGCCCAATGCTACCCACATTGATTCCAATGAGCAACTTTTATAGACTGGACTGCAAAGAAAGAAAAAAAACTGCAAAGCCAGTATTTGAGAACTCTTTTAAGCAATGGAAGGAGTATGCAGTTTGAGAAAATGTCGAATTTATGCACCACTTCTCTGGACTGCCTCCCGCAGTGAAGGCAATATTTGTATAGATACAGCAGTGTACTGCAAATCTGAGGGCCCCATCCAAGTCACAAGATGAGGCCCCTCCCACCTACAAAATATTGAGCAGGAAAGAAAAAAAAAAAAAGAATAAATAACACAGTTTGTAAACATGGGCCACCAGCAAACTGGTCAAAGAGTTGGTCTGGACAGTGAACACAAACCTTTGGGCAGTGCCAATGGCCCTATTTATTCCATTTCAATGTCTATATAATGCTACTGTCATTATAGTGTTTCAAAATATTGCACCAATTAAGATTTTACAGTCTCATGATCAGTTTTCCAGAAAGTTGTTCTGTAAATGACCATCAGTAGGCTAAGCCCATTAAAGATGAAGGGTGAGCAATCAACGCAGTTGTACATAGTAGGCCTACAGTTGGCTAGCCTATTGGCATGCTATTTGTTAAAGTTACTTGTCCATATTACAAAACACACAGCATTTTTATTAGTCATCGATCATTCAAACTGACTCTGCAATTTACTGATAAGTTGAAATTACTTTGGGAGGAGAAAGCCAGCCCCATGGTTTGGGTGATAAATGGAGAGAGAGCTAGAATGAAGAAACAGTTGCAATCAAAATTATTCAACCTCCATTGCAAATTGGATTTACTGGCAAAATTTACAAACTTTCAGCTGTTTGTGATAAACAGATTTTAAAAAAGCATTTTAAATAGCTCAACACAACTAATATCACAAGAGATTTCTCCAAATTTTACTAAAAATGCCATTTTAATGACTTCTGCAGTCTCAAAATTATTCAACCCCCTGAATAGAATCTGTCATAAAAGTATATTTGGAAATCAGGTGTTGTCTCATGCACTCCTAATGCAGCCAATCAAGAACTTCATTAGTTGCATAAGGTTTGCTTGGGATAGAACACATCAAATCTCTATGTCCGAACTCAAAGACATACAGCACAACTGGCTCAAAAGCACAAGCTCCAATATCCTCAAAACCACATAAATAAGCCATTGAAGTTTTGGGATACCGTTCTGTAGAGTGATGAAACAAAACTGGAATATTTTGAGTTTATGAATCAGCAGTATGTCTGCAGGAGGAAAAAAAAAGGATATGCTGAAAAATTCAGCCTGCCTACAGTGAAGACTTGTGGGGGCTTTTTGATGCCCTGCAGCTGCTTTGCTTCCTCTGGCACTGGAAACCTGCAAAGTGTGGAGGGGAAGATGGATTCAGTCAAGTACCAGGATATCCAAGGAGAAAATGTCATTCCCAAGCGTCAGCTTCCCTACAGACGGCATCATTGGATTCCCTGGGAATGCTGCCAACAGCTGGCGTCTGCCTATGCATCACATTGGCAAAATGGTGCTCTACTGAGTATTAAAGATGCCTGTCATAAAGGGGTTGAATAATTTTGCCATATTAAAAGTGGCATTTTATGTTGAATTCGGAGAAGCCACTTGTAATATGTGTTGTGTTGAGCTATTTAAATTGTTTTTGTCTGATTTTTTCATTTCTAACAGCTGAAAGTTTGTAAATTTTGCCACAAAACCTAATTTGCAACGGGGGTTGAATTATTTGGATTGCAGCTGTAAGCCAATGAGAGGAGGATGTCGAGGGTTTGGATCACAATGGTTATATTTCCAAAATTTGTGGTTTTGAGATTTTTCCCCCCTTTAACCGCTTTCCATCAGCTAATCCTTGGAGCACAATGATTGTATGTCCATCTGCATTCATTTTTCATCAGAATTCACATTTTCTTTTTGTGATATGTCCAACAAAATCTGCTTAAATGAATTAAACATTGACATTTTGATGAATAAGCATGAATTTTATTACAGAATAGTCTGTCTTCCATTGCAAACAAACTTACCTTCAACCAATCACCATTATGTTATGTCACATTGTGGGTTACACTCCTGTGAAAACTTAGGTGTTCAATATACTTCTGAACCATGCAGCAAAAGGGTGAATGGTTAAAAAAAGATATAAAATACCTGATTTATTAGAACAATTGGAAACCTAAAAATAATTTTTTCTCAAAACCTCTAAAATGGACATATAACCATAGCGCTCCAAACCCTCCATGTAAGCTCTAAATTTTAACTTATGAGTGACCAATAGCTGCAACTCGAAAGTATGATCCATGAGCACAACTGCCCAGTCATAAATGTTTTATGAGCAGAGCATTTCAAGAAAATGAACCCACTGTTTTAATTAGACAAAAAGGCACAAAATGGTACCTTAAAATATGTTGGAGAAAATAGCAATAAATTTTTTTTCTTGATCAATGTGAAATACTTATATCGAAATAATGATTTTGGCCATATGATAGATATCTGCTTTTTTACACCTCATCATAAGCAACCATTTAGGAGTGAATGAGCAATTATTGAAATGATGAAATACATTCAGAGGTATTTCTTGTGAACTAGGTCACTTCAGTTGATGAGCAGTGGTGCCTTGCAAAATATCAGGAATTGTTCTCTATCAAAATTAAAAAACAAAAAAAAAAAGCCGGAAACCCTATTTGTTTTGGTACATGATGGTACATGTTCTTGATAAGTATGGTGAATTAAAAATAATTAATAAAATGGGCCAATTTCACTGAAGTGTAACAAATAAGTAAAATTAAATAAACTTTCACAGTTCTGTATTTTGGCAGTTAATTGACAATATGTAGATAGAAGGAATTCACTCTTCTGAAGAATGGTAAGTCTGTCTTTATGCGTCACCAAGAAAACGTTTAATTCAGCTGATGCCACATACCTAGTTTAGTCTGCCTTTCAGAGGCAGAAACTCTCATTTGAATATATAATTGAATCAATAAGCATGCAATATGTTAATTGCCAGTTGGAGCAGAAGCGTATTTCCACTGCATATAGATGTAACAAATAAAATCCAGTCAATTTTAATAAATTTTTCATGCAGCACTACTGTGATGAATAGTTTTAAGTATGTGAATGTGTAGGCAGAATTGTGAACATTCTGTCCCTTTCAGCTCAAGCTTTCAAACAGGCAGCTTCCTGAAACCAGTGAATATACTGTCCAGTGAAACACTATTTTTCCCCTGTCTATTTTTGCATATGAGTCGCACTTAAATGTTTCAGATCCATAAACTACAGTAGAATAAATATCAGATAAAGATAACTGGAGTAAACACAAAATGCAGTATTTACAGTGCCATGAAAAAATATTTTCCCCCTTCCTGATTTCTTATTTCTTTGCATATTTGTCACATTAAATGATTCAGATCGTCATATTTTAATATTAGACAAAGACAACCCTAGTAAATACAAAATTCAGTTCTTGAATGATGATTTCATTTATTGAGGGGAAAAAGCTATCCAAACCAACCTGGCCCTATGTGAAAAACTAATTGCCCCCTAAATCTAAACCCACCCAAAGTGACAACAACTGCAATCAAGCGTTTGCGATAACTGACAACGAGTTTTGGCCCTCTCTTCTATGCAGAATTAATTGAATTTAGCCACATTGGAGGTTTTTACGAGCACGAATGGCCTGTTTAAGGTCATGCCACTGCACCTCAATTGGATTCAAGTCCAGACTTTGCTAGGCCACTCCAAAACCTTCATTTTGTTTTTTAGGCCATTCAGAGGTGGACTTGCTGGTGTGTTTCAGATCACTGTCCTGCTGCATAAAACAAGTGCGTTAGAGCTTGAGGTCACAAATTGATGGTCGGACATTCTCCTTTAGGATTTTCTGGTAGAGAGCAGAATTCATTGTTCCGTCATTTACAGCAAGTCTTCCGGGGCCTGAAGCAACAAAGCAGCCCCAGACCATCACACTACCACCATGTCTGACTGTTGGTACGATGTTCTTTTTATGAGATGCTGTGTTAGTTTTACACCAGATGTATTGGGACGCATACCTTCCAAAAAGTTCAACTCTTGTCTCCTCCTTCCACAGAATATTTCCCAAAAGTCTTGGGGGATCATCAAGATGTTTTTTGGCTAATGTGAGACGAGCCTTTGTGTTCTTTTTGGTCAGCAGTGGTTTTCGCCCTGGAACTTTCCCGTGGATGCCATTTTTGCCCAGTCTCTTTCTTATTGTTGAATCATGAACACCGACTTTAACTGAGGCACGTAAGGCCTGCAGTTCTTTAGATGTTGATCTGGGCTCTCTTGTGGCCTCCTGGATAAGTCCTCGATGCGCTCTTAGAGTAATATTGGTAGGCTGATCACTCCTGGGAAGGTTCATCACTGGTTCAAGTTTTCTTCTTTTGTTAATAATGGCTCTCACTGTGGCTCATTGGAGTTCCAAAGCCAAAAAATGGCTTTGTTTCCCTTTCCAGACTGATAGATGTCAATGACTTTGTTTCTCATCTGTTCTTGAATTTCTTTAGATCGCGGCATTATGTGTTGCTTTTTGAGATCCTTTAGCCTACTTCACTTAGTCAGACAGGTTCTATTTAGGTGATTTCTTGATTCAACAGGTCTGGCAGTAATCAGGCCTGAGAGTGGCTAGTGAAATTGAACAAAAAAAAAATGTGGTTAATCACAGTAAATTCATTATTCAACTAGAGGGGGCAATTACTTTTTCACACAGGGCTGGGTAGGTTTAGATAGGTTTTTTCCCTAAATAAATGAAATCATCATAATTTAAAAACTTTATTTTGTATTTACTCTGGTCATCTTTGTGTAATGTAAACATTTGTTTGATGATCTGAAACATTGTATATAAAATATGCAAATATGCAAAAGAATAAGAAATCAGGAAGGGGGAAAATACTTTTTCACAGCACCGTATATAGTAACCAAGGGATTAATTTGATAGAGAGGAATTGTTTCAATTTCAGACAAGGACAAATTTTTTTCACAGAAGCAAGGATGTTTTTTCGCGGCTCTATCACACGTATACAATCACGCACCAATGCAGGGAATCGGAAGGGGAATATAAATTTAGCTACAGGTGGGAAAAGACCACAAAGAGGGAATCTGTAAAACTATTGGGAAAGCAAATGCAACCATGACTAGGAGCGCAGGGAAATTTGGATTCTCAAAAATTGTTTGTTTTAGGACGCACAAATATAATCAAGGAAAAATCCATAAAATTTTCACAGAACCAGAATATCTGAACCTGCATTTCTTCTAGGCACCTGCCTATGGCTTTGTTATTTTTCTTTAGCCAGATGAGGCTTGGTCACAGAACCACAGGAGAGCCAAGGAAACCATAAAATCTTTCTCTGTCAGCAAAAACTTCCAGTGTTGTTACTCAATTCAGGTAATATTTTCAGACAATTTGACTATTTAAGCAATGTAGTGATTGTCACCTTTCAAATAAGACCATGATTATACCAGTGGTCAAGGTGATTGAATAACAGTTAGAACTTTATTTAGGTAGGAAATTTGCTCAAAATGGGACTGAACTTTAAAGTGCAAATTCTTTGAGTGTTCCGAAATAAAAACTGATCAGGTACACGTTTGACCAAACAGTTCATGAGCAGAATCCTGCTAATGAAATGCCCCAAAGGTTTTCTGGCTCAAAGCTATTTCAAAATAATTTTCAGCATTGATAAACCACCCCATGGGATTCATGACTCAACGAGAAACCTGCAATATCAATTTTCTTTATGACAAAAGAAGAGGATATTTTTTAACATTTTTTAGTTTTTGGGAGGGGGCACCCATTCTGGGGACCCACAAAGTGTCACCAATGATTATAATCATGTGCTTATCAATGCACATTGTAGCTGATATATTTTCCTAATGAATGAAAAAAGAATTTTGTGGAAATTGACATCATACTGTGGAGATAGGAAGACATTTGTCCAAAAAATATGTTCTGAAATGGAGATTTCCAACGGCCACATGTATCAACAATGGTACATTTGACAAAGTTCCCAGCCATGACACAAGAAGGGATAGCTGAAATTTTCCCTAGGGTATGGCCAACATTCAGTGAAAAAAACAAGATGTGTCGACACCGGTTACTTCTTCATCCGAACACTTGTATCAACCGACTGTTGTAAACCCTAAAATGGGGTGTGTTGATATGAAATGGATTTTGTGAGTATGGCTCTCACTTAATTCTTCTTGTTTAAGTTTTTTCAATAATATAGTTAGTAACTACGACCCTTGATGCTTATGCTTAAAATTATTAGCTATTCTTAGACCTTCAAACTGAACGAGCCTCAAGACTACGACAAGGTGATAGGTCCTCTTAGGGAATAACTACCATGCTATCATGCCTATTTAACATATGATATATTCGATACACATTTGACAAGATTTTCCACAATTTAAATAGTCTATTTACAATTTATCACAGATTTGAATTTTGCTATTTGTGGCTGCATCTTCGTTTGTGACTGGTGGTAGGGGCATCCAAGATAATACAGGATGCTGGCCACATGGGCACACATTCCGATAGTATGCTTACCTGTTGGGCGAACACAGTAATAATCCTTGAGTTGATTATCCTCATCAGACGAGTCGTATTCAATCCAGAAATATTTAGTCTGAGACTGAGGTCTAGAGTGAATCTGATTTTGTCATGGTTCTGTGTTTGATGTCATGCTTTATGTTCATGGTTATGTCTTTTGTTTATTCTTTTTCGTTATTATATATTCCGGTTTTCTGTTCATGCCATTTCAGTATTCACTGCACTTTTCTCCTCTGTCTTGTGATCTAGTTGGTTCAGTCCGTCTTCTCAGTCTGTGTGCTTACCTGCTTCGGGTGATTTCAATGGTTTCTGGTATTTCATATTATTACTTCAATTCTCGTTTACTTCCTTCGCCTTGCTTTCCTAGTTTACTAATATGACTAACATTTATATTTGGTATCATAGCCTACTAACCCAACTAATCCAAATATATATTACTAACTTAGTAATGAGCACTTTGGTTAATTTGTAAAGCTGCAGCTCTACTAATTATCACTAATTCTATCTCTCGCCCTCTTTTAGTCTCCGCTCTTTGCTTTGCTTTCCCTGTCTCTCCCTACATTTCTGCAAGATCTCTCATAGGTGCTTAATTGCTTTCCCTACTATTGATGCTCTACTAATGATGTTTACTTGCACTGTGTTAGCGCAACAACACATGGCGTTATTTTGGACTTGTTTTGAGCCATCAACAAGCGCATCAAATCCTGTCGCACCCTCTTAGGACATCAACGTAAAAGGTAACGTTCAAGCTTATACACGGTCTATATATAGCGAGTAGCGCAGGTAACATGACGTGAACGTAACAGCGTAGATCCTTAGGGCAGTTACCGGGAAGAGAAAGTGACGGTGATAGCGAACGGGGCTGCAGCAATTCTGAAAGATTAGCAGTAAGTTGACAGAAAATGTACATTTTGTCAGTTAATAAATGCTACAGCCTCTCAAGCCAACAGTCATATGCCATATTAGCAGTGGGTGCCATCAGATGTCAGGAAGGCCTTCAGTGACATCCCGCATAATTGCTCTTAAACTGTTTGCGACAAGGTTTGCCTGATTAACAAACAATTTATAAACTGAACAACCACCACCAATTCATGACATGTAATGATTGAGAAATGCTAATTACAAAGCGATTGCCTGTTGGCTATGTTGATATAATTGATGTGATTCCGCAAGGATGACAATCTGCAAAAAATCCGATTGACCTCGCAGAAATTATTTTCATTATCACTCAGCAGTGCATTGTACCTAACAACGCACTTTAGCTGGCACTAGATTCAGACTATAGAATGGATTCTCATGGCTTATTGATGAATTAACCTCGCAAACTAATTTACGCAAATTCAGAAATTATAAAGACGTAGGCGATTGATATTTTCCATAATCATTGATGTGCGGAAGTAAACACTGTATATTTTCATAGTGCAATGTATAACAAGGCTTTAAAAAATCAATTAGATCCTCGTCGGTTCCACCAATCAGTCTGAGCAACTGTTTCTAATCGGGGAGGTAAAGTGTGAGAGGTGTCTGTCATTAAGAAGTGAAGCCTTCTGTTTTTCTCTCTTATTTTAAACATAGCTTATTTTAACACAACAGTACTATTCCATTTGCGAGATAAAAATTATTGATAAATGAATTTACTGCCTGAGTCATTCTGTGTCAATAAACAGAGTATGTCTGTGATACAAGCAAGTGGATTTACTCACAGTGTTATAAAGTTTAATTTTATCCCAGTGCATATAGCCTTTGGTAATCGAGGCCTTACATTTGAGAGATCTGATTTGTAATAACCAGGTATTGAAATTGATGATTTTTATGCTTAATAAGCCAAAAGCTATGAGTAGTTTTGTCACAAATACACTGACGATAAATATCATTTTTATGACAACATTGTCTGGGGTTGGTTGTCATTACTGCTGGAAGTCATAATGATGAGTGCTGTTTTTGGTGTCTCTGAAGGATAACATAAAATCGCAATTATTAGCTGCTCCTGTGTTGAGTCTGTTTAAGATCAGGTTGCAGCATTGCAAATTGTCAAGAGCAATGATGAGTGTGAGCATCAATGGCCCCCCTACTGCTGAGTTCAACTATAGACGAGCTCTAAAGCTTTTTTACAAAAAGCTCAGAAATATTAAATGTTCACAGGCTGGATGTAGGTCGGGTAAATAAGTCTTATGGTCTGTAAATAAAGAGAAGGTGTGAGTAAATTTCTGTGTTGAAACATTGTTTATTTTTATTTTCTTCAGATAAATGTCAAAAGCTGTAAATTGAGACAAAATACAAAACATATTATAATCCTATCCATAAGGATTCCAAGGTCATTTAATTTGAAACTATTTTCACTCGCATGAATATGGGTTGATGTCGCATCCTTATGGAGACGGACACAGTAGCACGGCTGCTGAAAAAAATTCTAGGGGAAACACTACTGTTAAATGCACATGTAATGCATAGAATATGTAATGTAATGCATAGTTTATTCAAAATAAGTAATTCTGGGGGAAAAAAAACAAAAAGGATAAATGTAATACGTTTTCAAGCAGAAATAGTAGACCTACATCAAATGACAAATCATTTTGTCTTTCCTCATTTGCCTCAAAAAGGCTTTGCACTTAAATTTGTGGGGATCACCAAACATAGACACAATCCAAAAATTTCCTCAGCCTCTGTCAGATCCTTGTTAGAAAAAGAGTGATCTGAATTAAACTGATGAAAAAAAAAAACCTCTGTATGACCAGACACTTGTAACACTTTTGCTGAAACAAGCATAACATGAACAAACAAACGCTTGCACAACATGTGTACCATAAATGATGACTTTACATCTCAGTTTTAGCCAGTGACTCATCATCTGATTCCAAAAGACCACTCTCAATTCGCTGATTATAGTATAGGAAAACTAGTGCCCTCAAGTTACTGCATGATGTGGAGTGCCTTCTGCTTGACAGAACAAGCTTGTAAATACTATTACTGCGCTCAGCATCAGCCGAATTGGACCCTGTGTCCTTGTACCTCAAAGCCAATTTGCTCATGATGGGGCGTCTTTCTAGTAGACCATGCCAAAAGACATCAAAGTCGACAGTACAACTCTGAGCGGCTTGAAGTGCTGCTGGTTCCAAGTTGTTGAAGTAGTTGTTGAGCTCTTCAGACGGCACTGAACAGAAGCCAGGGATGGCAGTGTAGCTGTTGGGACTGTTGAGCATGAAAGGGATGCATCTTAGTTGAAAGACCCTGACCTGCTTCAGAAATGCAATGCCAGGTTGTCTGTTGGACATGTATTTAGTCAGCTTCTCTTCAGCAGCGCTGAATGCTTCTTCAACCTGGTTGAGAACTTTCGATGTCTGTTCCCGAGGCAACAGGAATTGTGAGGAGAACTAAGCACAAACGTCTTCACGGAGCTCTTTGTTTGCAGATAGGTTCATCTGCAAGGTAATCAGACCTTTGTTGTCACAGGACATCTGCTTTGAAAAACATCCAACATTTGCAACATCACTTTGCACTTGTCTGAAACAATGCTCAACTGGACCTGCAGACACTTGACTTGCGCAGGATCTTCAAATATTTCATGAAGCTTTTCCAGTGAATTTGGAGCACTATGACCACAAACCTAAAGAGAAAAAGGCGGAAAGACAAAATGATTTGTGATGAGATTAAATAAATACAACTGATTGAAATTTCACTTTTTCGCATTCTTGAGTATACTGGGACAACCATAACTCTGTATGTAACCAGCTAGCACTGAAGTCCAAGACATTGTTACAATAAATAAAGTTTCTCTTCTTATCACTAATCATGTATGTAATGTTGCCGTTCGCACGTTTACAACTTAGTTAATGTTCTGACGTATTATAGATTTACATTCATATTGTCGGTAAATGTCAACTTTCACATTAGCTGACAACTTTGTTCTCCCTGTTTCAATGTTATCATTAATTACCGTAAGCTATTGGAGTGTGGTGCAGTTCAAAAGAAACTTGGCAGTATACCCAATACGAAAAAGTTACTCTCACAGCCCACAGGGTCGCCTGACCTGCCTACATAGCTGTAGTGGGCTCACAATTAGCTACCTACTTTAAACGCATAAATATTTAGTAAAATTGACGGAATAAAAGTTAACTTTATATAATTGAGGATGCCGTCGCGGCAGTAACATGCTGCATCGCAACGACGATCAGGAACAACAGAGGCGATACTATCCTCTAATGGAAAAGCAACCCCAAAAAACTACCCGGTGTTAAGGCGAGTAGAGCAGAGTAGAATAGAGCCGTTACCGCCTAGTGGAAAAGTGCCATAAATAATCCTGAATCACTTTAGTGGACTAATTTGCTTTCACTGTTCCTATCGAGGGCATTAATGTAGATGAGGAGGAGCAAGGGTCCCAACACTGATCCCTGAGGGACTCCACTTCCCACAATACCTGATCTGTCCTCGAAACTATGGCATTCGTTGATTTATGGTGACATATTTTGAATTTTGCACCTGCTCATCGACCATCTCATTCCAAAATCATAGGTATTCATGTGGAGTTGGCCCTCACTTGGCTGTTGTTACAGCCCCTACAGTTCACATTTTCCACTTGATGTTAGGACAATGCTGCAGGGATTTACTTCAATTCCAAAAAACATAACAAAGAGGTTAAGCAGAATGGTCCAAAAAGGGTGTTTTTTTTTCTATAAATTCTCAAACAGGCTTCCATGAGCAACAGACCAGCTTTAGAACTGGAAAAAAAGGATTATTTGGTGAGGCCGCCATTTCATTTTTGGTCCTGAGGCACTGTATTCTCTGACCCTCAATAATGATTTATTCAACAATCTTTCCCAACCATGTTTCTGACCCCAGTGCTAGTTCCACATTTTTGTTGCTGTTTGTTTACAATGTGAATGGGGGGCAGGGACATCAAAAGAAATTAATGTGTAAGAATACAAAAGAAATCACAAATGGCCAAAATCTCAGAGTGGTATCCATAAAATAAATGAAAACTGCCACAAATGTAGAAAAGGCAGTAATTTATTTTCCTTAACATCTCCCTCAGGGTGACTGATGGGCTAGCATTTGATCTAAAACAGAAGTCTGTGATCAGCGTAATTTATGCATTCATTCAAAGGGGAAGATGCTTGTCCCTGTGTGATTGTTTCTTGTAGAAATGCCTGAGAGCTTTTCTTTTGCATTTTTACAAAGTGTTCCTAAATTCAGTTTCATTATTCACTTTTAAATATAATTCAATATACTTGTACAACGTAAATAAAATAAGTAAAACATGCTCATCAGAAAAATTAAAGCACAAAATTAAAAGCCTTTTCCTTAGATTTTGATGCATATACAGGAGGCAAGTGCAGCATAAATGAAAAAAAAAAACTTATAAGGGTTTTAAATAGGTGTGATTGTCATTGAAGCAATATGCAGTTTTTTTTCTAGGAGGCCACAGCAGCAATTCTTTTATTTACCAAAAGAACAGCTTTGAAAAAATGGTTGTGTTCACTCGAAGGAATCTATAACATCTAGACAGGCCATTATTATCGACAAATTCTGCCCCAAATTAAGTAGTTCAGTTCAGTTATATGTTAGGAACTCCACAATATATTTTCGTCACCACAAGGGCACTTATAGTTCAGCAATAACAACAGCATTCAGTGATTTGTCCTTCCAGCTCTTTTCAAATGGGATTTCACTGTACCTGTGGGAAAGGCTTAATAAAGGAAGTTTAGAGAATAAGGCGTCATCTCTCAACAGATCTATTGAGTGGCATTGTTTCTTTTTTCCTTAACTTGTTAGAAGAGAAAAAAAAATCAATTTTTTTTAGTCTCATGATGATGTTCAGGCGCTCTCCAACAGGACCAAGGTAAAGACAGAATTTCTCTTTTATTTCATCAAACAATGAAAACATGTGACAAACTTCCTGGTGAAGGATACAGATATGTGGAGATTCATGGTAACCTTTTTTTTTTTAAAGCCACAGGTACAGGTTTTTTTGTTGTTGTTGTTTTTAGGGGGGCCCTGGACTGCAGCAAAACGGGTGTCAGCCCTATAAACGCAAAAATCTGTAACTGGGTGAGTGACTGAGTGAGTGAATAATGAAGTTATGTTTGGTCTTTCAAGTGTTGGAGTTTTTCCATTGGCCGCAGCTCTTTCAAAATGAATTGCCATGCAGAGTCATCAGTTGAATCATCAGGATGCTTTCACAGGCGTAGGTGCATTGCTTTATTGTCTTTTTTTTAAATTGTATTTGCAATCTTAACTTTGGGCCTTTTTTGTCTTGGGACTTTTTGCACTTTGAGTGTATGTGATGTTATGACCCTGGGGATCTCTGCTGCCTCAGGGAGACTGCTTATTTGTGTATCGTGTTTATTTAATTGCAGCATTGGTGGCACCTGGCAGAACCCTTCAGAAGGAGTTTGGTGATGTCCAAAGTGGACTTGACAGCAATCTCCCTCCACAAGAACTAATCAGTCAGCAGGCTGGGTGTAACAAATTGGGCACATGTCCTTGAGATAAAATCCTGGTTGATTTTGCCCCATGCCCGACACAGTTTTCCTTTATTGAACTGGTACCCAATAGGGTGCAGTGATGATTATACACCACCACTTCATCTAAAAGGGGTCCGAATATACTCCTTCTCTATAATTTTATGGTGAAAATGAATTGAAAAATACTATTGCAGGCAATGAGAACAAAGAGAAAAAAATCATTCCCACAAGTACATTGAGTTAAAAATATGGGTAATAAACAGAGGTGGACAATCCAGCTGCAGAAAGTAAAAGTCTGTCCCAGTATTTTGTTACAACCGCCTGGATTTAATAATTAGTGCAACTCTTCAGCCCAGATTTTGAACTAACTAGGAAAATCAGCTACCTTAGCTCATGGCTGGAGGTAAAACACAGCCGGACTTTCACTTTCTGACCCCTGGAATGTCCACCCCACTGAAAACATGAATTTTTTATAAAAATTGAAGGATGTCGCTAATTAAATTTTTTTGACTCTTTCAATAATAATAATAATAATAATGGATTTAATTTATAATGCACTTTACATCCATCAGGATCTCAAAGTGCTACAAAGGCAGGTACATGAAAAAAAGGGAAGTAAAAGTCACAGCAGTATCAAAACAATAAAACAGTAAAAAGACATAGAGTTTTAAAGCACAGAGGCATACAAGCCAGTGCAGTTACGGGAAAGCTTGACTGAAAAGGTGGGTTTTGAGTCCTCTCTTAAATGATTCAACTGACTGTGGTGATCTTAGGTGGGCTGGGAGAGCATTCCATAGTTCGGGGGCGACGGAGCAGAAAGCCCGGTCTCCCATAGTGCGTAATTTAGTCCTTGCAGGCTTAAGAAGGCAGGTGTTTGAGGAACGGAGGTTGCGGGATGAGGGTTGAAGACAAACAAGTTCTTTGAGGTAGGAGGGGGCGTTGCCATGGATATATTGGTGTGTGAGCAGGGAGATCTTGAACTGAGTTCGGTATATGATGGGAAGCCAGTGGAGAGATTTGAGGATAGGTGTGATATGATCACGCTTTCGTACTCTCATCAGGATCCTGGCAGCGCTGTTCTGGATGTATTGGAGCTTTTTGAGGCTCTTGCCAGAGATCCTGATGAGAAGTGCGTTGCAGTGGTCCAACCGGGAGGAGACGAAAGCATGGATGAGTTTTTCGGAGTCAGCTAGGGTGAGTGTGGGGCGGAGTTTTGAGATGTTGATGTGGGCGTCGAAATTTAGGTGGGGGTCTATTTTTACTCCGAGGTTGGTAACAACTGTTGAGGGTGGAATATCCTGTCCGGAGAAGGTGATACAGGTTATGGGGGATGTGCTTATCTGATGTGGGGTGCCAATTTGCATTATTTGGGTTTTTGAACTGTTGAGCTGCTGGAAGTTGATGGTCATCCACGCCTTGATCTCCTCCAGGCAGGTGGTGAGAGTGGATAAGGGTGTTGGTGATGCTGAGAATGGGTTGAGTTTGAGGTAGAGTTGTGTGTCACCAGCATAGCAATGGAAGGAGATTCCATGCTTGCTGATGACATGGCCGAGGGGTAGGAGGTACAGGGTGAACAGAGTGGGGCCGAGGACAGATCCCTGGGGGACGCCACAGATGACGGGTTTGGTGCGTGAGTTGGAACCTCCCATGGAGACGTATTCTGACCGGCTGGTGATATATGACTTGAACCATTGTAGTGCTGTGTTGTTGAGACCGATGTTGGAGTGGAGGCGGCTGAGGAGGATGTCATAGTCTATGGTGTCAAACGCCGCTGTAAGGTCCAGGAGGATTAGCATTAGCCAGCATCGGCCGGCTCATTTGTGACTTTAACTAAGGCGGTTTCTGTGCTGTGGGCGGAGCAGAAACCAGATTGAAATTTTTCACAGAGGTTGTTGACATTGAGGTGGTTTTTTAGTTGGGTGGAGACTGCTTTCTCCAGAATCTTAGACAGGAATGGGAGGTTTGAGATGGGACGGTAGTTGGAGAGGGTATCTGGGTCAAGCGAGGGTATTTTGAGGACGGGGGTGAGTATGGCGGTCTTTAAGGCTGATGGGATCTGGCCAGTCTGGAGGGAGAGGTTGATGATGTTGGTGATCAGAGGGCTTATTGCACAGATGTTGGTTTTGAGTATGGATGTGGGGAGGGGGTCCAGGGCACAGGTGGAGGGCTTCATCCCTCTGACAATGCCATTGTGAGGTTTTACGAAATGAGCCAAGAGCGAAAACCAGATAAATGCAAAATGGAGGCTTTATTTCTGAAGGGGGAAACCCCCCAACAGAGCTGGCAACAGTACAATGTCCACAATCCACAAACAGAATCCAAAGGGCAAAGTCCAAAACTGTAACCAGGGCACCAATAACAAAACTCAAGGTCAGGCAAAAATGGTTCGGTACACAGGCGTGGGTTTGGTGGAGAGACAAACTCATAAGCCGTAAACAGTCCGAATCCAAATACCAGGGCAGCAAAGACAATAGACGTGGTCGGGCAAAAATAGGTCAAAACTCACGAAGGTAATCAGATCCAAAAGGGCAAACCAAAAAACAAGTGTCGGGCAATCCAGTCAGAAAGAAAATATCACAGTGAGCAAGGCGAGGAACGTAGCACAAGACAAAGGAGTAAAGACGATCTGACAAGGAACTAAAAGTGCAGACACCTTATATACACATCCGGGGTGAACACATGACTAGGGTAAACAGGTGTAATCAATGACATGGGAGTGACACATGAGGAAAACTAATTACATGAATTTGGCGAATGCCGAAACGCAGACAGGGATAACGAGACATTCCTATGAACGAATAACAGCTCCGGTTAAGGAGTACTAAAGTGTATAGTCTAAAGAAAAGAGAAAGCCTGAGATATAAATGGAAACTGCAGTAGAGATAATTAGTGATAGGCAAGGAGGGCGGAGATACAGATTGGGCGAATGCTGAGAGATCGTTAGTCTATTAGTATGTGCAGCTATACAATCCCGAGTGCAAGTTAGTCAGTTAGTATGAATATACAATGTTAATCGGGGTTAGTAATTATCGAAAACAATAAACTGTTAGTAGGGTTAGTAGATAGCATAAAGAGAGAGGAAGGAAGAAAACGAGATATGAAGAAAGATTGAAATCCCAGAAACCAGGAAATCACCCGAATGAGTGGCACGTCAGACAAGGGACCGTGGGCAAAGACCTACACCAGACAAGACAGGGGAAAACGAAGTGCAGGACTAGAACCAAAAACAAGACTATGAAACATGGCAAGGCTATGAAACATGGCAAAGACGTAAATAATAACAAAACAAGAAAAATAATAAAACATGAAATCAAACAACCAAAACACAATACATAATCCTAGGGATGGTCAGAGGCAGGCAGTGGTCACTAAAACACAAAAGGCATACATGGCAAGCCAGGCACAGAACTTAAACATGGGGCTAGGGAAGCATGGCTGAAATGCAGAATCACAACAGCCATGCCATGTGCTGTGCTGAGGTGGTGTGGCACCAGCAGAAATTAAAATAGACCTATATATATATATATATATATACATATATATATATATATATATATATATGTGTGTGTGTGTGTGTGTGTGTGTGTGTGTGTGAGACAGGCTCATGAAGTGGGAACCAGTCATCCAAGTTTTTGTCTTTTGTCCAGGACATTTTTTAATTATATTCTATGTAATGTACCGATCAGGAACCAGTCGCGAGAACCAGGGAATGCAGTAGAGCTTGTTTTATTGGCAAAGGGGGAGAACCCCCGTAGGGCAGAAAGCAACAGTACAGAGTCCACAATCCAAAAGTCAAAATCCAGTTGGGCAAAAATAGTATCAAAAACCAGGGCAGCAATCACAGTAATCGTAGTCGGACAGAAATGAGTCTGGTACACAGGAATAGTTCTATCAGAGAAGCAAGCCAGAATCCACAGGACGTAATCCTAATCGTTACCAGGGCAGCAAACAGATCTCGTAGTCGGGCAAAAAAGTGGTCAAAACACACAGATGCAACAATAATCCAAAATCACAAAGGCAAAAATCGAAAGTCGGGCAATCCAGTCAGAAAGATAAACACTGAGAAATCAAGGCGAGAAACGTGGCACGAGAAAATTAGGGAGAACGATCTGACAACTGGAAGTGACTAAACAGGCATCTTAAATACACATCCGGGTGAAACACATGACCAGGGAGAACAGGTCCAATCTATGATACAATAATCAGGAATGTCACATGAGGAATAATCTAATTACATGAATTTGGCAAATGCCAAGACGCAGAAAGGAATCACAAGACAATCCTATGAACAAACAACAGCTCCGATTAAGGAGTACTTAAGTGTATAGTCTAAAGAAAAAGAGAGCAAGAGATATAAGTGGAAAGCTGCAGCAGAGATAATTAGGGATAGGCAAGGAGGGCGGAGATTAGAATTGGGGGACTGCTGAGAGATCGTTAGTCAATTAGTATTTGCAGCTATACAATCCCGAGTGCATGTTAGTAAGTTAGTAAAAATATACAATGTTAATAAGGGTTAATAATTATCGAAAACAATAAACTGTTAGTATTGTTAGTAGAAGGAAGAATGAAAACCCAGAAACCAATAAATCACCTGAATGAGTGGCACGCAAGACTAGGGACCGTGGGCAAAGACCTACATAAGACAAGACAGGGTAGACGAAGAGCAATGCATGGAAATGAAAATATGGCATGGAAAACTAAATGATAGAAACATGAAAAATAATAAACAAGAAATCTAAACAACCAAAAACACAACACACAATCCTAAGAATGGTCAGACAGGCAGTGGTCACTAAACACAAGAATCCTAAACATGGCAGAGCCAGGCACAGAACTTAAACATGACAAGCAGAAATCACAGATCACAACAGTTTAGAGCTTTAAGAACTGAGTAAATGGATAGAGCTCATCGAGAGAAACTCGAAACACTTTACTTTTGGAAATGTCCGATGAATATTTCCTGGTCAAGTTCACTGGCAAAGTTGGCCAAATGGCCATTTTTTCCATGTCCATTTTAAAAGTACAAATAAAAGTGAATGTATTAAATATACTGAGTACAAATGAAAACGCACCACTCACGAAATCTGGAATAGCTCCACGGATCGATATGTGAAGTATATACGTATGATGCATTTGAGATAATGAATGATTTAAGAAGACATGTAAACATTCAATTTCATTCACGATAATGTTAATGCGCGAGAGAGGTTTAACTGGTGTAGGGGTCAAACAGGAAGGTCAATAACGGGTGTGACCGCCATTTGCATTGACACATGCGGTGCATCGTCATCGCATGGAGTTGATCAGTCTCTGGATAGTGTTCTGAGGGAAAGCATTCCACTCCTGAACAAGGGCAACCTCAAGTTCTCAGATGTTGTCCATCTGGCGTCGACGTGAAAGACGTCTTCCAATTTCATCCCATAAGTGCTCGATAGGGGAGAGGTCGGGTGACAGAGCTGGCCACTGAAGCACGGGGATGTTCTGCTGTGCAAGGTACTGCATGGACACCCTTGCAGCGTGTGCCCTAGCGTTGTCCTGTTGGAACGTGTGGACATCGTGGAGTTGGTTGAAGAGCGGCACAACATGCAGACCTCCCAACATATACGAATTTGCCGTATTTTTTACGAATTTTGGGCCCATTTACGAAAAAACGCAATTAGTTCCTATTTTTACGAATTGGAAGATCGAATTTTTCAAAAATTGAAAAGCACCGTTTTCGCGCGCTTGAGAATAGCAGACAACAAGCGGACCCAACCCCGCCTCCAGGGCACCCATCTGTGCTGTACTTCAGAGTACAGTAATTGAATCCTACAGTGCAGTCGCCGTTAAAACCAAAGAGACGGCGTTATATTCACGCCCGGTTATCTCGAAAATTTCGCCCTTCTTACCCATTTCTAACCACGATCTAACCAATGAGCCGTATCACAGGACAATTTACCGCCAGTAATAACCACATGTGGCTCCGCGGAACTGAATGTAGTACCGCGTGTAAGTTATAGAATTGAGGGCATTTTGACTGTTAGAATTACGTGTGTTTGCCGTTATGTATTTTAAAATCTTTTTATTTTCTCTAGCAGTGAAAGTGGAAGTGAGAGCTTATGCGACCTCTGGAAAGCGCGTGGCTGATCCTGTGTTTAAAAAGCCTAGCATGAACAAAAAAAAAATAGCCTATTATGATAGTTTTGACAGCGAAATATAAGAAATTGTATTCTTGAAGGAAACTTTTTTGGTATTTTAAATATGTCTTTTTATTGCAAGAAAACTGTGATTCTGAGAGTTTGTGGATGGATCTTCAGCGAAGTGTGCCGCAATTTATTTTTTTGGTTTTGAAAAGCCAGCCGCAATATAAATAAACAAATTGGCAATAAACAACTTAATAGCCTGTGAGCTTATGCTCACGTTATTTCCCAAAATTATGCGTTTTCGGACCTGCAGAGGTGTGAGGTTGTCTCTCGCCAAGGAGTCAATCTTCGTCCTAAACTTTGGGGAAATGCGTCGTATCGTGACAGGGTCCCTAGTTGTCAATGTGATGTCAGTTAATGGTTGGGCATTTTATAGACCATTCCTGCCACGCGCTGACCAGGTCATTAATTCTTTAATAGGCTACAATAAGCTTGAAGGGAATATTAGGGTGAAAATGAGTGATAAATAGAGATGACACGAACTGAGCTGTATTGAATCAGTGCCAAGTGTATCCGCTTTTAATTCCGTGAATTCAGTTTATGAAAGAGCCATTCAGTTAAGTGACATTGTCCTTTAGAGAAAAGATATTGAGCAGATCTTTTTTTATTGCGTTTCCTTTTTGATAAAGAAGCTTACTAAAACATCCTGTGTAAGGTTCCACGAATAGTTTATTTTCATTTTTTAGTGCATCCAAGAGTCGTTATGGTCGAACTAAATTCATATTGTACGCAATTATTTTCTAGTTGCCAGCTTTGCGCACATTATGTTTGAATATCTGAATGGTTATCTGAATGGATGAGAAGTCATTAAAACAAATACAGACGATGCAAAACGTTTTGAAAAATTGGTTAAAAATGGCCAATTAGCATTTTAAAACGAAACGGTATTGTACTGCCCTTGCAGTGCGTTCCCTTTGCAGAGCTAGACAGTCAGTCAACAGTATGATCTCCAATAAACACAAGGTGTGAATTTTCTTGTGTTTTAATGAGTTCAATTTTCTTGTAAAACTAGAAAGCAATACAATAATGAGAATGTTTACATTAGTACACAAACACATGACAGAATGTAATTCGGTTAATTAGATAATACATATAAGGTTACACATGTGCCATGAACTAACTTTAAACTGAAGAGGCTAGCTAGCAAGCTAGAACAGTTACTCATAGCAAGATCACAAGCCTAATCACTCAGAAGATAAACTTTAAACTGAAGAGGCTAGCTAGCAAGCTAGAACAGTTACCCATAACAAGATCACAAGCCTAATAACTCAGAAGATAATGCTTACACACATATTTTTTTTCTAACAGAATATGCATATTAAACATATTATCTGTAACATGGATGTACTCACAGACAAATAGTCTCCAAGACGCAAACATGATAACTGATAAGACGTATACCGGAGCACACGAATTCACTTGTGGGCATGGCGTCTACTACAACGTGAATGACGTTATCCCTGCGCCTGCTCTAGATACTAAAATTAACCACTAGGCGGCAGCATACTCAACAGAACAAAAAACATCCCAAGCTAGTAATATACTGCCTGAAAGGCAGCACAGGTATAGAAATCGAAAAAACATTCAAGTTCTTTCCCTAAATGAATTTTACTGAGACGGGATGCGAGTAATCTTCGATATACAGTGGGTTGATCGGTTCTGCAATTTGACCGATTCAGCAATTTGCAATTTGACCGATTCAGCAATTTGCAGAAATCAAACTTTTTTTTTGCGGGAAAACGACTTCGCTGTCAGCCTCGAGTTTGACATCGCTGGAACGGTAAATTATTGGGGATTTAACTCTTAACTATTGTTTCGAGATATTCGGCTTCATAGAGAAATAAATGCCCGATAACTGTTGCTTGCCGTTGCAGCAGTAGGCTACCAAATCAACGCTCGTGATAAAGCGCACTGTGCAGTGTGTGGCCGTTAAACACGTGTATTCCTGGGATTCATCACATGTTATCGTGTCATTATGATTGGAAATTATCATATATTTGACCATATAAATCCCAATTTCGTACTCTTGATACTTTTTCATCAACACCCATCAGAGTGACTGCTTGTCATTTGACTAGTTCCGCAAACGCCATTTTGTAGGTTTTCAAACTTGTAATTTATGAGACATGTTTATTCTTGTTTATTTTTTCTGAAATAATTTTATGAAAGTTTATTGTAGTCAGTGTGAAATAAAACAAATAAACCACCCCCCCCCCCCAACCCCCCACCACAGTCTTTTCAAAACCTACATTCCAATGAATGGACTGTCCAGTACCTGCACATGTATTTCAAAGTTTCATGACTGACTGCAGATAACTGAAAGATTCAGGATGTTCTTTACTTTCTTTCAAATTTCTTTCAAAGACATGTTCCTGTGTAGACTGGGGGATCCAGGACTTTTTCCAAGTTTACTGTAGAAATGAATCTGTGATTGGAGGACAGTCACTAAGTAATTCTGTTGGATGACATTCCACAATGAACAAGGTCAACTGTCAGCTTCTTTGAATGTCACTTTGTTGGGTGAGTATATTCTCCTATACTTTCATTAACAGAGTTTTAACATGATTGTCCACTTTGGCGCTACACGCGGTCGGGTTATTATGTCGGTGTAGTTATCCTGGTATAGTATTAGGATACTACGGCAAAAATACTAATTGCAAAATCCAAATGTTGGGAGGTCTGTGTTAGGATTCTGCCTCATATGTGCTGTCCTTGTGTTTATTTGTGCTTGTGCTTTACTTTCGTTTTATTTTTCAGCTTTCTTTTCTGCCGTCTGATGATCGATTCACTTTCTGTCAAGCTCCAGTGATGCCGCGTGACAGCCTCCAGCATGCCTGCCTCTCGTTGTCCAATCACGTTTCCTCTTTCGGTTTCGGCTCTGGTATTTCATTCATTGCTTCCACTTATGTCTAATTCTGGGTCTCTGAGTGAATGCGTTCTCTGATAGGATAATTACTAACCCTTACTAACCATCACTTATTTGAGGGTGATTGTAAATATTTTGTCACGTAGTATTAACCTTAATTAACTCATTAGCGAGTGTGTGTATTCCTAGCTTTAGTAATTCCTGCCTAAGCTGTCTCTGATGAACTGCGTTTTAAACTGTGCTTTCCTTAATTTCTCTCGTGGCGCTTTTACTCGTCATGTTTAGATTACCTTAATCTAAACTGTCTAGTTTGATTGATGCTCTCAACGTCTTGTCTCGAGTCATTTTGTTCACCCGATTCTCATGAAATTGTTTATTAATCCCTTGTGTTTCTTCCATTCCGAGTCCCCGCCTCCTCTCGTGATGATATATGTCGCAGAGATGGGAGAGGCCATCAGACGGAACTTTGCTAGACTAGACTAGGTGAAATCTCAGCTCCTTGTGCCTTCCAAGTATTTCCTTTGTATGATTTCTAAGTCTTGTATTTTGCTGCACCCACGTCTTGTCTGCCCCTTGTTTAAGTCTCCCAGTGTGTTCATCAGTCTAGTTAGGTCCAGTTTTTGTTTTTTCCAGTTAAGCCACTCTTGGAGTGTGTACTTCTGTTCCCCCCTGCCTTGGGCAGTGTACCTTAGTTTTCCTATTTGTTCAGTGCATGTGCACAGTGTTTTTTCTGGCGTGTCTGTCAATTTCCTCCTAGTGTTTTGTGTTCAATAAACACCTCTGGATCCTCCATCTGGTGTTCACCTGTCTACTTCCTAATAACCATGTTGAAACCACTGCCGGACATTTTCTTATTAGTTAGAATTTAAGCATTATTTATCCCACTTGGCACAGTCATTGGGCGGCTGTATTCTGTGACTTCCTTGGATCCTATATGTGAAGTGCTTTATTGCAATCGTAGTATGCCAGCAGGCTTGCCAGCATGTCTAAATTTCTCCTGGGTGTGAAGCTCTAAGCAGCAGGATGGCTGGCTCTGTTTAAAGTGCCTGCATGCCACTATTGGTGCAATTTTTCTCAGTCTAGCTCCAAACACATCACAGCCACTTGATATGTTTGGATGGTGATCTGGGGGATGAGCATTATCGGGTTTTCAGAGGGAACATCTGGTGAACGTAAAAAGGTTGCTCTTGGGACCTCAGGCTTTCACTGAATTCCTTCCAGTGGATAAATCACTCATGAGTCACTGTAAAATCTGTTGGAAGGGTGCATATACGAGTGTGCATAGGAAAATGGTGGGGGAGTAGTCATTAACTCAACCCTGGCTGAGAACAGAGTACTCCAATTGAACTGCCTCTTACATGCAGAAATGAGGCTTGTTTATTTAAAAGCCCCATAGAGGCCATTTTTTTTTTGGATATCCTTTTCATTGATGGACTCGCTCTCATCTCTTTGAAAGAAGAGTTATGGGTCTGTAAATTTGACTTTTGCCAGAGAAGGCATTATTGCTTATTTGCTTTGCAGAACTGTTTATTTTTTCTTGAAGGCTAAATCCCATGTCTGGTGACCTCAGCATTATGCCTACATGATCAGCTGCATTACCCTGCGTAATGCTGTCAGAGGTGCTTGACTGCTCTGAGTACTCGGACATCAGGAAAATGGTCAGCTAGGTCAGACAGCTATTTATGACCATCTATTTTTTGTCACATGTAGTTACTATTCTGAGTTTGCTGGCCCTCATGCTGTTTCAGCACCGTCTCCATTCTATTTTTGAGGCTCTCTCTCAAACCAGACAGTACAAAAGTTAGAGCAATTAGAAGCAGCAGAGGACTATTCAGAAGTCAGTGGGTCAGGAAGAGGACACTCAGTTTTGGCAAGCTGTGAGAGTACAGAGAGGTGGTGCACTTCACGCCCCTTACAATCAGGAAGTGCTCAGGAGCATTCAGTCCCCAGGCTGACACTACTTTTCTATTTTCTTCCCACCAGCCTGCATGTAATTCCATGGCCTCTTTCCATCATGCTTCCACATGAACTCATGAAGTCATTTCCTGCATGCTTTGTAACTGCTAAGGTACACCCTCTGTCCTGTAAGAGATTAGCATGGCTGCTGGTGTATTACAGCAGTTGTAAATAGAGTTGAGGGACACAGCAGCAGTTGACTGGCATGCTGTGAGCTCCAGACAGACTTTACACAGGGGCCAGGACGAGGTCAACAGTGGCAGAGAATGTCAGCATCTCGAGGAGACGTTAGAAATTCCACACATTTTTCTTGAGTCTTGGATTCCGTTATAAAAATTCAGGCGGGGAATTCAGCCAGACAGCTTACACATTCCAAGACCGAGATACATGGGCCTTCTCTGAGTATCTTCTCACCTCTCACCCAGGTGTCATCGTATTTTCTACACACAAAGCAGTGCTGCATCATAATACCTCCTCCTTTAGTGCACTACTCCGTGGAGGAAAGGTGTCGAGAGGCTGCAGCTCTTTGAAATGCATAGCTACTGGGTAGCCTCCTGACCCAGGCAGTGGGGAGGGAGCATGGGGCATTACCAGCCAAAGAGAAAGTAGGCACACCTTTCTCAGAGTTTCAGACCCAATTTGGCACGTCAGGAGATCAGACTTTGGCTATGTTCAGACAGCAGATCTTGATGCACAATACGGATTTTTTTGGAGAAATCCAATTTTTTTGTGTTCTTGTTCATATTACACATTATATGCGACTTCTATCAGTTTTGAGTATGAACTGAATGCGACCCTGAAGTGACCCGCATGCGCAAAAGAGGTCCTGAGGTAATATGCAATCACGCAGGCAAGCACTGTTTGTTGACAGAAGTAAATATGGAGGCATCCGAGCGTCTCGTCTCAGCATTTTAATGACGTAAAGGTTGGATAAATGCGACCAGGGTGTTCAGACAGTAGTCGCATTTCAGAATATCAGATACGTATCTGATTAAGGACCACATATGAAAGTGGCCTGGGTCGGATTTAAAAAAATTGGATTTGTGCTGTTCAAACTGTCGGATACAGGTCACATATGGGCAAAAAAATCGGATTTGGGCCACATTTGCCTGCTGTCTGCAGGTAGCCTTTGTGCTGAGGGGAAAATGTGGCTCACTGCTGCCACCAGAGGGGAGATATCTCCATTCTGTGTGATGGGAGTCCAACTGTAGGGTAAGCCTGCTTTTCTTCAAACATGTTCCTCTGTACTTGTCATGCCTGAAAGTGTGCAGTTATATGGGCATTACAACCCCTTGCACTGCTGGCCGGCCACCCAAAATGGCAACACATACAAAGAGTAACCTCACAGAATGAGGTCGTTGCAAGTTAGGAATGTAGTCACATGATCCCCAAAGCAAAATGTACACAAAGGTTGATCGCAGCTTAGTGAAAATGGGGAAATCTTGTGCTGCTGTTGCTTGCACCAATAATAATGCCATTCAGTCGTCTGGAAAATATGGCAAAGTAAGTTTCCATCGATTTCCACAAAATAATGAACCCTTTTGAAAGATTGGCTTGTTAAATTAAGTAGAATTGACCATGGAAAGCCGTACAAACCAACAAAACATTAATTTCTTTGCTCAGAGCACTTCAAGAAAAGCTGCTCCACGTACCAGAAGTTCACAAGCAAGTTAACGGTTTTGTTGCAATGAAAACTGGTTTTAAAGTGAAGATTTAAAGAAATTAGTGGAAAATATATATTCAATACAAATATTAACCTTAAGCCTGAACGCCCCTGTAACGGGGACAATGAATTTGCATAATAAATACAGCATGTTTCCTAATAGCAACCTCGTCATGCGGCATATCCTCTGAAAGCGAAGAAACTCAGCGAAAAGTTTGTGATGACCGTTTTTACCTAAACCGAACACAATTCAAGTACCTAGCAAGTAAATAAGCATCTAGCAAAACATTAAATAAAATAAGATCAGTGCTCTATCGCAAGCACTTCTACTGAATTTGTGCTATGCAGACAAACGATACCTCAAATGAAAAAGGACAGTCCACAGATTCCATAGATAAGCCTTGTCATTTTACCACACCACACTCAAAGAACAGCAGGCATACACCTTAAGTGCTACAGGGATGGGAAAATATTTTTCTTACCTTTGATATTTTGTCATAAAAGCTGTTTGATGGTAAATCTGTGCTTGCTATTGTTTTAGCCAGTCTATCCGAGAGTCCGCTCGCCATTATGCTATGCACTGGAAGACCTCAGCAGTGTAATCACTTAACTGATTTGTTTTTTTGAATTTTTGCTATAATTAACCACTAAATATTCAACTGTTGTTTTCAAAGCCGATTTATGACTGAGAATCCATGCCCCAATATGCTCAAGTTCAAACACAGCGCAGCTATACAAGTGATAGATCGACCAGTCAATATATAGTCTGTTGAGCTATAGTGTCGTGGAGAAGGCAGCGCATTTGGACCTGAGGTTCAATATCCGGTTATACATGCGACATTTCAGAGCAGGGAAATGCATTTCTTTTTTAGTATAACCAGAGCAGGGAAATAATTCTTTTTTTTTTGTATAAATTAATAATAATTGATCGAAGCATTCCCATCCCATGAAAGCCATCTTCCAGAGTTATTTTGGGGATCACGTGACTTACACTACGGTGTCTGCATCCTGTGCAACGCCTCCATTACCTTTTCTACAGAGGCTGCCAGACTATCACACTGATCCTACACAGCGGTGCTAGTCTGAATTGATAATATTTAAAGAACATATTGATTTTATTTAGATTTTGTTATTTATATTTTTTTCTCTTTTTTTTCTAATGAAAATGTAAAATGGTATGGAATGCAAACAATTGTGGATTTTTTATTTCTCTTTAGAATATCAAAATCACTCCATAATAAATGAAATTTCAATTTTCATTAAATGCAGCATCTGTATTACGAAATCTGTTTTTGTTTCACCATTTTTATGTCCTTATTCCTCAGTCCCCAAGTTCACAAGGCTCTACTTAGTGTGGGATAAAAACCCACAGAGTCTGTCCCTTAGGTCTTAGCCTTTATATCCCTGGATAAAGCATTGTTTGGTTAAGCTCTGTGCTTTACACCATTGCCTTTTCCTAATGACACAGTGGATTAACCTCATTCAAACAAAAAACATAAGATTAAAATATTTCAGCTTTTAGTGAGCTTCCATTTATGGTTGAAAATCCTGGTTGTGTTATCTCTATTCAGAAATAGGCAAATCCCCTCAACTTAAAATAACATTGTTTGAATAGTAACCCCTGTTGACCAATTTGTGGTTCGTCTTTGCTTGTGCTTGATGTTATGACATTTTAGTACACCTTGGACTATTTTTAGCCATTACAACTGTCATCAATGAACAGTGTACAACGCACTGCTTGTATGTTCGAGAAATGTCTATTTCTCAAAAACCAGTAAAGCCCAATTCACACCAATTTAGCTTTTTTCTTTTTTTTTTCTTTTTTCAAACTGTATTTTACAATTTTTCCATTAATAAACATACAACATACAGACACAGGCACAAAAATACATGTATCCTCCCCCGCCCCCCTCCCCCTCAAGGCTCTTAAACAAAAATTAAATTCATTAGACAATGAAGCACAACAATTACAGAAATAGTCAGACAGTCCTCTCATCATATACTGGGTAAATAATTTTATAAGATAATCATAACTATTTAATAAAACTAATGTTAAGGTACAGCGCCCTCCATAATTATTGGCACGCCTGGTTAAGATTTGTTAAAAGCCTTAAAATAAATTCAATTTTCATTGCAGATGCATACTCTCACACTGAAAATTGTAGAAAAATGTAACCTTCAACTTCAAGTGAATTTTAAGGGGGAAAAAAAATCCCTGACGAAGAAATAATTATTTTTTAATGAAATCACCAGTTACACAATTATTGGCACCCCTAACAATTCCTAGGAAATAAATGTAATTGAAGTATTTCTGTCATTTCTACAGTAGTTTACAAAGTTGATCAGGGTATCTAGAAACATTTAATTAGTAATTCATCACTTCTTGTTTCCTTGGGGTATAAATATGACGTGACACCGAGGGCATTTCTCTTATCCACTCTTCAACATGGGAAAGACAAAGGAACACACCATTCAAGTAAGGCAGATGTGCGTCAACCTTCACAAGTTAGGCAATGGCTACAAGAAAATAGCCACTTGCCTGCACCTGCCCATATCTACAGTCAGAGGAATCATTCAGAACTTTAAAACAACTGGAACAGTGGTAAACAAGCCTGGAGGGGATGCATTGGTTAATTTGACAAGGTATGACCCAGGGGGATACAAATACTCACTCCAAGAGTTGATAAACTAGAAAAATAAAAACTAAACCTAACTGAACTGATGGACACATTGGGAGACTTAAACACAGGGCAGACAAGATGAGAGCACAGCAAAATACAACACTCAGGAATCATACAAAGGAGAAACTCAGAAGGCACAAAGCACTGAGATTTCACCATGTAGAACTGAGTCAAACACAAAGTTCCGTCTGACATCCCCAATACTGCCATATAAATAGTCATGAGAGGAGGCGGGGACTCGGAATGCAATCTCGACTGAAACAGAAACACATGGGATTCATAAACAATTACACAAAAACCGGGTGAACAAAAATGACCTGAGACAAGACGCTGAGACCATCAATCAAGCTGGACAGTTCAGAAGATAATCTAAACGTGACGAGTAAAAAGCACCACAAGGGAAGCGAAGGGAAGCACAGCTTTTAAAACAGTAATTAATCAGGGACAGATTAGGCAGAATTCACGAAAGCCAGAAAATACACGCACTTGCTAATGAGTTAATTAAGGTTAATACTACGTGACGAAATATTTTCAATCACCCTCAAATAAGTGCTGGTTAGTACAGGTAAGTAATTATCCTATCAGAGAGTGCATTCACTCAGAGTTTCGCGAGACCCAGAATTAGACACAGGTGGAAGCAATGAATGAAATACCAGAGCCGAAACCGAAAGAGGAAACGTGATTGGACGACGAGATGCAGGCATGCTGAAAGCTATCACGCGACATCACTGGAGAATGCAGAGAGGGAGTGGATCGTCAGACGGCAGAAATGAAATCTGAAATCTAAAACGAAAGAAAAGCACAAGCACAAATAAGCACTAGACAACACAGAAAAGGCAGAATCATTACACTGGACTACATTAAACCTTGCATCTGCATTGTTTTGTTCTCTTACAGATGCCTCAAGACAGGACCTGAGTCGGCATTTAAAGAGGTTGCTAAATTGTAACGGCTACCAAATGCCCCTGACGGACTGGGAGGAGCTGGTCGACATGCAAAAACAATCGGATGAAAATAGACCTATTTAAAAAAGGCACCCATTAAAATAAATTATGATTTAACTGATTAGATTAAATATAATGTCACAGAATGTACAACCCCAATTTTAAAAAAAGTTGGGATGCTGGGTAAATTGTAAATAAACAAGCTGTGTTCGTGGAACACTGATGCCCCCGGCGGCAGGTTAAAGTATTGCAGGTTAAAGTTTTTTACCCCGCCGCAGACAAACAGACGGACGGACAGACAGACAGACGGACAGGTGAAAAACTATATGCCCCTGAATCTTAGATTCCAGGGGCATAAAAAGAATGCACTAATTTGCAAATCTCATAAACCCACATCTTGTTCATAATAGAACAAAGACAACATATCCAATTTTTAAAGTGAGACATTTTACCATTTCCTGAAAAACACTAGCTCATTTTGAATTTGATGTTAGCAGTACATCTCAAAAAAGTTGGGAGAGGGGCAGCGAAAGGCAGGAAAAATAAGAAATACAAATGAAAAATAGTTGGAGTAAAATTTTGCAACTAATTAGGTTAATTGGCAACAGGTCAGTAGCATGACTGGGTGTAGAGGCAGAGTCTGTCAGAAGTAAAAATGGACAGATTCACCAATCTGCAGAAAAATGCGTAAAAAAATAGTGGAAAAATTTCAGAAAAATGCTCTTCAATGTAAAATTGCGAGGACTTTGAATCTATAGAACATAATATCATCATAATAATATGTGGGGTGGCATGGCTCAGGAGGTAGAGAGAGTTCCTGGTTTGATCCCCGGCTCCTCCAGAGAATATGTCCTTAAGCAAGACACTGAACCCCACAGTGCTCCTGATGTGCAGGGTGGCACCTTGCATGGCGGGCCCCGCCATCAGGGTGAATGTGAGGCATAAATGTAAAGCGCTTTGGGGTCATGTCATGTGACTAGAAAGCGCTGTATAAATGCAGTCCATTTACCGTTTACCATATCAAAAGACTCAGAGAATCCGGAGAAATCTCTGTGCACAAGGGATAAGTCCGGAGGTCAATATTGGATGCTTGCGATCTTCGGGCCCTCAGGCGGCACTGAATTAAAAACAGACATAATTCTGCACTTGAATACACTGCATGGGAATACACTGCATGGGCTCAGAGAAACTTCCAGTAGTCCACAGTTACAAATGCAAGCTCAAGCTGTTTCATGCAAAGAAGAGGCCATATGTAAACACGATCCAGAAACGCCACTGTCTTCTCTGGGCTAAGGTTCATTTAAAATGGACTTAGGCAGAAAGAAAAACTGTTCTGTGGTCATATGATCAAAATGTTTTATTCTTTGTGGAAACCATGGACACCGTGTTGTCTAAAGAGGAGAGAGACCATCCAGCTTGTTCTCAGTGCACAATTCAAAAGCCTTCATCTCTGATGTATTGGGTTACATTAGTGCCTATGGTGTGGGGAGCTTACACATCTGGAAAGGCATTATCAATGATGAAAAGTATATATAGGTTGCAGAACAACATATGCTCCCATCTAGACTACGTCTCTTTCAGGAAAGCTTTGCATATTTCAGCAAAACAATGCCAAACCACAAACTGCATCCATCACAACAGCATGGCTTTGCAGTAGAGGAGTCTGAGTGCTGAACTGGTCCACCTGCAATCCAAACCATTCACAAATAGAAAATATTTGGCCAACCATAAAACAAGAAATCCAACAAAGAAGACCTAGGAGCAGAATGGGACAACATTCCTCTCCCAAAACTTAAGCAATTGGTCTCGTCACTTCCCAAATGTTTACAGGTTGTTCTTAAAAGAAGAGGGGATACCAAAAAATGATAAACATGGCCCTATTGCAACATTTTTTGAGACATGTTGCTGCCATCAAATTCAAAATGAGCTAATATTTTTCATGAAATCGTAAAATTTCTCACTTTCACCATCTGATGTTGGTTATATTCTAATAAATAAAATGCAATAAAATAATCATGATGCGTTGAAAATAATTCAAAAAATAATTACAAGAGGCATAATGTAGGCCAAGTACAATTTAAAAAAAAATTAGCTGTACATAAAGCAGGTTCTGCAGTATACTCCCCTGCCCTAAAGGCCTTGAGCTCTTTCGTGGTGTAGACTGGCTGTGCATCATTCTTCTGCTGCATTTGTTTTTGTGGCTTAAATATTTTTGACCTTGCATCATTTCTATATTTGCAGTGCATTTCCTGTGCATATATTTGTTTCAGATTTATGCTGCGCATTTTGGTTGTTGCATTTGTCTTAGATTTTCATATGCGTTGCTGAATTTGTATTGTTTCTGAAACTGCAGCTCGTTTTTCCAATTAAGATGTTTCGGGCTGCTGCAGAGCGGTTGCCTTAGTCGGCTATCGTAATATACAGCTCAGACAATATTTTTGGAGTAGCTCATACTTCAATTTTATGCATCAAAGACAACTGAATGTATAATATTCTTTTTATTTAAAATTTTAATTTGCAATTTGTCTTGGGACTTTCGTCTTATCGTTTAGATTTCTGAACTAATTAAGACATTGATGACAATTTCATGTAGAAAATATTGTAATTATACAAATTTTAGTTGAAGATGTTGAGTGAAACCATGTCTCTGTGTATAATTTAATGTTAAAAAATGGCTGAAAAGGCCATGACTGTAAAATTACTAGTCTGAAAGCTGAGATTATACACTAATTCTTTAAGGTAGTTTGCAGAGAAACATAAGGTATAGAAAATCAGTTTGGATGTCTTTCTTTCTGGAAAAAGAAAGAACCGCTTGTTTTTATGAACTTGATGCAGGTTGGCCATTGAAGAGAACTGAGATTGATGTCAGTCAAATCCTAAGAACTTGTTCAATCTCTCAGAGCTATGCTGATGTGATGGATGTTCCTGTGTGCTATTCTCCCAGCGTAAAGCCCTCTTCCACCACTGGGCCACTTCCAGCCAGATAGATGGCCTTCCCACACTAGATCCTATTGGGAGTTATTCTTGACCTGCTGGGCAGATGGCACATGGCATGAATGTGAGCACACTGAGCTAATTATTCATTCGGCCACCTCAGAGCTCTTGCATTGGGCTGAACTAAGGGGGCTGGACACTGGAAAGGAAAAGGGCCGGGCAATCTGGTGGTCACATGATGCACTATGCCTGAGTGACGGTTTTCACTCATACTTCACTTATTTTATATACAGTATAACTCCAAGGTGGTATGGAACTATATGTAAATTGTACTTAAAAACAGTGATTTCTCAATTTTTTTCGACTTGTGACTGTAGGTGACTGTAATCATGATTTGGTAAAAAAAAGCAGCGTTTGGCAAAGGCCTAGTCCTTAAAGAGCAAAGATTGGCAGAGGATTGTCAATTTGCCCAGAAATGCATGAGAAAGTCATTAAAACAATCATGTACACAGAGTAAAACACTCAATTAAAAGCATAGAGATAGGAGGAGATTTGGATATTTCACTCTCTAGAGTTCAGGACATGACTAGAGGCACTCCTAGAGTGCAAACCTCTGCCAGGGCAGCACAGTCCACATCTTGGTGAGTGGGACCAAAGTTCACTTATTGTGAGTCATAGGATTTCAAGGTGGCTGCCATGGCTGATATATTGTTTGACTGATTGCGGTCAAAATCAATAGTCCATCCCTGATGTAATAGGGAACCACCCGCAGAATTTCAGAGATATCCGTTGATTACTTCTTGAGTTATCTTGTTCACAGACAGCGCCGATCACATAACCTCCTGCCAACTTCTTTTGGTGGAGGTTATTAAGATTAAAGGAATCTGGAGGAATTTCTGCGAGTTAAAGGCAGGGGCGCAAGTTTAAGTTGAATATTCACAATCTCTGATCACTCAGACGGTGCTGCATCGAGTGCTGGCTTTTATCCAAGAGTGTTGTAACTGCAAGGGCACAGGATGCCTTTGGCAAACCCTTGTCAAGAACTAAAGTACATTGTAATATTTACAAATGCTAGTTAAAACTTTACTGTGCAGAAAGGTGGCTTTATGTTCACAGTGCCCAGGAGCGCCATCATCTTCACTGGTTTCAGAGGCATCTGCAATGGACCATCACCAGCAAAAAAACTACAAAACCCAAAACCTGTGAAGTTGGCACGTTGTGTAAATCGTTAATAAAAACAGAATACAATGATTTGCAAATCCTTTTGAACCTATATTCAATTGAATACACTGCAAAGACAAGATGTTTAATGTTCAAACTGAGAAACTTTTTTTTTTTTTGCAAATAATCATTAGCTTAGAATTTAAAGGCAGCAACACATAAATAAATAAAAAGCAATAATAAATGAGTTTTATGAAGTTGGGGGGTTAACCCCCACAGGGCAGTAGGCAACGGTACAGAGTCCAATCCAAAATCAGAATCCCAGGGACGTAATCTAAATTATACGCAGGGCAACAAACACAAAACTCGGAGTCGGGCAAAACAGGTTCGGACACGAGCAGAGAAGTATCAAAGAAAAAGCCAAAATCAGAATCGGGGACATTCCAGTCAGAAGTATAACACTATGAATACAAAGCATTGACGATTGCAGCACAGGGAAAACATTCTGACAAGGGCTGTGAGTGAAATGACTGCTTGAATACACGTAGGGGAAGTCACAGGCTATGATACGGAACAGGTGGGTTGGGTCAGACTAATTAATAAAGGGATGAACATGAGGAAGTTCCAAACTACATGAACTTGGCAAAAGCCAAAACACAGACAGGGATCACAAGACAGCCTATTGACAGACATCCGGCTCCGGTTAGGGAGTCGTAACATGCACAGAAAAGGAGGGAGAAGAGGGTCTAACAAACGCGGAGATTCCGCTGAAAACTGCAGCAAAGTAGATTGAGTAAAGCCAAAGTGGTGGAGACTAGAATAGGGCGACTGCTGAGAGCTTGTTAGTCAATTAGTAAGTGCAGCCATACAATCCCTTAGTGCTCATTAGTAAGTTAGTACTATAAACAGTGTTAGTTTGGTTAGTAATGTAGAAAAGCAAGGTGAAGGAAGTAAACAAGCTTGGAAGGAATGATTGAAATCCCCGAAACCATGAAATCACCCGAAAGTGTGGTACACAATACTGGGGCAGGGAGCGATCACATGACAAAAGACCAGACGGGGAGACAAAATGCAATGCATGGCATGACACAAAACATGGACCGGAATATAACTGCAGGAGTGGAATATGGGTGAACATACCTAGAAACAAGGTAAAACAAAACATGGCATAGAATCCTAATCACAAATACAGTGTATGGTCAGACAAGGCAGAATTCATAAGCAAGCATGGCAGAATCAAAAATAAACATAGCAAACAGGCAGAATCAGAACAAATTTCTTAAAATACTGTATACTGAGGTGTTAATAATGCTGAGAAAGAAGAGATGCAGTATGCAGTAGGCCATGACAGCGATGGTTTTTTTTTTATTGTAGTAAAGCGCTTTATGAGAAGATTGCACTTCAAATAAGGAGAGACTACTAAACAATGCAAAATGCACCTTGACCTAACAAATCGAAATGAGCCCCTTCCTCTCTGTGTCTGTCACAGTTCCTGGTCACCCTAAAATGTGGTCATATGTGCTGGTTGCTGTGAGTTGTGGCGTTTTCCATTTCACTCTGTCTGCAGGAGTTTGGTGACATTTGTGCCTAGGTAGCCATTGTCACGTAATTCTACACCCCTGAGGATCCGAGGAACCATTTGCCTAGTGAGAGCATTGAACTTTCACCTCATGGAGGACATCCGCTTGCCTTCACATCAGAGTCATGGAAAGTTGAGCAGAATGTGACGGCTGAAACTGGGCCACAGTGGCAAGTAGTGCAGTTCAGCAGGTGAACCCATTGCTCACCCCAGTGACTGTCAAGTGCAACTTTAAACAGATGGAGACTTCTTTCAGTGAAAGATCTGACTTAAATCATGTAGTTTATACTATAGGAAATTTTAAATTGGAGGGCTATTCTCACATTGGATGTCAATGAAAACAACCCCTAATCTTCCAGTTTTCATGAAGAGGGCTTAGAACATATCAAATTATTCAATGTCATGATTAAGCTGGCTCTTTTACCAAGCTTGCCGCATACCATGTGTTGCGTGTCATTCCCTCATGATTGTGTCACTCTCAGGCTGTGAGACAGAATAGGCTAGATATTGAGATCTTTCTTTCAAAAGTGACGAAAATGCCAAAATGAAAGAGGAACTAAAACATACCTGCCTTTTTTGCGGTTTTGGCAGTTTTTGTTACTTTATATTGCTCTTTCCCCGAATACATTTATAACCGAGCTCAATCGTCCTATTTCTGTCGAAAAATGAAGATCAAAAACCAGCCCAGCTGCGATACGGTTTTCTTAATTTTCCAAGAGCTAATATAGTATTAATTTATGCATTTGATGTCATTCTGAGCCTTACTGCAGCTCTCGATTCAACGTGGATATACAATGATATACAGTATCCGTGCTAAGGGTTCACCGTTGGGTTTGTTTTCACTGTAAATGTTGGTATGAGATCTTGCGCACTGTGAAGACACCAGCAGCAGCAGCATAAATCTTATTTTGCATCAAAAAGAAATGGTACCGCTTGGTACACAGAAGCTAGCTGGGAACATTTAATTCACAATGGACCTCACATGCAGATGACTATGCTAAGCAGTGCAGTCAAAACACGTGCGGGTTACCACTTCCGGTTCACGGCTACAGGTAAACTTTGACGCAGTAGCTTCCTTGAACTCACTGAGTGGTTCTCGTTTATTAGGTGCTAATTTATCGCGTCCTCTTTGCTTAGTGAAAGATCATTCTTTACTTGTGTTAAATTGGAGCCTCAAATGAGTCACATCTGCCAAAAATAAGTTGGCAGAGTTTCAGCAGTTGGTTTTGTGTAATTTATTTCATTTCGTAGCAGTTTCTGAAATGTGGTTGACAAATGATATTGGTGATAGCAAAATCCCTCCTGAGTCGTTTACTGTTTATCGTGAAGATAGAGAACACCGACGAGGCGGAGAAGTATTGTTTGAGAGTAATTCAGCTATCAAGTCAGTAAGGAGAAAGGATTTTGAGCATGATGATTTTGAAATTCTTGCTTGTGAAATTCGTCCAAATATTGGTGAGAAAATGATTGTTCTAACATGCTACAACCCCCCTGATAGTGTTACATCTCCGATAGAGTTTTTGGTGTGCTTAGAGATATCTTGACAAAGTGTGATAGAATTTATAATAGAATGTGTTTAGTAGGTGACTTTAATGTACCCAATATTGATTGGGATCTTTGTTGTAGCAGACAGGGCTGTAGTAATCGTGTTGCCAATGAGTTTTGTGATCTCGTCAATGATTTTAATCTATCACAACTTGTTCGGGGTGGTACACATGTTAGTGGGAACAACTCTTGATCTAATTCTTACTAACCAACCTGAAAAGATGTTTAACATAGAAATATGGCTTGATCATTTTGATTCTGATCATTTATCAGTTGTTGTTGTGATTCGGTCTTTGCCATGCCATGTTCCATGTTTCATGCCCATGCCCATGTTCAAGTTCTGTGCCTGGCCTAGTGCCATGTTTTGATTTACCCATGTGTTTAGTGACCTCTGCTTATGTCTGACCATCCTTTGATTATGTATTGTGTTTTGATATTCAGATTTCCATGTTTTAGTTCATTCATAGTTATCATGCCATGTTTCATTTCCATGCCTTGTTTTCTGTTCCATGCATTGCACCTCGTTCTCCCCGGTCTTGTCTTGAGTGTTGTATTTGCTCACGGTCCCTTGTCCAGCAAGCCACTCATTTGGGTGATTTATTGGTTTCTGGGTTTCAATCTTCTTTTATTATCTCGTGTTCTTCCTCTTCCTCTTACTTTTGCTATCTTACTAACACGTACTAACAGTTTGTTATTTTGATAATTACTAACCAACACTAACCATGTATATTTTGACTAACTTACTAACAAGCACTCAGGATTGTATAGCTGCACTTACTAATTGACTAGCGATCTCTCAGCTTTCACCCTATTCTAGTCTCCGCCTCTTGCCTTTCCCTAATTATCTCTGCTGCACTTTCTGTGGATCTCCACAAATGCTTTGTGCTTTCCTTTCTCTAATGTATACACTTTTAGTACTCCGTGACTGGAGCTGTTAGTCTGTCCATAGGTTTGTCTTGTGATCCCTGTCTGCGTTTTGGCTACGGCCAAATTCATGTAATTAGTTTGCTCCTAATGTGTCTCTCCATGATTATTGTTTCCATTGATTGCACCTGTGTTCCCTAGTCATGTGGTTTCCCAGAAATGTATATTAGATGTCTGTTTGTTTCACTTCCTTTGTCAGATCGCTATCTTCCATTGCTTACCTGTGCCACGCTTCTCTAGCCTTGTATCATTGTGATTTATCTTTCTGCCTGGAGCGTCCTAGACATCGAGCTTTGCCTTTTCCCTGTACTTTGCTGCAATCTTGTTTATTGACCCATTTTTGTCTGACTACGGTTTTTGTGATTGGTGCCCTGTTCACAAACCTGGATTACGCCCTTTGGATTCTGACCTTGGATTGTGGACTTTGTACTGTTGCCAGCTCTGTTGGAGGGTTTCCCCCCTCAGAAATAAAGCCGCCTCCTTGTATTTTACTGGTTGTCGCTATTGGTTCATTTTGTAAATCCTCACAGATGTTTGTAGTATGAGGGTTAACATTCTGCGGCAAACTGGTGTACCATGCATTGTTCATGACTATGCCAAGGCTGATTTTGATGGCTTGAAGTTGTTTCCTGTTGACTCACTAGGACCTGTATCCGATTCGCAGGCTTCAAAAGATTCACTTGACATTGATCTGATGTGGTCAGAGCGGCTAGCCATATTATATGAGGGCCAGGATAGGTTTATCCCCACCAAGACCATCAGTGACCATTGTCGACCTCGATGGATTGATGGAGAGGTTATAATACCTTTCAAAGTTTACTCTGCTCGCTGAAATTTTTAGTCCAGAAATAGTCTCAAACCAGCATAAAACGTGATAAATACAGTATGTATGTTAATGGGCTTGGAAGTGTTGTGAATATAAACCCAAAACAGTTTTGGAATTTCTTTAAATCCAAAGCAAAGTGCAAGTCATTACCTAAGAATGTGTTTGATAACAGCTAGTCAAAGGCTGACTATAAGTATTTCTCTTCTAACTTTTCTAAAGTTGAAACTCCTTTTGTTTTTCCAGACATTCCTCATTATGTAATCATGAATTGGAATACTTCAATATTCTACCTGATGTTCGTTCCGCAGTTATAAGGATTGGTTTAGTCAAGGCCTGTGGCCCTGATGGAATATCACCACGTGTATTGAAGCCTTGTTCTGAAGAGCTTAGTCTTTCATTATCGCTCCTATTTAATATCTCCTTGCAATTAACTAAGTTACCAGTTGATTGGAAATTAGCAAATGTGGTCCCTGTATTTAAGAAGGGAGATAAGCAGAGTGTTGCTAACTATCGGCCAGTGTCTTATTTAATTGTGTCTCCATGCACTGTGCATCTCCATGCCTCTTGGGTGGCAGGGTGGCACAGTGGTTTGCACTACTGCACTACTCACAGCAAGAGGGCTGTGGGTTCGAATCCGGCCTGGGGCCTTTCTGAGTGAAGTTTGCATGTTTTCCCCATGTTCACATGGTTTTTCTCCGGGTACTCCGGTTTCCCCCACCCACAAAAACATGGATCATAGGAACACTCCAACCAGTACCCCTGACCAAGGAACTGGCTTTAGAACTGGAGTTGGTCCCCAGGCGCTGCTCTGTGGCTGCCCACTGCTCCTAATATAGGACGGGTCAAATGCAGAGGACGAGGGGTTCAAGTATATCTCATCTTTTCCATAATAAAATCTTTCCTATTCTACGTACTTTGTTCTCCTCATGCAAGCATGGTTTCATGAACAAACGCTCGATGGCCACGCAATTGACTCAAACTCAACATCATCTCAGTCAAGTTTTGGACTCGGGTGGTCAAGTCAATGTGGTTTATTTGGATTTTAGTGAAGTATTCGACACAGTGTCCCATGACCTACTTCTTTACAAGCTCCAATATTTTGGGATGGGAGGTTGCCTCTTACAGTGACTTACCTCCTATCTTTCTAGTCGGAAACGAAGGGTTGTTGTCGAGGGGATTGTGTCATCTGTTTGTGATGTCACATCCGGCATACTGTAACGTTCTATTCATGATCCCTTATTATTTGTATTGTTTATAAATGATTTGCCCTCTGTTATTGATAAAAATACGTTTATGGATTTGTTTGATGACGACAGATAGATTTATAGAGTAATTAAGACATTGAGAAACTATTTGAGTGGAGTGATATGTGGCGCATGAGTTTTAACATTAGCAATTGTAAATTTATGCAAGTTAGAAGGAAGCATAGCCCTTCTTGTTTTTATTACAATATGGATGGAAGGGTCCTCCGTAAGGTAGACAGTGTGAAGGATCTCGGTGTCATTTTCGATTCATCTTCGTCATGGGGCAAGCATATGGATACAGTCACTAATAATGCCAATCAAGCATGGGGAGCAATAAGAAGAGTTTGGGGTGGAAGGGCGACCCCGGATGATTATGATACCCTTAATAAAGCATTGGTACGGAGCAAATTAGAATATTGCTCAACAGTGTGCCACACACATACTAAAAGAGATCTAGAGTCACTGGAAAAAGTTCAGAGACGTGTCACGCGCCATTTCCTTGGCTCAAGTCAAACTTACGTTAAATGGCTAAATAAGCTTAATTGACTTCCTCTGTCAATTAGGAGAGAAATGGCTGATTTGTCATTTTTTCACAATTGTTTGTATAAAAAATTTGATTCAGACCTGAATACCTTCTTAAGTCCAGTAGTCCGAGATGATGATCCACTCAAATTTAAAGGTCCATTTTTTTCATTCGGAGCAGTATGGTGCTAGTTATTTTAATATGGCTTGCAGGTTATGGAATGGTATTCCATTGCCTGTTAGAGCCACCTTCTCCTTGAAGTCTTTCAAAAATCAGGTATTTGAAATGTATAAATTAAGAGCTGATTCTGTTGATCTGCCCCATTCTTCTAACTTGGTTACTTAGTGTCACTGCTGAAGATGTAGCCCTGCCTAAATGTGACTTTTATAGGATTTTATGTATTATGATTTCATGATTTTGGAAGCCACTGATACAGGTTTTTTCCTTTGTGGCTACCCCTTGGATACAACTTTCTGTATTGAACCTGAACTTATTACCCCGGCCCACCCGAAGGGTGAGGGAAGGGGTATTGTTTTCGGTTCGGTTTGTTTCTGTGTTTCTTTGTTTGTTTGTTTGTTAACACTTTAGCGGCAAAACTAATGGACAGATTCACCTCAAATTCGGTATAGGGATTGCCACTGACCCAGAATAGATCCCTATTGAATTTTGAAAAAGTAGGTGAAAGTATGTGCGAGGGGCGGGGTTTGTTGTGCCTAGCACTTGTTTTATATTGTGTTGATTTTCGTTTCCATGTTTTTAATTGTGTACTTAATGTTATGTTTAAATTCATTGTTATATCCCTAAAGCTTAATAAATTAATAAATAAATTTTCAAGTCTTTGTTGCTATTGAATTATTGTAAAGACAAGACGAAGACACGTGAACAATCTGATAACGGCTCAGTTTAAGCCAATAATTCTGTGACTGTATGTAGCACTAAGGCTAATTTAGTACAGTGTAAAGATAGTGCACACAGTGTAACTGAGTCTCAGAATGTCAAGTGTTCAAATGTAAGATCACGCTTTTTGGAATTCTGAGAATGCAAGCGCAGAAACAAAGTGCCGCAAAGAATGTATTTCTTACCCAAATCTCTCAAGTTGATTTATTTTAATGATTTAATCCATATTCAACCACAAAAATATCACAACTTCAAACCCTTTTCAGTTCCTCTTTAAACTATGTGTAAATTTTACCAACTGGCATTACTGTTACTGGTGAGCTGCTGATGATAATTTCAACGCGTCTGTATACTGATCATAATTGGTATTACAAAAGAGCAAAGGGGAGCTCACCTCCCTCGAATAGCCTCCCTTGAGACATTTAGGGGGAGCTCTGAAAATTACTAATGTTTGGGTGAGGGTTTCCATTTACTCTGCTCGTGTAGCTTCCTGAGTGTTTGCGCAAATAGAGACTGCTCTAGGAGTACAGTTGCACTGAGATCAGAGGGCAAAGGACTCTGAATTACATGCAAGCTCTTCGCTTAATAAATTAGCCCCATTAAGTGGATGCAATCTACTGTCTTGGAACTCACATTAGATGACAGATGTCAGAAAGGAGAGTGCAAGAAATACTAGGTAACAAATTGTGTCTGAATGTAAAGGATATTGAAATAGAATGGGCCCATAGGGTTGGGAAGTTTGATGAAAGCAGGCCGAGGCCGATTGCCATAAAACTCTTGCGTTAGAAGGACAAGCTGATGATTCAATCACGGGCCAAAAGGAACAATGATTTCCATTAATGACAATTACCCTGACCTTGTTAAAAAGAAAAGGAAGGAGCTTATGCCTGAGTTGTGAGCTGCCTGGGTGAGGGGTGATTCAGCAGTGTTGAGGTATGACAAGCTGATTATCAGACCCAGGAAAACTACCTGAAATTTGCATATTTGATTTTTGTTCCTGGTAGTTTTCTCAAATGATTGCACACAGCCCTTTTAAGCTCCCAAAAAAATGTCTGGTAATTGCACATGTGAACATCTGTAGTACTAGGAACAAGGTTTCTGACTTGAACAATTTGGTGTGTGCTCATCCCATTCATATATTTGCAGTATCTGAAACTCATTTGGATTCAACTACTCATGATTCTGAGTGACTAATTTCTGGTCTCTCCCTCTTCAGGAGGGATAGAAAAATATGTGATGGGGGGTGGCCATTTTTGTGCAAAGTCATCTTCCTGTTAAACTACATGCTGATTTTATGCTGAATAATGTAGAGGCCTTGTGGGTACGGGTGCATAGACCCTATTTGAAACCTATATTGGTGGGCTGTAGCTACAGACCAACCAGTGCTGATGCTGACTGTCTCACTCAAATATGAGAAATGATTGACTTGATGTGAGCAGTGAAGCGTATTTACTTGGGGATATGAATATAGACTGGTTAGCTGATAATTGTTTGAGGAAGAAAAAGATATTATCATTTATGAATGCGTGTAATTTATCGCAAAATTTTTTCCTCACCAACAGGAATTTTCATTAAGCTCGTCATATTTCCTCAACGTGAATTGATCATATATAAACAAATGTACTTGAGCTATGCTCAAATATAATTTCCATACCAGTTGGTTTCAGTGACCATAATATGGTTGCTTTCAGTAGAAAGGCTAAAATTCCAAAGGGAAGAGCTAAAGTTGTATACAGTAGGTCTTGTAAAAGATTTGTCATTGATAATTTTGTAGAAGATCTTAGAAAGGTTGACTGGAGTGATGTGTATAGTGCTGACGATCCAGAGGTTTCCTTAACTGCTTTCATGAATATATTTATGGAAATTGTTAACAGGCATGCACCCATGAAGAAGTTCACAGTTAAAACTAATATGGCCCAATGGATTGATTTACCTTTATGAATTTAATGAAACTGAGAGATGAAGCTCAAATGATAGCTGCTAAATCTGGTTTATTGGAGGACAGACTGAAATATTGTACATTTAGAAACCAAGAGACAAACTGAACAAAAGGAAGAAGAAGGAACATTACAGGCCAATAATTGATTGTGTTAAACATGTTTTGAATAAAAAAAAAGTTTTGAATAAAATTATGGGGGGAAAAAATAGTCAATGTGCCTCATTTTTAATCAAATGGAGTGCTCTTAACAAAGTCCTGAGACATTCCTGATTATTTTAATATTTTTTAATAAAAAAGGTAAACAGCCTGAGGCAGAGCCTAGATAGAAATGATTCTAATCCTGGTAAATTGATAAGCGATGAAATAATGGATGGCAAAAAATGTTGCTTTCAATTCTGTGATGTTGAGGCCAGAAATGTTAAGATACTGTTGAAGACTCTTTCTGAATATGGAAGTGCAGGGACAGATAACCTTGACAGCCAAGTGTTAAACATTGCTGCTGATTTTATTCCGGGTCCTTTTAGCCACATATTTAATAAATGTCTGCTATGTGGAGTGTATCCCAGACTGTGGAAGGAGGGAATAGTCATTCCATTGTTAAAGGATTGTAAGTTACCCTTAAGTGGGCCCAACAGTAGACCCATATGTTCTTTTGTATTCTTCCTGTACTTAGTAAGGTCTTGGAAAAAATTATTTACGATCAGATTCATGATTATTTTATCAATAACAGCTTGATTTCCAAATATCATCATGCATATAGAAAGGGTCATTCAACCTGTACAGCACTTATACAAATGACCGATGAATGGTTCATGAATATTGACAACTCAAAAATAGTGGGAGCTGTTCTCATAGATTTTAGCGCTGCATTCCATCTTATTGATCATGATATCTTGCTTAAAAAATTGAAGTGCTATGGTTTTCATCCATCGGCTATAACATTGATGACGAGTTATCTTTCCTCTAGAACTCAGAGGGTTTTTTTTTTTTTTTTTACAATGGTAGCCTTTCAAATGGTGGCAGTTTGCATTGTGGTATACCTCAAGGAAGTTGTCTGGGACAACTCTTGTTTTCAATTTTTATTAATGACTTGCCCTCTGCAGTGAAAAAAGCCGGTATAACAGTGTATGCCCATGATTCTACTGTATACTATGCAGCAAACACGTAATGAAGTAAATCAAATTTTGTCAAGCGAGTTGAACATAGTATATGATTGGATTAAAATGAATAATTTAGCTTTGAACATCTCCAAGACAGGTTCACGTCATAAATTGGCTTCCAAGCCTAAACTTGGCTTGTCCATATATGATGAAACCATTCAACAGGTAAACAAAGTTACTGGGTCTAGTTCTCGACAGCACAACTGTCATGGACTGAGCAGGTTAATACAATTGTAAGTAAAATGGGTTGAGGTATTACAGTCACCAGGAAGCGTTTGCCCTACCTACAATCATATATGCTTGGCCAGGTTTCAAATTCATTAATTTTATGTCATCTGGATTATTGCTCAGTAGTGTGGTCATCTGCGTCTAAAACAAACCTTGTAAAATTACAGGTCACACAAAATAGGGTTGCTAGACTTTTTTTGGCCTATTCTACGAGAATTAAATTAGAAAAACTATATTCTTGTCTCTCATGGCTTAACATTGAGCAGATAAGTTTTTTACCCTTGGCTGTTTTGTTCAGCCGTAACATTAATTCTAAGGTGCCAGAATTTCTATTTGATCATTTGGTTTTTTGTAATAACGTTCATTCTCATAAAAAAAGATTTGCCGTTGATGGTAACATTGTGGTGCCCTGTCCAAGGACTAATTCATTGAAAAAATCAGTTATTTACAGAAACATAATAAAGTGGAACAAGTTACCCCTGAGGATTCGTCAGATAAACAATAAATTAACTTTTAAAAAGAGTATGCAGAGGTATTTACTGGAAGAAGATAATAGACTGAATATTAGATAACATAAAAGGAGTCTTTAACATTCCAGGTCTACATTTCATGTGCAAAAAATAAAATGTGCTAAGTTATTATTTAGTTATTTTTTAATTATTATTTTTTTTATCTTGGCTTTTATTTGGTTTCTTACCCAAATGTATGAGTTTCACTGACCATATTTTTATTATACGCAAATTTTATTGTTTACATGAGTGTACTGATTAATTCTATGTATATTAATGTTTGTTATTGTCATGTATTGTGTATGTATGTCTGATGGGATCCCAGGAAGATTAGCCGATTAGCTGATGCCGAGGCAATGGGGATCCTTTAAATAAACAAATAAACATTACTACCCACAATGAACAAGGTGCTCTAAAATTCTTTATATAGACCCTCCTGAAGCCAAACTGATCTCTGTCATGACAATAAGACAACGTGATGTTCAAATATATTCAAACCTCCCAAACCCCCCCCAAGACAAAAAAAAGAATCTGTTATCTGTTATTAAGCCGCACCCAACAGTAGTACAACACAACAACAGTATCTGCAGAGATTCCAAGTCTCACGAGTGAGTCTCTGGCATTCACTTTTCTGTGCCGTAGTCAGCAATTATTCTATCAATGCGCACTGAAGAAATTCACTCGTGGAATTTAAGTCATTGTGCATTAAGTTAATCAGTTTCACGTGCATTGCGGCAGCTTTCCCCTCTAGTGACACGGAAAGCGATTATGACGAATATGAACTGCATAAAGACGTTTCAAATGGTCTTATTTCACTTAAACAAGGAGAACGCATGAGAGGTTCAAGTTCTCTGCAGCAATGAGGGAAATCAACAATGCACGCAGCTAAGCCCGTCACCCGACCCTGCCCCCTGCTGGCCTGGAGCAAACACATCACTATTCATTCAAAGGAAGAAAGTCAGCTTGCCATAAATAAATCTTGGGGATACTTTTTTCAAAGTAAAATACATTAATTGTATTCAAATAAAAGACAATATTTCTGAATATTTTCATTTTCTCAAAATACAAATGCGACTCTTTTGTGGTCATCACAATGGCATTATTTTTAATTATTGCCAAATATTGCCGCTTTTGTCCGTCTCGTCCTATGCTTTTTCAAGTCACTATCATGTCCTGCCTTTATGTCAAATAATGCACAAGTGAGGTATTTGCACAAAAATGCTAATTTTCTGACCCTTTAAGTGACCCAATCATGCGATAGAGGAGAAAGAGCAGGCAATAAATGAGGATGGTTAGCGCATCGCGTGCAAATTATGATTTCATTGTGTTATGGCCCCAGTTTGTTATGACATAAGACAGCAAGGGATGACAGACAAAATTTTTAAACTTACAACAGATTTTATTTAACAAAGACCAACAACTAATCTACAATTTATACTACTGAGCAAGATTGATAAATACAAGAAAAAAAATATTTACAGCCCCTTGAGATGAGGTTGCTTGGTGAAGTCCTGGGACAGCTCCAACACAAACAAAAATTCACAAAAAAAATTCACAGGTCTTGAAATGAGTGACAGGTCTGGTCGAATGTATCCTTCTCCTTGCAATTTCTCCTACTACTTTACTCTCTCAGTTTTTCTCCTTAGATACTCTTTTGCAGCCCCCTCCCACCTTTTAGACTTTTTAAAATTCTCTCGGACTTTCCCCTCTCAGACATGCCCGAACCTAGCTCCAGACTGGGCTTTACAAAAAAGGTTAATACTGCCATCTAGTGGCATTTTTTTCACAGTACAATTGATCTATATGTGTCTTCGAGTATATTCAGGCCATACTTATAAAGCCATGGAGTTTTGTATCCAACCACCACTTTTTTTGCCTTTTTATTTGCCAGAATGATTTTAAAAAGGGGTGCCAATATATTTTTGGAGGGGGGGGGGTTTATTAGTGAAAAAGCGGTTTAGAATTTATTGTTAATATTTAGTACTGTGAATGCAAATGCTGCGCATGCCCTAGCAACCCAATATGTCATCATGGCTGCCACCGTGATATGCTTTTACCGCTTACGGCAGCACTAGAAATTACATTTTTCTTGACTAGAAGTACACTTGACGTTTTTACTCACCTGAATGTTTCTCTTGATGCCCAAATATCAAGGTAAGCTGGAAAAAGTACTGATTTCATTTGGTATTGGTGGAGGTTAAATATGAAATTCTTTCCAAGATATTTACCAATTTCAGCCCAGTTTAAAAAGCGGTATAAACACATGGTTTTCACTCGGTACAGGGAAGAGGAAGGGTGTTTTCATCAATTATATTTGTATTTGTGAATCACTTTCTATTTCTATTTATGTATTCTTTGTTTCTTGTACATATGTATAGTATATGTTTAGTTACTTTATTTATTTTCTTTTTTGTAACTATGTAGTTTAAGTATGTATAAGAGACTTAATATTAATGAGAGGTGATGAAGGGGTAGGACTAAATAAGCTTATGCTTCATCCTGCTCCTTTTCGGACGTGTTATTATAATGTTATTTTTATGTCTTATTATTGTCTTGACTATTGTTATGTTTTCTGTTCTACACATGTCCGAAATAAAAGCATTCATTCAATTTCCGTCTCCTTTTCTTCCCAGAAATTTGACATTCCCTCTCTGAAATATTAGCTGCGGTATTAACTGCTAATAGTCCTATTAGTACAATATTTTTTGCAACAAGCCTGTTATTGACCACGCTGCTGTACACTTGTATTTATGCACGAGCATGTGAAATGTTTTAGAAGTGTAGCGCACAGGACAATAGGGCTCGCGGAGGTCAATGTGTCATTCGAACCCTGACACTGATTACAGGCTAAAAGTTTGGAAGCAAGATCAAATTTGTACAAAAAAGATCATAGTTTCATTAGCATACTTTGCAACAAAATAAACATGATTATTATATAAAGAGTCACTTATCAGAATAGATTTTTACTCAAATTGTCAGGACCTCCTAGTACCCGCTGGACTCCTGTTGGCATCCGGTGGGCTGTAAACCATGACATAAAGTGAATAATGCAAACTGCAATTTGATTTTTACTTTTTCACTGAATTTGTGACTCCTGCAAATCTTCTCTACCCAAAAACTAACCCCCTCCTTTCTTTTATTAACATTTATCAATCAATGGTGTGTTAACATCAATGTAAAGAGTACCTAAAGGTAAATAGAGGAAAATGCTGGGTGTCAATGAAAGAAAAGTCTAATCATGCGGTGAATACATCCCAAAATCCATAGATTTCATTCTGGTTTTAAGAAAGGCATTATGAACAGAAACTTCCGAAGTTGCCTCCAAATTTTTGACCTGTATTGGCCTTGCTTCCAAACTTCTGGCCTGTACTGCCCTACAAAGCCTAGGAGCAGTAACTACATATTGGGTAAAATGTGAGTTACACAGTTTTAGGCCTGAAAGTATATTGAGGTCAGGATTTATTTGGACAGAAATTATACCACGGTGAGTCAGTTAATCATAATATATCATAGAAATGCTGACTATTTATTTGTTGGGATAGCAAACAAACTCTGAAGCCAAGTTTTAACATTTAAATTATTTCGTAGTTACTGCACTTAGCCTTTGCAGGGCAGTGTAAAGTACTGCTCTTTCCTGTACCACCATTAGAAGGAAGGGACAGCAATTAAAATTATAATGGCCAGTGAAGACGTTTCTGCCATTTCACGTGACTGAAAAACTGGCATTGATCGATAAACCGTGTTTTTCTTCCTAGATTGAAAATAGTCAATCAGAATTAATGCCACACAAAATGATGATGGGAACATGGCTGGGGCTAGGGTTAAGAAAAACAGTGTGTTACCCAATGGCCTAAAGAGATAAAGCCAGCCAGACTGACTCGCAGGAGTGGTGTGCATGTGCAATGTTGGGGCAGGGGGGAATTCGGTGAGGGGAGGGGGGCAGAGAGGAGAGCTAAAGGTTGCATTAGATGGCCTGTTGGGGGTTTGGTGCTCGATGTCCAGGCAAAAAGTCAATGGAATGGTCAGTCATTCATCCTGATATTATGGATCTGATTGGGGTAAAAGGCCAATGGAAAATAAAGCCATATGGAGATCAAAGGGAAGTGGTACTGGTGAATGAGGCATACGGACAACAGAGAAAGAGAGCGAGGGGAAGAGAGAGAGAGAGAGAGATAGAGCAAAGAAGGAAGAGAAAGAGGCAACAACTCACCAGTGAACATCCGTGAATGCAGATAATACATTGTACTATTTTTGCGCAAATTCATACCATAATCTTTGACATAAACTTCAACTGCAATTGCTACTTTCTGGTTATTTTTTTTACTTTAATGGAACGATGTGATATAAACTAATGCAGTATGGTAAATATTAAAGTTTTTCTTCATAGAGGTCTAAATCCTGTGCCGATGCACAATCATCAGTGAATATACATTCATGTGATTCATTTAACATGAAATAGAGAAAATTCTGCTTTTGCTAAAGTTTACATGATTTAATCCATTCATGTGGAGATTGTCATGAATTTCCCATTCATGTTTGATGTTGCTGTAATAAAAATCACAGATTTGAATTGTATTTCTAGATTGAAAACAAACAATAATTTTTACAATTTTATTTTGTTCAAGTAAACATTTTGAGAGAGAACAATGATTTTATTTGATATTGTCAGAGAGCTCAGTATTTTTGTCTGTTCTGCCTGTGCATGTGCATCTCATTTAATTTGCAATATATAACAATGAAGTTAAGGGGTATATACTGCACAAAGGAATTACAGTAATTTTACACATTGTTCCCCTCTTTAGGGAGTGAAATTAACAATCTGAAATGAACAGAATCTGAAATAACATTGCCATCTACAGTCAGTTAGTTCCGAGGGTGCTTATTTTCAACCCCAGCTTCAAGTGAAAGTTTTTCAACCGGTTTGGGGAAAGATACTGAGGCAATCAAGAATATTAAACTTTTTTGGACACGAAAATCTTCTTGTTATCTCTGCCAAGGTTATATTTGAACCCATGTTTATTTGCTGATTATGGAAATCGTATGATTTCGCAAGTATATCAGCCGGTTGCAATAGACGTCTTTTTGTCTGTCAGTTTGTTAGTTACACACCTTCGGCCATTTAGCCTGCACCAATCTTAACAAAACTTGGAGACATATTAGCATAGGTTACTTGCCACTGACCAATATTTTAAGTTTCTCTGTCAAAGGTCAAGGTCAAGGTCACACAAAAGGTCAAAAATACATTTGGCTCCAAAACTTTGTTTCTAATTAAGCTAGAGACTTGAAACTAATGCCATTCTTTTCATCAATGTAATGTGGTTCTAGCAGTTTGTGGTCGCAATGACAGCCAAAAGTAATTTTTTGAACTTTGTTCTTCAGACAATATGAGATATCTTTTCGCCCTTTCGATTTTGGCAAGTTGGGGTTTTTTTTTAAAACTAACCTTTAATCGGTTTGTTTGTTTACAGGATAACTCAAAATGTTATGAATGGATTGGAGTAAAATTTTGTAGGATGGTAGGTGGTAATGCAGGGATGAGTTGATTCAATTTTGGATATTCTTAATTCTAGATCCGGAACATGTTAAAGTATACCTGAATGGAATGATTGTCCCTCCCGTAATGAACAGTTTTTCATTAAATTTAAGTGTTAAATAGAATCTGCACAAATGTAGAACTGTTGACAGTTTTTGGTGATCTGGATAATATTCTTGCGGATCCAGAACCAATAATTCTCTACTGAGTACCCTTCTAGCTTGCATTTGAAATAAGTTTGAAGTCATAGTCCAAAATGTGAAATGTTTCTCTTGGCTGTAATTGCTGTGCTGTTTCTATCAAAGGTCATATCCGTAAGGTGTCCCTCTTGCAGTGGCAGTCATAGGGTTTGTGCCCAAGCGATAGTTTGGGCAGTTCTTTGATTATTCATTTATCTTTCTACACTTTCCTCTTTCTACATTAGTAAAGGTTCATACTCATTATCAGTCAACATAATTTAATGTCAGAATTGTGCACATTTTATAAATGCGCATTTTGTATGTTTTAACATAACTGTTCTATTCTTGAAGGTTCCAAGATAGAAAAATAAAGAGGCTGTACATTCAGGAACCACACGTGAGAGAGGCAAATCCAAAAAAAAATGTATGCCTTTAATGACTTCCGGGTCAGTACCAAAAAGCAATTGCCAAGCCACAAAACAAAATCCAAACACAGTCGACTAGACAGGCCGGGGTCAGAACCAGTAAAACAGAGGAGCAACGATACATAGACGGTAGGCAAAAAGTCATAGTCGATAAACAAAGCATACACAGGGCATCCAAACACAGGTATTATGGTCGTACAAAAATAGGTAGAAATCCAGAAAGACAAAAACAAGACAAAAAGGGCAATGGCATGAATCTTGGTCGGCCGAAACAGTCGAAGGAAACCAATACTCAATGGCATACGAAAGGCTCTGCTCAAAGAAATATTGATCAATGTTCTGACAAAGTCACAACAGCAGTGAGGATTCCAAATAGTCAGGGGGAAGGTCACAAGCTATGCAGGGAACAGGTGAGCTGGATCAGACTAATTGAAGTACAATGGGAGGATCACATGAGGGAAATCCTAACCACGAAAATTGGCAAAAGGCAAGACACGGAGGGGAATCATGCAAACAGCCAATGACATTTAAACAGCTTCGGTCAGGGAGTTCTAACTGCACAGATAATGAGTGCAGGCAAGTAATTAGGCACGTGTGAGAGATCTTGCAGAAATGCAGAGGGAGACAGGTAAAGCTGAGCAAGAGGCAGAGACTAGAACAGGGCGATTGCTGAGCTGAGTTGGCAGTAACTAATTACAAACCCAAAACCAGTGAAGTTGGCACGTTACGTAAATCGTATATAAAAACAGAATACAATGATTTGCAAATCCTTTTCAACTTATATTCAATTGAATACACTGCAAAGACAAGATGTTTAATGTTCAAACTGAGAAACTTTTTTTTTTTTTTTGCAAATAATCATTAACTTAGAATTTAAAGGCAGCAACACATTGCAAAAAAGTTGGCACAGGGGCCTTTTTACCACTGTGTTACATCGCCTTTCCTTTTACCGACACTCAGTAAACGTTTGGGAACTGAGGAGACCAATTTTTGAAGCTTTTCAGGTGGAACTCTTTCCCATTCTTGCTTGATGTAGAGCTTAAGTTGTTCAACAGTCTGGGGTCTCCGTTGTCGTATTTTACGCTCCATAATGCGCCACACATTTTCAATGGGAGACAGGTCTGGACTACAGGCAGGCCAGTCTAGTACCCGCACTCTTTTACTACGGAGCCATGCTGTTGTAACACGTGCAGAATGTGGCTTGGCATTGTCTTGCTGAAATAAGCAGAGGCGTCCATGAAAAAGACGTTGCTTGGATGCCAACATATGTTGCTCCAAAACCTGTATGTACCTTTCAGCATTAATGGTGCCTTCACATATGTGTAAGTTGCCCATGCCTTGGGCACTAATACACTCCCATACCATCACAGATGCTGGCTTTTGAACTTTGCGGCTGTAACAGTCCGGATGGTTCTTTTCCTCTTTGGTCCGGAGGACACAACGTCCACAGTTTCCAAAAACAATTTGAAATGTGGACTCGTCAGACCACAGAACACTTTTCCACTTTGCATCAGTCCATCTTAGATGAGCTTGGGCCCAGCGAAGCCGGTGGCGTTTCTGGGTACTGTTGATAAATGGCTTTCGCTTTGCATTGTAGAGTTTTAACTTGCACTTGCAGATGTAGCGACGAACTGTAGTTACTGACAGTGGTTTCCTGAAGTATTACTGAGCCCATGTGGTGATGTCATCTACACACTGATGTCGGTTTTTGATGCAGTACCGCCTGAGGGATCGAAGCTCACGGGCATTCAATGTTGGTTTTCGGCCTTGTCGCTTATGTGCAGTGATTTCTCCAGATTCTCAGAACCTTTTGACGATATTACGGACCGTAGATGATGAAATCCCTAAATTTCTTGCAATAGCTTGTTGAGGAATGTTGTTTTTAAACTGTTCGACAATCAGCTCACGCATTTGTTCACTAAGTGGTGACCCTCGCCCCATCCTTGTTTGTGAATGACTGAGCATTTCAGGGAAGCAGCTTTTATACCCAATCATGGCACCCACCTGTTCCCAATTAGCCCGTTCACCTGTGGGATGTTCCAAATAAGTGTTTGATGAGCATTCCTCAACTCTCTCAGTCTTTTTTGCCACTTGTGCCAGCTTTTTTGAAACATGTTGCAGGCATCAAATTCCAAATGAGCTAATATTTGCAAAAAATTACAAAGTTTACCTGTTCGAACATTAAGTAACTTGTCTTTGCAGTGTATTCAATTGAATATAGGTTGAAAAGGATTTGCAAATCATTGCATTCTGTTTTTATTTACGATTTACACAACGTGCCAACTTCACTGTTTTTGTACAAAGTAACTAATAACTGTAATCAGATTACATTTATCTGTAAGGCAGTAATGTAACACATTACTTTGATAACTTAAGTAATCAGATTACAGTTACTGACAAATAAATGATCTAGTTACTTGCATTACTTTAAATTCCTCAACTATCGGCAGGACGGGAGGCCAGAAAAACGTATTCATCCTCTTGTTCCATGATCATCTGTTTATTACAATGACAACATGGACTGAAAAGCAAAATGAGCTGATATTGCCAAGATGGGTTTGGGAGAGATTGGAAAATCAATTTGCAACCTCCTTAAACCTGCTTGACAATCTGAAAAAAGTTGTTTAATCTTCCTCAGTCCAATAAATCAGTCAAAATGTGAGCAGACAAGACAATATGGGCCACACACACGTGAAGGATAATCGCCAATTGTCAAGGTAAAATCGGTCATTAGAAAATACTTTTGGAACATGATGTAAATATCAATCTTTGTAAGTTTAAACCTGCCCTGATAAAATCCTTACTTTTGGTTAGTTTTATCACCTGTGGGCAGTTTGTCATATCGGAGTAATCCAAGTGATTGTTATGGTTTCAGCCAAGTCTTCTGACATGCACGCTACAACCGAGGTATCCAAGCAACAGGCTTTTATAAATACAGGTCAGACCACCTGACCTCAAATCATCAGAGTAGACGAAAAGCATTATGGGTAATTGACAGCTTATTTCTCCCTTTTAGGGAGACCAATTTTTTTTTTCTCCCAAATGTAAAGAAAAAATGGAACAAGAAAATATGTTGAGGATTAAGTCTAGTCTGTGTACAGAAAATTTAGTGGAAACCCAGAGAAATGTGAGAATGATGTATTCGATAGTTTTCATTGACTAAATCCACTGAGGTTTCGCCCACTAAAAAATTAATCTTTCGTTGTCTAAAAAATTGGTTAATCAATTGTTAGAATTGAAGCAAAATATAAAAGTAATGCCAGTTACTTTTCCCTGTAACTAATTATGGTCTCTGCGGTATTTTCACCAATTTTAAGATAAGTAATTGTAATGAATCACAAATTTTCCATAACTTGCACAGTTTTACAGGTACATACATTATTAATTTGATCTTCATTTTTATTGAAAACAGCATAGGGAGTGTCAGAGGTACAGCCAGAGCAAAATCATCTTTTATTTAGTTTTTGCCAATGTTATTATTCTTCTTCCAAACATCACCAGCACTCTTAAAAAGTACAAATGTACAGTTATTTAAAAAAAAAAAAAAAACCTCCTGTACTTGCTTCTGGACCTCGGTGGAAATTTTCTCCTGGATACGACCCTGGTCATGGGTAAAGAGTGCATAAAGGAGAGGGCTCAGAGCATACACCAATGTTCAGCGTGTGGTTTTTTTTATCCTAACTTGGCAGTCTGGGGACAGTCAGAAAATCTAGAGTCCAGTTGCAAATAGTCTTGTTCAAGCCCTGGCTGTGGAGTTTGGACACTAGACTCTTAGGAATGACAGCGTTACCCTTGCTTGAAACTTACATGCCCAAAATGAAATGAATATATCTCTGCAACAAATCGGTTGATTTGAATAATCTTGGTATCATAATTAAAGTAGCACCTCGAAAATTTTTTCTCATGGTGCAAAAATCAGTGTATATGTCACTGAGAAAGAGAAAATGAAGATGGAACACTGCATACGTGAAACATCTTTTTTGCACCAAACAATGTTTTGCTTTTATCTGTCCTAAAATTATTCAGTTGCAGTCTGAAACCCCTTAAAAATTACTGCACTGAATCTCACCACTATCTGGGCCAAAGTTCATTCGGTGCAGAGATGTAGTCATTTCATTTTGGACATGTCATTTTCGAGCCAGAGGCTCGGGGCTGAAGAGGTAAAGGAAGTTAATATGAAAATACAGCACATTGATCTTTGGGATGACAACATGCAATTTTGAGAGGTAACATGATGTTGAATAATGCTAAATAATGCTGAAATTTATCACCCTGGGATAATACAACAAAGCAATCAAGGGTAAAGGAATATATTTTCGTTTCAAGCTAATAAACTGTTCACTGACACCACTCTCCTGTGACTCAGCAAAAAAATGACTTTTTTTTTTTCCTTACTCGTTTAACCATTCCATATGGTTTGAAGTTCATTCCAAAGAGATTTTTTCGATGAAACAACAGATTTGCTAAATTGGACAGAGTTCTGGACTTTGAACATATATCATAACTTGTATTTCAGCGAATGAGATAATTTTTGCACAACTTAGAAGTGGGTTTAGGGGCATTATCTTGCTGAAAATAAAATCCCTGACCAATCAGTTTTCCAGTTGGCCATGCGTGCCTAACAAGGATACTCTGTGATACTTCTTCTGATCCGTGATTCTGTCAATTTTTATTAGATTGCCAGCTCATATTGAGCAGACTGAACCCCATATTATAATATTACCACCCCCATGTTTGACTGATGGGGTTAAAAAGTCATTTTTGAAATGTTTTTCTACTCTACAGTGCACATAATTTCTGCATTTGGGTGAGAAAATTTTAGATTTTTCATTACTCAGTCCAAAGGACTTGTTCCCAATCCATTGGTATCCAATCCTTGAATTTCTTAGCTAACTCAAGTCTTCTTTTCGATGTTGCCAGCTCTTGGTAGCAACAAGAGCAATCAGACCATTTTCACACAGGCATCTAGAAATAGTTGATCTTGATACTTTTATCTCTTCACTTGTGGCGCCATTAATATCATCACAGAGTTGTCGTGCTGTCAACTGCGAATTTTTTAAAATAAATTTCCATACAAAAATGACGAATATCAAAGTCACTGAACTTCCATTTTGCACCTCTATTGCCGCTGATTTTCAGCAAAGCGGTCTCTTTGAAATGCTTGAAGGTGTTTCTTACTGTTCCATGGCGCCATTTAATGTCTTCGGCATCATGTAAGGCCGCAATGCAGCTACGAACAATGTCAGAGAGCTCCTTCCATCATGCCATCGTGATTAACACTGTGACACAGCTCAAAGTTGATGTCACCTCACATACTGGAACAACTGACCATCAGAGGTAATTTTGCAGGCTATGCAAGAGTAAAAAAACAATAGCGAAACCCTCAAATTTTTATGAAAAATTTCAATGTTTTTGTATATTACCCATATTTTTACCTCAATATACTTGTGGGAATTCTTTTTTGTTCTCATTGCCTACAATAATATTGTTAAATATGTTGTACATTTTCAACAAAAATTAAAGAGAAATAATGCATTAGGACCCATTTTAGACAAAAATGTTGGTGTATAATCATCACTGCATACTACTATACACAGAACTCACATAATATTTCAGCTTCTATCAGACATTTATTGCGGAGAGGCTCTAGGAACTGTCCTCTCAGTGATCAGGAAGTAGGCTCAATCCACACAGAGCAAGTATCCCACCTCTGAATACGCATCAAGTGTTTTCTTTCCCCAAAAGGGTTTGTGTGATTTCTTATCAAGGAAAAAAACATATGTACCAATCAAATAATGGTGATGTATGTGGTTCAAGATTTAGCGTGTTTACATTGGTAGCTCCATGTGCTTTCAATAGCTCCGTTAACCCCAGGAAACAGTTCAGGTTTGCCAAGTGCAAAGCCCTTAAGATATAGGGGAAGACATATGTGATCTGACGAGACCAAATGAACCTTTAGCTTGAGTTGTGGTAGTTGGTGATGAGGAAGATGAGCTCTCAGGAAATTGAAGCACTGATTACTAAAACCCCACAAGTCAAGTCAAGTCAAGTCAAGTGTGACTTCAATTGGTGCTTCAATTGGCAACAAAAAATGGGGCAGAGGTTTTCCTTTGTCAGACCCTTAAGGTTTTGTTGTTATGTTAATGGAATAGAATTGGGAGTGCTCAGCTGAAATTAGAGGAGGCACAAAAATTGCTTTAAACTAGTGACATTTGCTGACCAGTTTTCAGTCATTTTCTTTCATTTATACATTGATTCATCAAGGAAACTGACTGACTATTCCAATTATTATCGGAAGTGAAACAGACAGCTTCCTTCTTTATGCCCTGTTATGTGAAATTCAATTCAGAAAAATGCTTTATTCACTACGTATGCTTCACAAGAAAGATAACTACTCTGTTAGCTTTTGTTTTGCCTTTAGCACAGTCTGCGATGCAGGCTATATAACCTGCCCTTCACAATTGTTTAAATTACAATGAAGCAATCAAATATTTAGAACGTTTCCACATTTTTGAATTGCGTTCACTGAAATGCAATTTTGCGTGTAAGTTAACATTTTTATTTTTTGCCTTGCCTTAATGAGGGTGATTGGCCACACGTGATCATGTTGAATGTGTTCAGTAGATTTTACAGGAATGAAAGTAATTGAAAATAGGTCACAACAAATCCATAGCCTTTAGAGATATTTTGTGTCTCCTCTAGTTGCAGCTTAGCAGCCGCCACTGTTGCAAAATAACCGATAAGGGAATTAGAAAATCATTCACTGAATAAAGAGCATTATCTGAAAATCCACACTTATGATATAGTATGAATAGATACTCACCCATAAAGTATAAAATTAAAAGAGGCCCTATGGGATAAACCATGTCCAGAAATGCCTGACTGAATTTGTTTCAGGCTTTCTGCTTAAAATAAATGAAGACGAAACAGGAAGCGACCAGAAAAAACAGCCTCTGGCTGTTGTACAGACCCTTCAAATATCACATTGACTTTGTTGCCACGTGGCATATGGTCTTAGACAAACTGTCGTCTTTTTTTCTCTTCTCAGGCAAGGAGAAGAGAATGGCATTGTGTCCTGAAAGCTGCCATCCTCGAGGCTCAGCACTGATTTGGGGGAAAATGTGGAGAAACAAGTGACTTTGCTGACACGCCTGCCTGGATTGGCTCGCAGGACTAGACACTTTGCTGAGGGGGACGCGGCAACTGGGTGCTCCTCATGAACTGCAAATTGATCAAATTGCAGAGGAGTAATTTTCAACCAATTATTTGGGTCATGTCAACATCTTTGTTCTCAACATCAGGGAAGTATTTTTAGGTATGATTTTGTTTGTATGTGGTGATGGTGTGTTTGAGAGAGAGAAAGCAAGATTTTGAATTAATCACTTGATTTTTTTCTCTAACCGTCTCTTGTGTTTTTAAAGAATTCTTTCATATTTTGATTCCTAATACACTGTTTGAAGTAAAATACTCAAGCCCCCCATTAAAATTATTAGTATTTTTTTTTTTTAATAGGCCATTTGATACATCCTCCTGTAACAATTAAATTACCTCATTTTATTATTATTTTTTATTTTTATTCTGATATTGATACTGAGAGGAAACATCTGAATTTACACATTACACACTATATAATGAAACTTGTGTAGAATAACCATTACACGCCTTATGCTAATACTGTATAATACACATTACAACCCCTGGCAAAAATTATAGAGGAGGTTCATCCAGCGTTTTTACAACCCTAATTCTGAAATAGTTGGGACAAAGTGTAAATTGTGAATAGAATCAAAATGCAATGACTTTCAAATCACGCCAGCCAGTATTTTATTGCATTAAGTTCATACTAAAAACTGATACAAGTCGCATATAATGTGTAATATGAACGAGCACACCAAAAAAAATCTGAATTCAGCATCAAGACCTGCTGTCTGAACATAGTGTTAGACCTCTCTTTTATAGCCAATCATGTGACATACCTGATGCCAGTTAACTTATTTACTTGCTAAATGTTCTTTCAGCTGATTCTCTTATATATTCTTAGCTTTTTCAGCACTTTTTTGCTTGTCTTCCAACTTTTTTGAGACCTGTTGAAGCCATAAAATTTGAAATAAGATCATTTTGTGGATAAAATGTCTCAGTTTCAACATTTGAAGAGTTATCTCACTTCTATTGTAAATAATATATTGGCTCATGTGATCTGAAAGTCATTGCATTTAGATTTTATTCACAATTTACACTTTTTCGGAATTTCGGAATTGGGGTTGTACTTCATAGTAAGTAATTAAAGTGCAGAAATGACAAAAAACTATTTTGTTTATTAGCTTAACATTCAGGTTTTATGAAACACACTTCATGAAGAAATTATAGAATCATTTTCAAATTGGCATTTCTTAAAAAAAAATACCAGCTCAAATCTGAATTTGTGATGATGCAGTTCTACATATTAAAAACTTAACATTGTCAACATTTAACCAATGTATTTTTTAAGGAAATATTATAATTATTATTATACTTACATGAATGAATTTGAAAAAGTAATGTGACTTAGGGGCTATTTAGAATTTTTCAATAAGACCATTGCATTATTTGGATTGATTCATACAGAGCCTTTTTTAAATGATGTTACATATCTTACTTACAGACTCTTAAGGGCATAGAATAGCTCACGAGCCTCAGAACCGCACTACTCGCTGATTAGTTTATTCATCCATCCATCTTCTTCCGCTTACCCGGGGCCAGGTCGCGGGGGCAGCAGTCTAAGCAAGGATGCCCAGACTTCCCTCTCCCTGGACACTTCCTCCAGTTCTTCAGGGGGTATCCTGAGGCGTTCCCAGGCCAGCCGAGTGACTTTGTCCCTCCAGCGTGTCCTGGGTCTTCCCCGGGGCCTCCTCCCGGTGGGGCATGCCCGGAACACCTTGCCAGGAAGGCGTCCCGGGGGGCATCTGATATAGATGCCCGAGCTACCCCAGCTGGCTCCTCTTGACGTGGCTCCTCTCGGCTCTACTCTGAGCTCCTCCTGGGTGACAGAGCTTCTTACCCTATCTCTATGGGGGCGCCCAGCCATCCTGCGGAGGAAACCCATTTCAGCCGCTTGTATCCGAGATCTCGTTCTTTCGGTCATGACCCAAAGTTCCTGACCATAGGTGAGGGTAGGAACGTAGATTAACTGGTAAATTGAGAGTTTCGCCTTTTGGCTCAGTTCTTTCTGCACCACAACAAATCGGTACAATGACCGCATTACTGCCGCCGCTGCACTGATCCGTCTGTCAATCGCACGCTCCATCCTTCCCTCACTCGTGAACAAGACCCCAAGATACTTAAACTCCTCCACTTGAGGCAAGAGCTCTCCTCCAACCCGGAGGAGGCTGGCCATCTTTTTCCAGTCGAGAATCATAGCCTCAGACTTGTAGGTGCTGATTCTTATCCCAGCCGCTTCGCACTCGGCTGCAAACTGCCTCAGTATATGCTGAAGGTCCTAGCTCGAAGGAGCCAACAGGACAACATCATCCGCAAAATGCAGAGATGAGATCCTCTAGTCCCCACACCGGACTCCCTCCTGCCCCTGGCTGCACCCAGAAATTCTGTCCATAAAAGTAATGAACAGAACCGGTGACAAAGGGCAGCCCTGCCAGAGTCCAACATGCACCGGAAATTGGTCTGACTTCCTGCCGGCAATGCAAACCAAGCTTCTGCTCCGGTCGTACAGAGACCACACGGCCCTTAGTAGAGGGCCCCGGACTCCATACTCCTGAAGCACCTCCCACAGAGTGCCACGAGGGACACGGTCAAATGCCTTCTCCAAATCCACAAAACACATGTGAACTGGTTAGGCAAACTCCCATGGACCCTCAAGCACCCTGCGGAGGGTATAGAGCTGGTCCAGTGTTCCATGACCAGGACGAAAACCGCATTGTTCCTCCTGAATTCGAGGTTCGACTATAGGCCAAATTTTCCTCTCCAGCACCCTGGAATAGACTTTACCCGGGAGGCTGAGGAGTGTGATCCCCTATAGTTGGAGCACACCCTTCGGTCCCCCTTCATAAAAAGAGGGACCACCACCCCGGTCTGCCAGTACAGATGTACTGTCCCTGACTCCCACGCGATGCTGCAGAGGTGTATCAACCAAGACAGCCCTTCAACATCCAGAGACTTGAGGTACTCAGGGCGGATCTCATCCACCCCCGGTGCCTTGCCACCGAGGAACTTCCCAACTACCTCAGTGACTTCAGCCTGTGGGATGAATCAGCCTCTGGGTCCCCAGCCTCTGCTTCCTCTATGGAACACGTGTCAGTCGGATTGAGGAGATCCTCAAAGTATTCCTTCCACCGACTGACAATATCCCCAGTCGAAGACAACAGCTCCCCACCTCCACTGTAAACAGCGTTGGCAGAGCACTGCTTTCCCCTACTGAGGCGCCAGACAGTTTGCCAGAATCTCTTCGGGGCCAACGAATAATCCTCCTCCATAGCCTCTCCAAACTTTTCCCATACCCAAGTTTTTGCTTCCGCCACTGCCTGGGCTGCAGCATGCTTAGCCTGCCGGAACCTGTCAGCTGCCTCAGGAGTCTCATGAGCTAACTAAGCTCGATAGGATTCCTTCTTCAGCTTGACGGCATCCCTTACTTCCGGTGTCCACCACTGGGTTCAGGGGTTGCCGCCGCGACAGGCGCCGGAAACCTTACGGCCACAGCTCTGAACGGCTGCTTCAACAATGGAGGTGGAGAACATGTCTGGGCAGAAATCTGTGCCACCAGAAACTGAATTTGAATCACATGATTTGAAATTTTATTTTTTTTATTTGAATCATTGCATTGAAAAACTGAATCTGAATAGTATCATTTGAAATTGAATTCATTAGTTTGTAACAGGAATCTACTAAAATTTGAAAATTCAACTCCCAAATATGCTCATGTTCAGTTCTCACAATTCAAATTCAGTTCTCAAAATTCAATTTCAATTTACTGTGACAAACATCCGGGTAGTTTAAGGAGGAAGGAAGAGCAATCGATCTCAGATGTACAGGACTCCTCTTCGGCCAATCAGCGCCTACATTCTCAAACACGAGTTCGCGCCTCCTCCTGGTCCTGGACACGTCTTTTTTTTTCGGAACCAAGCGAGGCCAGATTTCGCATTTTCTCATGAATGTTCATGACGCAGGCGGGCCGCAAATTTTTTTTTCTCTAAACGTTATGTCTATTGCACCTTCTACCTGTACTCTGATTGGTCAATCGTCTCCAAGGAGACATTGAAACTTATGAATGGGCAAGGTCATGTGGTAGAGTCCCTGACTTACGGTAGCGTATTGCTGCCATTCCTGGTAAAAAAAAGAACGGGTCTGTTGTGAAAAGTTTCTTGTTATTACAAGATCCTTTTCGTGTTATGACAACATATTTTCACGCTTTAACAAGATATCTTCACGTTATTTCAACGCGAAAACATCACATTATGACAAGAAACTTTTGGCTCATTTACATGGTTTGATTTAGTTCTACTTCTTGCTTGTCTTGAAAGATGTCGAGATTATGCTATTATTGAGCACGGTGGGCAATACTGTGATTAGTATGCGTACAATGAGAGGGATTTTAAAATGCTTGGGGCTGTACGGAAGACAGAATGAGCCTGACCCCCTGGAGGTAGCGATGTTTCTGAACATCGGTCAAGCTATCACTAACTCGGAAAACGACGGTCGTACCGTCACAGCTAATAATAAAATGCGCAAATACAGCAGACATCTCGTTAGTAACATAATGTGATATACTTGCTGTCAAATAATTGTCATATGGAAAGATATAACGAGGCTTGTTCAACAAAAATGAATGTGTACTTTGTTCAGAAAAATACGCAAGCAAACTTGAATAATTTGCGATAATAATCAATTGTGATTTTAATCAAAATTGAATTTTGAGAACTGAATTTGAATTGTGAGAACTGAACATGAGCATATTTGGGAGTTGAATTTTCAAATTTTAGTAGGTTCCTGTTACAAACTAATGAATTCAATTTCAAATGATACTATTCAGATTCAGTTTTTAATGCAATGATTCAAATAAAAAAAATACAATTTCAAATCATGTGATTCAAATTCAGTTTCTGGTGGCACAGATTTCTGCCCATAAACATGGTCCATTCAGACTCAGTGTCTCCAGGCTCCCTTGGGATCTGGTCAAAGCTCTCCCGAAGGTGAGAGTTGAAAACCCCTCTGACTGAGGGTTCTGCAAGACGTTCCGAACAGACCCTCAGAACGTTTGGGCCTGCTAAGTCTGTCTAGCTTCCTCCTCCGCCAGCGGATACAACTCACCACCAGGTGGTGATCAGTGGACAGCTCAGCCCCTCTCTTCACCCGAGTGTCCAAGACATACTGCCGAAGGCCAGATGACACAACCACAAAGTCAATCATTGACCTCCGGCCTCGGGCGTCCTTGTGCCACGTGCACTTATGGACACCCTTCTATTTGAACAAAGTGTTTGTTATGGACAAGCTGTAACTAGCACAAAGTCCAAAAACAGAACACCGCTCGGGTTCAGATCGGGGAGGTCATTCCTCCCAATTACGCCCCTTCAGGTAACACTGTCGTTGCCAACGTGGGCGTTGAAGTCCCCCAGCAGAATGATGGAGTCCCCAGTTGGAGCAATTTCCAGTACCCCTCCCAGGGACTCCAAGAAGGCCGGGTACTCTGCACTGCGATTTGGCCCATAAGCCAAAACGACAGTGAGGCACCTGTCCCCTACTCGAAGGCGCAGGGCGCGACCCTTTCTTTCACCGGGCAAAACTCCCAACACATGGCAAAACTCCCAACACATGGCGGCTAAGCTGGGGGGCTATAAGCAAACCCACACCAGTCCGCTGCCTCTAACCGCGGGCAACTCTAGAATAGAAGAGAGTCCAGCCTCTCTCAAGGAGTTGGGGTCCAGAGCCCAGAATGTGCGTAGAGGTGAGCCCGACTATCTCTAGCCGGTACCACTTGACCTCCCGCCCAAGCTCAGGCTCTTCCCCCCCCCCAGTATGTGGACATTCCATGTCCCAATATCCAGATTCAGTGTCCAGGGATTGGGTCGTTGGGGCCCCCGCCCATGACTGCCACCCAAAACACAAGGCATCGGGCCCTTTTGAACTGTCCCGCGGGTGATGGGCCTACAGGAAGATGGGCTCACATCGCTCGTTCAGGCTGTGCCCAGCCAGGTCCTGTGTGGACCTTCCAGCCCCACCCCCAGGCCTGGCTCCAGGGTGGGGTCCCGGTGACGCCAATCCGGGCGACGTGAACGTCCTTGATTGGCATTCATTCATTAGGGGTGGTGGAACCTCTCTTAATCTGACCTGTCACCTTGGACCTGTTTGCCCTGAGAGACTCTTCCAGGGGTAATAAGCCCCAGACAACATAGCTCCTAGGATCATCCAGGTGCTCACACCTCTCCACCACGAAAAGGTGGCTATTCAAGGAGGGGAATGGAATGGAACATTTGGAAAGTCTTACTGTATTCCAGGACAAATTTCATTTGGCTTCATAAAACAATGAATCAAAATGCATCAAATAGTAGGCTAATAACATGTCCGTCAGTGGGGTCGTTATGTAAGCTTATGCAAATTTTAACCAAACACATACTTGTGATAGGCTATTAATTTAACGTCAGTCTTACTGCTTACGTGTCCCCCTCCAAATGAAAACCGGTTGTTTCTTGAGGATCATCATGGGCAGACAGCTAGTCAGTTATTTGCCTTTGAAAGCCTGAGCCTCTGTTGTCTGATTCCTTTATTCTCTAAGCTTTTCCGCCTCTTTTGCTTTCTGACATTTTCGCCTAATCTTGTAGTCGAAAAGCGTTTTTAGACTGTTATCACAACAGGGGACAAGCAAAGCCATCAGTAAAATTTCCCGGCTAGCCTGCCTTCATAAACTTTTCGGACGAAAACAAGAAAATTAAATAAATTGTTAAAAGCCTAAGCCCATTCATCCTTTTTTTATTTGCAAGACAACAGTTTTTTGGTCACTCCTATAGCATGAAACAAATATATAAATAAATACTGTACAAAAAAATGGCCATGACGCAAGACAACCAGAATAGTGAAGTAGAACCATCAAAAGTGTTATATAAAATCATGAGTCATCTTTTACTTTTATAGAACAGCTAAATAGCAATTGAGAAAGGGGTGCGCCACACTCACATAGGCCAAAGTTAACTGACAGCTGCTTACGCGACCATGGTGATCAGGCATTACTGAAGCAATTCAAGCCACCCACACTTATGCGCACCGCATTATGGACCATTGATCACTACGCTGTGGACCGTATAGGCAACTGCAGATTTTTGTTTTTGCTGGCCGAACCAGCCCACTCACCCAACGGGAAAACTCCCAGTATTCCCGATGGCCAGTCTGCCCCTGGTGTAGGGTATGTACTGTATTGATAGCAAATTGAAGAATTAATCAATTTTTTATTGCTTTTCCAGTGAGATACAAGTAGAAATAAAGAAAGGTGCATGGTATAGTACTCCCGATGCGCCACATGCACGTGCCGAGCACTTCAGTAATAACAAACATTTCAGTTGTTTTTGAAATGGGTTGAGTGCTGAACTCATGTTTCAGGCAATGTGGAGAACATGAACTTAGAGTGCTTTAGGACAGAGGGGTGGTTTGCACATGTGAGTGTTTGTGTTGGTGGGGTAGGAGGTAACGGTCTGGTAAGGGGGGAGGGGGGCAGGAAGGAAATCTTGAGCTGCATCCCCGGTAATGTAATTGTCCTGCCCTCCGGGCGCCATATTAAAATAGATCTAGTTTGATAGTCTCACTCCAAAGAACAGGGTATTGATTTAATAAAGCTTCTGCAAATGAATTTGATTTTTGGGGATTTCTCAATAGCTCATAAGCAATGTGCACAGACGCTATTTTTTTTCTCACTTTTCTTTCTGAATATATTTACAAGGTCAGTAGCTGAGTGATTCAATGGCAATCTCTTTATTTGAATTTTACCCTCAGCTCAGGTCAATGGTGTAGGAAAGAATCCAGAGATGAAGCTGTGAACAGTCCATTGAGGTATACTTGCTTTCAAATGCCTTTGTTTTTGCATGCAGTCTAATCTGGGCCAACATTACATGATATCTACTGTCTGAAAATTGCCTCCATGGACTCCAATATAAGCTACTGCTGCATTTTTTTATTTTTTTTTTTTAAATGACCCTCCATATATCATCATGACTGTAAGCAGTGAAGTTACAAAGCCAGCAGACAAATATTTAACCTTGCTCCGTGGCACTCACCCCCTCCTTTCCTTCCCGTCACAAAACTTCACCCCCGTTTGGGCTTAAAGTTCCCCCATTAAATTAGGGAGGAGGGGGTGGCTTATGTTTACTGTCGGTTGTCCACATCGTGTCTGTCTTTGTAAACACTCATTAGCTCCACCCTGCAGCTGTCCTTCTCTACGTTTATAAAAGATCAATTATTTTTGCACTTTTCATCCAAGATCTCACATGGAGCACTGACTTTAGAGGGCCGTAGCCCACAAAGGCCCTTCTCCCAGCAAGAATTTTCCGGGCTCACAAAAAAATATTCCCTGTATTTTTACCCAAGAATTAGAATTTCTATCAGGCTGAGTGCTTATTGGATGTTTTAGGTTTTTGGCAGTAATAACGATACTAAGCCCTCTATCAGCAGTCTTGTTATTGGACATTGCACTAGGGGTTTGAGAGATTGTGACTGACCACTCTGAAGAGTTGCATTTAAGTTTTATTACACTGGGGGTGGTTCAGTGTTAAGCCCTGATTGAAGCAGTGACAGGACTGTGGCCATAAATCTGTTGTAAATCCAGTAAAATTGTTAAGCTACTGGATAGATATAGGAGGCGCAGCCCTTAACTGATATATTTGGGCGGGAATGGGAGGGAAGGGACTCAAATTCAGCTATCAGTTCCTAACGGATCGTCTTCTGGGTTCTCTTTTCACAGATGGCATGTTGTACCAAACCTATGAGTACTGAAGAAGCTATGAAGGCATAATGTTTTATATAGCTGTCGCCACACAACAGCAGAATTCAGTATTAGCAGCAGTGCTGGTACCCTATAATGTACCCTAAATATTAACCGATGGACAATCAACTGTGGTTCCAGCAAACTTTAAAAGCTGTGATTGTTAATTTGATGCAGTCCTGAATGCAGGGTGCAAATTTGAGACAGACACATGAAAGAACTTTAACTTTGTGATCAGCACTGCAGTATGAATTGCAAATTACTGCAAGTGATGAGATCTCCATGTCAATTTTATTTACCAAGCCTTAATTAAATATTTTTTTCCTTGTCGAAATAAAGCTTTCTGCTGACTGGAAAATTTGTGCATCATTTGCCACTCTTTATCATGGTTCGTCAATTGATATGAAGCTCTACTTATCTCTTGATGCTTTTCTCTGAAATATAATGCATTTACATTTTCAGCATTTAGCAGATGCTCATCTCCAGAGTGACGCACACAGATGACAGATTATGAAAAACAAAAAGATTGGATAATTCATTTTTACAGCTGGACATTGCCCGTAATTCAGGTTAAGTGCCTTACAGAAGCATACAATAGCAGCAACCACGGTAGGACATTAACCCAACCTTTAGTTGTAAGCCAGTACCCTAACCTTTCTTTGTACTTTATACTGTAAACTTCCACTGTTTTGCTCCCTGTTCTGAAATGATGAGCAGTGACTACACAAGGAGAAGGCCCAGCTTGATTCTGTGCATCTGCAGTCTGCACAGTATTTACTGTGTCACCCAGCTGCCTGCAGTCATGGTGCTGATGATTCCTGCATCAGACGCACCAGGGGCAGGTTGCTGGATGTGTTCTTGGAGCTACGCTGCTGGAGGCAGGAAGGGGGTGGTTAGTAGTCGCGAGGAGATTCTTCAGGAGCTGGTGCTTTGCCTGTCTCATTCTTAAGACTTGATTTCCCATAAGGGGAACTGTGCCACGGAGCCTCATTTGTAAAAAGTCGACCCGGAGATGTCCAATATTCCAAACCAGCTCTGAAGACGAGAATATGGAAGCTGACAGAAATAAATGTGAGCTGGCGGAAATAACAGCGGGACTCGTGGGCTGTGGAGTTATTGCTGTGGCAAGGGGGCCAGAGGCTGTCTGGAGAGCACCCCTATCGTTCAGCCACACTCAAGTACTCAAGCCCTCACATCCAAGTAGTGCTGTACAGTCAAAACTTTTCATAAGTTTGAAAGAGTCATGGACTGAATAAAAAGTAAATGATAAAAGTAAGATCAATTAAACAAGGATTGTAAAATAAAAATAGTCATCCTCTCAAAGGCATCCGTGAATTTGTGCAAGCATTCTGAAAGTAGATGCCGAAATAAAAATAAAAAAATAAAAAAAACAGACTGCGGTGTGCTAGAGCATGGAGCATTTTATCCTTGGATATGCAGTATATTACAATATTGAAAGTTACTTATTATGAATGTCAATTGTTAAATATTACATCTGATAAAAGTATGTAATATTAAATATTCTGTGCCATTTGAGCAACAATAAAAGTATAACCTTTAGATTTATTTCAATGCAAAGGAACAAAACAGGACATTCCAAGACAGGTTTACCTGAAATTAACTTGTTCTGCATTTATGATCAGTCCAGTCCCTGAGAACATGGACACCGGCAAAGTTAGTGATTTTATCGGAGAAAAAATGTAATACTGTATATGACCTCAAAAAGTAGATGTTCAGTTTTAAGAGAATTTACATCCAAATTGGGTGAATGGTGCAGGAAATGCAACATTTTTTACATGTGACTCACCTTTTTTAGTGACTTAAAATAATTTGAGAATTGGAGTTTCAGCTGTTCCGCTGAGTGAATTTGTTATCTGTCCCTGTTAAGCCCAAAGAGCTGTCACTGCCAGTGAAGCCAGCCATCAACTGGGCCAAAAATGAAACAAAAACAAAAAAACCCAGGAGAGACATAGCAAAAACATTATGAGTGGTGAAATCAACAATTTAGTAGATTCCAAAAAAAGAAAAAATGCCTTGGTGAATTCAGGAACACAATGGATAACACCTATGGTGGATGCCAAGACAATTATTTTCAAGCCAAAGAAAAACGCCCCCCCACAACAGTGTTCCAGGTGGTTGGCATATCTTTGTCAATGTCACCAATCAAGATTTCACCCTGAGTAAATACAACGGGTTTTCCACAGCATTTAAATTGTTGTTAAGCTTCTCAAACAGGAAGTTCTTGTGGCATTACCACCTGGTCTGCGAAGCATACATGTGCATGAATGGTTGCTTGTGGAACTGGATCCCTCGTCTTAATTGATGATGTGATTGCTGACAAGTTGCAGGATGCATGCTGAATTGCTCAGGGCTATCTTACCTTCTCAGCTCCAGCCAAATGGTTAAAAACCCATTGGATGGTGCTTCTCAGTGCAAATGGACAATGATCTGGAGCACACTGAGCTCACTTGCAATCACAGTGCAAAGACAAAAATTCTCATCAGCACCTGCTTAACTGGTCATTACCTGTTCTTATTTAGAAGCTTGATAGATCACACTGGGTTTAGAGTGCTTGAAAGTCTAAAAAAAAGATACTGAAACAAGATTTTTAAAAAATTAAAAAAATCTGTTGGGAATTTTTGGAGAAAATCCACTTTTTCATCGGCACCTAACTTGAAATTTTCAAATTGACATTTAAGGGTTTAAAAAACCTCTGTGCTTAGGTGATTTATTTCTGAAAGTCTCCTCTGCAGGGTTGTCAATCAAAAGAATGTGAAAAATGAGTAATAGTAGTCCATCTCCTTTCTTTAACCCTCACGTGGCAAAAAAGTTCTATTTAGCTAAATGTAATGCTTAGACGTGTGCGCTATTGTACTCTTTGACGGCTTGCTTTAAGCGCAAACCAAATAGTTTGTTGCTGCTATCCTTTATCTGATGCTGCTTCGAAAGCTTGCTCAGAATATCTAGCCAATCCACAACTATTGCACTTACAGAACTCATGCAAATGGTCTCTGATGATGTGGAATTTGGGTGTGATTGAGATGCCAAGTTTCGCATGGGCCTCGCAGAAGTCGGCAACATGGTCTTCCCATCCACTGTGTCCACAGCCTCAGTATATTCTGCTAAAACAGAGTCCACACAGCCTAAAAAAGGTGTCTTGCTCTTCAGAGTCTTTTGGACACCCTCTTTTGAGGCTACCTTGTATCTGTTTGGCCTTGAATCCATTGGCTTTCACCACTTGGCAAATCAAACAACCACAAGACTGAACTCTGGGGCTGATCCAATGCTGGCCTTCAATTACCTTTTCCAGTTGGTACAGACAGTTGAATTTTTGGTCAAGACTACCTTGCCTCATCTCATAAACCCTTGTTTTACAAGTGTCACAAAGTGATGTTGGTAAACAGCGGTCATGTGCGTCATACTGAGATATTATGTTATCCTTAATTGTTTTGATGAGGTGAACTTCACCCACAATGGAGAAACTCCCTTTACGAAAGCAAAGCAAACAAACTCTTGAGAGAGCTTCGCTGTGATCCATAATGGTAAGACATCAGTCATGGAAAGGCCTATCTTCCACATGCTCTGGCTTTTTTATATGTAATGTTATGCCACCTTTAAGCTGCATTAACTCCAAGGTAGGAATAATGATGAAAATAACATGGGCATTACTTCCACTCCAGCTGAGGTAATGAATAAAAAGGCCTATTATACATGATGTAATCAGCTGCCAATTGTTCCTACCACACAAAAGGAGAGTTTTGGACTATTGGACTAAAGCTGACCAACATTTTGAGCAACATGATGGGTTATATTCAGGGATTTAATATTTTCATATTTTTGACAATAAATTTGGGTACCATGGTAACCATTTTGTATTTTCACTAATCTGACCCTGTGGTATGATTATCTTATAAGTCAATCTATCGAAAAAAACACGATGGCTTGCAATTATTAACCCCTTTCTTAGGATTTTGCAATTCAAGATGACTGCCACATAAAAAATGGATTTTCTCCGAAAATTCCCAACAGATTTTTTTTATTTTTGCATTTTCTTTGTCTGCTCTATAAGACCTACAAAATGACACAGGTCTTGTTTCAGTATCTTTTTTCAGACTTTCAAGCACTTTAAACCCAGTGTGAGATGCGGGGATGAATGAATTTTTAAACCTGCAATTTAACCTGCAATGAGGGACTCTGAACCGCCTACTGGAGGGAAACAGGTCATACTCTGTATACAGAACATGAGATGCGTCGCTTGAAATTTTAATGGCCTGACGCAGCATAACCTGTTCGTAAATGCTCTTCAGGGATGAGTGCTTTTTAACACCAATAATCTTCCATGCCGTGTGAATTAAACGAAACAGTTTATTCTTTAACTGCACAGAAAGGTTACCAAACCAGACTGTCATGCCATATCTGATCAGGCTCTCTAAAACTACCTGATAAAATATTAACATAAATTTGGTGTTAACCCCATGAACTCTCAGACGATGTAAAAAAGGTATTTTTCAGAATTCAGAAATTACTTAGTTAGTGAGTTTTTACCCTTATAAGGTGTAAGGTTATGAGCTCGGATGTGAGAGCGGTTAGCTTATCATTGCAGTGTGAATGTTGTAGCTGTTTAATCAGCTCTTTATTTAATGCTTGGAGGACTTCGAAGAAAAATGGACAATATTATTAACTTTATTAAGGAGAAAAGGCATGTTTTGTGTTTGGAGAGGTTACTGGTGACCAATGATGTTCAACTGCACTGATATTGATAAATTCATGCGAAACTCAACCAGAAAATCATCAACCCCAAAAGTTAATTTGTGTTAAATATATGATTAATGTATGATTTGACAGTGAACCATTTTGATGGATCTCAGACTTTGGGGAGACACCTGGATAGCTGTCTAATTTGGCTCATAGCAAGCAGGTAATCTAGATGTTCAAGATGAATTGTACTTGTGGTCAAGAAGTTTATGATTCCAGAAGTGTATAGTTTTAAGCCCCAGCAGTTTTTCAATTGTCAGTATTATTTTTTTTGCTAAGTTTTTTGTTGTGTTTGCAGCTCCTTTTCTCCACCAAAATCATAAAAATTAACTGAAATACGATGGGAGTCTAAATGCTTCAAGTGTCTAGACTCAATTGAGCCAAAGTTTTTCTGCCTGTAAAGCTGCAATCTTGAATTATAAACCCTTAAATATTCCCCCCAGGAATCTGCGGAGAAAAAGTGTTGATTCCGCGGAGAACATTCCTGATTCTGCGGAGAGCAATTCTTGATTCCGCGGGCATTAAAAAAAACCTAAAATGACCAGTTATAAAGCAAATTTATGTAATAATGAAGCAAAACTTCTCTTATGAAATTATTTGCAACACCAAAACACTGCGAAACATTGAGGTTATAAAATAAGCAGCATCAATATTCTTTTTGTCCCTCTTGAGCAGATTTATTTGCATAACTTATACAGTGCAAAACATTTCACCAAACTATGGGTGAACGAGGCTTAGTAACTGAACAAGTGTCAAAGATCAAAGTAAAGATTTAAACAAAGTGTACACTATTCACTGTTTCCTCAGGATATTGTAAACGTTACTGCATACCATAGACTGTATAAAAAGATGGATGAAGCTACCGTGATGTCACCCACTGGTTCGAAGATGAAGAAGTGAATCGAAGATCCGGGGAGGAATGTGGCTCTGGATCTGACCGTATCGGACGAGGACCAGACGATATACGCCCCAGAAGCATATTCTGGCTTTATACTTTATTCTAGTTTATATGGGACCATAATTCACGAAAATGAATGTCATGATATATCGAAAGAGACCTGAAATTTGCTATAGCTAACATAAAATTATGTGAAAAATCATTATTTAAATTAAAAATCAGGTCAGAAAGTAGGATCATTTTCTCATGGACTTCTATTGCATTGAACTTCTTTCTGCAACCACTGACGTCGCAATCTGCTGGCCATTAAATAGAATGCCATTCTACGGTACATCCACATGGGCTTCTTTTTTCAAATCAGGGTGCAGCGTCCATCTTTTTATATAGTTTATGCGGCATACAGCAGAAAAAAATCAGTTTCCGTAACTGGCAGCACCAGCTGTGAGTCTTCGATCCCGTTTATCTGACCGCAAAATGTAGCGGCCGGGAAGAAAAATACATGTAAAATATAAAATTCTGCACCTCGCCCTATATTCCGCGGACTGCTTTGATTTCCGCGGAGGGCTTTGAAATCTGCGGTAAATTCCGCGATCGCGGAATCCTGAGGGGACTACTTAAATCAGGTAACACCTAAATAGCCAGATTTGGCTTCTGCGCAAAGGGGTTAAAAGATATGGCTGCCGCATATTAAATGCTGAACTAAAATCAACAAATAAAAGGCATGCTTATGTGGAAGACTCTTCTTAGTGCCTGTTAACAGAGTGAGTGATGGCTAGAATATATAAAAAAATAGCGCGTAATAAGAACTATGTACCAAAAAATTTAACAAAATTTAGAAAAATTGATAAAATAAAAGCACTGCTATCTAAAAAGGTTTGTTCTATGAGTCTATTATACTGTAAGTCGTAACAATACTGGTTGGGTACATTTTTTAATTTGATCAAGGCCAATGAAAATATGATTTTGAAAAGTTATTTTTTCCCTCATTTTCATTATAATAGATAATGGTGTCACAGAAGAAACCAGCACATCAGCCAAACAATCATTCCCACACTTGACGAGGGGAAGTTAAAAGACTGCATGCGCCTCTAACTAAGTGATCACGATTTGGAGAAAAAAAAAACCCAGAGGGGGAAAAAATTCAAGAAGAGGTGCACAAAATATATACCCAGGTGTTCAATTCTTAAATGAAAAAAAAAACATTATAAATGGAAGAAACAAAGGTATAATATTCATATGGGGAAATAAAATGTTAATACCTTTCCACAGAAGCCACTCTATTTAGTGCTTTATAATTCAAGACTGCAGCTTCATAGAGAGGGGGAATATGGCTCAACTGAGAGAAAAAACTTGCAGCATTTAGAATTCCATATTTCAGTTTATTTTCATGATTTCAGTCGAGAAAAGGGGCTATAAACATAAAAAATCTGAATTAACTTCAGCTTTGATATTTAAAAAAAATACTGACATTTGAAAAATGGCTGGGAGTTAAAACAAAACATTTCTGGGATCATAAACTCCAAGACCACATGTAGTCTTCATCTGAGCATGAAATTCTAAATGATCTGCTCTTCAGGAGCCAAATAATACAGCTCTCCAGGTGGCTCCTCAAACTCACAGAGCCTACAAAATGGCGCACTGTCAAATGATAAAATAATCATATTTTTAGCACAAATCACCTTTTGATTTGCATGAAATGCAATATGAATTGATTATTGAATTTAGCTAGAGTTTATCAACATAGGTGCAGCTGGACATCAATGGTCACCAGTAACCTCTCCAACCCAAAAACATGCTTTTTCTCCATGATAAAGTTAAGAATTTTGACCATTTTTCTTTGGAGGCCCACTAGCCCACTACTCAGGTGTACCATGCTGCTGAGACGAGACATACACCACTCCAAGCGCTGGAGGCGTCCACTTCTACAACACAGGGTTTCTCAGGGTCAGATAGTTTTAGAATTGGGGCTGTGATGGACAGCCGCCTCAAAGAATCAAAGGCGTGCTGTGCCTCTGGATTCCATGCCAGTCCCTTAGGCTTCCCCAAGAAAAGTGAAGTGAAAAGTGCAGTGACAGGTTGTGCAACCAGGCAGTAGAAGTTGGCGAATCCCAGGAAGTGACAAAGCTCCTTAATTGTGCGTGGGACTGGCCACTCTGCTACCACCTTCACCTCCTTTTGTTCCATAGCCACGGCCTCTGGTCCGATCATGTACCCCGGGAAGGGGTTCAATGGAAGACAAATTTTTATGCCTTGATGTAGAGCTGGTGTTCCAACAGTTGCTTCAGCACCTTCTTCACGTGTTGGACATGTTCCGAGTATGTAGGTGAGTAGACTAGGATATCATCTAATGGCATCTATCAAAGTGGCAGGCTAGATTAAAGGAATAAGTTCCAAGAAGCAGTGGGTTACAGTGATTTTATATAAAATATAATATATATATTTATATAAAATATATTTATATATATTTATATAAAATCACTGTAACCCAGTGCTTCAAGGGGCTTATTCCTTTTATAAAACGGTTACCCTACATATAGCCCATTAAATAAACACACAAGAAAAAAAATCGACAATTTATTGGTAATAATGCAACAATAAAATTGAGAACTTCTTCCACCAAGCAAGAACGAGTGGACAGAATGGTTGGCCAGCAACACAGATGCTAAGATTGCTTTTTCATCTAGCGCCATTATCATGTCACATCAGGCTATTTGGGCTCGCTAATGCAGATATACTATGAACGCAGGCTATTTTGAATGTCTCCTTCGGTCTCCCGAAGACCCTGTTAAAAATTTTGCGTTTGTTTCGGTTTCCGAGTTTCCTAGTTCTCAATTTGCGCCGATCGGCCAAATCATTACAACAGCAACGAGAGTAGGAAACGATTGACTTTTGTCCTCCACACTTGCCGGTACCCAGGAAAATAATGTTGAATTGTGCATTAGTTTGCTAGCCAGCTTGTCAACTAGCTAGCGTTCACTACAATGGATGTGGTAACCCTACACACAGCCCATAAAATAAACACACAAGAAAAAGTCAACAATTTATCGCTAATAGGCTACTGAAATAACAAGCAAGTTAGCAACATAGCTTGCAATACAAAAGTGAAATCGAACATTGTATTGCAATAGCTAGCTTGGTAGATAGCCAACTGGTTATCTGGTTTAAAGGCTAAACTTCGCGGAGACTGAAATAGCGAGCTTGAAGTCTTGAAACAAACGTAACCTAAGGAGTCAGCTGAGCGCAGAGCAGCTCGTTGCGCGCAGGGATATTTTGTACTGCGGCCTGCTACAGTGGGTTACAGTAATTTTATACCGTATGGAACGCGGCTCAGCCAATCACATTTAAGGATGGAAAGCGCCCGTTTTATAAAAATGAGTTGACCAACAGTTACGCTGAGGGTAAGGCTGGCATTTACGATGTAATTGCAGTATTCCGAGAATGGACTGTACAGTGGTTCCAAGACCATTGGCTACTGCTGTCTTGAGCCACTTTCTTTGGTGCAAGGGCAGTAAGGACAGCAAAATTCAGGCGTCTCGAGACCCTCATTCAGTGGTCTGGGCTCGTTGCCTGACGGAGCAGAACAGTTACTGCAATGGCAAGCCACTGCACTGAGCCAGTCCCCTAGTAAAGCAGGACAGTTACTGCACTCTTTGTTTAGTGGCCTGTGCAACAGGACAGTACAGTGCACAAAATGTTGCAGTCCCTGCTGTATCTCTTTGTGAATGTAATGATCATCGATTGCCGGGCCTGCAGAACTTACCATATTCCATATTTATAGCGTTGCTAGTTTAATGGCTAGCTAGATAACTAGCGACTCATTCAGTCATCTGTATTCAGAGACCTGCCTGTTGGTGGATTTTTTTTTACATTTACACTCTCCGATAATATGGTGCTGTTTTCACTCACCAGTCAGAACAGAGCTGATTTCACAGAAGGGAACCCCCTCAGATCAGCCTGCTCTTCAGCGGGTTAGGAATGACAGGAATCAAATGGCCAAGAAATCGAGGAATTTTTTTCAACTGCCCTTTGAGACATCCAAGAATGTTATAACTTGGGGGGAAAAAACAGCATATGTCCCTTTTAAGGTCAGTATTCATCATTTTACAATAAGAAAGAGACTTGGCGAATATGGCGCCTATGGGAAAGTTGCCAGGCGAAAACCACTGCTGACCAAAAAGAACACAAAGGCTTGTCTCACATTTGCCAAAAACATCGTGATGACTGAAAAATTCATGGCTGCAAAGTTTTCCTGAGTAATTTTGACCCCAGTGCAAATTGAAAGAGTACATGAAAGAAATATAAACGTACCCCGATAAGTGTATGAGTGATGGTAATGATGTTAAAGGACTTCTTTGTAAATGCAACACACTCTGTCTTCCCTCTAGATAGCTTAATCTCACAGTCATTTACAGTGTGGAAAACAGTAAATGAAATGAAAGAAGTACTTGGGGCTCAGGGAGGCTTTTATATATATATATATATATATATATATATATATATATATATTATATATATATATATATACCTTATATATATATATATATATATATATGTATACACATTATATATATATATATACACATACATTTTTTTGGGGGGGGCTAGTTGATAGAAAGGGTGGGAGACACCCACTACTGAAAATGTGTGATTAATGCTTCCTCTCAGCTTGTTTATCTGTCCTTGCATCACTTCATGCTCAGATGGAGCATATTCTCTTGGTGGTGGGCTGGATGCAGTTAACTGACTCTGATTCGTGCCTAAAGCCATCAGCATCACATTGCTTGGGATGTCAGTCTGAAAGAGCATCAAAGTGCATGGCCAGGGAGTGCTGTCATAAACAGTAATGGATATCATTTCAAAAAGTACAAGCCCCTGATTTTGGAATCCACCTTAGTAGTGGTGTTAGCCTAAACTGCTTACCTGCAATGCCTAACCACAGAACTGGCTGTGTGGTGAAGATCAATTGTAGCAGTGTATGACTTGTAAAGTGCTGGTTCTTGCACCAGATTAACTCTCATTCATTTGGAATATTTTTGGGAACGCTTTAGTTGGCAGATCATTGGTTGCTTCATGCTACTGATTAAGGAGTGATTTGGGGTTAAATGAAAAATGACACCAGGAAACAACTCAGAATTAATCTAAAGAGGTATATGTAATAACCACCAAAAAAGATACAAGCTGGCATTTTAATGTTAATGCAGTTGCCATGGTAACGGAGCAAGCTCATTAAATATGCAGAAAACTTCTGCCACCAATTCCTCTTTAACTCTATGATAGAATTCTGGTTCTCTTTCATCATTTAAAAGCCATTGCTTATCCAAATGTAATGACATAGCTAGTCTTAGCCCAATTTATCGGTTTTGTGATTTTGGGGCATTTTACTGAAATTTAGAAATTATTTTGCGCAGAATTTGATGAATATTCAAAGTATGTAATAGATAGGGAAATTTCGCCTATGTCATTGCATTTCTAATGAATTAAAGTACATGCAGCCCAAATTTCATTGATTTTCAATGATAGGTTAAAATGTTATGGCTGCCACAAACATGAGAAACATGGAAAAAGTAATTGAAAAGTTGAGTTCAGTTTTTAATCCTTGTAGCAATTATTGATTATTAGAGGTGGGTTATTTTAGAATATTTTAATTAAAAAAAAAACTTTTGGAAAGATAATCATTTAACCCCAGATCACCCCTTAAAAAAGTCTGACATCACTGCAGAAAGTGTCTGTCTTCAAATGCATTATCTTTTCATTAGACTTCTTATTTCTTCTGTTACAAATAGAAAATATTGATTTATCTTAAGTTACTATGTGCTTGACAAGTAAAAATTTCTTATATTTCTTAGCTTGTTGAATACTTCTTCATTGACTGCACTACTTTTCCAGCCACCTGCACGCGTTTTGTGCTTTGGTCTCCTCTAAATGACTCACTGTCTTGTCTTCCTCCCAGCACTCAAGTGTAATTCATGATGTACCTTGCTTCTTGTGTGGGTGTCCCATGTATCCAAGCTCATTTTTATTCTTGCAGAGTTGCTGGATTGTAACGCTTTGTAACACCTCTACAGCCTACTTGTCAGTTTATGTCCCAGTATTGAGCAAAGCTCTTCGTTTATCGCTCAAGTACCAATAAACCCACAGAGAAAAACACAATTACTCTTCGGAGTCTATTTAATAGGAACAAACTCCCAGGCTTTAATATCATTTTACAGGATTAGGACAATGTTGCTGTTAATCATCCATTCCAGTATGTTCCTCTTAGCCTGTTTATTAGGAACACCTCCCAAGCCTTCATTGGTCTGCAGAATTGGGACTGCATTCCTGCTAAGCTCTTTGTTCTTGTTATTACACAGTCCTGCCTCAGTGAGGGGAATTTATTCCCTTCCTTCTGCCCCAGGAAGGCAACTGGCCAGGCATAGACTGGCAGCATAAATTCAGTGCCTTAAAATCTCCTCGGCCATTACACCTTCCTGTTCTAATTCAGAATGTTAATGCATCTGTAAAAATTACCTGTCACTTGCCATGTGTGCTCAATTTCCTGTGAATGTGAAATTCACTGTAAATATCAAGAACTGTTGGTAAATGAAAGAATTTAGTTACTCAGATAATGTCGGCATTCATCAATCAACAGGGCTAGCAGGCATTGCCCTTCCTTTCAGGTAGCAAGCCAACTTAATAAAATACCAGGTCTTAACCAGCAGCAGATCATGACTGCTGATCGTTCCCCAAACCCTCAAGTTCATGCAGTACTGAGAGCTCTAATGGTTACCTATTAGCTAATTTTATAGGGAACAAAAAAGTCTAGCAGGCCATGTGTCACCTTTTCATATGGCACACTGTAGCTACTCTCTCACAAGAAACATTCCTCGATCTTGCCGAGAATCCTGCAGGATCTCCAGTTCTCCCTCTAGTGCTTGGCATTCCCCAACTGCTTTCATATTCCGAAGGATCTGGAGAACACTTCATTTGTAGCAGCTAAGACTGGAATATGCACATTTACAGGACATTCCTGAAATTCTGACGTTATTTTTGCAAGAAAATGTCTTTTCACCACAAGATACTGGCTCTAGGCCTCACACTAACATGTCCAAACTTGTATTGAACTTATCTTTGCAGCTTTTTTTTCTAATAAGACAAGAAAAAGTAGTTCCAATTAATGGCTACCATTCATCCTTTCACTTATTGCTAGTGGCAAGAGCTTATCCCAGCATGCATTGGACAAGGGCAGAACTATACCCCAGACACAGTACCATCTCAGGGCACAGATCTGCTTAATGGCTCTTGACTGTATGTGGGTTTTGGGTAAAACTTATAACATTGAATGGAAGAAACATGATTGTTTTCTATTCTGTATTTTTTCATTCTTGGTCAGTGCTAATGTATGGGACATGAACAGTTCACATGACATAAATAATTTAGATTTCTTCTTCTTTTTCTGACAAGTATGCTGTGATAAGGCCCACAGCATGGTAGGGTGCTAATGACACTCTTTGCTCTTCAGCTGCCACATTACTTTTACAAACCCTGCAGAAATGCCTAAACCCCCACCCATGCTATGCTAGACCCACCTAAGTTACAGATCCCATCAAAGCCATGCAGTGATTCATCTGTAATTAAAGTGCAATTAGCAAGGTAGCCCAAAATAATCTGTTGGTCACTTCAACTTTGCCCCAAAGGGTGTTTTTGACACACAGCGTCACTGAGCACAGCAAATGAGGCGCCTCACCATGCCGTCGTCCTCATTATTGTGATTTTTCTTTAGCTGGCTGTAAACAGAGCTAGAACATACCCCATCTCTGCTGCTGTCCTCAGGAATCATCATAAAAAAGCCATTCTACTTTAACACTTAACGTAGTAAGTGTTAGTACTGTATAACAGCACACTAAGCTCCAGTAGAGTCCACAGTGCGTTTACATATTGTAATGAGAATGATTCTCAACAGGTGAAATATGAAATGATGATTCTCATCAGATGAAATTATGATTCTCATGGTTTTCAGGACCAACTGCTTAGCCTTAGGGGGGGATCTGCCCCCTGCCTCTTGCTATGTGGGAGATCTCAACTTTTAAGCATATACATTCTATTTTTACACTTCTGATTTCGTCATTTCACATTTTTGGGGCTAATGATTTAACACTCTAAGTTAATAATTTGGGATACCCCACATGTGATTATGTTAAAAAAAATGCAAATATGCGTTGTCTCTGTACAGATTTAAAACTCAATATATTTCCAAAATACATCTGTTGCCGTCCTCTTTCTAGCAGTTAAAACTAATGGACAAACTTCAAGGCAAGTTGCGCGGCTAATACGTCACAAATGTCACAAGGTAAGCAGAGGTAATCATTGTTAGCTCTATTGATTGGAGATCAAAAGTGTTTTCACAATGAGTGCACAGTTAACTCATGTAAATATATTTATTACCAGGGAATTTCATAGCCACAACCACAACTAGAATAAATCAGGTATTTAGATGCTTGAGAATGTAACATTACGTTTCAAAGAAAATGCATGGTCTGAGAAGAGTCGCCTGAAACTATGGATGAAATTATTGAGTCCTGCATGTTGCTTGAGGTAAGCGACACATTGTAACATTAGTCCTTCTGATTTCTAGTCTAGCATATCAAAAGCAACATCTTGAATATTACACCATTAAGTCACAGATAGCTACCAAAAATAGCCAAGCGTAGCCAATGTCAATTGCATTGTTTAGATGCAGTTGGAGCAGATAATGTTGATATTACAGAGACAGCAAATACCAAGTTTTTCTCTGGTTTTGGTCGCGTTTCTATTCCAGTGCATGTTTGAAGTCAAAGATGAGAAAAGATAAGGAGTTCCATTTTTTTATTAACAAGCATGAATCATTAAAAGTAAACTGGACTTCTTCTGTCTTTGCTGTTATGTGTTTCCAAATCACTCCAATTTGCAAAGATCACGTGACCCAATCAGCCTTTCATTTATGTACATCCTAAGATGCACAACTTTGCGACCACACCTCTCAGTCAATCCTGTTACATGGACATTCCTGACAAAATTTATTCATCAGGAAATATTGCATGTTATTTGAGCATTTGCATTTGCAAAGGGTCCGGAGATCATCAACAGATATGTGGAAACAAGAGAAGAAAAAGTGCCAAACATATTGACCCTGAGACAAAGGCACAGAGGATATATAGTGTCCTAGCAGCAATGCAAAGTCCCTGAGAGGCATGGCCACATGAGAGATCAAGATAAGACGGATGGACGGATGACAAAAGCGCTGATGACGCACTGCCATTTACTTTTACTCTTCTCTCCTCTCCCGCATACTCTGTCCACTTCCCTGCCCTCCTCAGCTAATTATCCAGAATTAGCATCTTCCTTCACACCAGTGGTGTCAGCCTGCCTTAGCCTTATCTGTCAGCTTCAATGACAGGGTGCTAAACTCATGACAGCTGACGAACTGTGTGCCAGCTGACATTAATTGCAACTAAATTGCAAGCAGATCTGACAATATGAAAAAGTCCTGCATCTCGTCTGGGCATTCTGATAAGTACATTGTAAATGTATCAGGGTTTTCAGTACCATTAGTTATTTGTGGGTTGGTGTCACACCTTTTCTTCCCTGGAGTCATGGGACTGTCCCTCCCTAAAATGTAGATGGCAGGGTGAGAAGGCCAAGTGTGGTGGAACAGGTGGGTGTGAGGCTTATAAAACACAGACCCCATTCCTTGGGGTATGTTGCCTCTCATCTCCCTCAGCAGGGCTTGGATCTACTGACATTTTTGGGCATGTGGAAATATGCAGGGGATGAGTCTGGCTCAATACATACAGTGCTGTGAAAAAGTATTTGCCCCCTTCCAGATTTCTTTTTTTTTTTTCGTATTTGCCACACTGAAATGTTTCAGATCATCAAACAAATTTTAATATTTGACGACGATAACCCAAGGTTATACAAAATGCAATTTTTAAATGATGATTTCATTTATTGAGGGAAAAAGCTATCCAAACCTATCAGGCCCTGTGTGAAAAAGTAATTGCCCCCTAAACCTGAATAAATAACTTATCGTGCAACCCTCGGCGACGACCACTGCAATCAAGTGTTTGCGATAACTGGCAATTAGTCTTTCACATCCCTGTGGAGGAATTTTGGCCCACTCTTCTTTGCAGGATAGTTTTCATTCAGCCACATTGGGGGGTTTTTGAGCATGAACGGCCTGTTTAAGGCCTGTTTGTTCACAAAAAGAAGGGGATATTCAAATTTGAATAACTGTGGAAAGCACCTGAATTTCGAGGTGCGTGAGATTTTTGAGTATGTTTGTGGTTAGCCGTTGGCGCATTTCAGTACATATCCCATAAACTGCTGGATTTCAAAGTTTTCAGAAACGGAGCGCCCAAACCCACCTGGGGGTGTCTGCAAAACGTATGCCTTCAGGATGTAATTGCTGTCATGCACATGCTTTTTGTGCAAATATATCTATAAAAGCAGGGTTACAACCACACCCATCCATCATTTCACCACTTTTCATGATGAGAAGACTCCGGGAAGATATATTGCAGGCCATAGGGATACTCCAGGCCGAAAGAACATAGGCGTGCACAGCAATACAGCTGCTTGTCTTGCAGTCCGCCATTAGTCGATTGTGGGCACGCTATGCTTGCATCAGTGGAGCTCAGGACAGAACTCAAAGAGGGTGTCCAAGATGCACAACCAGGTAAGATGACCACCAGATTGTCAATTGAACCCTGTGTGACAGGCGCCTGAATGCAACACAGCTACAATTAGGGCAACTACAAGCTAAGGGAAACCTCATCTCAACTGACACAAAACTGTGTGCATGCTGCCAAACTGTAAGCCAGGGAGCCATACATCCCGTTGCCCCTCTCAGACTGTCAGCGGCAGGCAAGGAGACAGTGGTGTCAAAGGAGCAGTGCCCAATGAGTCACGGTTCAATCTGGACTTCAGTGATGGTCGTGCTCATCAGCAAGCCGCTATGATTCCATATGATCGGCATGGGAAAGGATCAGTAATGCTGTGGGGTTGGGTCACTATGACAGGCAGGACTGACCTCCACATCTGCCATGGGAGTCATAGGTGTGAACTACCCTGACAAAATCATCATTCCACATCTGCTTCTGTTTGCACGTTGTCCTGGACCTGGATTCATCTATCAAGATGATAAAGCCAGAGCTCATCGTGCCCGTATAGTCCATCTCCAAAGGCACCAAAAGGCACCATCTCCAAAGGCACCAAATTCAAACCTTGCCCTACCCTGCAATGTCCCTCAGACCTCTCCCCCATAGAACACATATGGGATATATTGGAACGACATGTACAATGGCAGCACCCACTATGTCAGGACTTGGTACAGCTGGCTGTGGCACCCCAGAAGGAGTGGCAGAGAATTCCCAAAGCAGACATTGGTCGTCTCATTAGGAGTATGCGGCATCTATGTGATGCCTATTTGGACGCTACTGGCGAACCAACTCGTTACTGTACACAGTGTGACTTTAGGGGTACCACCCCATGTAACATTTTGTACCTCCATAAAAAAATTCTCAATAACATAAGTTATAAGTTGTTTAAGGCCTGTAAGTGATGATAAAGTGTCATGAACTTCCTCTTGAATTGCTTGCCAAATAAATGGCATAGTTTCGAAATTCAAAATAAACATTTTCAGAGTTATCTGTCTTTTCTTTTCAGTATCCCTAACTTTTTGTGAGCAGTAGATTTTATGGACCTGAGGTAGGAGGAATATATTGGGAGAGGTCAGCATAAAGCCAGCGTCATTGTTTCCAACGAGCCATCTGTCATACTGTGATGATCTTGATGTAACAGTTTACTTATTAATATCGGACAGTGTACCCAGTCAACAATGGCTATTCAGTCAGAAAGCTGGTTGCAGCGCTCTTCTATCCCCCGATCAAGACAAATGTCTTACCTGCCTCATACAAGATTCTATTTCTCTACATCAAAACAGATTCTCACAATAGCTCTCACATATGCATTGGAAAAGTGAGGTCAAAAGAACCAAACCCAGCGATGGGAAGTGTGATAACGTTGGGCATCCCAGAGGATAACAGTTGAAAAACTTCTGGCTTTTCTGTGGAAATGGGCACCCATGTCATTGCTCGCTGTTCAGCAGAGGACTAATCTTCCAGCTCTCATGAAAGGACAGGGTCCAGCGCCAGGCTTTTCTTCTGCCTTCTTTTTGCAGCACAAAAGTAAAAGGAGTTGGAAATGTTCTCCCAGCTCTTTTCTTCTGGCCTCAGGCCACTGGTCTGTGGAAAATGGCAATTTTAAAAATTGTTACGTTACTCAAGCGGTTGCTTTATCAACAAGTAGGACCATTTCTCTCATCTACTTCAGGGGGCTGTAGTAGAGGGCCTGCCCCCCCAAAAAGAAAAACAATGTGAGGGGAATGGCAAGAAAAGAGGAGAAGAAAGAAGCTGAAAAGACAGCTGTTAGGGAGGTTAGCTGGAGGTTTCCTGCCATTAACTCCAAGCTATGCCGACGCCCCTACTTGAGGCACATAAGAGCCGGAGGAGCCTAGTCTTGAGATAAAAAGGGGTACCCAAGGCTTGATCTAGTGGGCCAACTATTTAAAAGCAGGGCCACAATGACTTTGAGAACACAGGAGAATTTGGGGCCATGGAGGAGGACTGTTGGGCTTGGATTGTGGGGGGTTAGGGGCTCTGTGGAAGGACTCCCTTTCAAAGGCAGAATAAACAAGGAAATGAGTCAGTAATCATTTCCAGAAATTACCTTCCGTCCTCCCCCTCTTCTCAACAGACACTCAGCCCCCCATTCATTAGGGATTCTGGGCTGATTAAAGCGTTTCAGCATTAGGGCTCGGCCCAGTTACAAGCTAATAGTTTCTAGGAGAGGAGGAGGTTGGAGGGGAGTACAAGAGTGGGGGAGGAGGGGGTCTGGGATGGAAGGCATTGAGGGGGCCTCTCCTCTTCCCCTAAGGTCCAAATACGACATAACATGCCTGCCTTATGCAGTGGTTCGTATATTATTCTCCATGCTGGAACAGGCAGAGAGAGTGACTCTTGATTCATGAGCTTGGCTGCTTTGTAAAACGTCCCCGGCTTCCAATTATAAGCCAGGTCGTCATTCATTAAGGGCAGGGGTAGTTGCTTGTGGTGAGTCTAATGACAACACAATTCCATATCTGCCTTCCTTTGTCAGTGTTTTCATGCTTTCTCAGTTGCTCACAGGTTTAGAGAACAGACTGTCTCATAGTTCCTTCCCTCCATAGTTCAATTTTCCAAAATTCCTTCGGCCTTTCTCTGTGAATTTAGTTCTCATCGCGGACAATTGAACTCTCTAAATAAGCCATCCAGAAATTTACATGAACACAAATGTATTGGTCGTGACAATATATATTTTTTTTAATTAAGAAATTAAAGAAACATATTGCAATGTTAAAATAATGGAGAACTTCCATAACAGTGTGCATTGCAAGAAGGATTCAGTCTTTTAAAACAAATATTATCAAACTTGGCATGTTTGATTTTTTTAGATGCAGAATTGTCCCTTACCCTGGAAGAGGGCAAGGTTAATGTTTTTAACTTTGAAAGTGCAACCATTTATGAAATCTGACATTTCAGGCGCATTTACTTAAATTTATCATGAATGACCACCAAAGACTATTGTCTCCCTTCATAAATGATTTGTTGCCGTTTTTGTCTTTATAGATTGTGACACTATTTCGGGTGATTTAATGCATTCTGGGTTTCAGTCTTCCTTCCGTTCTCATTTGCTAATTTCCCCTTGCTTTTCTGTATTACTAACCCCTACTAACAGTTTGTTGTTTTCCTATTATTTTCTAATCAAAACTAACATTGTATATTTGACTAACGTACTAATGAACACCCGGGATTGTACAGCTGCACTTACTAATTGACTAACGACCTCTTTGCATTCGCCCTGCTCTAATCTCCGCCTCTTGCTTTCGTTTAACTTGCTTCGGTATGTTTCCTGCAGACTCTCTGCATTTATCTCATCTGTCCTGCTTCTCACTCTATGCACTTAGGAGTCTTTTATTCAGTTTCTTCATCCCGTCTTTGGGAGAGTCTTGTGATCCTCGTCCGTGTGTTAATGTTTTTCTGTTTCATGTAATTAGGTTTCCACCCCTTGTTAATTATATTAATTTTCAGCTCCTGTGTTGTCCGTGCCCCCTCCCTCTATATGTTCCCGGCTCAGCTGTGCAAGTCAGATCTGAACACATTCTGTTCGCCCTCACTCTGTTCATGCTAATCCCCCTCGTCTTCATGCCACATCTCATCACTCTTCGCTTCTCTCCTCACTCCCCTCATTTCCAGTGTGTTGCTTCCGAGTGTCCCTATTCCGTCCGGAGTCTGCCCCCCTGCCTGCTGTATTCCCGAGAATGCCCTGTCTGAGTCTGTCCCCCTGCCTGCTGAGTTTCCCGAACCTGCCCTCTGCCAGCTGTGCCACGCGAGTTTGCCATCTACCAGCTGTGCCTGTCGCCTGAGTCCCGAGTCTGCCCTCCGCCTGCTGTGTTCCCGAGCCTGCCCTGTCCGAGTCTGCCCCCCTGCCTGCTGTGTTTCCCGAGCCTGCCCTCTGCCAGCTGTGCCACGCAAGTTTGCCATCTGCCAGCTGTGCCCGTTGCCTGAGTCCTGAGTCTGCCTTCCGCCTGCTGTGTTCCCGAGCCTGCCCCGTCCGAGTCTGCCCCCTGCCTGCTGTGTTTCCTGAGTCTCCTGGTGTTCCCGAGTCTGCCCCTTAGTCTTCCCGAGTTCCCGAGTCTGCCCCCTAGCGTTCCCGAGTGTCCGAGTCTGCCCCCTAGCGTTCCCGAGTTCCAGAGGGTTTTGATTTATTTTCCATTCCTGAGTTTCTCCCCCTTTCAGTGCGGGTGCACGGTGGATATTTTGGCCTGTGTGCCACGTTTTTTCCCCTTCCAAGGTTTTTAGTTTTATTATTAAATTATTTGGTTATCCCTGCACATGGCGTCTCTCTCCCCCTTGTTTCCGAGTCCGAGTTCCATGTTTTCTTCGTGTTTTTCCCTCAAAACCTTAACAAAATCTACAATTGTGTATGCAACCAATGAAGTCAATTAGCTGGGATCACTGAAAAATAAACCTGCATACCCACTGGCCCTGCAGCACCACCCCTGGTCTAGCCCCTATGTACTCTCACGTCTCAAACTGATATTTCAAGTTACCAAACCCTGGCCTGGAACGGCGGATTCTGAGTGTGCCTGTCAGTTTCAGTCTCTCAAACTGTGGAGTGGATTTCAATCAGTTCCTCGTCTCGAGTCTTGCACATTCACAGAACTGACAAAATCCCTGTAAATACACCCCATTTTGGCACATCCCTGACTTCTTACTCAACAAATTTACAAATTACAAATCAACAAATCATTTACATTCAGCTCATGGAAAGAGCAATATCACAAAACTTCACCATATCTTTCAGGATAACACTTGCATTACTTTTCAGAACCTGGTCCGGTAGTATCAGTGAAACAGGACATTCAATACCTCCAAATAAAATCTGCATTAAGTTCTAAAACATTGTTGAAAACTTCCTTCCCCTAATGGAAGAAATTCATAAACTAATTTCCATCACAGAGACAAGTAGTATATCACTCACAAGAAACCAATAAGAAAAAAATTTATCAATTTCACCCGATAGATACTTCTGGGGCGTGTACTACGAAGCGATTTCAACATACCCAGGGTGTCTTCCTCTTACCTGGCTGCACTTAACCTAGCAATTACGATCACGCTAAGCCTGGGGTGTCCAATCTTACCCAGAAGGGCCGGTATGGGTGCTGGTTTTTGTTAGAGCTCAACACTAACACACCTTATTCTACCCAACAAGGTCCTGATAGAAACCCCTGATTGATTAGTTAGTGGAATCAGGTGCAGCAGCACTGCTGGCGTGGACAAAAACCTGCATCCACACTGCCCCTTTACGGATAAGATTGGACACCCTTGCGCTTGGCAAGTGACCCAGGTTTTTGCAATCTAGGCATGTGTGCACTCACATAAAAGGGGTGGTGTTTGAAGCATCTCGTCCTGAGATCTGGAAAACATTTTTCGGGGTGACGTTTATTTCTTAATGATTTTCTTGGAGTTACAGGTACAAAAAATAAACTGCAAAGAAAAGGAGGAGACTTTTTTTTATTTTTAACATGTCCCTTGTAGTGGACAACAGGACTTCCTACATACAAAGACATAGAATATTACATGCATTAAAATTTCACAGAAAAGATTAAAAAAAAACATCCTTGAAGACTTGAAAGACTTGAGTAGACTTGAAATCTACTCTATCTACTGGTTATTTTAACAGTAAATGGAGCCCTGCAAAAATTTAACTGTGGTTTACACTTAAAGGGTCTACAGGGTAAAAATGTAATTTTTTTTTAGAAAATATCAATATTTTAGATTTTTACATAAAATAAACAAAGGAATACAGTAAGATGCCAGTAAACACCAAGAATCTATGTTTTTCCTCTGCCTCAATTGTTACTTGTTGTCTGTAAATGCCAAGTACCGAAAATGACAATTTTGACTGATTTTCAACCTAGTGGCATTCATAAAATATTTTATATTCATCTGATTGACTTGAAATTTGGATTGAAGTTGTATGTGTTTGAGTACAATGAAATCATGTACACTGAACAAAAATATAAACGCACCACCAGATATTTTGTGAATTTTATTACGTATGGGATAATGTGAACCTCAGCAAATTTTACGACATGATAAAGACATCTATACTGATCATATTGATGTCCGTTACACCTTGATACATGCACAATCAAAAGTTTGGCAACAGTTTCAACAGGGCAGGGGTGGATACCATAAATTTCACATTTTAGTATGTGAGTATACGTGAGTATGTGAGTTTTAGTATTTTAGTATGTCCGCCACACGCATCTCTCAACGCGACACATCTCCTACACATGGAGTTTACCAGAGTGTCTATGGTGGCCTGTGGAATGTTGTTCCACTCCTCCAGGAGCGCTATCCGGAGTTGTCAGACATTACGTGGGACTGGAACACGGTCCCGGATACGCCGATCCAGAGCATCCCAAACGTGTTCTATGGGCGACATGGCGGGCGAATATGCGGGCCCGTCCAGCACCTGAACTTTCTGAGCTGTGAGGAACTGGCGTTATCATGCTGGAACGTGACATTATGCTGTTGGACAAACGGTACTACAGTTGGAGCGAGGATCTCATCACGGTACCTTTGGGCGTTCAAGTTGCCATCGATGAAATGCAATGGAGTTCTCTGTCTGTGTGCAATCCCTGCCCACACCATGACACCGCCGTCTCTCCGGGCGACATTTGTGTCAGCAAACCGTTCACCGACACGGCACCACACACGACGTCTCTCATCCGCGTGATACAAGTTGAATCTCAATTCATCTGTGAACAGCACATTTCTCCATTGTGCCAAGGGCCACCGGAAGTGTGCGTTAGCCCATGCGAGACGATTCCGGCGGCGTACGTCTGTGAGGTCCAGCCCACGGTGAGGGCATCGAGCATGCAATTCTGCTTCTCGGAGGCGGTTGCGAACTGTTTGAGCAGAGATTTGTGTATTGTTCAGACCGACTGTCTCATCGGCCGTGCGTGTCACTGGTCTGAAACGTTCATGCAAATGCACCAGCCGGATGTGACGATCCTGAGCAGGGGTGGTCACACGTGGACGACGCCAATGAGGCCTGTTCGCAGTGTTTCCGGTCTGTCGGAAACGCTGTCGTAGACGAACTATGGTACTGTAGTGAACATTCAGCTGTGCAGCGACCCCTCTGATGGACATTCCACCATTCAGCATGCCAATGGCACGCTCCCGCATAATTTGAGACATCTGAGGCATGGCTGCGTCTGACAAAATCCAACATTTTGGTGTGGCCTTTTATAGTCCCCGGCCCAAGGTTTGTCTGAGTACTGCTCATTCTGTCTGAGCAGTGTCTGGGTACACCGCACTCGTTTACTCATACCAATCATTACACCGGTGAAAAAAATACTCAATGTCTGAGCTGAACTCAAATTTTAGACATCAATCAATGGAAACATTCCTTTTGCAAATGAAAACAAATATTTGGTATTTCATAACGGCATTCTTGAAAAGGTGCCAATATTCCAAGTGGTGCGTTTATATTTTTGTTCAGTGTAGGATTTTCAAGATAGATGCATCCCTAGGGGGTTAATTTTGAAAATGAAGCAAGTTGATCATTGCAATTTTTGTTATGGTTACACTACAGAACTCATTAAATATTCATAAAATGTTCCAAACACAAAAATGCTATGTCATTTCATAGAACTATCTTAAACCTTTCATGTGATACTCATTTGAGTAAAATCTGACTGTGGGTTATTGAAATGTCAGTGCCACTAAATATTTTCATATTTTTTCATTAAAGTGCCGTTTTCATGGCAATCATGTAAATTTTTATCAAAATACTACATTTTATGTGCTTATCATGTTAACTATGTTTATTTCTTAGTTTTTACATTATTTATGTACTCTGGACCACTCCCAAAGTGGAGGAGAGTATTTGGTGGAACGATGGATAAGGGATCGGGGGGAAGGGGACATGGTCTGTGATTGTGCGAACATTGGGAGCCCCAGGTGGCGAGACTCGGGGTGGGGCTCGCACCTCTCGTCAAAGTCCGTGTAGGCTCCTAAGCCCCCCGGGGTCCCATGTGGTGGCTGTTTCTTGAGTCTTTCTTGGAGAGAGGAAGGGAGGGAGGGACGTAGAATCAAGACGAGCGAGGATTGTGGGAATGAAGGTGGTATACTGTAGTTACAGTTGTGCAATTGATTAAATTGATGTGATGCTGAGATATATTCGTATGGCATGTAGAACAATTTTAGCCTTATTATTTCAGCTGCAACCCCAGCGGAGTAAAATGAACAAAGGGGTTTTGGCGATCTCTGAAAATTCACTCTCTCCCATGAGCTCATCTCACTATAAGTGCACCAAGGTCTGCACGATCATCTAGGAATGGGCAGGCCCTTTTCTAAGAGAAGTGGTTGGTCAGTAGACGGTGCTTTACACCTACTGATCAATTACCTCAACCTTAACCTGCTCCGGAGGAGGTTAAACGCTCAGCATACATTAACATGGTGATGTACCCCGGTAAAAAGTGCACTGGCTTCATAATATTGAAAACCCTGGGTTAACCCTGAAGTTGCCTCGCTAAACCCCAATCCTGCTTAGTAATACAGGCCCTTGGTCCCAGATCTGCAGGAATACCTCCTCAATGACTAACAATACTAACCTACAACCATACAAAGTAAAGTAATCCACCGGGCACATATTACTCAGCACAAAATGTTTAAAATGGGATTCACAGACTCAGACACTTGTTCACAATGCACACTGAACACGAATGATAACTACCTACACTCCACCTGGCTCTGTACCCTAGTTCACCATTACTGGAAAGAAATGACAGACTATCACCCATTAGGAGTTGTAGCATTCCTCATCCCATCACTCTGTTTAGTTGGCGACCTCTCTACTATCAACTCGCCCATCAACAATACTAAATCCATCCTCATTGGCTCAATTATCGCCTTAACTATACTAGTATCACGCAAAGGCTGAACCTCTTCAAAAACTAGATATGCATTGAAATTATGTCAGTGGGACTTCAACCCCCGTACTCTGATAACATTTGGTCTCATGAAATCGGCCTGTAAACAGTAAAGTGAATGCAATTGCTGACTCACTCACACACTTGCTCAGTCACTCACGTCCATTTCACCCCAATACTCAAACACACACTTGTCATATGTGTGTACTGTTATCACCTGAATAAATCTTCCCTGTAATTATGTACACTCCTCCTCACCTATCTGTAATTGTTTCATTCATCTCCTCCGTATGCCTCTGCATCTTGTCCTGTCCATGCTTTGTTATGTTGGTCCATTTGTTTCTTAAGGTAGAATACTGCTATTAAGCACGAAAATCTTTATTTCATAACTTACATCAAATTGCTTTATTGATATGAGAAGCAAACATTCAAATTAGCAGGCATGGAGGTGATTTGCATAAGTTATACAAATTAGGTGCCCAAGATGGCGTGTCGCAAAGGGGCATATCATGACAATATCAAAACACCACACCTCAGTAACTAACAGACACATCAACTTCTTATTTTGCACACAGGTTGCCTGATCCAGCATCTATGGGCTGAACCTCTTAAAGTTGGATACTTTAAGAAATGCAAAGGTTCCTTCAAATTTTGCTCTTGACTTGAAAATTCTCTACCACATTATATATTCCCCTGAAATTAAAAAAAGTGCCAAAAGGGCCATATTTTTTAGGCTCAGGACAACCATTATGCTCTAAACTATTTATGTTCCAAACTTCATTAAAATCGGACTATCGGTTTTTGAGAAATGGCACGTGAAAAATGTGGAAATGGTAATGGTATTTTTATAGCAGTAATCTACCATAAGTTTGTCTTATCAATGCCTGTTTATAACTGTTTGTTTTTTTTTTCTCTCTCTACCTGTAAGTTTTCCCTTGTATATATCAATGTCAGCTCCCCATTTGATTGTATTATTAGCCTATTGTTTTCCACTGTTTTATTATCATTGTTATAAATATATTTTTTTATTGTAATTACTTTGCTTTGTTATGGCCCTTCCTCAAAGAGGTTTCACCATTATGTTTTTGCATGACATTTATAGTGAAAAATAAAGTTGTCTTCCAAAGGGGTGGGGAGGGAGAGCAAAAACAAAAAAGAGGATCATAAGGTGCCAATTATCTCTACTGCAGAATCCGAGTCAATTTCTTGGCTTGACTTCATTACAAGTAATTATATATTTCAATATTTAGTCATATTCCTTTAATCTCTTCTGTGATGCTCAGTTAAAATGGCCCGAAGTCAAGAATTGAAGTCAAACAGGAGGGTGTTTCAGAATCACTCATCACAAACAGGTGCACTAGGTGCTCGGCTCTGAATGAAACAGATCAACATTCTGGCAAGGAGAAGACTGCAGGGAGGACTGTAGATATATGTGTCTTTTCACAATGCTGGGTAACAAACCTGTGACACAAAAATGGGAATTTCAAAATCATTCAAGGAGCAGAATAATGACTTTATTTGATTCTACACTTGTATAAGACTGGCATATAACGGCAAGAAAATAGTCAGTCCATAGCAAGTATGATAAAATGGCATCAGAATAATAGATACAGAATACAAGATCCTGTCGAAGTATTCCAAAGGAAAATTCTTTGATATTTTCAAAACGGGTTAAAATACATGTTCATTTCAAAGCCCAAATTCGACTTTTCGTACTGTCATTTTATAGGTTTCATAGGATATGTTATATATAATTACCGTTTTATACATAACACAATTGGTATGGAACCTGCGCAGGCTCATTTTATATACTGCGTCTGTGTGTCTGTGTGTAAATCTCTGAATGAACTCGGTGCATTTTATGAAGTTAGCAGTGTTGCTCTATTTTCTTTTCATTTACAAGCATGCATTTTAAAAACTGCAATGTATCAGTCTTTTTTTAATGAAATTTAATGGTTTGGACTTCTGCAGTAACTTGAGCGGTGAGATTTGTTTCATTGTCTCGTGTGGCACTTCAGCTTGTATAGTGGATCATTTGCGTTCTGCACCACCTGTCCAAAAGTAGTTGCTGTTTGGATTCAAATAAACAAATACTACGATCAGATCATTATTGCAGCGATTGAAAGCCTATGTTTCAGCTGGCAACAATTATTTTAACCCTGATGGATTTAGTGCACAACTTCTCATTTATTTAAAAAGTCATGTCGGAAGATTCAGAGAGGGCAAATTATAGGCCCTTGCCATCATTAATTAAAAGTTATCATAAATTTTATTTAAAAAATACAAATAACGATGGGTAAGGACCATTTTTTAAGATGAGGAAATGCATCATATATTATGGAAACCTTTTAAAGAAGTGCAGTTTGTTTCTGGAATGACCTGTGAACATTCTGCTTTATTTTTTGAAGATATCCTACAAACCCATACGTAGTCATGATGCACAATCTAATTGTCATAAAACAACAAACAATCGAAACTGATTCAAACTGTTTTATGAGGAGCTGCTATTTGTGGTCCAGAATAAATATGGATTACAGAGCAAAAATGGACACAAATCAGAGACGTGCAGTCAGGGGGGGCAGTGACTTCACCTTTTTATCATAAGAACTTTCAACCAGTTTCCACTTCAAGACAGCGGCGCTTCTGGATCGTGTTCACATATTGCTGCATCTTCTTTGCATTATACAGCTTTAGCTTGCGTTTGTAGATTGTGCAGCAAACTGTGTTCACAGAAAATGACTTCTTGAAGTGTTCCTGAGCCCATGCAGTGTATTCCAACGCAGGATCATGCCTGTTTTTAGTGCCGTGCTGCCAGAGGACCTGAGGATCACAAACATCCAATATTTGTCTTCGGACTTGTCCCTTCCGCACCAAGATTTCTCCAGATTCTCTGAATCTTTGGATGATATTATGTACTGCACATTCAAAGTCTTCAAAATTTTACATTGAGGAACATTTTTAGATGCAGTTTATGGCAGATTGGTGAATCTCTGACCATCTTTACTGCTTAGAGACTCTGCCTCTCTAAAATGCTCTATTTATACCCAGTCATTTTACTGACCTGTTGCCAATTAGCCTAATTAGTTGCAAAATGTTCATTCAGCTGTTTTTTATTTGTACATAATAATCATAATAATGCATCAGTTTTATATAGCGCTTTTCTGGGCACTCAAAGATGCTTCGTAATGGATACGTTATTCATTCACTCACACCTTCACACTCTGATGGTGGTAAACTATGTTTATTTGTAGCCACAGCTGCCCTGGGGCAGGCTGATGGAAGCGTGGCTGCCAGTATGCGCCTACGGCCCCTCCAACCACCACCAAACATTCACACACAGCCATACAGGGCCTGTTAGGGGAAGTTTTATGGTTCTGTTACTTATTCTGAAAGCACAGTAGGCCTGTAATTTAGAAGATAAAAAAAATAAGTTACAATTAATTAACCCCTTTGCACAGAATACAAATAATACCAAAATCTTCCTTTTATGCATGAGTCAATTTAGACTTTATAACTCATTTTTTGTGTCATAGAGACTGTGGAAAATTATTCCTATGAAGCAAGACATTTGAAAATTCAATTACAGAATTATTTAGGAAATTACGGACGCCGGCATGTACATCTGCGCAAAGGGGTAAATAGGTGCATTTGGTGCCAGAGACTTATTTATTGTATTTCACTGTAAATTCTGAAATATTTGGCACCACCCTCTAGTGTTTTCGATTTAATGTCTTTTTGTGATTTCATTATTTTTATTTTGAATTCACATAACGGGTGCATTTTACCTTATTTATGTGTTTATAAATGTTTATAAAAGTTCTGAACGCATGTACAATAAAATTTTGTGTGCGTATTGTTTTGTTCTGTTTTTCCAAAGTCGGAATGGAGGGGGGGGTGCAAAGGGCAGGTTTGCCCAGGGCGCCATGGTCGCTAGAAGCACCACTCCACCACCTCCTTCTTCTTCATTTTGATTTGTTGGAGAGAAGCAATATTGACGAGTCCACCGCTGTTCCAAAACACGCTGTGAATGGACCTTCAAAAAAGCTGACACTTAAGGGCGTTAATGCGTCAAGGACACTGAGCACTATCAGTGCTTAACTTCATAGAATTTGTATAGAAAAAACATAGATACTTCTAGTGCAAAAACGCTGCCTGTGGACACAGGCCCTAACTAAACAAACGCAGGAGACCAAAAGCTGTTCAGTTAAATCCATTTTAACCACATTAGGATGACTGTAATTTCGGATCTCCTTCCTCCTTCCTGTCCATTCACAGGAGATTTTTTTGAAATATTTGCGTCAATGTGACACCTGGAGGGTTCCTGCTATAGCAGCTTAATTTTAATTAATGCAGTTTACTCAAGTGTGTCATTCTTTTATTATTCATACGGCAATACAAACACATGATCATTCACAGGTACACATACATATAAACACCCACACACACACACACACACACGCACATTGTAGTAAACTGATCTTAATCTATGTTTGTTTATTTTTGCTTCCAATGATGGTGACACAGACACAGGAGGTAAAGGGTCATGAGCCCAGCCATGTTCATTCATCTTCCCCCTCACAATGGAGTCCACTTCAAGGGTCAAGTGAGCTCATAGTCAAGCACATTTTTTACATCTGCACAAGGACATTAACTTAGCTTGAAACTTTGAGGTAATTCAGATTTTAAAAAGAAAGATGATAACGTCTTGACATCACAGTTATTTGTGCACTTAATAAATCTTGGGTTTCCTGATAATTTCATTTGAACTTTATGCAAATAATTTAAAAAACTGTTACGCAGAGTGGAGCTCCTCTCTTGCTTTCATGTATATTTTTGTTAGACATTTTAAACTTGAAAGTACACCCTAGAAGAAAACCAAATTAATGCAAAACTAAATAAAATGTAAAATAAATGCCAAAACTTTTCCAGGAACATTATATGCTCTTATCCTGCCATATATTATACTTCAGAATACTTCGGAATACTTATACTTCTGTCAGTGTACTCAGCCCCCTGAGAATAATTTTCCTGGCAGTCAATGCAAAGCCTTTCCAAATTGTCCATTTTCGCAATAATTACCACAATTTTATTTGTTTTCTATAATGCCTGATAACATATTGTCATAAAAAACTTAATAACATGGGAGTGCACAGTGCTGATTTATATCAATAGGTCTTTTTGTTACATTGAAACATTCAGCTCACTAGTTATCTCTATCAGCCCATTTCATACAGATGGCAACTCCTGACGGCAGAAGCCACTATTAAGGTGGCAATGATATCCAAGTTAGGAAACACAGGAACACCATTAGTCACTCTGGAAATGATGATACTGTATTAAGGATGCAGTACAATGTAAATTTATCTTCTTTGTGATGTTTTCAAGTAAACAAATAGAAAGGTCTTCTTTTCTTCTCCTTTTGTGATGGACGTTGGTGGTTGGACGCCAAGAGCTGTGGCCAAAAATAAAAGGAAAAACCAGCAGAGTGCTGAGGGACTAAAACAGATAGAAATCACGAGACTCGCGCCACCAACGTACCAGACGCCGTCCGTGGTAGAATACAGGCGAGCTCGAAAAAAGAACGAAAGGAAAGGGATATAAACCAAAGATTCCCTTACTAACATTAATCCTGTTATGCAGGTAAGATCCTGACAATACTCTCTCTTTAAAGACCTTACCGGCTAAAGCGCCAAGGAGAAAATGACACTCTAGCAACAAGAGCGAGGCAGAACAGGAGCTTAAATAGGGTCTGGGTAACGCCCCCAATTAATGCCAGCAGGCCCAAGAATCCGATGGCAAGCAAAACGATATCATCCCGGACGAGAGTAACAAAAGAAGCTCGCAAAGCTCCAAAACCACTCCAATTAAATCTCACAGTGCTTCTCCCACAAAGCTTCTCAATCATACCTTACAAAACACGATAATGGGTAGGGGTTAATGGGACGAGTTTCTCTAACTAGTGTTCTTGAATTTTATCACGTGCCAATTAAGTGTAGTGCACTTGCTTGCTCGTGGCATCCAGCAACTGAATTTTGCTGTTTGACTTGCTATTGGTAGTTGTATCATGCTTTTTCCCTCTGTGAAACTGCATTTGGGAAGTGTTATACAAAGAAGCTGAAAAGTGTGCCTCATTCTGACTTTGAGATTCACTAAAATGCTAAAACAAACATGAGGGATACTACGAGAAAGAATTGAATTTTACGTCTTGTGCGACTATTTCAACTATTTAAAATTCAAAGTCTCACTCATTTGAACACAACAGTGACGTGCAGTCAGAGGTTAGTTTGGTGAGGCAGAAACCTTCGCTTTGGTTGATTCGCAATCAGACGATTAACTAATTTAGAAAGACTATTCGGCAGAATGACTGGCCATTTTAAGTTTCCGCGGCGTTATTACTCAGTAGGCTACATCGAACTTGAAATGCTCACGAAACTGCAGATTTGTGAGTACTTGCTTACAGGAAGCCAGAGACGTGTGGTGAGATGAGGCAGTGACCCAAACTTTTATCACAGAATTTTGTGAACCTGTTTGTAAGGGGAACCCGAAGCAGCCAAGGTCCAAATCCAAAAATGGAGTCAAAACAAAATATGTGCCAACAATTGTATTTTATTTTCCCCAAAGGTGCAGGTGAAGGTGAGGGCTATTTACAGTGCAAGCAATCAAAAAAAACTAAGATAGACTTTCAAGGGGGAAAAAAAAATTAGATGAAAACAAATAACAGTTCACTTTTTTTTTCTTATGGGTCCAATAATCGCCATCTTTAAAAAAAAATGAACCACTGCAGAACCAGCCTTCTGCCCAACCAAAAAACCACAAATGAATGCTTGGCAGCCCTTTAAATACTTTTCCCCTTAATGGGATAAACCAAAACATTTGCAATCCGCTATGCAGTACAATACTTAATTTAAGCATTCAGTCAGACATATACGAATCATTATATTTCCAGCATAAAAACAAACAATTATTATTGCAGCAAACTGAGTACTATATAGTATTTTCTGCTCATTCCGTGAGCTGGAATATTCCCCTTCACAGTTTACCGCTTACATATGCATGGGTGTACGAGTGCTCGGTTTGGTTTCCCGTCCACCCCGGAAGTCACCATCCCGCTGTCGGATCGAACAAACAGGTAGCAAGCGTTTTGTTTCTCTGCTTTTAGCACTGCATTAAAACATTTGGAACAAAGTAAAAACTGTGCCTAGATTATGTTGACTATAGCTTCACCCTCTCCCATTAGTTGGCCAAGCTAATGGTGAGCGTAAAGTTAGAACAGTTTTTAAAAACTTAGCCCTACACGTTCATATGCATGCCATATATTAAAAAGACGCTTGTCCCAGCTTTCGTCAACGAACAAACACAGTCACAGGCACGTAACTGACAGGGAATTCCGGACAGAGTTCATTAATCGCTCGACTCAGTAACGGGCCAGCAGCTTCGTTACACTGTTCCCACATACTATTCCTGATTGACAATGAAAACAATTAAGACCAAGCCTTATGGAAGCCTGATGCTGAGATAATAACTTAATTCACGTATTCGCTGCAATTTGAGACTGCAAGGATGGAAATCTGAATAATCAATTAGGAAAATGTCTAGGCTCGGTAATTCTGTTTTTAAACATTTTGTCAATCAGATTATGAAAGAAGACTGAAAATAATAGCCCGCTTATTGTTTGGGTGTAAAACCTAGTATTTAAAGGAGAATACATTATAGGTTATTGCTTAAGCACTGAACTCTGCATAAGTCGAACTATGTTAATATTTTTTGATGACATTGCTTCGGCTTCCTGGAAGCTAGTAAGCGCAAATCTGCTGTTGAGCATTTCAGGTTCGATGTACTGAGTAATAACGCCGCGGAAACTTAAACAGGCCCGTCATTCTGTCGAATAGTCTTACTAAACTAGTTCATCGTCTGATGGCTAATCAAGCAAAGGGGAGGTTTTTGCCTCACCAAACCAACCTCCACCGCACGTCACTGGAACACAAAAACATACAATAGATCTTTCCTGCACAGCTAAAGAAAGAATACAGTGAAAGTGTCATAATACTGGATCAAAGTTGTATACCTTCCTGCCACAACCAAGAGTCATGGGCTTGACAGTTTTTTGGCGCTTTAGGATCATAACATGACACCTCAGGTCACCATTTTTAGCCCAAGATCACACATTCATATTGCAAGTTTCACCATTTTAATTCAGCATTGAGTGTTTTTCAAAGCTTCTTTTTGGAATTCCAGTTGCATTTCATGAATTTCTTCTGAGAATACTGCCGAGAGACTTTGCTGGTTTAGCTTTAGAAGTGAATGTGGATTAATTGGGTTTCTGTGAACTATAACATTACATTATTGAATGTCTGAGTTATTTATTAATGTGAGATGTACATAATTTTAACGTTTTGATGTGTGCCTTATAATCTTTCGACTTTAGGAAGTAAGTTTTTGCATCTGAACATTTAATGAAGGATCTTTTTTTTAACCGTTTTTCTTCTGGCTGGGGTGAATCACAATAAAATGAATAATCTTCACTGTCTTTGGACGGGGCATAGAAACGCAACAGTTACAATCAATCTGACTCCATCAAACAATTAGCATACCAAATTTAGTTGTATCCGCGTAAAATATCTGACTCCAAATTAGAATTAGAATTGATAATTTAGGGAACACCTGCATGGATTTCAAGACAAATCTGCCATCAGATACGGCAGCGCAAACCATCATTGCTCAGTAAATACGTCCCTAGGGTTAATTAAACGCAACTGTCCTTGAATCAATTCGACGATAGGTCCATTGGTTAAACAGGACTACCTTGAAAGCAGCATCGAGGCTTAAACAAAATAGCACTGAGCGTGAACGTATCAAGAACCCAGATATATATATACCCAAGGGCTCCTTAGAAAGATCAGCCAGATACCGGCATATAAATAAAATATACGCCCAAGGGTATCTTTAATAGCGAAACCTGAAGAGCCGGTATTCCATAAATCCTTAAGGGGTAGAACATAATCCCAAATCTAACTTAGAAGTATCGTTACCTACACGTCTTGGTAGGAATTTCCCCTTAGATCCCGGATCGCAACAAGGCTAGAATATACGAGTGTTACAAATCAAGGAAAATCACGCAAGCTGAAAAGGAATAACAATAATTTATTCACCAGCTAGGCACAACTTGGATCAAACAAATCATCGCTAAGCCAATTACCAGTTACATATAATTTAGAAGGATTTAGAATATTTTCATACCAGGAAAAGATGAATGGTCACGCCGAGCTAAAGTCGCCCCACGTGGTCGGGGAGAACTCAAATGCCCCCTCGCTCCGGAACAAGGCGACATGTGACTTCCCCCACTTACCTTTTTGAGCGTCAGATTACATTAAAAAGGAAGGGAAAGAAAAAGAGAAAAAGCGCCCGCCCCGTTAGGATCTCGCACCTTTAAAGATTCCAAACCATGCCTCCGAACAAGGTAGAGGCCGAATCAGAGTTGCACTCGCGAAGGTGTTACCACCAGGGTAATTCGCCGCGCAAATTCTAACCAGCTTTTCAGGAGCTTTCCAAAAAGAGAGAGAAGCATAATTTTAAGGGAAATGAAACATGTTCCATTCAACTCCTTGGACTCCCCTGAGAGTAAAAATATCAAACATGATAGGAATATGTGCTAAAATGATGCATTGTCATGGAAAAGCCTTGAAATGGAGTATTACAGTTCAATTGTGTTATAAATATATAAGTGGTTCCTTTATCAGATATTGAATATAAACATATTATGAATTTGACCGAGATATAGATTGTTTTAAGCAGATTAGTATAACTGGGCTTAAATTTCAATGGGAACAGTGACGGAACTCTGAGGAACACTGGGCAGCCTGGACGTAATGGCTCCGGCTTCCTGCTGTGAACAGAACAAAGGATGCCACTCTCACCCGCATGCTGTAGGATTATAAAAGTTAACTGCTGGCTCTAGATTGTGTCAGATCACCCAAACATTCAGATTTTACCCGCGTAATGGGCACGTGTTCCAAAAATATGATTTTGGACATATATTGTGAGCCAAATCAAATATTCAGGTTCTACAGGATAATGACAATACAGTTCCATTAAAGTCCATCTAAACAGTGGCATCAGTTGCTCGAGGAAGTGGCATGCCGAGGATGGCGCAGAACTGGATCAGGACCGCATCAGGACAGCAGGACAGCAGCAGCCAGCCACCGCTCATGGTGAGGGACAGGGCTCGGATGATCTCAGGGTTGTGGAGGGAAAGATCCTCGGAAAGAGACAGAAAAAAGTGGGGTGAGGCACTGGATAAAACTACTGCGTATTAATAAAAAGTCCAGTGTCATGTGCCATGTGAGAATTTAGGAGCTGACTGGTCAGGAAACAGTCAACACCGCTCCATCCACTTCCTGCAGCACAGAGGCCCGACACTGACTCCAGGCTGGAAGATCACTTTAGATTTTCTAAACACTAGTACCGTATGGACCTCCCCAGTGACTAAGGCTGTAGCAAGCCCCACTGGCACCGTCAATGCAGGCTCAGTGCCACCGGTTCCACATGGATTTACATAACACTGGCTTCCAACATCGTGAACATGTCATAAATCAAGGTTGTAGTCAGTCCCACCAGAGCCAACACATAACTAATCATGAACTAATCATAGGCTTGACTAAAAAGATAAGTTTTCAGCCTACTCTTGAAGATAGAGAGTGTGTCCGAAGCCCGAATTTCTCTTGGGAGTTTGTTCCATAGAATTGGTGCTTTGTAAGAGAATGCTCTGCCTCCAATTGTAATTCTAGATATATCTGGAATTTTCAAGTAGTCGGCACCTTGTGAACGAAGTAAACTTGGTGGGGAGTAAGGAATGAGAAGACTGCAAAGATATTCCGGGGCCAAGTCATTTAAAGCTCTGTAAGTTAGTAATAGTATTTTGTACTCAATTCTAAATTTTACAGGCAGCCAAAGAAGATTTTTGAGCACCGGGCTAATGTGATCATATTTCTTAGTCCTAGTCAGAACCATAGCTGCAGCATTTTGCACTAATTGAAGACGTTTCAGGGCTGAGCTAGTGCAACCAGACAGTAAGACATTGCAATAGTCCAGCCGAGAAGACACAAATGCGTGAACCAATTTTTCCGCATCTTGAAGAGACAACATTTTTCTAAGTTTAGTTATGTTTCGAAGATGGAAAAAAGCCACTCGGATGATATTGTTGATGTGAGCCTGGAAAGAGAGTTCTGAATCAAGAGTCACACCAAGGTTTTTAACGACAGCTCTGGCAGAAACAGAGAGGCCATCTAAGTTAAGAGAGAACTTAACGAATGAGTCTCTAAGAGATTTGGGACCCAGTACCAATATTTCAGTCTTATCTGGGTTTAGTGAAAGAAAATTTTGCGTCATCCAAGCTTTAACAGCTTTCAGACACATCTCTAATCTAGTAACTGGATCATTTTCACCCGGTTTAAAGGATATATAGAGCTGCGTGTCGTCTGCTTAGCAGTGGTATTTAACATCAAGTCTACTTATGATATTTCCAAGTGGAAGCATGTATAGTGAAAAAAGCAAAGGGCCCAGAACAGATCCTTGAGGTATTCCAAAGTTAACCTTGGAATACTCTGAACACTTGTTATTTACCCGGACAAACTGAGATCTATCAGACAAATAAGACTTAAACCATGAAAGGGCAAGTCCAGAAATACCAACTAATTTTTCCAACCTACAAAGAAGAATATGGTGGTCTACTGTATCAAAGGCGGCACTTAAATCGAAAAGGACGATTTGAGGGCTGTTTCGGTGCTGTGATGCTTTCTATAGGCAGACTGAAAACTGTCAAATACCTCATTAGTTTGCAGGAAAGAAGAGAGCTGTTGGGCAACACATTTTTCAAGGATCTTAGATAAAAATGTGAGGTTTGAGATTTGGACTTGAGATTTGGATAGGACTGTGGGATCCAAATCTGGTTTTTTAAGCAGCGGCTTGATTTCTGCCATTTTAAATGAAGTGGGAACAATACCTGAAATCAAAGAAGAATTAATTATGTGAAGAATTGGGCCGCCAAGAATGGGCAGGAGTTCTTTCATTAGCTTTGCGGGAATGGGATCCAAGATACAAGATACAAGTAGATGATTTGGAAGTAACAACTAATTTGGCTAGTTCACTCAGGGATATAGGAGAAAGGGACTCAAACTGGTTTGTGTGTAATGTGGAAGACTCCATATCATGAGAAACGCCATCGCAAACTGGTAAGGAAGCAGTGATCTTCTCTCTAATTCCAATAATTTTGCCATTAAAGAAATTTTAAAAATCATCACTGCTGCAAGAGACTGGAATTTGAGGGTTACTTGCAGCATGATTGTTAGCTAACTTAGCCACGGTTTTGAACAGAAATCGAGAATTATTTTTATTTTCCTGCATGAGATTTGAAAAGTAACAGGACCTTGCACAAGAGAGAGCATGCTTATATGCAACAAGGCTCTCTTTCCAAGCACTATGGAATACCTGGTTTTTGCGTTCTAGATGACGAGATTTTTGCTTTAGTGTCCTTGTCTGGTCAGTGTACCATGGGGCTGGCCTCTTCTTCTGAGTAATCTTTTTATATTTCAGTGGCGCGACTACATTAAGGGTACAACGGAGAGCATCAGCAAACTTTTCTGCTGTATCGTCAATAGAGGAGGCACTGACTGGATGCTCAAAATAAGATGGGAAAACCTCAGTGAATTTTGTAGAAGTTGTTGCAGTAAAAGTACGACCAGTGTACATCCTAGTTTCTAACAATGCAGGGTGGGTCAATTGTAAGCAGAAGGTGATAAGAAAATGGTCAGACAAAATGGGATTATGTGAATGAATCCTGACCTGCCCAATGTTAATGCCAAAGCTTAAGATCAGGTCTAAAGTATGACCATGAAAATGAGTTGGGCCAACAACACTCTGAGCGAAGCCAACTTGTTAAAGGAATTTTGATTTTACATTCCAAGTATTACCTTCACGAGAGAAAACTCAAGACTACTCAGGAAAAAAAATCAGTCGGAGACAGAGTAGTTAATATCCAAGCCAAAGTCCGTTTACTTTTTTGCAAAAAAGGATCCCCATACAAAGTCAAGTCAGAATGGAGGATACACAATTAGAAAGTTCTCTTGTATTTGTAGGAATACTCCATGGCGTTCTCCTCCCCCCGTGCTGATTTACACATCACGCAAGCCTTGCGTCACACGCAACTGAGTCAAGTTGGTACGTAACCACGTCAAGTTGTCTAGGGATACACACACATCTTGCCAGGGAGGAGAGCACCTGCCTTTTCTCTCAGCTCTGGCTCCAGCTTATCTTGTTTTGGATTCCGGAGCTTTCTATGAACACATAAACTTAGAGAAAGAGAAAAACATCTTGCCCTTGGTACAGACATTCAAGTTGTCATGACTTTAGATAGGCTACATGTCATGACTCACTAGTAGAGTTATGCAGGCCCCTGCTAAATCAGAAATATGCAAGCACACACACACTCTAGGCCTATGAAGTTGTGAACTAAAACAGAATATGAGCAAGCAAGGATAAGCAATTAATAATAATTCAATGAATCAATAAAAAATGTTTCCACAAACTGACTCCAAAATGTTAGTGAATGCGGATGTTCGAGAATCATCTGCCCTCTCAAAGTGCAGGTTAAAGTCGCCCAATATAACTATTCTATCATAGCTTAAAACTAAGTCTGAAAAGAATTCTGAAATATCTTGAATCAAGGCAGAGTAAAGGCCAGGGGGCCTGTACACTGTCACCAAAGCTAAAGGGTGATCAGAGGCAGGGCCGGCACCTGTATCCAGCACTGAAAAATTCATCGCTAAAACCTCAAATGTATCAAATTTATACTGTAGTTTTGGCACTGAGTGAATGGAATCACTATAAATAGCTGCAGCACCACCACCTCTCCGGCCCAGGCGGGGGTTTTGAGTGTATATAAACCCAGGTGGAGATGCTACATTCAAAGATACGTTTTCATCTGGTCTCAGATATGTTTCTGTGAGACACAGTACATCAAGATAACAATCAGAGATTAATTCGTTCACAAGAGCTGCATTAGAGTTCAAGGATCTCATATTTAATAGACCAATTTTGAGAGAATATTTATTTATAGGTAGATTGATACAGTTGGTGTTAATGCAAATCAAGTTTTTGTGATGTACTCCACGATTCTTCTTTCTTAATTTAATTGGAATTCGAGGAACAGACACAATCTCTATAGATTTTGACCTAATCAACGGCTTATCGAAGCTCAATGTCAGGAATTTAGATTTATCTCTCTGCAGTCAATTACGACAATTTAAGTCGTAGGCCAGATTTCTCGACAGAAGTACATTCATTCAAAATGTACTGAGGTGAGGAGGAAAACAGTTCTGTGGTTCAACTAATTAAAATGTAAAATTCTTTTTGCCAATCATGGATGTCACGTGGTCTGGGCTAAAGAGGAGAGGGGCCATCCAGTTTGTTATCAACGAACAATTCAAAAGCCAGCATCCATGATAGTTTGGGGATACATTAGTACAAATGGCATGGGTAACTTGTGCATCCGTGAAGACACCATTAATGGTGAATGATATATATATATATATACGCACGGGTGCAACATTTCCTGCTAGGAAGGCCTTGCTCATTGCAGCAACACCATGTCAAAAACCACACTCTGCACGTATTGCAACAACATGGCGCTGTTGTGAAGGAGTCTGGGTGTTTAAAGGGTCTGCCTGCAGTGCAGACCTGTCACCCACTGAGAATATCTGGCGCATTATGAAATGGAAAATATGACAAAAGAGGCTGCAAAGTATTGAGCAGCTTAAATCTTACATAAAGCAAGAATGGGAAAATATTTTGCTTTCAAAACTACCGCAGTTGGTCCCTTCAGTTCCCAAACTCTTACAGAGTGTTGATTGAAGAGGATGTGATGGAACACAGGTAAACATGCCCTTCTCCCAACTTTTTCAAACGTGTTGCTGGCATCAAATTGAAAATGAGCACATATTTTCTACAAAACGATAATATATTTCAGTTTCTACACATGATATATTGTCTTTGTATGATTTCAAATAAATATTAAGTTCAAATTATTTGAATATCATTGCATTTTGTCTTTATCTACTACATTTTACACAGCGTCCCAACTTTTTCGGAAAAGGGGTTGTATATTTCACGTTTTTAAGTGCTGATGAGGTTTCTGTGTATAAGCAAGTATCGGCTGCTGATTGACTCGCTACTTAACTTTCCAATGGCGCGGGAGAACGTAGCATTAACTTGGCTAAAAGGCAAACAACTGTCCTTTACATATAGCTCTGCCAATAAACCTGATCATAAGTTGTGACCAGTTAAAAATTAAATTGAAACAAGCAGTGAAAATGGTATATAATAGTTTTTTGGGTTTTTTTTTTTCTTCCAAATTTCAACTGGAGTTTTATTATGAGTCATATTGATTTACTCATATTTACTCATAGTAAAGCATTCTCTCATAGATTCATACTCAATTAAGCACTCGTTACATTAAATATGTAGACAATATTTTGCATTAATATCAGGGGAGATATTTCTGGGAGATTTTTGCAATTACATAAAGCATGCATTTTTGACGCGCCCATTGTGTCCAACCAGGGGCCACATACCGTATCACTCTTTTGGAGAGACCGTCCATAAACTCTCAGTTGGCTCATGTAACATGCACGAAGCAATTCAACTGGGATGGCAAATAGATCCTGCAAAATATGTTGACTGAATGTAATTGGAGTGTAGTGTGTCAGTAGCTGTAAAATCTTGATGAATCAAACATTAAATTCATAACCTCTGGTCATACAATAATATCAAATACATTGATGGAGAGCGGTCTTATGTTTGCATTTGATCAGATTTATTTCCTAATTGATTTCCAGCTGAAAGTCTTTCCCTGTGCAAATGCAATGCAAATATTTCACTCCAAATATGATTTCTGTGATTATATTATATTATTATATGATTTATAATTAATGGGCATTTAATTTATGTTTTGTTGATTTTTGCTTGTGTTAAATTGGACCAGATGTTACGTAGCTTGCTTAAGAGACATGTTTTGGAGATTTTTTTCAAGGATGTCAATTTAACATTCTGGAAGATTAATACCTGCCCAAAGTACAATTTGGAGACGTACTGTCATGGTTTGGGAGCTTTGAGAACTGTTTGTTGCTCTCGAGTGGGACGATATCGTTTGCTCCCTATCGGATTCCTGGGCCAGCTGGCATTGATTGGGGGCGTGGCCCAGACTCTATTTAAGCTCCTCTTTTGCCTCGCTCCCGTTGCTAGAGTGTCAGTCCTTCTTTGGCGCTTTAGCCGGTAAGGTTCTCTAGAGAAATTATCGTAAGGAACTTAGTTGCTTATCAGGAATTGTGTTAGTGAGTAAGGGAATCTTTGGCTTATTTCCCTTTTCTTTTGCCTTTTCTCAAACTCGCCTGTTTGCTACCACGGACGACGGCAGGTCCATTGGTAGCGCGAGCCTCGTTATTTTTATCTGCTTTCAGTCTCTTAGCACTCTGTGAGTGTTGCCTTTTATGTCTGGCCGCTGCTCTTGGTGTCCACTGCCAGTACCCCAGGAGACGTCAGCGGTGGCTAAAATAAAGAGGGCTATCACCAGCCAACAAGAGACTTTAGCTAGGTTCGCTAAATCACTTTCAGATTTTTGCAATCAGCGATCTGAACTCGTTGAGAGACTACACCTACAAGAGACCGCTCTTCACAATCAGCAGAGCTTTCTGTTAGGGTTGTCTGAGAGCATTAAATCTCTAACGTCACAAACTTCACAAAAAGTTGTGAACAGAAGCACCATTCAAACATCCTCCCCGCGAACCTAAGTCACAACTGCCCCAAAGATATAGTGAAAGGTGTAAGTGTAAGGATTTTAACGCCCAATGTGAGATTTTTTTTAAGGCTCAACCGTCACATTTTGTTAATGAGGATTCTCGGGTTATATTTATATTATCCCTGTTTGCTGGCACAGCGCTTAATTGGGTCGGCCCACTAAATAGATTTAATTCACCGGTCGTAATTTCTGTAGAGACCCTTGTTAGGGAGATGGTGTCTGTTTTTGATCAAGACGTTCGTGGTCAAGACGCAGCCACGCGTTTAATGCACATTAAACAGGATAAAGAAAGCGCAGCTGAATTTTCTATTGCTTTTCGCTCTCTGGCCACAAAGACAGGCTGGCCGGAGGCACCTCTAATGACTGTATTTAGCCATGCCCTTACTGAGGAAATAAAGGACGCGTTGGCTACTATAGAACCCTGTTCGACTTTAGACTCTTTAGTACGTACAGCCGTGAGAATTGACAACCGCATACGCAAACGCAACAGGGAGAAGCTCAACAGCTTGCTGCTACCTAATAATGGGGCTAAAGTTGCTAGTGGCGAGTTTTCAGCTCCTATTCCACTCAATGAAAGTTGCACTCCGGTGAAGCCTATGCAAATTGACAGTTTGTTTAACAGTCGGACTAATAAACCCACTAGCAGAGGAATAATCTGCTTTAATTGTAATAAGCCAGGTCATACCCGTCCACATTGTCCTAAGCGTCAGGGAAAACGTAAAACCCCTCCTGCTACGTGGGGGGCGATAGAGGGGCAATTTCCCTTCCGAACATTGATCCCTGTTGAACTGACTGTAGGGTGCAAGAGATTTAGTATTTAAGTGTTTTTAGATTCGGGCGCAGTAGATTGTTTTATTGGGTGGGCTAGGAAGCACTCCATTCCCACTGTTACGCTTCCACAGTCAGGCTCGGTCAGAACTTTGGACGGTCTCCCAGTTGGATCAGGAGTGATAACCGAAGTGTCTGAATGGTTAAATATGTTAATCTCATTTGGTGGCCACTCAGAGGAGGTTCGGCTTTTTATTATCAGTTCCCCTGCTTTTCCTATTGGTTTAGGACATTCTTGGTTACGAGAACACAGACTATGCATCAGCTGGGGGGAACAGAACAACCCTGTCGTCCGCTGGGGCAACATTTGCAGCTGTCATTGTAGAGATAATGAAACTTGTTTTCCCAGACATCAAGCCACAAGGCAGGCTGATGTGTGGAGCGAGTGTGAGGAGGCTATCCCACCATACCCTCCTAGACTAGAAAAAGGGGCAGAGGAGGGATTGGAATGGGATCCTCAGTTTGACTGGCGAAAGTCAGAAGACGATTATTATTTGGAGGATTTTAGCGATTCGGAATCAGCCACAGAGTCATTAGATTCTAAGCAGGGTAAGGAATTTGGGGCTACCCTGAACTTTGACTTGCCTCCGAATGTTCCCAGGAATAATGCTGTTCTAGCTGAGGTGTTTAGTAAACAACGAGCCTCTACGTTACCCCCCGTATTGTCCGTATGACTGCAAAATTCATCTTTATCCTGGGACAACTCCGCCTGGGGGTTCGCTATATTCGCTGTCAGGACCTGAGCGTAGGGCTATGCGAGAGTATATTCAGGAGGCTCTCGCTAATGGTTTTATTCGGCCATCCACATACCCTGCCGGAGCAGGATTCTTTTTCGTGCGGAAAAAGGATGGCGGTCTGAGACCCTGTATTGATTACAGGGGTTTGAATAAAATCACCATTAAAAACTGACACCCCCTTCCGTTAATGAATTCCGCGTTTGAACTTCTGCAAGAGGCGTCATTTTCACGAAGCTAGATCTTCGTAATGCGTATAATCTGATTTGCATTCGGTAGGGGGATGAATAGAAAACAGCTTTTAACACTCATGACGGGTACTATGAATATCAGGTCTTACCGTTCGGGCTGGTTAACGCCCCCTCGGTGTTTCAGGCATTCGTCAATTACGCGCTCCGAGAGATGGAGAAATTCGTCTTCGTTTATCTTGACGACATTTTGATTTTTTCTGCAACTCTGTCGAAGCACAAACAACACGTCAGATGTGTACTGGAAGCCCTGCTCAATGCCAAACTTTTTGTTAAAGCCGAAAAATGTGTTTTCCACGCCCAAACTGTCTCATTCCTGGGCTTCATTGTTTCTAGGGGGTCAGTGCGGATGGACCCAGACAAGGTGGCTGCGGTTAGGAATTAGCCTGCACCACAGAGTGTGAAAGAGGTTCAACGCTTACTGGGCTTCGCAAATTTTTATAGGAGGTTTATTCTTAATTTTAACGCGGTTGACGCCCCCATTATTGCGCTCACTAAAAAGAATACCTCCTCAGTGTTTTTTTGGTCTCCGGCAGCTGATGCTGCCTTTCAGGAATTAAAAAAACGTTTTAGCTCGGAGCCTATTTTGATTTTGCCCGACCCCTCCCTCCCATTTGTTCTGGAGGTAGATGCTTCGGAGGTGGGTGTGGGTGCTATTCTGTCCCAGCCCCCTCGTTGTGATAATAAGCTTCACCCATGCGCGTACTTCTCCCGGTCTTTGTCAGCCGCCGAACGCAATTATAGTATTGGTGACCGGGAGTTATTAGCGGTCAAGCTGGCCCTCGAAGAGTAGCGCCATTAGTTGGAGGGAGCTGAGCACCCTTTTGTGGTATGGACCGACCATAAAAACCTGAAACATATTCAGCAAATCAATCAGCCAATATTAAACCTGACGCCCTGTCATGATTGTATGAGCGCACAGATCGCGATCCTACCCCGAAGCCTGTTATTCCTACTACACAGATCGTGGCACCCATTCAGTGGGAGGTTGAGGCGGTGGTTCAGGAGGCGTTGAAGTCTGATCCCGGTCCAGGGGGGGGAGGCTCCTGTCTGTTTATTTGTCCCGCATAGAGTTAGGCCACAGGTCCTCCAGTGGGGACACTCTTCCCGCCTGCCGGGGCACCCAGGGGACCATCGGACCAGGCAGTGCCTGGCCCAACGTTTTTGGTGGCCGGAGATGATGAGGGACATTCGGGAGTTTGTTGCTGTCTGCGGCGTCTGTTCCAGGAATAAGACTTCCCATCTCCCTCCCGCTGGTTTGCTGCGACCTTTGCCCGTCCCTAAGCGCCCTTGGTCGCATATCGCATTAGATTTTGTTATGGGGCTGCCTGTATCTGACGGCAACATGGTCATTTTGGTTGTGGTTGACCATTTTTCTAAAGCGGCTCGTTGCACTACCCAAGCTGCCTTCGGCACGGGAGACAGCGGATCTTGTGGTCAACAATGTGTTCCGGTTGCATGGGCTTCCGCAAGATGTCATGTCTGACCGAGGCCCGCAGTTTACAGCCAGATTTTGGCAGGCGTTTTGTAAGCAGTTTGGGGCCACAGTGAGTCTCTCTTTGGGGTTTCATCCGGAGACCAACGGGCAGACAGAACGGACTAATCAGTCTCTCAAAACACTCGCCGATGTTTGGCGGCGGATAATCCCTCATCGTGGAGTCGATTTTTAGCTTGGGTCGGGTATCCTCACAACTCATTGTGTAATTCCTCCAGGGGGCTTTCCCTGTTTTGAGGCCCAAGTGGGTTACCAACCCCCACTATTCCCAGAGACTGAGAACGATTCTGAGATTCCCTCAGTCACCAGTTCATTTGGTGCTGTCGGTCGGTTTGGACTAAGGTCCGTTCTTCACTGTTGCGCTCAGGGCGCAAACAAAAATCTTTCGCTGATAGTAGGCGTTGTTTGGCCCCGTCTTATGGGGTTGGGCTGAGAGTTTGGCTGTCCACCCAGGACCTCCCTTTGAAGGTAGAATTCCGAAAACTGGCGCCCTGCTATATCGGTCCGTTCAAGATCGTGCGGAAGATCAATCCGGTTACTGTCCAATTGAAGCTCCCGAGATCTTTACGCATACATCCGTCATTCCACGTCTCGCGGATTAAGCCGGTTAGCACTAGCGTTCTAGCATCCGCGGGCATGCCCCCGCAAATGGTTGAGGGCGGGCCGGTTTATACCTTGCGCTGCATTCTGGCCAAGAGGCGCGTAGGTCGCGGGGTCCAGTTCCTTGTAGATTTGGAGGGATATGGTTCCAAGGAGCGGTGCTGGGTCCCTTCACAGGATATTCTGGATTCCTCTTTTATTTAGGAGTTTCGTGCGCGGGGTTCCTTGGGAACTTCTGGAGCTGTCCCTTAGAGGGGGGGGGGTCCTGTCACGGTTTGGGAGCTTTGAGAGCTGTTTGTTGCTCTCGACCGGGATGATATTGTTTGCTCCCTATCGGATAATAGGGCGAGCTGGCATTGATTGGGGGCGTGGCCCAGACTCTTTTTAAGCTCCTCTTTTACCTCGTTCTTGTTGCCAGAGTGTCAGTCCTTCTTTGGCGCTTTAGCCGGTAAGGTTCTCTAGAGAGATTATTGTAAGGAACTTAGTTGCTTATCGGGAATTGTGTTAGTGAGTAAGGGAGTCGTTGGTTTATTTCCCTTTTCTTTTGTCTTTCCTCAAGCTCGCCTGTTTGCTACCACGAACGACGGCAGGTCCGTTGGTTGCGGGAGTCTCATTATTTTTATCTGCCTTTAGTCTCTCAGCACTCTGTGAGTGTTGCCTTTTATTTCTGGCCGCTGCTCTTGGCGTCCACGCCCAGTACCCATCACACTTACAAGCATTAACCATCTCTACAGACAACAGTATACAGTACATATTATGTAAATTACATTAACACACTATTGCAAACATTATCTATGCTATGTAAGATGGGGTTACAGTAAAACTGCTGTGTGCAATTTTCAGAGAAATATTTAGTCAATGAGTATAATTATTGCATTCCAAGAGAGGCATCTTTTCAAATGCGCTTCTCTGCCCCTGTCTCACTAGATTTTATCATTACATAATAACAGAAGGGCTGATTTTGCAACATTCCATTTATCTATCTGCAGTGCACAGCAAGTCACTTACCTAATTACACTACCCCTTGGTGGGAAGCCAATACCCATTCATTGAAAACAGGCTATTTCTTCGTACATTGAGCAAGCTCCTGAAATCTCTCGGCAGATGAGCAGGAACATTTGTAGAAAGAGTCACATTCACCAAAGACATGTTTTCTGATAGTGCACTTCATTATTACACTGTCATTGTGTATAACTTAATTTTGTTACTGGGTTCTGTGTCCTGCAGAGGTGTTTCATGAAATTTGCCTCCTTTTTCCTGATGGAACTTCTGGAATCAGAAGAAATATGTATGAGTTGTGACTAAGTGAGACGATTCAGCCGGGATAGGATCTGTAGTCATGGTCAGGCAACATATCATGAATAAGTGTGTGGGCGGGAGCGAGGTATAGGGGCTATTTGGTACTGGGTTGTTCATTGGTGAAGGCAAATGACTTCCTCAAGATGAATGACGAGAGGGAGGCAAAAGTACCTGTTCATATTTGCATGTGGGGTTTATGTAGTGATATTCACTGACATAGGTGAAAGTCAGCAGAGCTCACTAATACCCCTACCCCCCATCTTTTCCCATGTTTTCCCTGGAGGTATAAAAATTATTCGGCATATGTGACCGTTCAGAGGTGGGAGAAAAATTTGATCCAGGCGTAATTTTTGAAATCTTTCTTCTCGGAATTTATTTAGTATTTAAGATGATAGAGTATACAAAATTTTGTTTATAGCATGTGTAGTTTGCTGGCCACAACCAGCTGACCACTGACCAAGCAGACAAAGGCAGGCTAAATCTACGTCAAAATCACTGCTTTAGAACTGGACACTGACGCTTCAGAGTCATTCCACCCTCCCCAGTGACATTTCTCAGATTTGTCTAAAAAAAATTCTAAAATTAGTTTTTAGCCCCAAATAAAGGAATCCCAAATTTCAGCTTCATACCTTGAGTTATTTTGGAATCAATACTAGGCTCATCAGAGTTGACTTATGTGGGTCAAGGGTCCATTTTTCTAAATATCAGTTCACACAGTAGGAGCTGGATAAGCAAACTATTTATTGGCCTAAACTTTGGATAAGGTGTGTAAGTTGGTCACATGAAAAACAAATAGTCTATCTCAAGTGGAGAGATGGCGAAATCATTGCCTAAAATGAGGGTTCTGAAGGGTCTGTTTGTCCTGTGACCATTTTTGGGACTTCCCCATAACCCCACTAATGATCTGGTGTCTCTGAAAATCATCTGAGTTACAAGAATGTCATCATATTTGATGGAGAAGTGTCTTCAAACACACAAATCTCAATTACCTGGACCATCCAATATCCCAAAAATCATTATAGCATATAACAAAATCCAGTTTTTTTTATACTTAATTTTCTAGTTTTAAAATGATTTTACAGATGTCCACAAAATACAAACGTGATACAGAGCAGAAACAAAATGTCCCCCCCACCTCTTACCCCTCCAAGGCTCAGGGGGGGAAAAACAGGAAAGAAAAAAAAGGCCAGACAGGGTCTCCTTACCACAATTCATATGTCCAGTTTGAAAGGGTAAATATTGTGTAAAATGGAACAAGTATCCAATTTGTAAGCATTGGTTCCAAGAGAGGAGGCGATTAAGGACCACATTATCAATTTTTAGCCCAGTATCTCATATAAAAGAGAAGTTATAGGTCTCCAAATATGGTTATAAATTAAGTGCAGGTAAAAATAGGCATGGCATAGAACTTTCCCAGGGCCATAAAGCTGAAATGACTAAATATATGAAGCTGAAATTTGGGATTCCTTCATTTGGGGTGAAAAACTCATTTTAGATTTTTTTTAGTCAAATCTGAGAGATGTCACTTGGGAAGTTTCTAGAATCTGTGTGAATTGACATGGGATGACCCTTAAATAATTCACACTCAGATATTCCGAACATCAAAATATCAGTGAATTTAAATTAGCGTTAACAATGTACTCTGCGGTGATGCTGCTGGGATGAAAAAAAAATTAATTCCATCTTTCACATTTGCCTTTTTTTCGGCAGTGCAACCTAATTTATTTTCAGATTGCACTTAATCAAAAATTTTTTAGTGTTCAAAAAAATAGGCTACATTTGCAGGAAAGAGCCACTGCACACTCTTTGCCGCCATGCCGCCATAAATTAACCAGGCTTATGTCAAAGCATTGGTAGGAAATTGAATAAATTAGTAAATTTGATATCTAGCATTGCGGACGTTCGACGCATGACGTATTTAAAATCATCTAAAATGCATGCCATGCGTTGAGCTCCCTAATCCAGGCGAATCACAGTCATTTTACTTGCCATCCAGGCAAGTAATATTATTCAAAAGAAATGTGGAATTATTAGATTAGCTGCTTGCCATTTTGCTATTTAGATAATTACTGTTAAATTTTCTGTTTTATTCAGCATTGAGAATAACTGTAGGGGAAAACATAAAGCCTAATTAAGATGTGTACAACTGATGTTGTACTGCTAGGAAGATTTAAATTGTTCAAATAATGTCTCATTTTCCATATTTGTATGTTCACTATGATTATAAAAGACAGCTCATAGCTTGCTTGAATTGCCGATTTTCTCTGGTACCCAACAAAACCTGAGTCGCACCGATTGTGGTATTGCTATGATTCTAACTTGCATTATGTCCAAAATGAATATTAAAGCCTTTCTCATTTCATAACACTGACATACGTTGTACTTATTTCTTGAAATGCAGGCACGATGACGTTCATTTATTTTTGTAACATGCTGCAAAATTACAGCCCTTTTTAGTCATGCTGACGTTTAGCTGGGGGAATTCAATGGCGAATATTGTCTCCCTCCGTTCATATTGTGCAGATGAACTGCAGAAACAAGAGCATGTTCGTGTGCGAGAATTTTGAAGCTGACCTGTGACCGGCCCCATTTCTGTTCATTTGGCATATTTGATCTACACAGTTTCTACATAATTCCTTGAAATCTAGTTGAACAAGCAGAGGTATGCAGGTTTTAAAATAAATAAATACAACTCTATAGTGTTGCCTAAAACAAGCTTCACTGTAATTTGGTATCTTTGTCAAAATTTTCTGTTGACTCATTCGGACATTCTGTCTGGTTTGAATTTGGTTCCCAGAATGTACAGCAACTTGGGGGAAACCGCCACGTGATCTATGACGTCGTCACATGATATGGGTGTTGTTCTTCAGGCCGCTTCTTTTTCCACCCACGTGTGTTAAACAAAACTACGGACAGTGCGAATTTTGATCAAATTGGCGATGTAAAATTATGCATACCGTATTTGTATTCCAAGATATAAAATTATAGTGGTGCCAAGGAAAATTCTTTTTATGACTTAAATAATGAAAAAACAAAAGGTTGTACAGCTTTAATTTCCTCGTTGATTGAATGACAGTAGTGACATAGGCCAAACGTCATGTAATTTCAATGGAATTGGTGATAATATTTCTTGATTTTTTTTCTCCTTTTTTTGACAGTACAGCAGAGAGAGACAGGAAAGATGGGGAGAAGGGTGGGGATGACATACAGCAAAGGGCTCAAGTCAGATTTAAATCCAGGCCACTGCAGGAAGCCCTCAGCCTTATATGGCACACACGCTGTAAACCGATGAGCTATAAATATGATAATGTTCAGTCAGCCAGATCCAGTTATTTGTCGTGATCGAAATTAAACACATTTGATGCTACTAACTTTGGGCTTGATTAGTCAAGGTGGATCACGGCTATAACTTGGATCTGGCCGGTGTACCCCAAGGAGAGGGTTGGGAAACATATAGAGCATTGTATAGCATAATGCACTACAGAGAATATTTTCATGGGACTGCTTTCATAACAGAAATCTGTAAGGATAAGTTTGCATTATTTTTCATTTTGGGGTCATAAGGGAGGAATTTGCAAAGCTTCTACAGATGAATTACTTGCAATTGGTTTTATGTTTAGTTTGGGGATGGAATGGATAAGTGCTTTGATAAGCCCCTCTCAGATGATTCAAAATATTAATATCCACTGTAATTTGATGCAAAAGTTTATACCATGCATCAAAGCAGTTGCTGCATTTTAAAATGTTGCAATTTATGGTAAAATGTTTCATTGTTAATGACTGACACCAAAGTAAAAATCTCTCTTTTTAGTTGTTTAGGGAGGTAGGAGGGCAGCTTAAATGTGGTTTCACAGATAATCACTTGTTCTAAGTATCACCATCAGATGTGGCAAAGGTCTGGTTAATGCATGTACAATCCAGGAACAGTAATGTTCTACCTCATAGCCATGTTATGTTTCTCAGTATTTCACTGTAAAACAACATTAATGTTCAATTTTTTCATGAATTTTCTTTGTATCTGCAGCACTTTTTGCCCCAAAATTATGAAAATAAACGGCAATTAGTTTAAGGCAAAATGATGCAAGTTTCTTGCTTCATTGAAATCATTGTTCCAGGCTCTGTGACACTCAATTACTGAATTATAAAGCCTGAAATAGGGGTTCTGAACACATAGACAAGGATTGGTTTGATTTGTCATCTGCATAAAGGGGTTAATAATACATGGGACCCCATGTGTGTTTCCCCCTGATTACACAGAGAGGCATGGCCAGTCATTCTAGAAGGGCTGACCTCTGTCGGTGTGCATTGCAGCAGGAACACTTAAGCTAATCAGTAACAGCTAAGCAGTGATTAAGCTGCTCACTTTACTGCTTAAGGGAGAAAAATGATGAGCGTCTCTGAAAGGGTTGTCTCGTCCACTCCAATGCGGAGACTGTACATCTTCATCTATAACATCCTGCTCCCAACCTCCATCAAGTGCGGCCACGGTAAATGTGGAAGTCAATTCAGCAAATACTATCCCATCCCCATACACACCAATACCTCACAGGCCACCCAAAACCTACTGGCACTAAATATTTTATTACACAAAAAATCAATTGCAGCTTATCAATAACAACTAAAACATAAATCAGCTGAATGAGGAAGGGAATAAAGGCGAAAAAAAGAAAAAAGGGATGAGATGGGAGGAGGTAGCAGGTCCCTAGAAATCAATTTTCACACATTAGAACTATTAGCTTATTGAGAGGTGGTTGACAGATGGAGGGCCAGTGGTAAAGGAGAGCTGTACCTGTGAAATATAAGTCTCTCAAACCGAGTATTGATGAATGACCTCCTTGTAAGAGCTACAATGTATGTGCTTATGTGTGTGTTTTTCTGTGAGTGCATGTGTGTGTCTGTGTGCGCACATATGAGTGTGGGCGTTTGTGCCTGTGCGTTCGTGCAGCGTGCATTGTTCCATTTGTGTGGGTGTGTGTCTTAATTGAAAAATGTGGCTTCCTTTGGAAAATGGACCCCCTTTACTAATTTACTGCAACATCTGACAAACATGCAAGTCAGCAGTATACAAACCTGATATACTGAATTACTTTGCAAGCATACAAGTAGTCAGTACGCATATGCGAACCTGTGATTCTATTAAATCTCAAGCTGATAAGGAAAACACAGTAAATATCTTCGGGTTTGGAGGGCAACTATTGGGGCACAGCAGGAAAATTTTAGGCCACAGGAAAAGGACTTGCATCGCCAGTGATGTCCTCCTCCAGAAAGAGAAGTTAATTTAAAGTGCTTGCAGAGTTCTAACTGCTAATAAACTTAATGCAGTAATTTAAGGGAAAGCTATAAATGAGAGCACTTTCCATCCGATAATTCAGCCACCCTGACTCTGAGAAAGCGTCTCCTTGCCTGTGGCTTCATCTGTCAAAGGGGACAATAACATGATTACAGGCTGTCAGAGTTTTATTTTGGGTTTCTATTCATATATACATTTTTTTAATTTACTTTGCCTCCGCCGTTCTCGCATATAATTGGCTGCTGTTGCTAAAGACAAGAAGTAGAGAAAATGAATGTTTTGTTATTTATGTCATTCTTATTCATTCTCCATCTTCTTCTTCTTCCACCTCGTCGTATCCACTGCTTCTTCAGCGTCTGTTTCAGTCAAAATTGAGTCGACAACATGGCCAAGCCAACTGGTGGAAGTAAAATCAAGTGCTAATCAGATATCAGACGGATAAGATTACAAGCCGGTACATCTGCCTATTTTATGAAATTACATTTCCTGAATCCATGGGTAATTACATGACTTTATGGGCATAAAACTGGGAAATTTCCATTGATAGTGGGTTTTTTTTTTTCCAGAGTTGGGTTCAGAAAAGATGAAACAAAGGTGAAGGAGATATAATGGGCTCTTACCTGAATGAGCAGAATCGGAGGACCAAACAAAACACGTGTTTCATTCCTCTTTTATATTAAACATGACTCCCATATTGCTGCTCAGCACTCCCACCGCAAAAATAACAAATGCTTCTTTGAGAAGCTTTGCCTTTAAATTGCTGTACCTGTCAATTTTGGACACTGGAATTGTTAAATAAGAATAATATCCATAATCTGTGATGGCCATCTCAGTCTCTAAACTCAAATTACACTGAAATCCTTTTGTTCTTGAAAATCCCTGAATCAGGAATGCCCAGGATATCCCCACATGAGCACAAACACAGGACACTCCAATTATATTTCAATACATTTTTTTTCTATCTATTTTTGGTGAATAAATAGGAAAAGTGCTTGTTTGCATTTTAAATTCTAATTTTGTTATATTTGACCCGGTTGTTCGGTATAATAATTATTTGGATGAAATTTTGACCTCATTACCTTTTGAAACATAAAGGTTGATTGTGTTTTAATGATACTTCGAACAATTTTCTCGAAGGTCATACTCTACCAGTCTACCATCACTTTAGAGGGATGTAGAGGTCACACACAATTCACTCACACCAATGGGCAATTTGAAAGGTCCAATTCAAGGGAAAGCAATTGAATTTTCAAACCTTATGAAGGCTGGTGCGACAATATTTGCATAATGAAACACACTACCAGTTTCAGCCATAGACCCTATGCAGTGAATGGTTTCAGCATGCGAAACTGGTTTTCCCCTTGCATTTACCTGCCACAGGAAATGCAGTTGAGTTACTATTTTGGAACAGTGAATATATTTTATTCTGGAGACATAATCATATACAGTATATTCACACAAAGCAGATACCATAGCTGTACACACAAAAAAATAAAAATGACATTTTGTGGAAAATAACCTATGGGTAAAACAACCTGAATGGTATTTTCATTTATTTAATCAGGATGGACTTGGAATTTATTGAAATTGTGCATAATCTTAATAATTTCCCTTTTTTAATGTCAAGTTTGTTTTTATAAATGAGAAATCTTCAAAGGAAGTGACGTACGTATCTTTTTTCTGCCAATGCACCGTTTATAAATGAGGCCCCCGGTTTTGCATTTTTAGCGAAGAGTATCGGTTGCTGTGTTTACCGGAAATACACATTCTGATACAATGAATCTTACAAATCGAAATTAAATTTCCAAACCTTGTCGAGGATGGAGCTACAGTATTTGTGTTGTGATACACACCTCTCGTTTCAGCCATAAACTGTACACAGTCAGTGGTTTCAGTGTGCATTAACCTCCAGCACATCAGCCTATCTCATGCATAGATATGACAAGAATAGCAGTAGCATCAGCAGAAAAGCATATGTAAGAAACACTGGGAGAACATGCCAACTCCAAACTTATAGGTCCCAGTCAGGAATTGCACCCACAACGTCCGAGGTAATGGTGCCAACTGTCATGTTATCATGGTGCCCACTTCCTCAACAAACTCTTGAGACTGGTGAATAAGGCTGACCAGTTATGTGAGAATGATTAATGGGGCTGATTGTTGCACTTGGATACAAATAATTCTGAGCAAATTGAAATACATCAATATTACACAATTACTGATACATACAGTGAAGACTGTTGAGATTAATGCACCTTTATCAATATCAAATCATATCTTTAGTAGAAGTATTATTTGGTAACTCATCCATCCATTTTTAGCAGCATATCCGGGGCAGAGTCGTGGGCGTGGCAGAATCAGCAAAACAGCCCAGGAATCCCCCTCCCCAGCAACTTCCTCCAACTCTTCCTGGGATATCTCAAGCCATTTCCAGGCCAGCCAGGAGATATAATCCTTCCAGTATGTCCTGGCTTGCCTTTAGCATCTGGATAAGATTCCCAAACCAACTGAGCTGATGCCACTTAATGCACAGGAGTAGGCCTATCTGGATCTTCGAGCTGCTCGCCTAATCCTTAAGGGTGAGCTCAGCCACCCTGCGGAAAAAAAATCATTCCGGCCCCTTGTAATGACAATGTTTTCCTTTCAGTCACTACCCATAGCTTGTGACCATAAGTGAGGATTGCAACATAGACTAAATTGGTAAATTGAGCGCTTTGCTCAGCTCTTTCTTCACCACCACAGACTGGTACAATGCTCCCATCACAGTGGGCACTGTACTGATCCACCAGTGAATCTCTCGCTCCATGCAACCCTTACTTGCAAACAAGACCTTGATATATTTATACTCCTCCACTTGAGGTAACAACTCATCTCTGTTTAGAGAGGAGAATCCACCTTTTTCTGGGAAAGAACCATAGTCTCAGATCTGGAGGTGCTGATCCTCATTCCGACTGCTTCACACTCAGTTGCAAACCGCTCCAGTGCATGCTGGAGGTCACAGCCCGATGGTGCCAACATCTGCAAATGACAGAGATGCAATCCACGACCCTCCAAGCCGCCTTTGCTGTGCTTTGATGTCCTGTCCATGAGGAACTGAAAATGAGTCCAACTTAATGGCGAGAATGTGGACACAACTCCAGCTTTCGTAGTGCAATAATCAAATAGCTCAAACAAACAGCCCCAAAGCCCCATACTCCTGCCCACCCCCCACGGGATACCTTTTGGGATTTTTAAGCCTTTTTAAAAAAGAAACCTTTTTAAGCCTTCTCTAAATCCACAAAACGCATGTAGACTGGATGATGAAATTCTGAAAAACCCTGCAGTATTCATTCTAGGATAAAGTTCTGTTCCACTGTTCCTTGGCTAGAACAGACCCTGTATTGCTCCTCTTGCGTTGAGGGTTCACTGGTGTATGCATTCCCTGGGAGGCTAAGCAGTGCGTTTCCTCTACAGTTGGAGCACACCCTCTGGTGCCTTTTTTTAAAAAATGGGAGCCACCACCCCAGTGTACCAGTCTAACAGCACTGTTCCTGATATCCGTCTGATGCTAAACTGGCCTGTCAGCCTTGACAGCCTAACAATATCCACAACCTTCAGCTTCACAGAGTAGATTGTGTTCATCCTTAGTGATTTTCCTCCTCAGTGACTTCCACCAGGAGAGATGGACAAAGATTCGTCTGAGTTCCGCATCTCTGCTTCCTCCATGGAGGGCATGTCGCCCGGATTCAAGAGTTCCTAAAAGTGCTTTGTCTTCTACCAAACAATACCCCAAGCTGAGGTCTGCAGTTCTCCAAAACCTGTTTAAAGCAGCTTAGTTGAAGCCCTACCTCTCCCTCCTGAGTCATCTAATGGTTCGCCAGATCTTCTTTGAGACCACCCGAAAGTCCTCTGTGGCCTCGCTAGACTCCTCCAAAACTGAAGTTTTGGCACTGACAACCTTCAGGCCACTACTTAAGGCAGCCGCTTTCACAATGAAGACACTGAACTGACTTCACTAAAGCTTCATGTCCCTAGTAGGCGGTGGGCCGAAGCTCTCTCGAGGCTTTCGATAGTGAAATGATTGATCTGGGTGTGGGGAGGACGTGATATTTTAATATGAACAACATATATTTTATATTAACACATTTCTGTTTGTTGGGAGCTGTTTTTCGGTCATCTTTTTATGAAAACGAATGTTTTGATGGTGAAACGAAACCGGCGCTATGTAACGGGGTCCTTGCTGTATCGCCAATCAAAACTCATAACAATGTCACGTGACTTTATGTCCTCCACTGGCATTCCTCCGACTAGGAAGTAAATGTCGCACCGGTATATTGACAACAATGGACTTTGTTTGCACTCGGTAAGGTCTTCACTCATATAAATTCATATAAATCCACATATCTGGAGGAGCAGGTTTTCATCTTTGCAGGCCTCTGCTGCATCACGCAGCCTACCAGCTGTAAGTGTTTCACATGTTTGAAGCTTCTCCTTGACCTTCCTTCTTCCAATATTTCTCACGTTTGCATATTATACATTGGACTGGAAAGAGATGGGGTTTTTCTGTGTTGGTGGTAGTGGTTGTCGTTGAGCGGAGGAGTCTACTCTTTGGTGGTGCTGTATCATGTTCTGTTGTGTGTGCCTCTGCGTCTTCTACATTTGAAAGGGAAACAAAGTGGGATGGGGGAGGGGGAGCGTAGATAGAGAGATAATGTGATGACTAACTTTATGTATTGTAGTAGCAATGCTCCAAAATTTATTGGTTGTTTTTCTGTTTCCCCAGATGCTCAACCCTGGACGACACTACAGATATCTTCAAGGCCTAATCTAATCTAACCTAGCCTGAGGGGTCTATTGTAATCTTGCAAGCTCAAAGATTGAGCTGGACATCCCTGCACTGTACTAGTTACACTAGGCACATTTAATACTAGACCGTTGGAAAATTATAGTAACCTCCTGAACTTAAGGTAGGGGGTTCATTCATTGCGTGTTGATTGTGTCATACTGGGATAGTTATGTCCTATTGGGGGGGGGGGGGGGGTGTCTACCTTAAGAGCAATTGGTTTACAATTGTAGGGGGTGTGTACTTTTAAGGTAGAGGCTGTCTGATAACCAGGACAGGCACCTTGCATTATAGCTTCCCTCCGAGAATCAGGATGGACACATTGCCCTAGCCCTTAATACTGTGGTCTGTAAGGTCGGGCTGGGGAAAGGACATTCAGACAAGATGTGAGAGCTTGCCACCTTGCCGGTTTGTTTTGAATTATATAGCACTCCTATCCGGTTAAGACTTTGAGGCATATCATAAACCTGGAATTAAGCAGGTTGCATAACATTAGATCTAACATTACTAATGTGAAGCTGAAATAGTACTTTACAAGGTATGTGAAGTTGAAATCTTTGGAGGAGATCGTTGTGTAACTTGTGTTCAATAAATATTCTGTACATGGGATTTCTGTCTGAGACTTATTCAGAAGTACACTCCCTAAGCCTTACACTAACGTTAGCACTGACATTAATATCACCTTAACGTTAGCAGTCTAACGTTAGTTTAATAGCTCGCAAGCTCACCGGTAACGTCAGTAATATACCAGAGTTCAACTATCTCACTACTCATATTGGATCATAGTCTTGAAAGTATTATTAGCATTGTATTGCTTCCGATGCGTAATCCAGACAGCATTCCAGTTGCATCGTCTGTTTACATTTTGGGGGGTCCTTAACCTCTGTATGCGAATTCTCATTGGTTTATCAGCTAGATGTGTCCAAAGATATGCATGAGCAAACATTTCATTTAAATGTAAGATTGCAAAAAACTATGACCAAAAATTAGCCCCAAACAAATTGTTTTGGACTTAATAAGATAACAAGATATTACACACAAAGAATTGTGTACTCCTCGATGCAGATCAATAAAGTTCACTTAAATCGCATTTGGCCCGCCGTCTATAGCTTCTATAGACGTATAGCTACGTCTATAGGCGTAGGAAAAGATCCACCGCAGATGTGAGTTGAAAATTCTCTGGACAGGGTCCTAAACTAAACATTTCCAGTCAACCCTCACAACATATTTAAAGGGATTGTTCTCTTTTTTGCAGTGGGGTTGTATGAGCTACAAATTGCCACTACATACATTAGATGCAGCAGAAAGCTCTCTGATCTCCCCCAGGTAGCCGCACCAGCGCATAGTGCTCGGTGAAGATTTAGGCGATATACTGTTGCGAACGGTCCCAAAGTAACAGCGTATTTTTGTCGCCTAAAAGAGGTCCTACCTGAAAATAATACACACTTTAATTGTATGCTACATGACAAAAAATTACAGCTCTTCAGCTGCTCGGAAAAAACACAGCTGCTCTTGAACTAACCTATTGATGTATTCCATCGGAGTAAACTGCGCAATGTAGCGATCAGCTGTTTGGGTCACCGTAACTTCTGTTGCAAAGTCGGACGGTCGTTAAGCTTGTGCGAACACTTCGAAAATGGTCAGTGTGTGTTGCTTTCCTGGATGTGAAGGCAAAGCTGTATCCTGGTGCAATTACAGGTTTCACCGCATTCCTTTGCTGGATATTGGACTTCAGCAGCTGGGGCTAGTTGCGCTCAACATGGATAATGATACGCCACCCATATTCAAAAAAGAACTACTGTTTTATTATGGGTTATAACCATTTTTTAGTTTCCATCCGGTAAAGTAAGGCAGAACTTTATGACCCAGAACTTTGTCAGGGAAAGTTTTAAACTTGCTGCATGGTAAAAATTTGAAAACAAAATATTGCAGGGACATGTGCTCAGCGACATCAACAATGTTACGTCCAGAGGACGCTACGTCGGACGCATTAATAGCGCAAATAAATAATCGGGGAAACGGAACTGTTTTCAAGTGAAAAATGGTATATATTGTGATACACAAAATGCAATGACAGAAACAACGGGTCAGTACAGGGCACGGGTGTGGGGAAAACAATATGGTCAACAAGACATTGCCAAATAAAAGAAAATAGCAAAACCATAAACACCACTAATAAAAAAAAATTAACAAACTACTAAGTCACAGAAAAAAAAACTACCTATACTAATGGACTTTAAACAAACAACAAAGGGTGGCAGACGTCTCTAAATAGTGTGCTAACAAAAAAAATTTGTGAGTGCACGTGTACAGGGCCCCCATCTAACATAGTCCAACATTGCATCCCACACCCCAGTGTATAACGAATGAAAAATTATAATAATAACAACAATGACCTAAAGCACAAAATATGAATTAGCCACACCACAGAACAACACAAAATGAACGAGCGCTCTTGAAGACTGGGAAGGGACGCACTAAATAAACCAGGATCCAACGGGGCAACATGGGATTGGACAAGATGGAATTGGGTGGAATTTCAGGGCGGAGGGAGATGAAGGATTCGGAGAGCGTTGACCAGGCGATTGACTGCGGAGTGGGAGAATCATGGAGAGTGAATACCGGAATGGGACACCTGCGGGAAAAACGAGGCACACAAGAACACACACACGCAGAATACCGGAGGCAGTACGGGGTTCCCGTAGCAAACAATACCATACTTCATACATTTCGACAAGCATAAATCTAATCCACTGGAAATATAAAACGAAACAAAACTAAGAAATGAACAAATTACAACAGGCAGGCGATTGTCGATGTTCTCAATTTCCGTACCGTGTGCCCTTGTCTCCCACGAAGGGATGGAAAGAGTACCGTTATATGCTACTCAAGTGGAAGTACAGTTACACTAATGAAATTTTTACCAAAGTACAAGTAAAAGAGCTAGTCTACTAATCTACTCAAGTAAAATTTACTTAATAGTACTGAGTATTTTCATACCTGAGAGTGTGGGGTGTTGGGGGTAAAAAGAAAAATATAATCTCTCTATACTGTGCATTACAAAAATGACAAGAGGGTAGGAATCTCAAACCAACAAGTTTAAATGCAGAATGTAATTCAATGCAATGTGACTGCAAATGAAGGATGTAACGTGCAGTCATTAAAACAGATCAGCCAGCACTTTGCAATAATTTGTAGCCATCTCAAGTGAGGCTTGAAAAGCAAGACAGCCGGGGGAGGTAAGCTCATTAGTTAGTAACTATACATTACATTGTTTCTAGTTAGCTTGCCTAGCTAGTTATCAAATTATGAAACAAGCGCCAAGTTAAATGAACTGGTAAGTTGGCGCATAATCTAACCATTCCATGATTTTGGTTTTGCAGCGAGTCACCCCCTGCGACCTTTAGCCTCCGTTAGATGGCACATTGAGCTTACGCATCTTTCAACATGTAAATACTGGGAGAGCGTCTTCACGTTTTAGATAATGAACACACCTAAAGTCGGAAGCATCTCAAAAGCATCTAGGAACCATTTGGGAAGCAAATAGTCTTGGGATACGAAAAGTTATAGAAGGCTCATCTGATTTTTGTGAGGAATATTCATGTTTTGCAAATGCTTCTTTAAATCATGCTTCCGACTTTTAGTAGCACCTTCATTATCAACAGATGGTTGCATTCGCATTTTGATTATCCAAAAACCCTCTGGCTCAACTAAGGTTTACTGGTGTAGCCAGGATTCGTGCATCTAAAGCTTTGGGCTCCAGGGAAAACACCTAATGGCAGAAATTCAACTCAACAAAATGATTAATAGATGTATTGACCTGATTTCTTCATTAAAAGTGAAAATCTCAACATTAGTCCGCATTTTATCAGACTAACCCAAGCTTTTAGTTGACACAGGGGCCACCCTGCATAGGCCAATGACGACTCAATTCGCGCATGCTTTGACCAATAAATTTAGTGTTTCAAGAAAGTCAATAATATTTCAAGTGTCATTTCATTTGGACTTGAACATTGGTAATAAGATTCTTTTACGGGCAGTAGTTAAAGGAACTACACCATCAAGAGGGCGAAATTTCACAAACAGGCTCTCTTAGTGTAATTTTTCATTCAGAAAAAAAAACATGGCAGTCATTTCCCATAATATCAAACCGTTTTGGAGTAATTACTAACTTTCTACTTGCCGTGGGAACACCCCTTTTTATTCACTACAATCGATAATGCCGCCCTCTCAGTGTAGCGTCATTTTAAGAACTCCGGACCAATTTGCTGCATAGCCGTTATGTACAACTGCATGTAAATATATCTTTTTGATCACGTCATTACGTTTTTTTGCCCCAGTGCTTAGTAACTTCAAATCTGGCATGATTTACATTATGAGCAAAAGAAAAATAGGCAGTATGTCATTTTTAATTGCATCTTACACTAATTTTCTTAAGGGGCAATCAGACACGTGCTTAATACGCTGGAGAGCTGTGGTTCACTGGCGTTCGCCGTCTGCGAAAGCTACTGCTAAGTGCATTATCCCGGTGTTTAGTTCTCCATTTATAATGACATAAGTACCGCGTTTTTAAAGAGTATGACCCAGATTTCTGTTATGAAAACCTAATTCCTCGATCAGCTGTTAGTGAGTTTGCCAAATTGCGTGCTAGGCTACACTTTGGTGTCGATTTGACTTCGTTCTTTATGCTCTCCTGAGCTGACATCCAACAAGCTTGTTAGATTATGTATGGCATTTGGTCAGGCTAGAGTAAAACAACAATATGATCTGATGAGATGAAAAAGATTAGAATACGTGACATGAGTCAAGACACAGGGGCAGCATGCAACTAGATGCGCAGCAGCCGCTAGGGGGAAGCGCTTTCACACTGGACGCTAAACGAATTTTTAGTACGATAAATTACATTCAAAGTCAATGCAAAGACACGGATACACGCCATTCGCGTCCGGTGTGAAAGCAGCTTAATAGAGCGCTGGCGAAGACAAGGCGTTAAGCGTATGGAAAGCAAGCCAAAGCCTAAGTGCTAGCCGCAACCAGCACTCTATTAAGCTCTATAGTGTCAAACACGAAAGCGAAAATTGTTCATTAGCAGCCTACCGTTATTTACTTCCATGTTTCAGTGCCAGGTCGGCTCCTCTTTCTCCCCTTTTCCTCTGTGATTCTCTTTTCAAATGGACTTTTGATTTTTGGGATAGCATTTGGCTTGATTTTACTCCACTTTTTCATCGCGAACTCAGACCAAAACTCTATCCTCGAAGTCAGAATTGTTGAAGTGGTCGCTACAAATCACACTATTGTCGCTTGGTCCTTGCCATTTTGCCCTTCGTCAGTTTCACCCGAGACGCTCAAATTTTGCTTATTTCTTCATCTTTTGGAAATCAATGAAAGCTGACTCCTCCTTTGGATACGTTACTTTAACCTGCTACAGTGCATCTGGTAGGCATTAGCTCCGCCGTTTCCCAAAATTTGACGAGAAAATAACGATTTTATTAATCTACTGCAGTTCGTGTCCTATAGGCAGTAATATAAAAACGTTCTTTATATGATGTCAGTGTCAATCCCATGGAAGTAGGGACCAATTGTGGGCGGGGCAGAAACTGGCTGAAAATTCAGGTCTGCCATCAGAAGACAAGCCTAAAATTATTACTGTGTGTATTTTCATGGGAAACTTGGCACAGACATAGTTTACAAGTACAGAACTATGGAATTAGTGTCAATGTACCCGGCAATAGAGAGTTCCTTTAACGAAATTGATGGACAAATAAAAGCAGATAAACAGTATATTGTAACTGCTATGAAACAAGCAATGTATAATTGATATATTTTACACAGTATTAAAACATTACACATTAAATAAGTAATAATGTATCCATGGCCAGCTAATTTTTTTTCTAATTCTTTCATTTCATCTGTTTTTTTTATCACCAATAATGTACAAACCCCAATTCCAATGAAGTTGGGATGCTATGTAAAATCAAATGTGAATAAAAACAGAATACAATGATATGCAAATCTCATAAACCCACATTTTATTCGCAATACAGCACAGACAACATTTCAGATGTTTAAAGTGAGACATTTTACCATTTCATGAAAAATATTGGCTCATTTTGAATTTGATGGCAGCAACACATCTCAAAAATGTTGGGACAAGGGCAACAAAACGCTGGAAAAGTAAGTGGTACTGATGAAAAAAAAAAACAGTTGCAGAAGCATTTTGCAACTAATTAGGTTAATTGGCAACAGGTTAGTAACATGACTGGGTATAAAAAGAGCATTTTAGAGAGCCAAAGTCTCTCAGAAGTAAAGATGGACAGGCGGTCACCAATCTGTGAAAAACTCTAAAAATTGTGGACCAATTTCAGAAAATTGTTCCTCAATGTAAAATTGCAAGTTCAAGCTTTATTATGCAAAGAAGAAGCCACATGTGAACACTATCCAGGAATACTGCAGTCTTTTCTGGGCCAAAGCTCATTGAAATTTGATTGAGCCAAAATAGAAAACTGTTCTGTGGTCAGATTAATCAAAATGTGAACATCTTTTTGGAATCCATGGACGCCGTGGCGTGCGGTCTAAAGAAGAGAGGGACCATCCAGCTTGTTACCAGTGCATAGTTCAAAAACCTACATCTCTGAAGGCATTGGGTTGTATTAGTGCCTATGACAGATCTGGAAAGGCATTTTCAATGCTGAAAAGTATATGGAGCTTTTACAACAACATACTGTCCCATCCAGACACCGTCTCTTTTAGGGAAGGTCTTGCATATTTCAGCAAGACAATGCTAAACCACATGCTGCATCCATCACAACAGCATGGCTTCACAGTAGATGAGTCCGGGTGCTGAAATGACCAGCCTGCAGTCCAGACCTTTCACCAATAGAAAACATGTGGCGCATCAAAAAAGGAAAATCAGTCAAAGAAGACCCAGAACTGTTGAGCGACTAGAATCCTACATCTGACCAGAGTGGGACAACATTCTTCTCCCAAAACTCCAGCACCTAGTCTCCTCATTTCCCAGACATTAACTGGGAAACTGTTGGAGACTGGGAGACTGTTGTTAAAAGAAAGAAGGGATGTTACACAATGGTAAGCCCAGCGCTGTCCCAACTTTTTAGAAATGTGTTGCTGCCATCAAATTCAATAAGCTAATATTGTTCATGAAATGGTAAAATGTGTCATTTTTAGCATTTTTTATGTTTTCTATGTTCCATTGCAAATAAAATATGGGTTTATGAAATTTGCAAATCCATTGTATTCTGTTATTATTTACGTTTAGCACAACTTTCCCAACTTAATTGGAAATGGGGTTTGTACAAAGTTATATTATAAACAATGTTGCAACACAGTAATTTTTACATTAATACGGCATGCTCACAAATCCTAGCAATGGTTGAATCTCAGATACCTGTGTATACTAACGCCACTCACTACCGATGCAATGAAGTTTCGCCAACTTACCTCTACGTGCTTGCCAGGTTTGACATTGAGTTTATAAGCAGCTCACTCATTTTCCTTTGGCAAGCACAGCTTACTCATCATAACAAAGGTATAATCTTTCCTGTACTTAAAGATGCTTTAACTAATTTGGTCATTGGTGGCTGTCAGCCCCTCGCCCTAGTCAGCAGTCCCTGCCCCCCATCCCGAAGCCACACACGAACGCGCATCAGTTACCGACACCCCGAGTGATTGTTGTGTGAAAGCCATACTGAAAACACGGGCCGACATATTACACCTATATAGAAACTATGGTATGAATATGGTGAGGAGATCTCTCTTACAGAAAAAAAATTCACAAACGGCCTCCCTTCGACAGAATCAATACTAGTTGCTGCGAAATTTTTTTGCTGCACAGCTAATCAAGCTGTAGTTGGCCACAAACGACGACAGTAAATTTATATACTAACATAAGCAGGATTAAAAATCACCAACAGAACTACCCGAGACTAATAAAACTGCATAACTACTACAGAATAAAACATAGCTTACCTGTTCAGTAGCCGCAAGGCTAGTTGCGCATCGCCTTTTAGACCCTTAGATTAATTGTTTTCTCAACCTCTCAGAAGCGACACCAATATATACACGGCTCTTGGCCACCTTCTGTTTTTTCTTCCTTTGGTATCTGTTCCTCAACTGGTTGTTATGTACGCCGTCTCTGGTATCGTTGGGATCAGGAGCCTCTATTTGTTCTGCTGCGTAGGCTTGTAGCGATCGGCTCTCTCTACAATAAAGTAGCGATCTGCGATTATTGCCTTTGGAGGAGAATGCCTATCTTTCCTTGCCACACAAGTCTTTGACTGTCACAGACACGCCTCCCTTACTCACCATCCAATTGCCTCATTCACTTTATGTAAAGTGCTCTTCTTCCCGACTGCTGTTCATTGCACTCATACAGATACTGTAGGCCAGGGCTATGCATTATCTTGCAAGGGCCGGTGTGGGTGCAGGCTGTCATTCCAGCCATGCACTTACACACCTGATACAATTAATCAAGCTCTTTAGCAAAGACTCTTGGGGTTGATTAGTGGTGTCAGGTGTTTAAGTGCTGGGTTGGAATGAAAGCCTGTACCCACGCCAGCCCTTGTAGAATTATGTTGAATAGCCCTGCTGTAGACCATCACCCCCAGATCCAATGCGTCACAGATTTTGGTGAAACAGGGCGCATTCACAAGCAGAGAGAACCGCCTCTTCACGGAGCTCTCTCACCTAATTGGATAGAGACAGTAGGTGACTCCAGAATTTTAAATTATGCTTTACTGCAGAGGACAGTGACTGAGAGACCTGTTTTATGGACCAGATACTCTGAATCAATGATATCTTTCAGAATGCAGAGCTATTAAACGCTTGTTGAAAAACAAAAAAATCTCTTGCTGCAGCTTTAAAGGACCAGTGTGTAATATTTGGCATGCTTTATTAGCTAAATCTGAATATACTACCCATTATTATGTTTTTATAAGTGTATAATTGCTATAAAAGATAATTTGTTTGGTTTTCGTAGCCTTATAATTATGCCTTTATAAATACATATAGCAAGGGCCTAGAGACGTCGCCATCTTGCACCGCGATGTTGGTACGGCAGCCCGACCGGACAATCCAGCCAGCGAGAGAACGTATTTCGTGTGTATAAGTCCCAGTCGTGGAAGAAGCCATTTCCGCAAAAGTGTTTTGGGCCTCGGAGGCCACCGTCTTTTTGCTGATGGGTGGGGTAAGCCTGAGTGAGTGAGTGAGCGCTGCAGTCTAGAATCTGAATGCTGGATGTCACCGTTTTCCCCCCATTTTACACACTGGTCCTTTAACGCCGATATCGTCTCTTAAATGTGTCCTCGGATTCATTTCCGTTTCTTCATGTTCTTCCCCCTACTTTACCTCACCGGGTCTATCAGCTGGGTTGACAATTTTACAATTCGGTCTTACTCGATCACCTCAATCTTCCGATTCAAGTGCAAGCAGGCGTCTTCTTATGGTTGTCATGTATTTCCATCCGCCAAACTGACATTTAGGGTTAGAGTTAGGTTTGGGGTTAGTAGTTCGGGTTCAGATTAAGGTTAGGGAAGCAAGTGACGACTCGCGTGAACCAAAGCTGTTTACTGGAGATAAGATGACGTCATGTCAGTTTAGCCGATGGAAATAAGTGATGACCTCTTCATATTTGTGAATATTGTGTTCAGTACCGTTATTTGTTGCATGTAGGCAAATCAACTGGCCAGCTTCACATGGCTGTAAAAAGCTTGAATCTCTTTTTTCCCTTTTTTATTTTTACTCAGAAACGGATCCTATGTAAAATAAAGCTAAGTACAATACATCCTGAAAAATATACTGAAGTAATATGATCTCACTTAAAAGTTACTGAAAAAAAGTACAAAAACACTAAAAAGCTATTCAATTACAGTAACCTAAGTAAATGTAATAAGTTAATTTCCACCCCTTCGAATTACGTTGTCAGAAAGGGGCAATTTTCGTTCAGTCTTTTTGAGGTGTGCGCAACTGGGTATCCAAATAGTATTTTATTTATCACCTCATGACATTAGCTTCCTGTTGAGGTATAATCAGCCCATTTTCTGATTTCTCAATGTCTACTTTAAAGAGTCATAGAGAGTTTAGAGTTAATGTATGGGGAATTATTATGCCCTCAAAAACAACTTTGATTGCAAGTGTGATGTGAAAAGAGGCCACTAGATGGCAGTATTTACCTTTCTTTTATTAGGCTTAGACTGGAGCTAGGTTTAGACATGTCCTGGGCATGTCTGGGGCAAGTCCCCGAAAATTAAAAAAAAGAAGTCTAAATGTGGGTGGGGTCTGCAAAAGAGAAAATAAGGAAAAGAATTGAGACCGTAAAGTAGTAGGAGAAATTGCAAGAAGAAGGATACATGTGACCAGACCTGTCATTCTGTTCAAGACCTGTGAATTTTCTTTTGTGGATTTTTGCCTGTGTTAGAGTTTTTCCCTCACCCAGGACATCACCAAGCAACCTACAAAAGGGACTGTTAATATTTTCTGTTTTTTGGAGATCAGTCTTGGTCATTAGTTGTAGATATGAGATTAGTCGTTATTGTTAGTTGTTGTCTTTGATAATTAAATGTGTATAAGTTTTAAAAACTGTGTCTGCCATCCCTTGCTGTTGCTGTAGTGTTGTAAATGGAATAACAAATTGGGGGCTCGTCCGGGATAGACCATTGTGTGAGTAATTTATTGAAAATCTAACATTTCAAATTGTAAAATTGTTTTTTTTTTTAATTGAATACATATATATTGACAGATCAACAGCAATGGATGATTTCTTGGCATCACCAACCGTTGAGGTTTTGAAGTCTTTTAAAAAGACAGAACTGCTAGAAATTTGCAGACATTTAGACCTGACAGAGGTAAAACCAGCCATGCGAAAAGCAAGACTGGCTAGAGAGATAGTTGAATATTACATTGATGAAAATGTGTTTGCACCAGGAGGTCTGGGACAGTTTCCAGTGGAAAATCCAAATATAGACATGGAACTTAAATTAAAAATACTAGATTGAATGGGAGGAAAAAGAAAAACAAAGAGAATTTGAGAGAGAGAAAGAGGAAAGAGCAGAAAGAGAGAGACAGAGAAGGAGAGATTTTGAAGTAGAGAAATTCGATAGAGAAGAAAGACTCAAAATGGAGCAACTAAAAATTAAAATTGAAACTAAAAATAAATTTTGTGCCAGTCAGGAGGTAAAACTGGTGCCTCCATTTTCGGAAAAGGACGTAGACAACTATTTCCAGTGTTTTGAAAAGGTAGCAAAGAGTTGCCAGTGGCCAAAGGAACACTGGCCTCTGATGTTGCAAACTGTCCCCAAGGGTAAAGCTCAACAAGCCTATTCAGCTTTGTCTGCAGATGATTCCTCTGATTATGAAGGTGTCAAAAAGGTTATTTTGAGAGCTTATGAGTTGGTTCCAGAGGCTTACCGACAGAAATTCAGAGGTCTGAAGAAATCTGAAAATCAGACTTATGTGGAATTTGCTAATGAGAAGAAAGTTTGCTTTGAGCGCTTGTGTACTTCTATGGAGGTCTAGGATGATTTCAACTCCCTAAAAGAGATGGTGTTAGTTGAAGAATTCAAGAACTGTGTTAAGGATGATGTAAAGACCTACCTTAAAGAGAAGCAAGCACTGAATTTGCAATCAGCTGCCAAATTTGCAGATGAATATGTTCTCACACATAAGTCCAAATTTCAGTCTAGCAGTAACAATAGATGGTCCCAATTTCAGAAAAAGGGTTACGGTGATACCCAAGATTCCTCACCCAAAGACAAAGACAAATCTGGTGATGGTGCTCAAAAATCCAGTAACAGGTCTGATCAAAGTGTGAAAGCTGACAGTGACAAAAGTGGTCTAGTTTGCAGTTATTGCATGAAATCTGGTCATGTTAAAACTAACTGCTGGTTCCTTAAAGCTAAGAAAGAAAAAGAAAAGGATACCAAACCAAATGCCTTTGTGAAAACAAGGTTAGAAACCCCTGTAGTAGATGACCGATCTGCTAAATTGCCTGCTTCTTGTGGGGCTAAAAAGCCTGATACAGCTGACTTTGTGAGAGAGGAATTTCTTCCATTTGTGTCTGAGGGATTTGTGGCTCTGAATGAGCATACTACTCCTGTCCCCATTTATATTCTAAGGGATACCGGAGCTTCTCAGTCACTTTTGTTGATGGACTCCTTGGAGTTACGTGATGAGACCGCTTCAGGGGATTTCATACTTGTACAAGGTATTGAAGGGAGGACTGTATCTGTACCCCTGCGCTCTATATTCTTGAAATCAGATTTAGTTACAGGACAGGTAAAGGTGGGACTTATGTCAAGTCTACCTATAAAGGGTGTTTCTCTGTTGCTTGGCAATGACCTGGCTGGGGGCAAAGTAGTTCCCCCTGTACATCTTACTTCACAGCCGAGCACTGAAGATGGGGATGAGGACCCATCTCTGTATCCTTCTTGCGCAGTGACTCGTGCTATGACCAAGAAGGCTAAAGAAGAAGATGTTGTGGTGCCGTCCAGCACATTGAATAGTCAGGACTCAGGTGGTTTGCCTCATGACTCTGATTGGCCTACTATGGTTTCTCCGTTTGAGAACTTATCAGACACTTTTATCAGTTCATTGTTCAGCCAGCCAGATGGGTTTGGTGATTCTGATGTGTCTGGAGACTTGTCTCTGTCCAGAAAGCGGTTGATTGAGGAGCAAACTAACGATCCTGAAATTTGTGCACTAAAGAAGAGAGCCCTTCCTGATAAAGAAATAGACGCAGTTCCAGTTGGTTATTATCTCAAGGATGGTGTGTTGATGCGGAAGTGGCGCCCTCCTGATATCCCTGCCAATGCAGATTGGGCAGTGGTCAGGCAGATTGTTGTTCCGAAGGTCTACAGGAATGAGATCTCAACAATGGCTCATAGTTTACCTTTAGGAGGTCATCTTGGTGTTAACAAGACTGTTGATAAGATCATGAAACACTTCTTTTGGCCTGGGCTTCGGAAAGACGTTTCCAACTTTTGCAAAACCTGTCACACTTGTCAGGTAGTTGGAAAACACCAGTTAGACCCACCTGTAGCTCCATTGCAGCCTATCCCAGCATTTGGGGAGCCATTCTCTAAGGTCATTGTTGATTGGGTTGGTCCATTACCCAAGACTAGAGCTGGAAATCAGTACTTGTTGACAATAATGTGTGCATCTACCAGATTCCTCGAAGCCATATCTCTACGTAACATCAAGGCAACTGCAATCTCGAAGGCTTTGATAAAGTTCTTCACGTTGTTTGGCCTTCCCAGGGAAATTCAGTCAGACCAAGGTAGCAATTTCACTTCAGGATTGTTTCAGCAGGTTGTGTATGAACTAGGTGCAAAGCAGATTCTTTCTAGTGCCTATCATCCAGAAAGTCAGGGTGCCTTAGAGCGGTTTCATTCCACTCTCAAGACAATGATGAGGACTTATTGTTATGACCATGAGAAAGACTGGGATGAAGGTGTTCATTTGCTGTTTGCAGCTAGAGACGCAGTGCAGGAGTCTACTGGATTCAGCCCATTAGAGCTAGTGTTTGGCCATGAAGTGAGAGGACCTTCGCTATTATTGAGTGAACAATGGCAAGAGGAAGAGCCGCACATCAGTCTGTTAGACTATGTTAGCAAGTTCAAGGAAAGATTGCGTGCAGCTTGTGACCTAGCCAAAGAGAACTTGAAATCAAGTCAGGGAAAAATGAAAACTTGGTATGATCATAAGGCTAGAAGCCGTGAGTTTAAACCAGGAGACAAGGTCCTTGTGTTGTTTCCCTTGCAGTCCAATCCATTGCAGGCTAGATTTCATGGCCCTTATAAAATTCTGACAAAACTCAATGATCTCAATTACATTGTGAAGACTCCAGATAGGAGAAAACCAAAACAATTGTGTCACATTAACATGCTGAAGCCTTATCATGACAGAAATGCTAGGTTTGCTGCTGTCACTTCAGATTCTCCTATGGCCGAGATTTGTGAAGATGAGGGGTAGTTTCAAGATGATGAACCTAGAATTAAAGCTGAAGTTCTTTCATGTAAATTGTCAAATTCCGAAGTGTTGCAAAATCTCGATGTAAAACTCCAGCACTTGGAACCCTCAGAGAGATTAGTTTGAAAGGTTGATCAAGAAATATGAGGATTTGTTTCCTGATGTTCCAAAGAGAGTTTCTATAGCCTCTCATGATGTAGATGTTGGTGATGCCAAACCAATAAAACAGCATCCGTACCAGATGAATCCTGAAAAGAGAAAGATTGCTGAGAAAGTGGTTGAGTACATGTTAGAACATGATAATATCAGACCCTCCAACTCAGATTGGAGTTCACCCTGTGTGCTAGTTCCAAAACCTGATGGAAGTACTAGATTCTGTACAGATTATCGCAAAGTCAATGCTGTAACTAGAACTGATGTGTTTCCAATACCTAGGATTGATGATTGTATTGATAGTGTAGGGCAAGCAAAGTTTCTGACCAAGATTGATTTATTGAAGGGTTATTGGTGTGTGCCTTTAATAGAGAGGGCCAAGAGCATCTCTGCTTATGCCACACCATCTGGGTTGTACCAGTATGAAGTCCTACCCTTTGGGATGAAAAATGCCCCAGCCACATTCCAAAGGATGATATAGCCTACAGTCGCCGGATTGCCACACACGGGTGCATACATCGATGACCTGATCACATGGAGTGACTCCTAGGAAGAACATCTAAAAGATGTAGAGACGTTGTTCCAGCGCCTAACCCAGGCTAACCTGACTGTTAACCTGAACAAGAGTGACTTTGGTTGTGCTACTGTCACCTATCTTGGCTACGTCATAGGTCAGGGTAAGGTGGCACCCATAAATGCTAAAGTCCAAGCCATCATAGACTTTCCCGTTCCTGACAACAAAAAAGCTTTGAGCCGCTTCCTTGGAATAATCGGGTACTACCGCAAGTTCTGCAAGAACTTTGCTGAGATTGCTCTCAGTCTAACTAACCAACTGAAGAAAGGCGTAAAGTTCACTTGGGATGATGCATGCCAGAGAGCCTTCGATCGCCTGAAGTCTCTGCTGTGTCACTTCCCCGTGCTAAAATCTCCTGACTTTAACAAACCGTTCTCAATCGCAGTCGATGCTAGCGACCAAGCTTGTGGATCTGTGCTCCTACAGAGAAGTGACTCTGATGACATTGAGCATTCCGTGGCATACTTCTCCAGGAAGTTCAATCGCCACCAAAGGAACTATTCCACAATAGAGAAGGAGCTGTTGGCTCTGGTCCTTTCTTTACAACACTTTGAGGTTTATGTTTGTACAGGACAAAAGCCAATGATTGTGTACACTGACCACAATCCGTTAATGTTTTTGAGTAAGATGAAAAACAAGAATCGGAGATTGTTGAATTGGGGTTTGATTTTACAGGAGTTTGACTTGGAAATTAAGCATGTGAAGGGTATAGACAATGTAATTGCTGATTGCTTATCCCGTGTTTGAATATGTATATATATGTCACATGTTTATTTGAATATTGTATGATGTGTATATAAAGACAAGTATCCGCTTAACCATTTTGTATTGAAAAGAAAAATTTTGCCTACGAGTCAATTTTTCCCTTTTGGAATGGAGGTGTGATGTGAATAGAGGCCACTAGATGGCAGTATTTACCTTTCTTTTATTAGGCCCAGACTGGAGCTAGGTTTAGAAATGTCCTGGGCATGTCTGGGGCAAGTCCCCGAAAATTAAAAAAAAAGACGTCTAAATGTGGGTGGGGTCTGCAAAAGAGTATATAAGGAAAAGAATTGAGACAGTAAAGTAGTAGGAGAAATTGCAAGAAAAAGGATACATGTGACCAGACCTGTCATTCTGTTCAAGACCTCTGAATTTTCTTTTGTGGATTTTTGCCTGTGTTAGAGTTTTTCCCTCACCCAGGACATCACCAAGCAACCTACAAAAGGGGCTGTAAATATTTTCTGTTTTTTGGAAATCAGTCTTGGTCATTAGTTGTAGATGTTAGATTAGTCGTTATTTTTAGTTGTTGTCTTTTGATAATTAAATGTGTATAAGTTTTAAAAACTGTGTCATCCCTTGCTTTTGCTGTTGCTGTAGTGTTGTAAATGTAATAACAAATTGGGGCTATAACACAAGACAGAAGACATAAGTTACGGTTTTGGCTGTTCGAAGTGCGATTTATTTTTTTGCTCTTTTTTGGCTGCTAATCCAGTGTGTTTTGGTTAAAAAAGTGATAAAAAAATTAATCGGTCAGAATCCGTTGAGTTTCTGCTTTTATATGTATACCTTGCAGCCAGACCGAACTAATCCACATGGAAGACATTTTGAGATATAGGCCATTTTAACTTTCTAATGTTAAGATCTGAATGACCCAATTTGAAAGAGGTCATGTAAAATCACAAACCACACTTTGATTTAACTCAAAAATCTGCATCAAAACTTTTTAAATATTAAAAAAACCTACTTTGAAATGGTTGCTTTGTTATGGCTCATCATATGGCTACATAATATATTGTAAAGCAAAAATGGAAACCCATCCCCAAGTTATGACATTTTAAAAAGCAAAACTTTTATGCCAATAGACAGAATTCACATTCCCTCACCTGCGCACGTCCAGTTTCAAAATGAGGCTCAATGTGATCGGAGTGGAAACACCATTGTTGTTTACCGTTGTTCATGTATAGCTAATTGACCAGAAAAAAACTCATTGGTGGCATTTGGTGGAGCGAAATGAATTGGGATCATTGTGCTGTGTGTTCATGGAAGAAGTGCTGATTATTCAGAGGTTAGTTTTATACTATTTATAGCAATGTATTCACCAAAAATAGCTGCGTTTGAGGACTGATCTGATCAATGATCGAAGATGACTTCTTGCTCAATATACTGCTGTGTTGAGTCCGTGGGCGGGATGCCTTTTGCACAGTCCGTAGACAAGTTGATGCTGTTAATTTTGGCATATCCCCGAATTGCTTGACATGCCAAATCGAGCCTGATGTTGTATAATGCACAACCTATAACAATGTATAGGTTACACATTAGTGTTGGCATGACACCAATTCCGAGACGAGTGGCATGGTTTAAGGAACCCTGAGAATGGAACCAAGTTTCACGTTTGCAAAAAATTGTGACCACGTTCATTTAACAGATTGACAAAGCTTGTTCTTTAATTTTTGTCCAACGCAATGAAGTCTGAAGTTGCCAAGCAAGTGTCAGCATGTCGAACATGATAACCGAAAAACTGCATGGAAAACCAACATTCCTTTACGCTTTAAATCACAGAACCTATCATCAATATTTTTACATGTTGTGTACTTACTTCTGATAGCTACTTTCAGCAAGCAATTTCCACTAAAAGCAAATGTACAATTTATAAAGCAAAGTTCTCGCATCGCATCTGCATTAGCCATCCACGCTTTGTTGATCAATCACACTGAGCCTCACTTTGAGACCAAAAGATTTTTTGCGCAGATCGGCAAAAAATAGTTCAGTTGAATTTTGTCTATTAATAGTTTTCCACACTGATGTGGACAGCTGTTATCTTCAAGACAAAATAAATTGCTCCGTGTATTACCAAATAGTATAGGATAATAAAAGTATCACGTGCTGTAACTGCCGCCTACTGGATTCTGCGCAGTTTGAGTCGTCACACACAAGTTAAACAAAGAGTAAAAATGCTCAACTGAAAAGAGCATGACTTCTAATAAAGACTACTGGCACATGAATTTCATGAATTTGGTGTGAAATTAAATGTAATTGAATGGAATTACCAAATTTGGCAAGACTTGGTAAACTTCAAACATGACTGTCTTCATACATTTTTAACAATTTTACAAGAGTATTCTTCCTGGGAAATTAATGCATTCATCGTTGAAATACTCCCACCCCTCCAGGCAGTTTTCACAGATCACTATCCTCAATATGTCATTTTCAGTGAAGTTCATCACTGAGCTAAGCACTGAACAGAACTATTTCGCAGTCCAACCTGACGAGAGAAGCCATCAAAGATTTGATTCAGTCAGAACTCTTCAATACAAGTCATGACCCTCAAAAAGAAGGAAGATTTAATAAAAGGAGTGTGTGGCAGATACAAAGATGTAAGGTTTCTGGTTGGTGGTCCAGGTAGTTGGAGTAAAGTTCTGGGGAGGATTTTCACTTTCTGAACACGGGCGTTACACCCCTGGTTATAACTAGTGTAATGTGAATATAGGCCATTAGATGGCAGTATTTACCTTTTTTTTGTTAAGCTCAGACTGGAGTCATGTTTAGACATGTCCTGGACATGTCTGGGGCAAGTCTCAGAAAGTTAAAAAAAAAAGAGGTCTAAATGTGGGTGGGGTCTGCAAAAGAGTATATCAGGAAAAGAATTGAGACAGTAAAGTAGTAGGAGAAATTGCAAGAAGATGACCAGACCTGCCATTCTGTTCAAAACCTGTGACGTTTCTTTTGTGGATTTCTTTGCCTGAGTTTGAGCATTTTCATTATCCAGGACATCACCAAGCCACCCCACAAAAAGGGACTGTAAATATTTCTTTTTTTTTTCTATTCAATCTTGGTCAGTAGTTTAGTTATTGTCTTTGTTAGAAATTAAATGTGTTTAAGTTTTAAAACTGTGTCTGTCATCCCTTGCTGTTGCTGTTGCTGTTGTGTTATAAATGTAAGAACAAATTGGGGCCATAACACTAGTAATAATAGTTATCGAAAAATCGTTATTTCAGGCAAGTTTCTTCCCGCTAAGGTATGAAATATGACTACATTGCTACACAGTTATCATGCCCTGCCTTCTATGGTGTTTATTATGAGATGTGCCACTACTCCCAGTACTGAGGGTGTTTGGGTTCAAGAGGTTAGGCTAATATATATGCCAAATCCAAATGAAAAGGTGCAGAGGGGGAGTAATAGTAACAGCCATATGAGTAAAATATTTGCTAGTTTGATAAAGATAAACAAACCCACATGCAATCGATGATCCTCCCCTTCTGGATCTGGGGTATGTGCCTATGTGTGGAATTATTCCAGGCAGTATCAATGATCTGATGTCACATCCGGTGCCACCACCACAGATATCCATTATACAATCCAGCTATTCAAAGTTATTTACACTGCCCGGCCAAAAAAACAGTTGCACACTCAAATATTTCGTTGGAACCCCTATAGCATTGATTACAGTGCATATTCGTCTTGTCATTGTTTCGACAACCATATGCAATGCCAGAACATTTATTTTCGACCAGAAATGCCATAATTTTTGGCCGAGATCTTGTCTTCTCGACATAATGGTTGAACCAATCGGAAGTCTTTCATGAGCACATCTCAACAACTTTTAATGTGTTTAAGGTCAGGACTTTGAGGTGGAAAATTGTTTGTGAAAATGATTCCTCATTCATGGTTTTCTTTGCTAAATACAGGCCAATAACTTGCCCATTCTGAAATACTGTAACATCTTCTCCACCATCAGGGGATGTGCCTTCTGACATGATTTTTTAAGAAATAAGTAGCGACGCGCTGCATCAGGCAGGGTAAAAATGATTATTGCCAGCTGAAACATATTAATAACCACAGTAATGATTCAATTATAGAATCTGTTCATTAATGACCAAACGGTGACTTTTTTTTGGCCAGGCAGTGTATCTGTTAAGTGTGTGCATTTTTCTGAGAAAAACAACAATAGATATAAGCAGTAGCCTTGCATTTCTGTTTTTGAGAACTTTAAATCGACCTCCACAGTTCCCCTTTAAAGTTACTGGCAGTAGATAAATATAGGCTGTACTTACATATTTTCGACTCTACTAATCTCATCAATGTCACAGCTTAGTGCAGCACAAGTCAGATGTTTCCAGTGAAACTTTTTTTCTGTGTGCTTCACTTAGCCCCATATGGAATGTTCTTGTTGGCATCCGTCTGACAGGTATGTGATATTCCTAAAAGCTCTCTAAATTAATTTCCTGAAAGCCCTTGACCTTTCATAGTAAGCCAAACTTTTATAGTGGCTTGAGCCCCTGACTGATATATTAAATATCCAAATCCACCTGAACTGCTGACCTACCAAACAATCGAGGCCAGGAGAGAAGACAGCAGACTGTCCACACGAACAATGCTCTTGTAAGATTACTCTTACATGTACAGTGGTATTGGGGGGAAAAAATGTATTTGCACTGTTCCTGCCCGATGCATGGAATCTGGTTTGGGAGAACTGAAGAGACGGAACGCAGCCTTTTGCTGGTGCCGCTACGTCCCAGGAGAGACGTAGCGAAAGGCCATCTCATCCTTTTGACTTTATGTTCACTTGCAGTGAAAACCCATCAGTCATTGCGATGCAGTGCCCCCTTTGACAGTCTAAGCTGTCTGCTAGGAGCCGGTGAACCATAGCAGATTACTCTGGTGAGGAATTGCTCAGGCACATTCAGGGAGAGTGCACATCTACCTGTGAGTGTCGTTTTCCAAGAAACACTTACTGCGATTAGTGTTGAGCAAGATGTTATGAAAAATTCACACCAGGGTTGTTCTAAACCACATGCACTACCTCTGTGGCCTATAGAGGGCCCGAGATTTGCATAATAATAAATCATTATGGCCTCTCTATCCTGGGCCCTGACGTACAGATCAAAGTGATCAATGAATCGATGGCTGATTCCCGGTTAGTGTATTGATAACCCTTAAAGAATGGGCTTTTCTCCAGTTGCTGCATTAAGACTTAGTGCTTCCCAGGCCTGTAATCATGTTGATTAGCCTATCGGCAAACTCATATTATGGATATAGAGCCAGAGGGAAGTAAAACACAGTTGAAAGGGTTTCACAAAAGTAAAAAAATAAATAAATACATAAATAAACAAAAAAATATTGTTTAGTGCAGAGGTTTGAAACACTGTCCAGGTAGAACACCAGCGAATGATGTACCAAAGTGTTCAGGTCCAGCTTGATTATTTTTGCTGTTGTGGATTCTGTCATTATAAATGAGAATGAAATGATATTTATGTTCATTCTGTGTCCAGCCATTTATGGACTGTCATGAACGGGCTTGTGAAACTTGCTTAAATGCGTGAGTTTCTTGTGGTCTTTAATGAACCAACAATGCTGAAACCTGAGCATGACTTGTCAGCTGAGGCATATTTGACATGCTTGTCAAAATACTTGACACAGCTTTTTAGAAGTGGGAGTATATTCAGCCAATTCACATCACTACCTGAAACTTTTGAATCCTATGTCTAAAGAAATGGAAATTGAACGATGCGTAACCCATTCGTGACCATGGATGGTCAAGAGAGCCATCAATCTAAGCATAAGACCTATGCTTCAACTTGACTGATGTTCATAAACACTATTTAATTCAAAAGGCTTCTTTGTATCTCTCTGGATTACAGTGAGGGAATACTGCTTAGAGGTCTATGCATTGGCTTGAAGTATATTTGGTACTATCCCGACCACAACCCCAATTCTTAAATAGTTGGGACGTGTAAATTGTGAATAAAATCAAAATGCAATGACTTTCAGATCACATGAGCCAATATGTTATTTACAATAGAACATAGATAACATTTGAAATGTTGAAACTGAGACATTTTATATTTTTATCCACAAATTGAGGTTATATATAATTTTATGGCAGCAACAGGTCTCAAAATAGTTGGGACACAGTCAAAAAAGGGCTGAAAAAGCAATTAATTTATAAGAGAATCAGCTGAAAGAACATTTAGCAAGTAATTAAGTTAACTGGTATCAGGTGTGTAACATGCTTGGCTATAAAATGGGATGTCTCAGAGAGGCGGAGTCTTTCATAAGTAAAGATGACCAGAGGCTCTCCAACCTCAGAAGGCTTGCATTAAAAAGTTGTGGAATACTTTAATAACAATGCTCCTCAACGTCAAATTGCAAAGGTTTTGAAAGTCTCATCGTTGACAGTGCATAACATCATCAAAAGATTCAGAGAAACTGGAAAAATCTCTGTTCGTAAGGGACAAGGCCGAAGACCTTTACTGGATGCCTGTGATCTCCGGGCCCACAGATGTCACTGCATCACTCACCGGCATGATTCTGTCATTGACATTAATAAATGGGCCCAGGAATACTTCAAGAAATTACTGTCAGTAAACACAGTCCGCCGCACCATCCACAGATGCCATTTAAAACTCTACCACGCAAAAAGGAAGCTATTGTTGAGCATGATCCAGAAGCGCCGCCGTGTTCTGTGGGCCAAGGCTCATTTAAAATGGGCTGTAGCAAAGTACCCTGTGGTCAGACGTGTCCAAATCTGACATTCTTGTTGGAAATCATGGGCGTCGCCTCCGAGCTAAAGAGGAGAAAGACCACCCCTCCTGTTATCAGCGTTCAGTTCAAAAGCCAGCATCTCTGATGGTATGGATATGCATTACTTTTACCCTACATTCCCTCCAGAACACAGGCCTCCTTGTTGTTCCAAAAATAGCTAAAATTACCATAGGCGGTAGAGCTTTTTCCTATCGTGCTCCCCTCTTATGGAACGAATTGCCTGCTCATATTCGGGGTGCAGACACTATCAGTATATTTAAAGTTAGGCTCAAAACATATCTCTTTAGTCTGTCCTATAGTTGAGGGACAGGAGTGGGTGGCTGGAATAAGCTATAGAATATTTGGTGGACTGAGCAGTCAGTGCTGTCACTGGATCATTGCTGGTGGTGCCCTATTCTGCTGAGCTGGTCATGGTCTGGTGGTGACTGTCTCAACCTGCCGTCGTGGCTGTGTTGGCCCCTGCCCCTGTTTCTCATAACTATGCTGCCATAGTCTTATTCTGCTGGGGTTTCCTTATCGCACACAGGCACCTCTGTCTCTCCTGCTCTGTGTGCTCGCCATACAACTCCACCTCCCTAACAATATTTTTTTTTCTCCTCCTCCTGCTCTGGGCACTTGCCCTGAGCTCCAGATCAAGCTTCACCCAACACCCCCTGGCCCGGAGCTCCAGCCTAAGACCAGCTGTTACCATTTTGTTTCAGCTACAGGACCAAGAGGGTCTTCCTGCCTCATGATGACCTCCATTGCTAATTGTTTTACATTAGCCAAGACATCTGTTGGACAGTTTTAAATATACAAATTATTTTAGCACTGATTAGATGGATTTCAATGGAACTCTTGTCATTATCTTGTTATCAACTAGCTAGCCCGCGGAGGATGGGCTTCCCCACTATAGCCGGGTTCCTCCTGAGATTTCTTCCCACTGGGGAGTTTTTTCTCACCACTGTTTGAGGATTTTTTCTCCCTACTGGGAGTTTTTTTTGCCTCGCTGTAGTGGGAATAGGGAATAGGTACTGGGAATAGGTTGGGCACTGCCCTTCAGTAACCCATCTCTGACTGTAAAGCGTCTTTGTGACAGTGTATCTGTAAAAAGCGCTATACAAAATAAAATTGAATTGAATTGAATTGAATTAGTGCATATGGTGTGGGACACTTGCATGTATTAAAAAGCCCCATGAAAGCTGAAAGGTATATAAAGGTTTTAGAGCAACATATGCTCTCCTCCAGACAACATCTTTTCTAGGGAAGGCCTTGTGTATTTCAGCAGGACAATTCAAAACCGCACACTGCAGCTATTACAACAGCATGGTAGTAGGAGTCCATGTGCTGAACTGGCCTGCCTGCAGTCCTGATCTTTCACCAATTGGGAACATTTGGCGCGTAATCAAACGAAAAGTCTGTCAAATGAGACCCAAAACTCTTCAGCAGCTGGAAGCCTGTATTAAACAAGAGTGGGATCAAATTCCAATGGCAAAACTAAAGAAACTTGTCTCCTCAATGCCCAGATGCCACCACTCTGTGTTAAAAAGAAGAGGGGATGCTACACCATGGTAAACAGGCCCCTGTCACAACTTTTGAGACCTGCAGCAGCCATCAAATTTGAAATGAGCTCATTTTGTGGATACAATGGTAAAATTTCTCAGTTTCAACATTTGCTGTTATCTCAGTTCTATTGTGAATAAAATACTGGCTGGTGTGATTTGAAAGTCATTGCATTTTGATTTTATTCACAATTTACACTCCATCCCAACTATTTCAGAATTGGGGCTATACTTAATTTTGTGAATAAGATTTTGTGGGAAGGATCTCAGTGCTGAAAGGTGCTGTAGTAAGTCATTGAGGCTACTGTGTTTCACTATGGGGCTTTTTGGCCACAGAACCTCAGTATTGAGGGCTGTTATTGGTGCTAGAGCATATCATCCAGGTACTTAAATAGAAAAAGGAGAACAGGAATTATCTCTGGCTTAGAAAAAAATGGACTGAAAGGTTTTGCATCTGACGTACATATATATATATATATATTCATATTGATGTATATTTTTGAAGTCTCTATTTTTCATTCTTGCAACTATATATTTAACGGAAATATGGTATTTCTACACAGACCATATAAACCTGCTGTATGATTAATCAGAATGTGACATCCATCAAACATTATCCCTCTTGTACATCATCCATGAAATATACATGATAAATGTATGTATTCTATTCAATTTCAGTCGTAAGAGTACTATCATACCAAACTCATTCAGGGCAACATTTATGCTTGTAGACCAGTCAGAGGAGTTCACACTTAAATTTCAGAAAGCACTCTTTATGCACCCTCTACTCAAAAATATAGCATTGCCCTGTGCCCAAACAACAGGCAAGTGACCCCTGATCCTCAGCACTGCAAATGAATTTTTTTTTTTTACACTACCACTCAAAAGTTTGGGATCACTTGGAATTTTCTTGTTTTCCATGGAAACACACACAAAATTAGTCTGAATAGGAAATATAGCAAATGAACAGAACATGCTGACATTGTCTGAGTGAGAAATAATGATTTTAGTGGAAAATGATGAATATGAACTTCAAACTTTGCCTTCATAAAAAAAAAAAAAAAACCACCATCACTGTTGATACTGAAACTGGTGTTTGACGGGAACTATTTAGCGCAGCTGCTAGTTGACAACCTGTGAGGCGTCATTGTCATACTCACTCAGATATTTGTCTTCTTGTGCAGTTGTGCTTCAGGTACTAAACCAACCTCAAGAATGCCCTGCTTCCTTTTGCACTCCCTTATTAAGTCAACAGTTTTCAGCTGTGCAGCACATTTGCAGAAGGGTTTTCTAATAATCAATTAGCCTTATAAAATGCTTCACTTGGATTAGCTGCCATGCCAGGAGATTGATGCAGTGGACTGACAGTTGCTGATAATAGGCCTCTATGCAAAAATGTAGATCATTCTTGGAAAATCATCTGATTAATTTTAATCGTTTGTGAAATGCATGAAAATGGAAAACAAAGAAATTTGCAAGTGATCCCAAACTTTTGAGCGATAGTGTATACCCCAAGTGCCAACCCCACCCCCCACCACTATGAGAAATGTAAGGAAAAGGGTTCAGGACATGGAGTTGTAGAGGCCATTATTTCATGTTAACAGTGCACCTTGCATCTACTTAACCTTCCTGTGATTAACATTAATGCACTTGTGCAGGAGAACGTTAGGTTGAGACAAGCAATCAATACCTGTGTCTCAAAGTCTGCCCTTTTCGAGGCCACGTAACTTTGGCACTTAAAAAACTCCCCGACACTCATTTCTTGGGGCTGCCCAAACTGAACTCTAGACTGAGGGCCTAAAAAAGCTGTGAAATATGGAGATCTTCAAAAGAAAAGATGGTGCTATGAGCTTTAATATTCTTTCATAAAGTCAGGCATGGTATATCCAATGGAAGCGGGGTTTATTTATTTTTTTATGACTTTATTGGATTGCTGGACACTCTTCTGCAAACAGATTTATCCAAGGGTACTAATAAAGAAAACTTATTTATCCAAAGCGTACCTAATTGTTGATAGGAGTATACAATGTAAGATGATTGGCAATAAAAAATTAAGAATTTTCAGGATACTGATGAAACTAGACAGTCCGGTCGTCCGCGACCGCATGGGTATAGCCTCAAAAAGCCCGCTGCACCCACAAGGAAATGTCGATGTTTCAGAGTGAGCACTATTCATCCAATGCTGTCAGCATGGCAACCAAACTTGGTAGGTGTCATAACTGAAGTTTAACACATGTCCATGCCAAATCTGAGAGTAATCGGTCACAAAATTCACAAAGAAGTGTCTATGGACGCGGCAGCGGAGACGACAAGCATGAATCCATAGTAGTCGCCAGACTTTGTCCGGGGGCTACAAGTGAGCACACACCAATTAGTGGGCTTCAAAGTAGCAAAACAGCTATAAATCAAAATTGAAAAATAGTGGCGAAGCCATTGCGCCCTCTCGGCCAAACGTGGGCAAAATAGAACGCCCCCTATTGGCCATAGTATCGGTCCGATTGGGGTGAAAATCGAACTTTGTCAGGACCTTAAGACGCTATATACACATAGAAGGAAAAAAAAGGATTAGTGAAAAACTGAAGATGCTAGAGCGCAGACAAGCCAAAAGTTTATGCACGCACGGACAGATGCCGACATGCACCACTAAAGACCCAGAGCAGAGCATAAGCCCATTGGGCCTTTTGGCCAAGCGGGCAAAAAATTGGAGCATCTTAGCTTGTAGAATAAAGGAGCTAGAGCTGTTTGAAGTTTTGCAGAAAAGGGCCCCCTGGTGGCCAAACCGAGAATCGCAGCATGCCCAAAATGGAACTGGGGCTAGATCTTGGGCCCATATACTTGCATATGAAATATGAAAAGGATCTGTTGTGACGGCACTATAACAGTGACACAAAATCTGCGCATTTTACAACCTTTTACCTACATGACCTTTAAATTTAGGTCAAATCAAAAACCCATTACATATATGATTGTTGTGTTCCAGGGTCCTCCCCTTTGGCCAGGACAGTGTTTTTATGGTTTTAACAGTTTCATGTATCAGGATGTCATAGTTCATGTTCATTATTCATATCACAGTTTTAACAGTTTCTTGTATTAGATTGATTTTTGCATTTCATAATTCATGTTTATTGTTCATGTTTTTACTTTTCCGTGTTTTGTTTTTTGCCAGGTCTGCCTAGCCACTCCACCACTTGTCTGCGTTCCGCCCCGTGCCTTCGTTGTTGCACATTTCAGAGCTCTGGTTGGCTTTGGTATTTCCCTCTTCCTTCTGTGCTGTGCTGGATTCGGGGCTGTCTAGGCTTAATTGGCAATTAACTGTTTTTAAGTTACTAACATTTACTAACATTCACAGGGAGGTGTAATTCTTAGACAGGCACATTACTAATACTACTTATTTAGACAGGAAGTTTATTGTCATGATTCCTGCTTTTCTATTTCAAGTCTTGCTGTGCTTTTCTGTTCTAAAAACATTCATGCTTCTTTCCAATCTGCATGACTTTCCAATCAAGTCATGTCTACCAATCTCTGTCCCTGTCTAATGATCTTGCCATGCCCATTTGTTTCTTCTCCAGGTGTTGCTCCTCATGTGTCCTGATTTCTCTCCCTTTATCTGGAGGCAGTGGAAGTTGGCTGGCAGACAGTCTCAAGTCCAAGTCTTGCCCTAGTTTCATGGCTCTTTGTGAGCTTTTCAGATCTAGTCTTGTCAGTGCGTTTCACAGTCTTGTTATTTTTTGTACATAGAGCCTTCTTGTCCTTTTTGAACCCAAGCATCGTTATTCTTTTCTGTTTATGGTTATTCTGCCTGGAGTTTCCAGTGGCTTTTGTTTTTAGTCGTTTTTGGATTCTTTCGTTTTTAGCTCTGTGAAGCTTTCTTTAGTTTGTTTTTTGCAACCCTTTGGGCCAAGTTTTTTGTTGGCCCTCGTGCCTGATTTTCTTTTGTTTTAATAAACTCCCTTTTCCCCTCCACCTTGCATTTGGTGTCTACCTGATCTCGCATCAATGATGAACCCCTGGCAGAACAACCTAGAGTAAAAATTTGAGTATCTTAGCTGGTAGAGTAAGGGAGCTAGAGCGGTTTGAAGTTTTGCACAAAAGGCCACCTGGACATTCGGGAGTTTGATGCTGCCTGTTGCATCTACTCCAGGAGCAAAACTTCTCACCTCCCTCCCTCTGGTCTACTGCGGGCATTGCCCATTCCCAGGCGCCCTTGGACGCATATGGCTTTGGATTTTGTTACTAGGCTGCCTGTGTCTGAAGGCAACATGGTCACCCTGGTCGTTTTTCTAAGGCCGCTCATTTTGTTGCGCTACCCAAGCTGCCTTCAGTGCGGGAGACGGCCCTTCTTGTGTTTCATCATGCGTTCCAGCTGCATTGGATTCTGCAAGATATTGTCTTTGATCGAGGCCCTCAGTTTACGGCCAGATTCTGGTGGGTGTTCTGCAAACAACTGGGGGCCACAGCGAGGCACTCCTCTGGGTTCCACCCAGAGACCAATGGGCAGACTGAGCATACTAATCAGTCTTCGGAAAACACTCTATGTTAAGCAGTGGATAATCCATCCTCATGGAATTGATTTTTAGCATGGACTGAGTATTCCCATAACTCACTGGGTAATTTCTCCATGGGTCTTTCCCCGTTTTGAAGCTCAGGTAGGTTACCAACCCCCACTGTTTCCTGAGACTGATTCCGAGGTTCTCTCGGTCAACCATTTCATTTGTCGCTGTCAGTCGGTATGGGCTAGGGTCCGTTCTTCTCTATTGCGCTCAGGGCTCGAACAAAAATCTGCCGCTGATAGAAGGCGTCATTTGGCCCCATCTTATCAAGTCAGTCAGAGTTTGGCTGTTTACCCGGGACCTCCCCTTGAAGGTAGAATCCCGAAAACTGGCGCCCTGCTATATTGGTCTGTTCAAGATAGTGCGAAAGATCAATCCGGTCACTGTCCAGTTAAAGCTCCCTAGATATTTACACATCCATCTGTCATTCCATGTCTCTAGGATTAAGCCAGTTAGCACTAGCATACTGGCACCTGCCGACACGCCACCGCAAATGGTCAAGGAGGGGCCGGTTTACATCGTGCGCCGCATTCTTGCCGAGAGGCGTGTTGGTCGTGGGGTTTCGTGTTTGACTGGGACGGATATGGCCCTGAGGACTACTGCTTGGTTCCTTCTCGGGATATTCTGGATCCCATGCTTATTTCTGAGTTCCGCGCAGGGGGTTCCCTAGGGACTTCTGGAGCTGTCCCAGGGGGGGTGCTGTCATGGTTTTTGGAAGCTGGTGAGCATTCTTTGTTACTCTCGTCGGGGACGATATTGTTTTGCCCAAAATAGGATTCTTTGGCCAGCTAGCATCAATTGTGGGCAGCGCTCGGACTCTAGACCCAAGTTCTGGCTCACCGCCGAGGCGGCGTGGGTATACAGTTTAGCACCGTCTGTCTGTCTGTGTGTGGGTGTGTGTGAGTGTCTGTCCGCGTGACTGCTCAGCCACCACTAAAGCTAGGGTGACCAAGCTTTGTGGGATAGATGATCCTAGGATACCCTGTCCAAATTTGTATTTTGAGGTCGAAAGGTCAAAGGTCTAGGTCAACAGGAGGCATGGGTTACCATCTCTATAGAGTGCCCATCATCTAGTTTCATCTCGGTTCACAAGATTTTTCCTTTGTTTCGTACTGTCTAGCTCGCTCTGCTTCCTTTTTTCACTCAGACTGGATTTATGTCCTTTGGAAGCGCGAGTCTCTCTCTCCTATTTTGTCCGTGTTTTTCTCTCTTGCATTCCTGTGCTTCCTTTCGTTCCGGCCACTGCGTTTAGCATCTCGAAACACCAGGCATCACATTCATGTCTTGAGTCTAAAATCTTTAACTTCTACTATGGAAGTAAAAGGTTGACAATATTTATAGCCTTTGAAAGAAAAGAAAAAAAAAGTATGTATCTTCTACGTATACTTTTTCGGCTGGGGCTGGATAAATTAATTTATCTAGTGAATGTTAACTTTTTTGATGAAGTCTTTTGTTTCTAATGTAGGTATATTGGCTTACTGTCATTGGCACTTTTTGTTTTTTGTTTGGAGCTTACGTGGCAGCTCCTGTGCACAGTGAAGATCATGTGCTAGGCCAGGTAGCCTCCCACGGCCAGCCTATTTCTACCTGTCGGATCAAGTGTGACTTGGACCATTATGGAGACCTAGTGTTGAAACGCGTAGCTCTTTCTTGTTGCCTTGCTCATTAATTAAAAATATCCCCTATTTTTCATCCTTGACAGAGTGCCTGTATTTTTCCCTAGGTATTTGCCCGATTTCATATTGGGTTTTACTCCCTAAAATCGTTTTTCCCATAACTTTGGCCGCTTTACAGAGCACCTGTTGGATAGCCATTGGACCTAGGTAGCACTTCCTTCATCCATTTTTTATAAAGTGTAATTGGTTGCATTCAGATTACATACTATGTATTGATTAAGGTTTTTTGTTACCGGAGCCCAAACGCCCTTACTCTGTTCGAGGAAAAATTTTCCTCCATGAAACTGGGCCCTGGTGCCGAAAAGATTGGGGACCATTGCTTTACTCATAAAATAACCCCAAATATAAAGGAATAAACTGTAGGTGGCATTTATGGTCGTCACATATTTTTATGGAAAAACAGAACAAAGATGCTTACACATGCATACATGTGCATATATATGTGTGTGTTCTTGAGTGCTGCATCAGCCTGACCTGTTTGTTTGTCCCCGAGGATATATACTGTATGTAACCCCCCTAAAATGCCCAGATAATCAGAGCTCATGGGCTGTGGTGTGATGGTCCGACTGAGTTTCTTATCTGATCCAATCACCATCAAGTGAGGATGACCCCTGTAGGCAGTTTGTAGTAAATTTGATAGGGCCAAACATCTTGCTACTGAATGGGCATCCTGGGCTACTGCCATTGCTCTGGAGATGGATAGGCAGTGGCCCTGAGGGATAAGTAATTTCTGTCAAAGAATATGGGGATCACAATTCACAAAACTAAAAATTTTGAAAAGCACAACAGCATTGTTGGAAGATTGCTTCTTATTACAGCCTTTGTGTGTGTTTCAGGAAGGGCATAATTGAGAGGACGTCTGCTTCAGTTTTTATTGATACGTATCCTCGATAACTTTCTTTGTTACTGTTGCTTCAGGCCATTTGTGGGGCTTATGTTTTTAATATTTTCTATTCACAGTTACAAAGCTGTGCGTAGAATGTGACCCCCCTAACTCTCAAACAGACCGGGCAATACGTTTCTACCCCAGGTGGGATCCATGATTGTCAGTACAGCTATAATTTTTTTAAAAAGCCCCTAAGACGCCAGTCTTAGCAAACTTTGCTCTACTGTTTATTTGGCTGTCGATTTTTATTGCTTCCCATGGTCAATAATGCATAAAGAGTGAGAGGCAGCTGCCTCTTGGCTGATCAATGAGAGCCCAGGCTTCATTCCTCCCCCCAATCCTCCCCAACCTGTGCTGTTTCAGGGCTTTTCCTTCAAAGGAAGGGACAAGCAATGCACCACCAAACCAGCTCTGACCTTGCGAGCTGGCATGGGCTTAGGAGTTCCAGGTTGAGCTTACTGTTTTAGTTAATTGTAGAGTAATTCTTCTTGTCTGTTTTATTTTTGTTTATTTGTTCCTTTGTTTGTTTAATGCTTCTCTCTCATTACAAGGGTGGTATATGCACAATTCAGACAAAAATAAAATAAAATAAACATTGAAATGCAACGGCTGAATTTTCATCTTCCCTTATCAATATTTCCTCTGAATTCAGATGAGATGGGAAAAGTCATTAATGTCTTGATATCCTTTGACTACAGAAATATAATATATCTGGCTTTGTACTGCTTAGCAGATGATTTTATTCAAAATTTTAATTGTTAATAAGCTGCCAGTTTATAAGCCTCTGATATCATAGAAGAATTAACATCAACCAACTTCAAAATGTTTCCTCAACTCTGAAAAGATTTCTTTTCTCAACCTGAAACTCCTCTGAACCCCTGACCAGGATTTTATTTTATTTTTCGGGACTTTCCTACATGCTTGCCTACATCTTCAGACAATCGATAAAAGAGCAACATGCAACATTTTACACTGTACTGAATACATACTCTTCATCATAAATAATTTATTCAAATGATATATCCAAAGCATCAGTTGGGGAATGACTAGTAGGAAATCATGAAATATACCCAATAACTAAATCTCCAATGAATTCAGTCACACTTTGAGAACAATATACTTCACCACCAAAACTACCTGCAGAGATTATGCATGCTTTGCAACGGCATCTTTTCTGGAAGTGACAATATTTGTTACATGACTTGCCAAGAACCACGCATAAGCACAGGAAAATAAATTTATGTATCCAATCACCTGACAGGAAGTACTTTCAATGCCGTGGGCAGAATTCATGAGGAAATAGCCTCCATAATTGTCCAACATTAAACAATGCGTGTTTACACCAAAGGGATCGCAAGAGGAAAATCATGCTCATATAATGCAGTACTGATGTGCCTGCATATATTTTCCTATGCAAACATTGGTTATATTTCTTAATCTACAAGGGTTTACTGAATTTAAAACATGTTTTAATGACATGCAGTTATGTCTGTGGCTTATCTTTCCATTTTACTGTTTTTCTGCATCTAGTATTGGTACACTGACAAGGCAAGTCCAGCTCCTCCAGGATTTCACATGTCAATTGTACATCACTTTTCATCTAATTCTGTTATAGCCTTTAATGATCCAGATCAGGAACCAAATGTGGAATCAGAGTAAACTCCAATTATAGTTTTATTCATAGTCATGCATCAATGAGAGAGGGGAGGACACAGAAGAATGGCACAGTTGAGTTCAGATGATGCAGGTGTGAGTTTGAGGGCATGTTCTTGCTCGGGCAGTGGCATCACGGGACAGCAGCCAGATGGAGCACACACTCGCCAGAGCAGTACGGTCTCATAGCAGGAATGGAGAGTTCAGCAGGAACTCAGTCCCAATCCTGATGAACACATAAAGCTTGAGAGGAGTTCCAATTAACTGGCAGTTGAACAGACTGAAGGATGATTAATAGGAGTGCAATCCCAATACTGGAGACCATGATTAAGGCTTTGGAGCTTGTTCCTATCAGAAAAGCTAGTAGAGTGCTTCTGTATACAGCTATCATTCAAGACCACAAATCATTTTTGAGTTTCATAAACTTTTACTTGGAACACTGGTGGCCTTAGCTATGTTCCATCCGTTTCAACCAGTGACGTGCCGTCCGAGGTCAGTTAGGGTAGGCAGAATCCTCACTGTTAAACAAATGATAACTCTATTACTTTGCTTGATTAGCAATCTGAGGATTGATTAACTAATTTACACGGCAGAATGGCGTGCCAGTTCCATCTACGATATTATTGCTTAGTGCATCGAACTTAAAATGCTCACGAAACAGCGAGTTTGTTCATGTTTGCTGAGAGGAAGCTAACGCAATGCCATTAATAAATATTAAAACCTTTCTTTTGCGGTGTTCAATGTGTGGTCAATATGTCCCTCCTTAAACACATACTTTTTAATGCCATTTTTTAAAAACAGGGAGTTTATTTTCAGTCTTCTTTCATAATCCGATAAACAAAAGATCAAAACAATATACAGAATTACCAAGAGAGTTGAGATTTTTTCCTAATTATTTATTAAGATTCACTTCTTTGCTGTCTCGAATCAAAGCATAAGGGTAAATTAACCTTTTTGTCACTATCACCTCTTAAATATTACAGGCTTAATTGACTCAAAAAAAAAAGGTTAAATTAATCCAGCCTGGGTCCTTTCTGTGTGGAGTTTGCATGTTCTCCCCGTGTTCGCGTGGGTTTCCTCCGGTTTCCCCCACCCACAAAAACATCCAATGTAGGAACACTCCTGTATGGCTGTGTGTGAATGTTTGGAGGTGGTCGGAAGGGCCGTAGGTGCGTACTGTCAGCCACGCTTCCGTCAGTCTGCCCCAGGGCAGCTGTGGCTACATAAACGTAGTTTACCACCATCAGAGCGTGAATATGTGAGTAAATGAATAATGCATCCATTGTGAAGCATCTTTGAATGCCCAGAAATGCGCTATATAAAACTGATACATTATTATTATCATTATTATTGACTGACAATCAGGCATAGTACGTGGAAACAGGTTGACAAAGTCTCGCGATAATGAAGGAGAGGTCACTGCCTGCCCCGGCCACACGTCCCTGGTTTCAACTGAAATGGGCCTCACCCTCTACAGGGGCCTGAATGACATCTAATGAATGGAGTAATTCAGCCACTTCTTAAAAAAATATATTGTGACGACTGCTAAGTTGTGGTTAGCCAACTTCATTCTGAGATAACACGAAGGATGCCACTTCAAGCACCACAAGTGAGCAATTACTGATCTTGACCTGTAAAATACTACGACTAGCCAAGATCCATAGCCTACTTGTGAGAGGAAAATGAAAAGCCCCCCACTAGCTTGCGCTGAAAAAATTGAATATATTAGATAATTAAAGAAAACATATAGGCAAGTGCATGCAGTGACTTGACTTGCAATGTCATCAAGGTCATGGGTGCCTGAGCAATGGAGAATCTGAAGCAAATGCAGCGCTAGAGTAAGATTTGGGAGAGCGTTGTTTTGCATGTCTGCTCTTATTATAATGTGGAATTTAGCAGTTGTTTTGTCATCTTCATCAAACACTAAAAAACAACAATCAAAATATTTTCTCCTGAGCTGCCAAATAGCTCACTCCGTAAAGCATCGCGTTGCAAAGCAGAAGTGTCCATCAAAGCGTGGGTTCGATCCCCGCTTTGTATAGCAGTGCGAAACTGGTCAATGTGCCACTGGGATGCAAACTGGGAAGGGTCTGCTGGGATAGGGTATTGTAAATAATAAGTACTCAGGCACCTCCTGTTGGCCAGACGGGCGCTCGTTAGGAAAATTCTAAGCTTGTTCATGAGTATTCTCCGCTCTCATTCTGAGCTTGCAAAGTTTCAACCATGAAGTGTGTAAGAAGCCGTGGCGAAGAGTGCTTGCTTCGGAGGAGAGCTGCGAGCTGTCTCATTCTCCTTAGCTTGCAATAGGGGGCCGCATAGGGGAAAAGCCTTGTACATAGTTCCCCAATTGGACATTCCAGATTCGGGTTGGATTGGAGATGCCAAATTTAAAAACATATATATATATTTATTAATATTAATTGCGACAATGCCACCTCACATAACATCACATTCTGCGGAGTTCCCTGCAGTTTGTTTATTCACACCAATGGTTATGGAGTTGTTAAACAGTTACAGAAGCAAAATTAGGAGAGCAGAACAAGCATAAATATCAAGCTGCTGGATTAAAGTTCATATCTAGTGTGGCCACCTTTTGCTTTGATTACAGCACTTAATCTTTCAGTCATAGTTTTCACATATTTTCTATTTCCTCACTCACAAAACCATATAGTTTGAAGTTCATTCCAAAGAGATTCTTCTGATGTTACAACAGATTTGCTCAATCGGATCCAGGTCCAGACTTTGAGCAGGCCTAGTCATTACTTTTCTGTCAACAAATGTTTCTTTCCAACTGAGATCATTCTTGCACAACTCAGAAGTGTGTTTGGTGTCATTATCTAGTTTTTAAAAAATCTCAGAACAATCAATCTCTTTCCAGATGGCAGTGCATGCCTCACAAGGATGCTCTGATACTTCTTTTGATCCACGATTCTGTCAAATGTTAAAAGATCACCAGCTCTTTTCGCGCAGACTGAAACCCAAACCATAAAATTACCTGTTGTGATTCTGCATTTTTCATGCCGTGTACCATGTTTTCTGCCTGGCCATGTGCCATGTTCTGACTGACCTGTGTTTTTGATATTCTGCTTTTGTCTGACAATTCTTGGATTATGTATTGTGTTTTGGTAATTAAATTCCATGTTTTATTTTCCATGTTTTTGTTCAGTTTAGACCATGCCATGTTTTGAGTTGCCATGCATTGCACTTCGTCTCCCCCGTCTTGTCATAATTGTTGTCTTTGCTCACAGTCCTTTGCATAGCGTGCCACTCCTTCGGGTGATTTATTGGTTTCTGGGTTTCAATCTTCCTTCATTATCTCGTGTTCTTCCTCCCTCTTACTTTTACTATTTTACTAACACATACTAACCGTTTGTTATATTTGATCATTACTAACCAACACTAACATTGTATATTTGACTAGCTTACTAACGAGCACTCGGGATTGTATAGCTGCACTAACTAATTAACTAACGATCTCTCAGCATTCGCCCTATTCTAGTCTCCGCCTCTTGTCTCTCCCTAATTATCTCTGCTGTATTTCTGTGGTCTTCCACAAACTCCTTCGTGCTGTCTTTTCTCACTCATTATCTTTGCACTTTGTGTTTCTCCCTTGTCATTCCCTTTGATGGCACTTGTGTTCCATTGCCATGTGACCTCTCGGAAATGTATATTAGATGTCTTCCTTGTCAGATCGTTTTCTCCATTGCTTACCTGTGCCACGCTTCTCTCGCCTTGTATCATTGTGATTATTTTTCTGACTGGACCATCCTAGACCACGAGCTTTGCATTCTCCCTATATTTCGCCGCTTTCTTGTGTATTGACCCATGTTTGTCTGACTTCGATTTTTGTGATTGGTGCCCTGTTTACAACCCTGGTTTTCTGACTTTGGATTGTGAACTTTGTACTGTCGCCCGCTCTGTTGGCTCTTTCAACTGTTATTAAATTGATGTTTTCTGTATTTTTATTTATACTGATGGACTTAACACCGTGAATAATATATGCAGAACTTATTTCTGACCCAACAATAATTTAAGAACAAAATTAATTGATTTGAACAAAAAGTTGGTTTAACTGCACATTCAATATCAAGTGTTGTCCAAACAAGATCAATTATTACATTATCAAAGTGCTGAAGTGTATCTATAATTAGGTCAGAAATTACATTGTTGTGATTCTGCCTGTTTGCCATGCTTTTGATCTGTTTGCTATATTGATCCTGTTTTTGCCTGACCATGCCTTGAGATATATATTGTTATTTGGTTACTTAGTTTTGTTCACGTATTGTCTAGTTTATTTTTTACATGTTTTGCATATTACCATAGTTTCTGTTTCTGCCATGCATTGCACTTTGTCTCCCCCTGTCTGGTCTCTTGTCTTGTCATTGTTCACAGCCTGGATTTCACCCCTTGGATTCTGATTTTTGTATTGTGGACATTGTACCGTTGCCTACTCTGTTGGGGACCTCCTCCTTCAGAAATAAGACCTACATTTTTTTTGTACTCTCTGGTGGTCGCTTGTGGTTCCTATACGAAATCCTGACATAAATCAGAAATAATATTTGCACATCTAAAAAAAAAAACACTTTGCCCTCAAAGTATTTTGAATACCTGTTGCCGTCCCCTGAGGATTCTGCTTTTTAAACTCTCTTCTGCATGCCTTGGGAGTTAATTTAGAATGTGCGTCAAGTATAACTTGAATCTACCCCATATTTCACTCACGGTCTAGCAATCAAGGAGTTTTTTCTAATCTATGGCACTAACGTATGAGCACATCCCTGTAAAGGTTGCTCCATTAAACAAGACATATCATGACATTTTCACTATGCTAATGTTCCCATTGTGTCATTTCTGAACACCTACTGAGTAGTTTAGCACGACTTTCAGCTTGAAAAACTCTCCTTTCTCGGAGCAGCACCCAGAAAAATACCCATTTTAACAGCCTTGCAGCCACTTCCTGAAAACATTCAGTTTTGTACTACACTCTGCCATGATTGGTCGGTTTAGAGGCGGGCGAAACCAGAGGCAGAAGGGACAGACCTAGGTTTCCATGGCCTGCCCCCACCTGGCTCCACGTGCTCTTAGTGGATCCCCAGGACTGAGAATACTGTGTATACTGTGTCTGCTGGTTTCAACCACAACTCCAATCTTAGAATGTTAATGAGTTGCTAATTGTTCTTAATTGCACTTTTCTCATTCGTACTGATTATTTACCCTTTTAGACTATGTCAGTAATGGCCATGATGAAAAAAGTTTCAGAGTTGGTTATATTGGAAATTACTTTTCTCACATAAAAAGTGGAAATTTGCAATTGTTGACATTAAACAATGAACTGGCTTCTAATTGATAAAATTGAGGACACATGGTTACTAAGGCCGTATTTACACTGCAAAGTCCAGATTGGATTTTCTGCCTGAATTTGATTTTTTTATACCGTGCGGTTACTTGATTTTATCAAGTGGCCCATATCTGATTCACGCAATTACACTTGCATCTGAACAGCATCTGCATCTGAAACATTGTGCATGCCTGCTTTTAGTTTTTACTAAACTTTAGGCCACGCCTACTTCAGCACCAAGCGCTAACTGCTAATATAATATGAGGTTTTATCGGCAGGCCGACGATATGTTTGAGGATAATGTTGCAGTGCATGATAACTTCACCTAACATTGCCAGGATTTTTAAGCAGAGAAGAAGAAAAAGGGCCACAGTTGCATCTTGTGCATACGCTGCAATTATTGCCCCGTCAGTCGTTCATAGGAATGTCTGGGTGCGAGACATGTTCAGTCTGCCAGCTTCTCAAATATAAAATCTTGTTCATTTACCCTGGGTTCACTGTTTATGCAACAAAATAAGCTAAATGGTCGCAGATTTGATGACGTTAGAGACGCAATGTGTAAGAAAATTCGATCAGCCTGTTTACACGGCGGTCGCATTGGCACATATCCGATACATATCTGATTTATTTCCACATATGAATGAGGCAGTTGGTGAATTAAAAAAAAACCAAGAACATTGTCCCGATGAAGAAGCAGAGTCCGATTGTTCGTGTCAAAAAGCAGGAAAGAGTTTATTACACAGCCGGCCGTGAGCTCAACAGCGTGATGCAAAGTTCTAAAATTCCTTCATTTTGTAAGAAACTGAACCACCTAACTTAATTGGTTCAATAGATTCCCAACCCTCGGAAGATGAGCTCCATATGTGGGCATACGGAACCTCCAACTAAGGGGTGCTAGTGCCTATTGTCCTGTCGGAACTGAAGACAAACGGAGATCCCAGCTGGAAGTCACAAATAGGCGATATGTCCTGCCGGACCTGACGGCTTCTCTCTATCTCCTAATCCGCATTCATTACCCATTGATCAAACCGTCTGGCTCCCCATATTGCTAACACCTGAAAATCCTGTTTCCCAACAAGGCCTATATCCGATCTCAGAATATCCGAATGCATGTGTCTTTTACCTGTTTACACTGTCAACGAGCATATCCGATCTGTGCCACATAAGAGCAAAAAATCGGAATTGGGTCACATTACACTGACAATAACTGAGGCCTTTAACTATTAATAAGCTATTAAAAAGACAAAGCATTTTATAAAGAGTCAAATCTGTTAAATGTTCCTTGTTTGGTTTCAGGAAAGAATTTGAACATGTGCGTTCAGAACGCTAATCTGCAGCTGACTGATTGATCACATAAAACATATCGGGACCTTGGCTTGGCATGCTCACTTGGAACATCAAAATAAACAAAATGAATTATGGGCTCTGAAACATCTTGGAACGCACTGGCATTTCTGTCATAATGTGATTTATGGGGGGGAAAATGTTCCTCTAATTTGAAAAGCAACTACTTAAAAAAATGAGTAGCTTCTTAAAATTATGGTATGGCAATTGTGGTTGGAACGAAAACTAACATACACAGTGCTGACTATGGGAACCACTGCTCTATACTACATCAGGGCTCTCAAGTCTCACGCAATAAGCGTGATTGTCACGCGCTTAGGCCACACATGGTATTTCTCATGCAAAAAAAGAGACATTAAAACAAAAACTATTTCCAACAGTAGGCCTAGATGTGCAGCAGCATTGCTATAACTGTGGAAACTGGCAGGAATCAAACACGTCTCCCCGGGAGTTCTCAGTGGCAGCTTACCACCTGCCAGCCAATCAAGAAACAGAAAGGGGATACACAATAGCATTATTGTACCTGGGTAAGATTTAGGGCAACAACCAATGGAAAAAAACAGTGTAAACTGCGTGCCTATAGAGATCTTGATCACAGCAGTCTGGGTAGAGATGCTGACTCGGTGTGCTTCTCGGTGGTTTGGGGACGGGTGTCGTGGGCGTGTTTAGAGTGGATTCCTGATTCATCACAGGTTTTATACACTCCTCGTGATGAAAGAATTTCAACAGATCTCGCACAGTTCTTGTTACGAGGCGTTCCGAGAGGCAGGATATCATGTGAATTCCCATTTGAGAATTATGGCAGAACCTAGATGTGTCATTTTTGACAACTTTTTCGACGTTCGGCATGGAGGTGGAAGCTTAAAGCATTCTCAGAATGTCAACAAGCTGTGTTCGTGGAACACTGATGCCCCCGGCGGCAGGTTAAAGTATTGCAGGTTAAAGTTTTCCCCCCCCGCTGCGGGCGGACGGACGGACGGACAGGTGAAAAACTATATGCCCCCGGAATCCTCGATTCCGGGGGCATAAAAAGCATGAATCAGCATAATATGTCTCCTTTAAAGATTTCGGTTTTCGAGGACACCCTGTTAGCCTGCTATGATGGATCAAAACTAATTGTGAAATGATCACTCGTGCCTAGTGGCTCGATTACCTCTACATTACTAATTCTATCAAGGTCATTACAGAGCAATAAAATTGGTTTTTCAATTGTGCAATTGGTTTCTCTCGTGTAGATTTACGACATTGAGAAATCCTTCCTCACCTTTACTCTGTGCTTTTACCATTTCCCAGTCGATAGCAGAGTAATTGAAGTCACCCATAATAATATTCCCGCCTCCCCTACAAGCTTGTCATATAATCTCAAGGAGCATTGCATTTAAAATACCATTTGAAACTGGTAGCAAACTGCTGTTTAGACCTATCTCGTCTTCCCAAAAGAGCCTAACCCAAATATCCTGGCATGGTAAGAAGAGATGATCAATTTCAGGAATTTCCACGACAAAGATTTTTGTTCACATCGACTGCTACGCTCCACCCCCACCCCCACCCCCACCCTCTCCTACTGGATCTATCCTCCCTCACAAGCTTGTTGCCTTCTTCTCTGTACTCATCACCACCCTCTTTGCCAAGCCATGTGTCTGTAATCCCAACTCTGGCATTACATAGACCTCACTGAACATGAAAGTTTCAAGTTCCAGGAATTAATTTTCTACGTTTCTAGCATTTAAATATAAACATTTCGGACTATTACTTCAACCCCTTCCCACCTGTTGCCCAGCTGCCTGCAGCTCCAAGCCACTCACCTTACATTTTTGCTTTAGATACGTATCCTCATGGGTGCATGTAGCCCTGTCAGCTTCCATGAGGGCAGTCTGCATCTCCCCATTCTTTTCGCTTCCTCACTTCCCTGGCTCCCCCGTCCACAATAGAGAGATTTTTTTGAAAACCCATAAATATTCTATTTTTTCAGCTTTGCGTCCACACGGAGACGGTGAAAACGCAGCCCAAAAACGGTATTTTTTTAAAAGGGGCTTCAGAGTTATATAATCAGAAACCGGCACCCCAGCATTTTCGTGTGGACAACCGAAACTGTTTTTTTTTTAACGATGACGCGATAGCCTGCAGGCCTGAGCGTGGCGCTGTAGCGTGTCTACAAAATAAAAGCGGGAGCATGCACCTTCTTCTCCAGTTTTTACCCCTCGGCCCTCAAGGCTGAGGGGGCATTGCTATCCTTCGTGCGGTTCGGCGTGCGTTGGGCGGGCGGGCGTCTCCAAAAACTTCGACATCGAGCTGAGGGGTATTCCGTGCATTGCACGTCTATTTTGTTCTATTTCCGTAGAAAGCGCTATACAGTGCCACACATAGGCCTGGAATATTTACGACAGCGTTTTGGGTTGTTTTTGGCATCTCCGTATGGATGCAGATATTTTTAGAGATGATGCCATGTGGACGACAGATTTTTTAGAAACAACAAAAAAAGACCATTTTCAGTCTCTGTCGCTGCGTGGACAAGGCCTTAAATAAGCCTGTGCTACCGTAAGCATACACTCGCCCAATGCAAGCGTACCCCTCCAGTTCAAGTGCAGCCCGTCAGGCTTATGCAGGTCACCCCTGTCCCAAATGAAGTTCCAGTGCCTCATAAACCTGTACCCTTCTTTCCTGTACCAGGTTGATAGCCAATTGTTAATCCTCCTAAAAAGGTTCAGCTTGCACATGGTACAGGTAGAATCCCGGAGAACTGTACCATGGAGGATCTGCCCCAAATCTTTGCTGCAAATTTAATAAATTTCTCTTGCAGTGCCTCAAACATCCCCTTACCTTTGGCATTGGTCCAAATGTGGACCATGACCACTGGATCCCTCCCTGCTCTGCCCAGGAGCTTGGCTGCACACTCCAGGTCTTCTCCCAGGGCACCAGACAGACAATACACCATACAAGACTCCTTGTTAAGCGAACAGAGTATCTACCCCGGCTGCCAAATACTTCGATAACTGAGTCCCCCAGTATTACACACTCCCTTTTTTGAGGGGTAGAGGCCATCTGGGTTCCTTGTCGCTCATTAGAACCCCTGCTCTCAGGATCAGGAGCTACGTCAAAATCCTGCAAGGGCTGCAAACAATTGGACACGTCAACTTCTTGAGAAACTACCGCAGTATGGCATCCATGCCCTTTTGTGCACTGACATCCGACTGTTAACCAACTTCGTCTCCCTGCCTGCTCTTGGGCTTCCCACTACCCAGCTGTGGCATGCACACAATTTCCTGAAATGACATACTACTTATTTCCTGGAAGTCTACCAACTCTGTAGCAACACCTGCTGGCTCTCTAGATCAAGAATCTTACTCTCTAGATTCTCAACAGGCTGGAACCGGTGGCCAGTGAACTCATCCTGGGAATTTATTTCCAGCAGTGCATCTTGCAACCATCATCTTGGCCGCATTTTCGGCCGTGCCCACTGCCCTACTCCTGAAAAAACAGCATTAACCATGACTGCCGAGACGGAAGCACAGAGGCCATAATTTATAGACCGGAAAAGGTGCAAGCAGCAATCACCACAGAACCCAAAGAGAAAATCAAACAAACTAAATAAAATAAATAAATAATTAAGCCTATTTTAACAGTGGCTTAGTTCTCACTTACAAAAATTATATATCAAATAGGTCTACTTGACTTTGTAAAGTCCTTGTGCTATGTACAAAACCCAAAACCAGTGAAGTTGGCACGTTGTGTAAATCGTAAATAAAAACAGAATACAATGATTTGCAAATCCTTTTCAACCTATATTCAATTGAATACACAGCAATGACAAGTTACTTAATGTTAAAATTTGTAATGTTAAAAACAGGTAAAATTTGTAATTTTTTGCAAATATCAGCTCATTTGGAATTTGATGCCTACAAAATGTTTCAAAAAAGCTGGCACAAGTGGCAAAAAAGACAGAGAGTTGAGGAATGCTCATCAAACACTTATTTGGAACATCCCACAGGTGAACGGGCTAATTGGGAACAGGTGGGTGCCATGATTGGGTATAAATGCAGCTTCCCTGAAATGCTCAGTCATTCACAAACAAGGATGGGACGAGGGTCACCACTTGTGTGAGCTGATTGTCAAACAATTTAAAAACAGCATTCCTCAACAAGCTATTGCAAGAAATTTAGGGATTGCATCATCTACAGTCCGTAATATTGTCAAAAGGTTCAGAGAATCGGGAGAAATTACTGCACCTAAGCGACAAGGCCGAAAACCAACATTGAATGCCCGTGACCTTCGAACCCTCAGGCGGTACTGCATCAAAAACCGAAATCAGTGTGTAAAGGACATCACTACATGGGCTCAGGGACACTTCAGAAAACCACTGTCAGAAACTACAGTTCGTCGCTACATCTGTAAGTGCAAGTTAAAACTCTACAATGGAAAGTGAAAGCCATTTATCAACAGCACCCAGAAATGCCGCCGGCTGTGCTGGGCCCAAGCTCATCTAAGATGGACTGATGCAAAGTGGAAAAGTGTTCTGTGGTCTGACGAGTCCACATTTCAAATAGTTTTTGGAAACTGTGGACGTTGTGTCCTCCGGACCAAAGAGGAAAAGAACCATCTGGACTGTTATAGGCGCAAAGTTCAAAAGCCAGCATCTGTGATGGTATGGGGGTGTATTAGTGCCCAAGGCATGGGCAACTTACAAATATGTGAAGGCACCATTAATGCTGAAAGGTACATACAGGTTTTGGAGCAACATATGTTGCCATCCAAGCAACATCTTTTTCATGGACACCCCTGCTTATTTCAGCAAAACAATGCCAAGCCACATTCTGTGCATGTTACAACAGCATAGCTCCGTAGTAAAAGAGTGCGGGTACTGGACTGGCCTGCCTGTAGTCCAGACCTGTCTCCCATTGAAAATGTGTGGCACATTATGAAGCGTAAAATACGACAACGGAGACCCTGGACTGTTGAACAACTTAAGCTGTACATCAAGCAAGAATGGGAAAGAGTTCCACCTGTGAAACTTCAAAAATTGGTCCCCTCAGTTCCCAAACGTTTACTGAGTGTCGTTAAAAGGAAAGGCGATGTAACACAGTAGTAAAAAGGCCCCTGTGCCAACTTTTTTGCAATGTGTTGCTGCCTTTAAATTCTAAGTTAATGATTATTTGCAAAAAAAAGAAAAAGTTTCTCAGTTTGAACATTAAACATCTTGTCTTTGCAGTGTATTCAATTGAATATGAGTTGAAAAGGATTTGCAAATCATTGTATTCTGTTTTTATCTACGATTTACATAACGTGCCAACTTCACTGGTTTTGTATATACTAGGCTGTAATGATATAACAAAGCTTAATCCAGTATACAATTATCATATACTGACCCCAAAGCAAAATCGCCAGCGGTAGTGAGCTCGCTTGCCTTGAACAGTGACTGCAACCAAGGGAAACCAGCAGAGGGAAATGCCCTCGAGCAAACATTACTGTAGTTGAGACACCCTGGCCAAGTGGCTGACTCACTTTGCTTTTAGCATAATAGACAGACAGAAATCCCAGATCGCAACTTGATAGCAATTTTCCCAAACAGCTGAAACAAACAACAGAAACCAGAGAAAAGTAAAAAAGAAGAGTAAAAGTTCCTTGATTTATAGGGTCTTTAATTTTTGCCAAGTCCGTCAATAATATAAACATGAATGCATATCACAGGGGAGGCACCTAGGGTGTCAAACTAATCAAAGGACAGAAACAATCTAATAGACAAGCAAACTGCTGGATGAAAGAAGACATGCAAGAAATTCACATGAGGGTTGTGTGAGTCACCATTAACCCCTTTAATGACTCCAGCTTTCTCAGTCTAAATCTTCATGGCAGTATCAAGTCATGTCTGTGCCTAATGAGACCTTTCATAGTCACAGTGCATGCATCACTGAATATTACCCTACTTTATTCTTTCTATACTATGAGAAAACAAATGACCACTTAATTTATCTTGCCCATTTATTGATCCAAATGGCTTTACTCTGTTGTTCAAAACTGTTTTTGCACATTATAAATTACTTGATTGCATAGTCTGAAAACAGCATGCTTTACAGGAAATTGTCATTGTCTTAATAGACTCTCAATTCAGTCTCTAGACGCTTCGCTTACCTAGAGACTGATGACATTCCCCCAGCTTTCGTTAAAAAAACTGGATGGAGACAATTACAGAGTTTAAAAAAAAAACCTGCATTGCAGAACCAATCTTAAGTCTTTTGGGCGGTACTTCATATTGGGGGCAGTGACTTCCCGAAGTCGTGTGCTTGTAAACACTGTCCGACCAGCAACAGGTGTCATCAGCAAGGTAATGGGATGTCTCAGTTGAGCTCACCGACGAAGGTTCCTTCAAAGTGAGTGGATACATGTCCTGTTTGCAACGAAAAATTTTCATCAGCTGTGGAAAGTTTAAACACTCTGGAATTGGATAAGAAACTAGTCAATCAATTAATTGTTACCGCGGAAGTTTCATGTGGGCGTGAACTATAAGTGTGCGTTACAGAGATGAGCCTTAGTAAATAATTGAGCCATTAGCAATCAATATGAGTACTTACAAGGATATCAGAGAGTGCTGAATTCGTCGATGGAGGAGTCTACGCATAAATCCATGGTAGGGAACTACGGGTTTTTTGTATATGACGACTATAATTGATAGCAGAATGACATAGTATCAATACCATGTTGAATTTTTGCTTCAGAAAACTGATATTTTTGTATATTTTTTTGCTACTAATTGGGATACCATTGACTCACTGTAGCTGAAGTGGTTGCTACAGATGACACCAATTTTATTCGTAGCAAGAGATCATTTTTTTGAACTACTAGATAGACACCTCTGGCAAGTATATTGAGCAGATTGCAAATCAGGCTTAGCTGAGAAGTTTTATGCAGGCAACTCCTGAAAAAAAGTGATTTTGGAGTGAACTCCTCCATATTCTAAACCATCTTTGAGCTTGGCTTGCTTGTGCTTATTCAATAACTGATCCGGGTGTGCCGTCCAGTGATAGAATATTGGGAATCCGGTTTTCTCTCCGAGACACAAAGTTGCTGTATAAGACCCTCTTTGGTTTACCTTCAGAGAACAGGGGGAGCACACTATTTCTACGTAAGCTTTCCTTTTCACTTAAGGCGTTGTATTGAAAGAGGTGTTGCTTTGTTAGCGGCCATTTTCGCCGGCACCACAGTAACTCTTTTGTATAATGATGTCCCCAGACGATCTGAAGGTGGAAATCTCCAGTCGTCTGGCACCGCGTGCCGATACTCACTGTAATTTCAGACAGTTCCAGCGAAGGGCGACTGAATGTACAGACTTTCCGAGCTGAAACCCAAGGGCCCCGCATGACAAAAGGCGTTGATTGGCTAGATTTGAAAATAATTTAAAAGATGAATTACTGGTGATTTTCTGATGGATGTGTCCTGAATGCACCTACCGTGCTCCCAACTGCGCACTCCCATCAGGTCTCCGAAGTAGTAGCCTACACACTCAAGCCCAGAGAACAGCTATATATGCAAAACAGCTTTGGATAATATCCATCGAAAATCGACCCATTCTGTGTTGTGCATGTTTTTATTTCATTCTTTTTGCTCTGTTTAATTGCTGGGGAGGATAAGTAATGCTTGCCTGTGCTACCAGTTAAGAGTACCATTTGAAATGAAATTTGAAGTTAGACTGAAGCAGTGACTCGACCATGGCAGACGTGCCAAAGAAGACATGAGAAATGTTGCAGCCTACTTTCCGAGGCGATAACTTGCTGCTCGTCTGAAGCAATGAGTATAGTGTGGTCAGGCTGCTACCCCGCCAAGACTTCTGGATAAAATATCACATTGCCATAAGCCAATGTGTCCTAGTATTGGTCAGATACTGTTTTGTTCAATACATTACCAAACAAACTCCTTGGCACACACCATTTTCCTCTTAATAAAGTTTCAAATCGGAGGGAACTAACTACTTGATACTGTCAGCCTGAAGTGAGGCATAGGTAGTCTTTCAAGGTCAGTTGAAGTAGACAATAAGCACTTCTGGTTTGACAATGAAACAATCCAGCTAGCTAGCTAATGATTTTTTTAGAGTAGCCTATATGGGAAAAAATAATAAATTAATATTTGTCACATTTCAAATAAAATATTAGGTAACTGCATATGTCATTTAATTTAGAAACAAAGCATGGGTTAAAGCTAGATATACTTGCATCCCTCCAATTACTTTTAAGCCGCTAAAAAACAAATGCTCAGAGTCAGTTAAAAGGCAGATTTTAATTCAAAATCCCAGCTGATGCTTGGTTTCATTTGGTTTCAGCGGGCGATCTCTTTGAGATAAACAAAATGGCAGATCCAAGCATCTCTGAACAGAATGATAATATGCATTGTACCACTGATGTTTGTGCCTGTCATTTGCTGAGTAGTGTTAGTGAGTTTCCTTTATATTCTGTTTAAACTTGTGAAGTGCCTGAGGCTTTAAATAAAATTGATGTAAAAAAACAACTTCCACAGAAGACAAGATCAAGATCTTTTTTACAAGATCTGTATCTTTTAAAACTGTCCCCCCAACTCATTGCCAGACCTCTCGCTCATATATTTAATAATTCTATTCTGTATGGAACCAAAAGAATGGTATGGAAGAAGGCTAATGTTTTCCCTTCATTAACCCCTTAACTGTCACTGGGCTCTAATTAGGGCTGGGCCAAATGTGAGAAAATGCAGGTGACAGTTAAGGGGTTAAAAGGGAGAGATGCATGCAATTTGAATAGTTACTGGTCTTGCCTGGCTAAATTTCTGAAGTCTCTTTAATTGTCAGATACGGTCCTTTTTAACAGCAAATTGTATTTTACATGCGGACGTAATCTTGTTTCAGCTCTGGCACTGCACTAATACTGCTGCTTCCTTAGATATTCATGACATCGTCTGTGGGTTGGCTAATAGACATTTTGCAACCTTCTTCATTGATCTACCGAAGGCTTTTGATGCTATTGATCATGTCCTTTTTCTGAAATGATTATCATACGCTGGCATGGATAAATAAGCTTGAAATTAAACTTTGTCTTGTGCATTTTCTGGTGTGGGCCCCCGGCACGGTGGCACAGTGGTTAGCATTGCTGCCTCACAGCAAGAAGGTCGTGGGTTCGAATCCGGCCTGGGGCCTTTCTGTGTGGAGTTTGCATGTTCTCCCCGTGTTGCGTGGGTTTTCGCCGGGTACTCCAGTTTCCTCCCACAGTCCAAAGACATGCATATCAGGCTAATTGGAGACATCAAATTGCCCATAGGTATGAGTGTGAGAGTGAATGGTGTGCGCCCTGCGATGGATTGGCAAGCTGTTCAGGGTGGGTCCCTGCCTTTGCCTGTGGTCAGCTGGGATAGGCTCCAGCTCGCCCCGTGACCCTAGTGAGGAATAAGCGGGTATAGAAAATGGATAGATGGATGGGTGTGGGCCCCTGGGCCTTTTTTTTCAGTATACCCCTTGAAAGCAATTTAGCTTTCTGCCACCATCCATGGTTTTAGGGTCAGTTTTGACCCAGGTCTTAAATCAGCTGTAAAACACACTAATACAATTATTTATCATTCCATTTGTTTCTTATCTCTTGGTTACATTGTTAGGCTTCCTTATCCATGGAAAAGTTGGTTTTGCATTTATGATTTCAGTTTTAACTTAGTCAAATACCTTAATATTTATTAACAAGCTTACATTTCATAAGCATATTGAAAATTTGACCATAAAATGAGAGGTAAAATAAGCAACATATGCAGAAATAGGGCTTGCTTCAAATGTGAAAATAGAAAGTTTTGCATTCAGTTATACTGCCTATGCTTGATTATTGTGAAAAAATTTACAGAAATGAATCCACTTCTGTTATAAATCCCTTAGATTCTGTTTACCACTCAGCTCTAAGATTTGTCATAAGTTTCGGAGTCTTTATCCACTGTTGCGCTTTATACAAGTTAGTTGGGATTGGGATTATTGAAATCTAGGTGAGACTACCACTGGTTTTTGTTTATTTACTAATGTGTTATAAAACTTATTTCTCTACTTGCCTGGCAAGTGGGTTGCCATGGGACACAGTCGCAAGCCTTTTTATGTCTAGATGTTCTTCAAGTTAGAACAGCTGGGTAAGAATGCTTTTAATTATGACATTGCATATACTTGTCAAGAAAAATTAAAAGGAAAATTGGGTTTCTTTACAGAAACAGATCCTGTTTTTCTTTAGACAGTAGGAAGAGGATTGTCCAGGCAACAATCTTACCCGTATTTGACGACGGGGATGTCCCGTGCATGCATGCCTCTAATACTACCTCAAGACCCTTGGACGCAATTTATCACAGCAAACTGCACTTCATCACAGGTGATGGTTTCCGAACTCATCTTTGTGCTTTATATAGTTTAATAGGGTGGATTTCCATTCATTATAGCATGATGCTGCATTGCATTTTATTCATTTATAAAGCATTGCTAGGTAAAATTCCTATCTCACTAGGCTTTTGTCAATTAAAATCACAAGTCACCATATCAGATCACATGAGTGGATTATGTTAGAGGCTCCCAGGACAAGAACAATTCTGGGCAGTACCAGTTTTAGCGCATTTTCACCTCGTTTGTGGAATAATTGTCAGGATACTCTGAAGCTACATTGCCTTACCCCATTCGAGTATGACAAGAAATTAGTTTTGTATATGAACTAAAAGAGGACATTTATACTTGCCTTTAGTTTTAATGAAGGACACTCACATCATTATTCTCTGTCTAATGTCCTTACATGTTTATATTTATTTATTTATACTATTTTTAAAATTTGTTTTTCCTTTTATCTGCACTCGCTATATGCAAATTTTGTAAATTTTTAACTGTACTGTTTGTCTCTAAACTCCCATTGAAAATGTTTACTTTGTAATCAGGGCTCCCCTGCAAAAGAGACTCCGGTCTCAGTGGGATTTCCCTGCAAAAAAGATTATAATTAATTAAATAAATAAACATGGATCAGCAACAAAGTGAGCCAAAACTGAATGACCCGGTCAAATTTGGTCATTTTAAATCAATTGCCTAATCATTTTATCAAGAGAACTGCTTTAGTAAGCAAATAGCCTTTGTGATGAGAATTCTGTGTATTGTATTATTAGTTTAATTTCCTTTTGTCATGCTGTATTGTATTAGTTGGTAATGTAGGACCCTGCTGGAAAGGAGATTCTAGTCCCAGCTAGACTGTAGACTCAAGCGTGAGCTCCCTCTGCTTAAAAAAATGTTAGATAAAGTGAAATAAAATAAGATAAAATAAATACTGCACTGACAGTAACTGCAAAATTTTAGAATGTCCGGCACCATATAACTCCTAATGGAGGGTGATAAGAAGAGAGATTTGCTATCTCAAGCAATTTCATATTTGGATTTATTTATCGATTAATTCATTCATTTATTTTTGTTCTGGACAACGAACTAAGGAAGTAGAAGTGCATTAAAGACACCATTAAACAAAGGGCGTACTTTGTCTTTGCAGTGCTCTGCTTTTTCCTGTTCTGATTGTGCTTGTTCAGGGCCCTTGATGTGAAAAGCGTGAATATTTATGTCCAGAGGTGTTTTCCTGTTCTTAATGGCCACTATCTTAGCTGAGATAAACAAGACGGTTATGGCTGCATTAAGATGGTATGGATTAAATGGATGCTTGTGCTGCCAGAAGAGGCATTAAGGGCTCTTTATTATTGAATCATCTTCAGGTGGACAATGAACATGAATGAGTCCGGTAGAAATACTCAGAGCTACAGCGAGCCAGAGGAGTCATGTTCCTCCTTTGGGCTCATTTCACCCACTTTTATCGATGTAAATGCAGGTTAGGCTCTCTTCTGCCCCATGATTTGATAGTTATGAGATCCACAGCGTGCTACCTGACACAGTCTGATGCCATCAGTCAGCCACAATAAATGTCATGCACTACATCAATATGCATGTTAAACTCTGGGCCTGATTCATTCAGTATGTTCTGTATATTCTTTCAATCTCAACAGGTGTCCTATTCTTGAATGGCAGTTTTCAGAAAGATGCAAATTTGTGTTTTTCCAACATCAGTGGAAAACACTGACTGCGATCTCGACCAGATGACAAAAGTGTATGCTTGAACTCATCACTTAGCTGAGGTTGGTTTTTGAAATATGCTTTGTTGTGTCCTTTAAATTGGAAACAAGTCACCACATTTCAAATGCTGTAACACACATAGACCAGCAGCCAAGAACAGTTTGGTTAAACGAACTTGATACCAATGCGGAGTACAGGATCACGTAGAGAATGATAGGGCATATGAAGAACTGGACGTCTGCCGTGGACCCTCTGTTGCATTTGGCCCCTGGGGACCCCCAAAAGAGGCAAAAAAATCAGCTTGATCAAATATAGATGGGTACCACACACGATGTATTTCAGGGTAATTTACACATCACACTGGGTAAAAAATGGTTCATGCCAGACATAATCTCTGCTGCATTAGGCCTGCCAGACACCCAGAAAGGAACCACTAATTTTCAGAGAGTACAGAATCCACATCAATTTTGCCAGAGCAGAGGGTGGGGTCAACTTTTGTGCGTGTCTGGCAGGCAAAATGCCGCAGGTTGACCATTCTGTACTCTCTGAGATGTGTCGAAGTATATAAACTTTGTCTCAAGTGGTACCAATAAGGTTTGATCTAGCCAAAATTTATAGGCCCTTTTTGGCTGCCTGGCAGACCTAATGCAGCAGTCAGTATGTCTGGCAAGGGTCTGTTTGTACTTTGTGGAATGTTACCTTTCATTCAAAAGTAGTTTCATTCAGTACCTTTAATGTTTTATCTACAAAAGTACATCAATTTTGCCAGAGCAGAGGGTGCGGTCAACTTTTGGGTACGTCTGGCGGGCATAATGCAGCGAGTAATTTGTCTGGTATTGACCATTCTGTACTCTCTTAGATGTGTCGAAGTTTATAAACTTTGTTTCAAGTGGTACCAATAATGTTTGATCCAGCCAAAATTTGTAGGCCCTTTTTGGGTGTCTGGCAGGCCTAATGCAGCAGAGATTATGTCTGGCATGAACCATTTTTTATCCAGTGTGAAGTTTGAATTACGCTGAAATATATTTTGTGTGGTACCTATCTATGCTTGATTGAGCTGATTTTTTTTTTTTTTGCCTCTTTTGGCGGTCCCCAGGGGCCAAACGCAGCAGGGGGTCCCCGGCAGACGTCAAGTTCTTCATATGCCCTATCATTCACTAAGTGATCCTGTACTCTGCGATTGGTACCAAGTTTGTTTAACCAAACTGCTCCTGGCTGCTGCTCTAATATATTACTCGAGAGTACAATATCTGTGTGCTTTAAAAAGGAGACAGCAGAGAGAAGTGGCTCCCCAAGAGATTTATCGCCACAATAACAAATTGCCTCAATATCCACTCATGGCGATGAACCTTTCTGCAGAATACTGGTGTGAATTGGTAGATCATGAGATGACATTCTATAAACTGCACTGATCCTGGCCAACACAATGTGTTTCCTGGATCATCTTCAGACAACAAAGGCAAGCTTATTTTAGAACCTTGATATGGAAAAATTTATTTTCATCATGCACGAGGATATCACTTTTTCGACTTATCTTTCAGACCCCATCCAATATGCTGCAGCTTTTGTCATTACTTTTTATGATGCTACTCTTGGGAGATATTTTGCTGACATCTACACTGTCGGCGCTAAAATGTCTTTGGAAGTCATAAGTAAAAGATCATGTGAAATTTTTCCCGATTTCTTAACTCTAAATTTGAGTTACTGCCCCTTTATGTGCCAAGTTTTCCTATCTTGATATGCGCTAACATGAATCTTGGCTCCAATATTGAAATTGTTCACTTTATGTTTTCAAGAGATGCAAAGAATTGTAAGGATCTTTCGGCATCGAGTCTTATTGTTGCAAACCTTGCGCTCTTGAATATTTCTGCTGTTTTCTCAATTAGATTGATTATTTTTTCATATTTTGAGCTGTTATTGTTGTTTTGGAGTTCTAACGTTTTTATGAACAAAATTTTTTTCTGTGCATACTCAGCCAAAATAAAGACTTCACACTCGTTTGGAGGTCGATAAGTTGAACATACAAGAAATTAGGTTTTTAATAATGATTTTATTTAATTCTGTACTCATTAAAGATGGTGTATCATAAAAATAATGTCCATAATTTAACAAGTTCCACTGGAAATGCTACGAAAATGTCCAAGAGGAGAAATGGTAAGTTACAACTTGAAAAAGGGCAGTGCACAGGCGATTACGTATGGTTTGGCCAGTCACACAACCTCTAAACAATTCATTCCTAGTGGACGTTGCAGTGACAAATCGATTATGCAAATGACATAAGACAATTTGTCGGTCTTCTGCTTTTGACGTCACACGTGGGCTACCAGAACGAGGTCGGTCAGCTGTGGTGCCAGTTTGTTGGAGACGTGTCCGAAGATCATGGATAGTCCATTGACTGCATCCTATAACCCTTGCAACGTCAGTGACGGACGTTTCCATTTTCAGCATGCCAATGGCACGTTCTCGCTGAATGTTTGACAGCCATGGCATTGGAAATCAACGAATAATTAACTGTAAAAACTTGCTTTTCCGAGATGTCACTCAAACGTGCTAACGTGAGTTCAGTTGCACATCTCTCATATGGTCACATGACTAGGAACACGAGGAAATATGGTTTAAGCTTAAAGTATGCTCACACATGCTACGTACCTGTGTACGTCGGAGTAAATGTGTGTCATGATGTCTTTGACAACGCATTTACCCCTAGTGACAAGAAAAACTCTTATTAAAAGTTTCAAGAAAATATTTTCAAATTTATGAGTGTGAATTTTCTTTTTTGACTCATATATCGTATCATCGTATAATTCTGTTCATGATGAAAAGTTCATTTATTGGATGAGCAGCTAACTAAAACACCACTCAGCTGGTTTGAGTTTTCATTTTTGCAGTTTTGATGTGGTACAATGACTGCAAAGAGACTCAAGATTATTTCCTTTACTTGGGCATCCCTGACTTTAACCTGTTCTATTTGTACAGCAAGTGATCTGACACTTGCTGGAGATAAAAGTTCCCTAACTTCTTTGCACAGAAGCCAAATCCGGCTTTTAATGCGTTGCACTAATTAAGGTTTATAATTCTTATTATAATTTATAAGATTTGTGCTTTACAGAGAGGGTGAAAATGGCTTGCATGAAACAAGACACTTGCAGCATTTACAATGCCATCATATATCAGTTTATTATCCCCCGCCATAAAGTGTGAGGGGGATGTATGTTTGAGCTCCGTCCGTCCATGCGTCCTTCCGAAAAGGGGACAGCTTTTCTCAGGAACTATTAGAGATAGGACAACCAAACTTGGTGCGTAGCTTCAGGCTATCAAGGCCTTGATGGAGTTCGAAAATGAGTTGCGCACGATTCAGGCATTAGGCGGGGGATGTTGCTGACCATGTCTACTTGTTTTCATTATTTAATCCCAGAATATGAGCCGCAAACGCTAAATATCTTCGTGAAAATTCAGCATTGAAATTGTAAAAAAAAATAAAAAAAATTCTGATAACTGAATTCAGCAGTTCCTTACAACCTGACACAATCTCAAAATTTTATCCATTTTCTCTAATGGCTGCTCAGGCTTATCTGCATAAACTACAGTTATAGTTCATGCCCACCTGAACTATAACATGGTAATTATAGGGAGTTCCTGTAAATCCTTATTTTTTGAAGATTGGTATGAGGGGAATATATGGTCTATAGTTGACTTGATGGACACGAATGACAATTTCTTAACTTATGAACAATTCTGTATGAAATATACAGTGGCTCCAATAAGTATTTGTACACTACTGTACTTCATGGAGCCGGTTACGAATGGCCTGGGCACAAACATGGCTTCCAGTTGGTTCCTCCACTTTGGTGGCAAGACTGGAGGCCGAGGATTGTCTCTCCATCTGAAACAGCAGGGAGATGTACCGGTCAGTGTGCTGGGTGGTCTTCCTGGGACGTCCTTTCCTGGCTGCATTGGCTATGTGTTCAAACTGTTTGTACTTCTTGATGATGTACTGCACGGTCGTGTTGCATAACGATTGCCGAGTTCCAATTTTTGTGGTGCTTTGGCCTTCTTTATGTAGGTAAATGATTTGCTCCTGTATTCGACGGGGTATCTCGCCCGTCTTAGCCATATATCACAGGAATACATTATGGACATGGTCAGGCCATTTACATAGGCCAGTCTGTGTACAGAGGGAGTGTCCAGTATGGTCACGCTTGACCAAATCAGACCAAGTGAGTCAACCATGTCCTGTAAACATCTTGAGTCAATTTTAGGTGAGTATTATAAGTTTTGTGACTCACTAATGGAACTGTACAGATACTTATTGGGTCAGATAATCGCCTTTCTGACTAAATATGCCATTTTGACATTAAATATTTGTTTAAAACATATTGATTATCAAAAATTTTATCACTTTTACACACAATATAGCAAGCATTTGGCCGAATATACAAAAGCTGTTATGTAGTCGAATTTTCAAGTAGTGTACAAATACTTATTGGAGCCACTGTATGTTAGCTGTTCAGGCTGTTCAGTTGCTAACGTTACATTAATGTAACATGCGGTCAGCTGATTAAATAATCGCTTGACAAGAATGACATTACTCAGTTATTAACGGTATCATCTACAGAAATGATCGGTCATCTTTAAACGAGACGCTAAACAAAAGCGATTTTTCCCGGACAACGACCCAAATTTATTTCTTTCATTTATTTCTTTTCTTTATTTCTTATTTATTTCAGTTTTCATCATATCTCTGGAAATATTTGTCCGATTGATCTCAAATTAAGTGCAAATGAAAGGTCATGGCCTGAGGATGTATCCCATGATGACACTATACCTGTTTGATTCAAAATTTTGACACAAGGTGGAGCTTTGTCACATAAAATTAATCATTTTTGCCATATCTTTGGGACATCCAATTGACATGGAACTATGTGCAATTGCAAGGTCATGACCTCACAACGTGTCACATGATGACATTATACCTGTATGGTTCAATATTTTGCCACCAGGTGGAGCTTTGCGATGGAAAATTACCATTTTGGCCATATCTTCAGAACCATTTGTCCGTTTGACCTGAAATTAAGTTCAAATGAAAGTCTATTCAAGGTCTATTCAAGGATTGGGGAATTGGAGGATAGGGGGCGTTCGGGGATATACCCCCAGCTGTCACCTCCGACGGCATAAGCCTAGTTTTACAAGAAAGTATTTCATTGTGTTATCCATTTGAATTTCTTGCAAGTAATATTGACAAGTTACATAGCTACCTTTGTGATTTCACTATAACAGCTCCACCTTGAGTTGTATCTTTAGCCAGTATACTTTGAGGTATTGTCTGTTGCACATCAGTACTCAATGTTTTACAATAGAATACTCAGTACCCATTTGCTGAGTGGTTTATTGAACATTTTATTTCTGATCAGAGTAGGTGATGTAATGTTGTTTCAGGTAGCCTCTTTTGTGAATACGTGCCACATCTAATTTGCATAAGAATTTGCATAATAATACTCTTGACTCTGTGTTGAGTGGTTTAAAAAAAAGAAAGGGGGGAATTGGGTGTATTGCATCTAGCACTGTCAAGAATCTGAGAAACAGAAAAATAGTGCCACGGGCCCTATAGCTCACCTGACCACTCAAGGGAAACGCCTTGAACAAATTTAGTGTCCTAATGGGTGGGAAGATACTTGTCAAGTTTCAGCTTCATTGGTCAAGTAGTTTTAGAGAAGAAGAGTTTTAAAGGTTTCAGTGTAACTTAGAGGGGTTGTACAAAGTTGATGGTCAAAGCAAGGTCAAAATTCTAAATACAGAAAAACTCATATAATATGTGATGTATCTTGCTACTTACTACCTACATAGCAAATTTCAGCTGAATATGTGCAATAATAGCTTATGTGATTTTCAATATGGCCGCCGTGGCGTGGAATTGGATCGGAACGCCTTGAACAAAACATAGTGTCCGCATAGGCAGAAAGGTACCCGTCAAGTTTCACCTTCATTGGCCAAGTAGTTTTGGAGAAGATGATTTTCAAAGATTTCAATGTAGCTCACAGGGGTTGTATAAAGTTGAAGGTGAAAGCAAGGTCAAAATTCGAAATACGGAAAAAGCCGTATGATATGTGATATATCCTGCCACTTACTGACTACATAGCAAATTTCAGCTGAATATGTGCATAAATAGCTTTCAGATGGCCAATTATGTGATTTACAATATGGCCGCCATGGCGGCGATGTTTGAAATCGGAGCGAAACTCCTTGAACAAAACTTAGTGTCCTCATAGGCAGGAAGGTACCTGTCAAGTTTCACCTTCATTGGCCAAGTAGTTTCGGAGAAGATGATTTTGAGAGATTTCAATGTAACTCACAGGGGTTGTATAAAGTTGAAGGTAAAAGCAAGGTAAAAATTCGAAATACGGAAAAAGCCGTATGATATGTGATGTATCTTGCCAAGTACTGAATGCTTAGCAAATTTCAGCTGAATATGTGCTTAAATTGCTTTCAGATGGCCAATTATGTGATTTTCAATATGGCATGTTTGAAATCAGATCGGAACGCCTTGAACAAACTTTGGTGTCCTCATGGGTAGGAAGGTACCTGTCAAGTTTCAGCTTCATAGGCCCAGTGGATTCGGAGGAGAAGATGTGTACGGACGACAAAAGACGACGACAAACGACGAACGACGGACAAACAGGCTATGACTTCGTCGTCAGGTGAGGTAAAAATGAATAACAGCCATTGTCGTAAAAAATGTTGGGGGCCCAGAATTCTTAGCAACAGCCCTGCTCAGTACAATGTCATAGCAATCAGGCTGTATTCCTTTCCCCCACTAAAAACGATAAAACCTAAGTGACAATAATCGTATTAAGCTGCTTGCACACTGGACGCGAAACGAATTTTTCGCGCGACTGATTACATTCAAAGTCAATGCAAATGTGATCAGTCGTGCAAAACATTTGTTTTGCATCCAGTGTGGAAGTTGCTGAAAGACACATATCCACATACCCTACACATGCACTCATGCGCCCACATGCACGCACACATCTCTCTGGTGAGCTCTCTGTGCACTTTTGGCAGAGTCTTTATCCACGAAATTGTCACTGCGTCATGATGGACATGTGACACCTCCCCCTACTACGCCGCCACACTCATCTCGGTGCATGTCCATCTACCAAATTGCCAAAGTTTCTGTGCAAGGTGTTGCACAGCACAAGATTACCACTGCGCGGGCTGCACCGGACGAAATTACCACTGCTTAGGCTACGCCACACTGCGCCACCCTGTGCTGCACCAAAAAATTAGAGCCCTAAATAACAACATGAGAAATACTGTACAACATTCATGTTTGAATGGAACCAACCAAAATCATTCACTGAAAATAAATTTCCTTCAAATCAAGGTTTCTCAATTAACGGCACCCTTAAAGATTATTGTACTGTAAATAACATCTGTCAAAATTAAATAAGTGGAATGTAATGCCTGGTTTAAGTTTTATCTAAGTTTTAAGGAACTATATTTAGCCATTAGATCAGTTCCTGTTTCACTAGGGTATAAAATGAGGTAACACACATGCAATACCTCTTTGCCATCAAACATCGTGAAAAACAATGAAACAAATGTCAGTTCAAGAGAGGCAGATGGTCATAGATTTTCATAAGTCTCCCTCAGTGCCGTGTTTCTTTTAAACACCCGGAAAAGACCAGCTTTCTGAACTGCTCGCGTCACCATAAGCGGTGCAGATTGTTATTTCTTTCCACAGTTGTAATTTATCTACTTAAAATAAGAATGCTGCTGAGCTGAGTGCCAGCAAAAATAGGTCAGAAGTTTGTGACTGCATTCGGAATAACATGCAGCTCAGAATTTGAAGTTTAATCATGATCACAAAAGGCTCCGTCTGCAAACACAAAGGCACTGTTTCGTTACAATTAACTACAGTAGTTACGCTCAAAGTCAAGTAAGCTTTGCAAGGGCTAGCCTTCATAGCCGAGCATTTCCAGTGAGTGCAGCATGCACGTGCATGAAATCAATCAGCAACCATAGGCCGAATCAACTCCGCCAAAGTGCGGTAATTAAAGTGTGCATTGCTATAAAATTTTATACTGAGAATGAAAACCACAAATCAAGTAGCAGGTGGGTCTGTTTGCAAGATGAGCAGCGCAAGGGGCTGTTTCTCAATGCTAACTTATACCCCCTTCACACCGGATTGGAGGTGCCACTGCGGATTTTTGTCAAAATCGCCATCACTGCAGTGACAACGCCAGTAGTGTTTTCATAGTTTTCCCCTACCCGTCAAACGTGTTTTTCTTCGCGGTGCTACTGGGAAACCAGGGTGGAATTACGGTGGGGTCACTGCGGACATGGCGATGCCATGAAGTTGCCACTACGATTTGATGGTGATGCCACGGCGATTATTAGCGGCAGTATTGCGGTGTTGGCGGCAGTGTTGAGGGGCCAGTGAGGTGCTACTGCAGGGATGGCGATATTACTGAGGTGCTACAGCGGTCGTGCTGCGGCAGCAGGTAGGCTACGTGTCAGCTATAAATGAGAGGTGGTTTTCGTTTGAAATTCGTTGTAATATTTTGTCTGCTGATGATTCATTCCTATGGTAATGCTATCGAAACGTGGTAAAAGAGTTAAAAATGACTTCGCGGTAGCACCCCCATACCCGCAGTGCTCCTGTGGTAGCTCCGTCTCTTAAGACTTAACCACCACGGGATAGCTGTAGGGTCGCCTGTCTACTTTTTTGGCGATTGCACGGTGGTTGTACTTCAGAGGCACGATGGTGATGGAGGTGCTACTGAGGTCCTTGTACGGCTCCACGGCGGTCATGGCGGTGCCACGGCGATTGGTCCAACCTGCGGTGGCACTGCGGAAGTTTTAAACATGTTCAAAGTTTCCTCTGTGCCACCGTGAGGGTCTGCGATTTTGAAAGTTTTCTGCGGTGCTACGACAATCAATTGCGGAACTACTGAGGAACCATGGAGATCATAGCGGTGCCACTGCGGCTTACGCCGTACAAGCTCCGCAGTGGCACCTCCAATCCGGTGTGACGGGGGGCTTTAGATAAACCTGCTCATTACCAGTCAAACAATCATCTCACAATGAACTCAGGTAACTCTCCAGCAGATTGATGCAGCTGCTCCACGTAGATATAAGCTGCCTGACTCTGTGGCCTATTAGAATTTACGCCAAGGCTTCCATTGTATACCTTCCCCGATGATCTCCTCCCACCTCTCCCACTCCAGCTCACCATAACCCTGCATTATAATTACTTAGACTGAGTATAAGGGGTACCCAGTTCAAGCCTCAGTGATCACCAGCATCAAGCTGTGAATGTACTACAATCTTGAAGACCCCCTCACGCTTGAAATGTTCCTATCCTAGGATGAAAGGTGGAAATAAGATGATGCAGATAGCATCATTGAAAGCCCTTTGTCAGAGCAGATCTGCCACTAAAATGCATTGCCCCCACTGAATAATTAACTCATCTTAATTTCTTCTGTCCTCCTTGTTTACCCTGGACTCATCAATTATTGAGCTGGCTCCAGTGCATCTTTCGCCATGCTACATGCTATGGTGGAGGCAAGTGGCAAACAGGAAAGGCCTCTGGAGAGTCCGTCTGTAAATACACAGTCAATGATTAAAGAAAAAAAAAACCTTTTACACAGTAGCCGATTTTCTCATAACTAGCACAGGTTAGCCAGCTCTTCAAAATACAGACACAGATGATGGTTTTCTCTTTGGTGCATGTCAGCTAATGAACTGTGGTTGAGCTCGATATCACTTCACAGCTTTGTGAGCAATAGCTGCCATCATACTACAATGTATGTACATCTCTGAGGGCCAGGAATGATTTATATTCAACTATACAAAACGTGAGGTTCCATTCATGTGACCCTGAGTAAAAAGTTTTAATGTTATTTCATTAGTGGCCATAGTGGGCCTTTTTGTATGTTAGTCAGTTAGTTCTCTGTACTTCCATGGTTTTAATTTAAATTGTCGCCGGAGGCAGCCAGGGCTCCACTATATTATATTATAAATAACAAAAATAAAGGAATTTTCCCGTCTGCACTAAATAGCATTAAAATATATAGAATCTTTATGATTTTCGTCCAAAAGAACCACTCTTTTTTTGTGGCTGTTATCCTTATAAACAAACCCCACACATCAAGCTGTGTGTTGTAGTATACTTCTGGCTATATCTCATACATCGTTCCTTTACATGCAATAGTTTACCAATTAAAAACGTGATTTTAAAACTATCTACAACAATAAAAATCCAATGACAGGCACCTATTTTTTGCGAATAAATATATGAATAGGAGGAAATAATCTCACGTGGTAGTGTGGGGTTGGGAAGTTTACCATTTACAGTGACTGCGAGTGAAAGCATCCCCTGCTGGGAGATGCTCACCGGCCGCTCAGCCAACCATGAAATTCTTCAGCACACGCTGAAACACCTGTGATGTGTATCCTGGAAGGGTTTGGCAACTGGGTGCTATATTTATAGATACTTAGTATCCCTGCACCGCGCTCTCTCAGACAACCTACCACGTGTCTACCCTCATGTTCCTCTGAAGTTACCGTTACCTTCTCCCGACCCTACCGCGATAGAATTCCTTTCTGATGTGATCTGTACTGTATATACACGTTAACAATTTAATTGTCGAGAAATGGAATATACCAACATGTGAAATACTTTGTTTTATTAATTTATTGATGGAAACAACCAAATATCATTACAATCATTTAATACAGAATAAATTTCAACAAAATCAAGATTTCATAAAAATTGGCACTCTTCATTTAGTGCTTATTGCAACCACCTCAAGCACAGACAACAGCATGGAATCTTTCCCTGTAAGATTTGATGTTAAAGTACACATGTAGGGGGTTTTGAACCATTCTCTAAGCAGATCTCTTCAAGAAAGAGGCTGAATAACCAAATCTACACTACTGTACAAGATAAATCCCCCCCGCATTGCAGAGGGGCCCCTCCCCCATCCATGCCCACCCAATGAGAGCATCAACTTTTACTGAGGAGGCCCCACTGTGAAATGCGTTTAACACTGATGGGACAGTGTGGTAAAATGAAGTACAGGAGAAAATCAAAACAATAGAGCCTTGCATGTATCAGGCTTTTGGGCTGGACATCCTTGGTTACATTTTCACTTTTCCTCATTGACGATTGTTGAAATTTACGAAATGAACCAAGTGCAACAACCAGTAGAATACAAAAAGGAGGCTTTATTTCTGAAGGGGGAAACCCCCCAACAGAGCTGGCAACAGTACAAAGTCCGCAATCCAAAATCAGAATCCAAAGGGCGAAATCCAGAGTCATACACAGGGCACCAATAACAAAAATCTTGGTCAAACAAAAGAGGTCAAAAAACAAGAATGCGGCAAAAGTACAGGGAATAGGCAAAGCTCGATATCAAGGACGGTCCAGTCAGAAAGATAAACACCGAGAAATCAAGGCGAGAAACGTGGCACGAGAAAACTAGGGAGAACGATCTGACAAGAAAGTGTACCAAACAGACATCTTATATACACACCCGCGGTAAACACATGACCAGGGAGAACAGGTGCAATCAATGGTAACAATGATCAGGGAGAGACACATGAGGAATAAACTAATTACATGAATTTGGCTGTTGCCAAAACACAGACAGGGATCACAAGACAAACCTAAGTACAAAACAGCTCCGGTTAAGGAGTACTATAGTGCCAAGATAAAAGAAAAGGAAAGCACAAAGTATTAGTGGAAATCCACAGAAACTTGTAGCAGAGATAATTAAGGATAGGCAAGGAGGCGGAGATTAGAATTGAGCGACTGCTGAGAGGTAGTTAGTCAATTAGTATGTGCAGCTATACAATCCCGAGTGCATGTTAGAAAGTTAGTAAAAATATACAAGATTAGAGTGGTTAGTAATTAGCAAAACAATAAACTGTTAGTTTGTGTTAGTAAGACAGTAAAAGAGAGAGGAAGGAAGAACATGAGATAATGAAAGAAGATTGAAACCCAGAAACCAATAAATCACGCGAATGAGTGGCACACAAGACAAGGGACCGTGAGCAAAGATATACACATGACAAGACAGGGGAGACAAAGTGCAAAGCATGGAAATGAAAACATGGCATGGAAACTAAATGATCTAAACATGAAAAATAATAAACAACAAATCTAAATAACCAAAACACAATCCTAAGAATAGTCAAAGGGCAGGCAGTGGTCACTAAACACAGAAATCCTAAACATGGCTAGGCCAAGCACAGAACTTAAACATGACATGCAGAATGCACAGATCACAACAACGATGCCACTGAAAATAAAACTAGTTTATTCTGTGACTAGTTTATTTTGCTCTTAGATCATACTTTGGAGTTGCAGTTATTGGTCCTTTAGAAAAAAAAAAATACTGTAAAGCTTATATCCCCTTCTCATTGGCTCATCTTCACTCCCAATCTCTCTCCATTTTTCTCCAATACAGTGTCGTGTTGTCGGTAAACTTTAAGTGAAAATAAAGTGATTAAAAAGGCTGCATAGGCATATGATATGAAATATGCTATTAATGTTACCATATCACACACTGCTTGGGTAGCCAACGATGCAGCACACAACAGTCTCTGGCAGGTGTATTCAACAACACAAGCACCAGTCTGATTTCTGGCTCGTATTTAGTTCGCTTTGTCTCATGATGTTCATGAACATGAGTTCTTTCTAGCGAACTGATTGGAAGAGTATCACTCAAATTTAGCTCATGTGACAAAATATTTTATAAACAATCACATAACACTATGATGGCAATAATAATAACATAAACTAAAATACAAAAGAATGAGGACAACCAATGTTAGTATCTATAGGTTCATGTTAATCCTAGACCAGTCCACCTGCACCCCACATTTACATACCAGTTTTTAGCGTTAAACTACTGTTTACGGGAGGGTCCTCCTCTCATTACTTGCAGGGGAACCCCTCACATCTGCAATTTGCTGGTGTAAATCTATGGTTGTTCCATGAGCATATTTGTGAATTTTCTTCCAGATTGATGGATGTATAAAGAAATTGTGTCAAAAATGGCATGAGTCACACTGATCAGGTATGACAGAGTACCGACCGACTAGGAATCATTTAGATACAATCATTATTTCATTTTAACATTGAATTTTAACATGCCAGGAGGTTTGCAACTTACAGCTAAATTACATCTAAGGAGAGAGGTGTGATGTAGAAGAGACCGTAGCTGGGGTTGTCAGCTAATTTGCGGAAAGAGGATATGTCAACATTATTTGCAATTATTTATTGCATTTGTCTTTTTACTTTTCAGACAGGACGAGTCATTTCTCTAGCAACAAAAAGCCATTATGAAACTTGGGATAATTCCACTGACATTTCATGTTGACACTTGTCATTACAAAAAAACAATTTTGACAGTAAACCGATGGGATATGTTCCTCATCAAATGAATTGGCATGATTACACTGGATGCATTTACCGGCAATTTGCTGATCGCTGTCAATCTCTGAGCACAGAATGCATCTTCCAGGCTATGACAAGCCATTAAGAAATAGATACTGAATGTGAAAAACACCCTGCTGTCATCAGCTCTTGAACAGCAGGCACAAGCTGCCACCATGTTGCTGCCACCTGCTTAGCTTTGATTGGAGACGGTTCTGAGTTAAACTCAGTGTTAGGATGTGCGAAAAACTGGCTGTCAGAGAGCATTTAAGCTAATTATCTGGTTGAGATGTGAACTTACTCACGCTGAATCAATCTCGATAATTGGATGTGAATTGGAGAAAAAGGCTCAAGTCACAGAAACTGACGACAGAGTTTATACTGCCGTGTTTATTATTTTTCTAAGAGACAGAATTAGTTCTGTGCATGAAGTTACACAATTAAATTAACCCACTGTATTTTCTGAGATGCTCAGTTTGATGGCTCTTATTTAGCATAACTAGTTCCTCTGCCGGCAAATCCTAAGCCTTCATTCCAATTTCAGAGGTTTCGGAAATGTTGACTGGTTTTACCCCCTTGTGGACTAATTTACCTTAATATGTATGGATGTTAAGCAGAAGAAGGCTCCCAAAAACCTCCTGGGTGCAGTTGCAATACCTCCAACCAGGCGCATAGCCAGTGATGGGCCTGGGTGGCACTGGCCCGCCTAGTTCAGTGGCCCACCCACCCCCACCAAGTCTTAATAGTTTTTTTTTAATTGAAAGATGATTGAGTTTTTGGTTGAGTGATGAATTTGATATTAACATGGACAGTATTTTTGTGTGTGAAGTAATGCAGGCCTAGTTTGTGTTTTGGATTACTGACTTTTGGAAATATGTGGAACGTAGGGTGCGTGGTTTTCTGGGTCTGACCCCAGCAGTCCTTGCTGTCTGAAACACTGAAAGCCCAAAGCTTGTCTTTCTGTGCCCTAAGCCTACCTATTATGGCTAAACAGAGTTTTTTTTTAAATGTCAAGAGCAGAGGAGGAAGGTGCCGCACCGCCGCTAGCGAGGGAATCTACACAGCCCCGCTTCTCAGATTCCCGCTTCCCAAGGCTAACGCATTGCCACTGCTGCTGGGTGTGACCAGCTGGTAGCCTCCTCTCCAAAGCAGTATGACAGCGTTGGTTGTGCACCGGCACACGCTGATTTATCAGAAATTGATGAAACACCATCACGACCAAATTTGCGGTTGTTTACTTGCCACACTAAGAACGGAAAATCGAGAAGGTTCTCATCCAAGTGGTATGCACAGTTTTCATGGTTGGAATACAGTGTTGCAAGGGACGCTATTTTTTGTAAAATACACAGGCATTTTCCTAATGGAGCTGATGGGGGCGGCCCATTTGCTAAACAGGAATTTACAGACTGGAAGCACCTATTCCAGTCATGCCAGAAGCACCAAGTGAGCAGGCCACACTCGGTTTCGCTGGATATGTATGAAGGCTACAGAACCAGTCAAAGCTCACGTCGGGGAAATGTTATAAATCAAATGAGCCGCGATACCGTGAGCTATTCACAATATTGCGACATACGCCTGGACACACCCTGTTGGTGTGGCGCTCCCCCTATACGCCACTCCTGTGCCTGGTCTACGAATTTAGAGCCCATTGTCTGAACACAGTTTGCCAGGCAATTCACACAGCAAGTTAAAGCGGTATCATGCAAAGAAGAAGCCATATGAGCTCATAATCCAGAAATGCCGCCGTTTTCTCTGGGCCAAAGCTCATTTAAAATGGACTGAGGCAAAATGGAAAACTGTTGTTATGGCCCCAATTTGTTATTACATTACAACACAGCAACAGCAAGGGATGACAGACACAGTTTTAAAACTTAACCACATTTAATTAACAAAGACAATAACAACCAACTAACAAACTAATCTATTGACCAAGATTGATATATAAAAAAAAACAACAAATATTTACAGTCCCTTGGTTTTGGTGGCTTGGTGATGTCCTGGGTGAGAAAAATCCACAAAAGAAACTTAACAGGTCTTGAACAGAAATGACAGGTCTGGTCACACGTATCCTTCTTCTTGCAATTTCTCCTACTACTTTAGTGTCTCAATTCCTTTCCTTATATACTCTTTTGCAGACCCCACCCACATTTAGACCTCTTTTTTTTAATTTTCTGAGACTTGCCCCAGACATGTCCAGGACATGTCTAAACATGACTCCAGTCTGAGCTCAACAAAAAAAGGTAAATACTGCCATCTAGTGGCCTATATTCACATTACACTGTTCTGTGGTCAGAGGAATCAAAATTTGAAATTCTTTTTGGAAATTACAGATGCCGTGTCGTGCGGACTAAATAGGAGAGGGACCATCCAACTTGATATCAGCGATCAGTTCAAAAGCTTGCACCTCTGATTGTATGGGGTTGCATTAATGCCTATGGCATGGGCAGATTACACATCTGGATTGGCATTATCAATGCTGAAAAGTATATTGAGGTTTTACAACAACACCTCTTTCAGGGAAGGCCTTGCATATTTCTGCAAGACAATGCTAACCCACATACTGCATCCATCACAACAGCATGGCTGCGCTGTGAAAGAGTCCAGGAGCTGAAATGGTCTGCCTGCAGTCCAGACCTTTCACAATAGAAAACATTTAATGCATTATGTAACAAAAAATTTGGCTAAGAACACCCAGGACTGTTGAGCAGTTAGAATCCTACATCATACAAGAGTGGGACAAAAACTCTTCCAAAACTCCAGCAATTGGTCTCCTCACTTCCCTAACATTTACAGCCTGTTGTTAAAAGAAGAGGGGATACTAAACAATGGTAAACATAGCCCTATCCGAACCTTTTTGAGATGTATTGCTGCCATCAAATTCCAAATGAGCTAATATTTTTCATGAAATGGTAAAATGTCTCAGACAACATATCTGATGTTGAAAGTATGTCCTATTGTGAATGACGTGGGTTTAGAACATTTGCAAATCATTGCATTCTGTTTTTATTCATGTTTTACACAACGTCCCAACTTCATTGGAATTGGGGTTTGTAATTGCGATCCACCCACAAAACTTGAGATATCCGTTCACTACTTTTTGAGTTATTTTGTTCACAAACAGACAAACAAATGCCACCGAACACATAAATTAGCATTATTTGGATTATTTGGATCATTATACCCCTCTCTCCCCACCTGTACCTAGGCCATACACACATACAACTTTGAAGATTTCTCATACAACTGAGAAAATCAATTACATATTCTGAAGGAGACTGGGATGATAACATACACCTTTTTGAGGGCCTACAATGAATGTGATTATGCAGATTATTTTGCAGGAATATTTGCAACTTCTGATGCCAACATTTAATAATCAATGGAATGAACAAATACAAAATTTTACATCCAGGCAGGGCTGTCGAATTGGTACATGAAACCGGTGAATGCAACTCCTCATATTATGGCACTCCCAACTCCAACTCCGGTGACCAAAAGATAAGTTGATGCATCATCTGGACAAGTAGCTGCTGTCTGTCCCCTTCCAGCTTTAAAGGCCACTGGATTTTCATAGTGATACATAGTGGCACGAAGGAACTCGTCAAAAACATTGTTCCTCAACATCAAATTCCAAAGGCTTTGAAGGTCTCATCATCGACTGTGCATAACATCAAAAGATTGAGAGAAACTGGAAAAATCTCTGTGCGTAAGGGACAAGGCCGAAGAACTTTACTGGATGCCCGTGATCTTTGGGCCCTCAGACACCACTGCATCGCTCACCAGCATGATTCTGTCATTGACATTACTAAATGGGCCCAGGAATACTTCAAGAAACCACTGTCTGTAAACACAGTCCGCCGTGCCATCCACAAATGCCACCTAAAACTCTATCATGCAAAAAGGAAGCCATTGTTGAGCATGATCCAGAAGTGCCGCTGTGTTCTGTGGGCCAAGGGTCATTTAAAATGTACTGTAGCAAAGTGTCCTGTGGTCAGACGAGTCAAAATTTGACATTTTTGTTGAAATTATCATGGGCGTCGTGTCCTCCGGGCTAAAGAAGAGGAAGACCACACCTCCTGTTATCAGCGTTCAGTTCAAAACCCAGCATCAATGATGGTATGGGCAGGGCCGTCATATAGGGGGGAAAGGTGATGAAAATTATAAGGGCCCACAGCCCATTGGGGCCCACAAAACCCGCAGTAATCGCCACGACTAAATTATTATGCATAGACCCACCTAACTGTTATTCATACTAATGCACCAGAATAACATGCGGTTAGCTGAGTAAATAATCACCTGACAAAAATGACATTACTCAGTTATTGACGGTATCATCTACAGAAAAGATCGGTACGGTCATCAGTTGCCACTCATTATAATATACCATCAAAAAATCCGGTAGCAGCAGGACTCGTTCCTCCATTCTTATTATGAGTGGTTACTGCATACTTGGCCCTCGCGACTGTACATGCTAGGTTTGGATAGCGAACTAAATGCAGTGAGTGTGGTAACCATAGGTGTAATTGAAACAATGGCTTGACAAGGCTGACATTTTATTTTCTTACAAAAGTGTTCGCGAAAACAAAACTACTACCTTATTCTGTTGACATAAGTCTTGTTAACATGGGGGGTAATTTTACAGAGCTTGCCCACCTCATACAATATCAAAGCCCATTTAAATTTGGTTTATTCCAAAACTAGGTATGTTAGTTCTTCATTAGTTGGTCTATAAAATATAATTTTAAATGTTTACAAAAGCAATATGAAATAGAATAATTAAACCTTATGTACTGCCACTTCAGAATCAGCTGTGGTCACTTCATCTGAACCTGACCCAGCAGTAGATCCTCACCACCAGCAGTCTGAGGATGTTAAGATGTATATTTTTGGTTTCAGTGATAGCGAAGGAAACGATTATAAAGCCTGTCTAACGAATCTCAACCTATTACCCCTTGGCTATAGGCGTGACATAATAGACTGTGTACTTTTGTGCAAATGTCTGAGGGGTGAATATGACATTACCTATGAGCACTAAGTCTCATTTCAAACTGATGATAAATTTAGGAATTTTCATGAAAAATGTAAGACTGAAACTTTCCGATACTCATATTTTAACATAATATTTTACCTGTGGAATGCCTCTCATCTCTATTAACCTTCTGACACCACAGCTGCTTTTAAATTAAAGTTATTTAATCACTATTCAGGAAATTTTCACGAGCTCTTTTCTCCCAGTAGCACTCGTACATGGGTTGGCAAGTGTCATTGTGCACGCTGCTGTACAATATAGTTCAATTCTCGCCTCTTTTACTTTGTACTCACTAATGTACTTGTTCAACTTTTAATTGCCTATATGCTTTTGCAACTTTCTGTATACGCTCCTGCTTTTAACTGTCTTCATCTTTGTTGTAACATTCTGTATATGCTTTTGGAGGATCACTCACTATAGTGCCTTGCCACCTGTATAACTCTTCCCGACTTGTCATCAAAGTTTTATAAATAAATGTTTTTGATGGTGAGTGTGTAAGGAACCGATCTGGAACCAATTGCAGATCCCAGAAACCAGTAAATCACCCGAATGAGTGGCACGCAAGACTAAACCGTGAGCAAAGACCTACACAAGACAAGACGGGGTAGACGTAGTGCAAAGCATGGCATGGCAGAAATAAACAAGAGAATGAAAACATGGCATGATAACTAAATGATCTGAACATGAAAAATAATAAAACAAGAAATCTAAATTAGCAAAACACAAAACACAATACTAAGAATAGTCAGACATATGTAGAGGTCACTAAAACACAGAAATCAATAAACATGGCATAGCCAGGCACAAAACTTGAACATGGAAAAGCAGGGTCCTAACAGAGTGAGTGTGGCAGAAACTGGTTGGCTGTGTAGATTTATTAGTGAACTGTTGTACCAATGGCAATTACTTACATATAGGTCAGTCTCTCAGCCATTTGAATTATATAATTAAATGGCAAAATTGGCTGGATTTATTTATAAGTCTACTTAAGTCACTATCCATCCTGTTGACAGAGCAAGGCCCATCTCCCCAAAGCAAGGCTACATCAGATGGTTAAAGGAATAGTGAATCAGATCGTAGCTTAAGGCTACAGAAACAATAACCCAAGATAGGTTTAACAGCCTTGCCAGACTTTCAATTGAAAGTCATTTAAGCAGCAGTTGGACTTCAAAGCCCTTAATTTAAGCTGTGAACAAACAAAATAACTTAAGCTCAAGTTAAGATAAGGAAAGACTTAAAATAATAGTTTTTGATACTTATTTTACAAGAAAGTATTTCATTGTGTTGTCAATACTACTTGCACAAAATTCAAATAGTTAAGTTACATAGCAATCTTTGTGATTTCACTATAACAGCTCCACCTTGTGTTGTATCTTTAGCCAGTATATTTTTATTTATTGTCTGTTGCACATCAGTGCTCGATGTTTTGCAATAGAATACCCAGTACCCATTTGCTGAGTGGTTAATTGAACATTTATTTCTGATCAGACGAAGTGTAATAATGTGGTTTCAGGTAGCCTCTTTTGTGAATACGTGCCACATCTAATAATTCAGAATTTGCATAATTATGCTCTTGACTCGGTTTTGAGTGTTTAATCGTAAAAAAAAAGGAAAAATTGGGTGTATTGCATCCAGCACTGTCAAGAACACAGAGAAATAGAAAAATGAATAACAGCCATTGTCGTTAAAAAATAGCAATGAAATCTCAGGGGCGGGGGCCAGCACTGATATTCTTCCAGGGGGCCCAGAATTCCTAGCAACTGCCCTGGCCACTTGTAGGGTTGTTCCAATCCAGTTTTGCGGAGGGAAGGGCGCATTTTCATTTGCTCAAGCCTTCGATTATCCTCTCTAAAAGGAAGCCAACAACGAACATCCCTCCAAGCTTTGATAATGCACAAAAAGTTTGGCTCATTCTGCCTCTGTCAAAATTTCATGCCGCCATTTTTTTCTGCTGGCAAAATGGGGAATTGTGGCAGGGAAAGTACCATACAAATGTCCGAATTGTGTACGAGTAGTGTTTAATTTATTACATTTATATGCAAATAGCGAAGTTTGGGGGTGAGGGGCATTGGTTTCACATTATTTTTTAAGCCTTTGACTTAACGTTCATTTTTGCTGTAGCTAGCCTTTAGCATCGGTGAGGACTGTTGCAGAGCTTTCATACCGGATGCGAAAAAAAATTTTCTCGCGACAGATTCCATTCAAAGTCAATGCAAAGACGCAAATGCACGCAAAACACATGTATTCACGTCTTTCATTGACTTTGAATGCAATATGTCGTGCAAAAAATTCATTACATGTCTGGGGTGAAAGCAGCTTTATTTTCCCATATAACAGTCACGAGTGCCGCAGCGATCAAACGAACACGCCCTCTTCTACTTGCCATAAACATGCGATACGCTACCGCGTGAACTGTTAGGTAAAACGTAGTACAGACAACTAACTCAGTAGGCTCCATGGTAACACAAACTTCCCGTTCGGTTGTTGACAAACATCGAAATGCGGAAGAAATGCAGCGAGGGTTGTTCCAATCCAATTTCCCTCAACCTTTACCCGAAGTCCCCTCTATTGCCCTCCCTCGCACAGGAAGGGCTTACTAGCCTGCTACGTCATTCGGAGGGCTCACTCCAGTGGAGGGAAGAGGTGAAGGGAGTATCTTATTTAGAATTGGAACGCAGCCAGCGCGCGTGTGGAGGAGGAGGTGTGCCCCGTGTGGTACCTACTGCTGAGGAGAGGAGAGGAGGACGACTTGAGAATGGACCCCCCTAAAAAGAGGAAGGGTGGCGCGGAGAGGGAGAGAGATAAAAAGTGGAAGGCACTCAAGGATGATGCCGCCAAATGCCAAAAATGAACAAGTTTATTTAGGCCCCCCCCAGCCATGACCGCGCCATCCAAAAAAAGATCCGTCACCGTCAGACTCTGTCGATAAGTTTTCTTAAAAAAACAAAACACTGGTTCTCTTCAGAGGCCTTGTACACGCTTACATTATGTAAATATGTTTGCTGTCTGTTGCTGACTTGCTGTTATGTATCCCGGCCCATACATGAAAGCTATTGTGTATCAGCATCGGATTTAGGTTGTAGTTCATTAGTATTTCCTTAGAACCTATTTGAAATATTAGTAAATATATTCAGTATTATACAGTCAGCCTTGTGTCTCACTGCGTGCAGCATGCACGTGTTCTGTGTGTTCAAAGGCCGTCCTCATAGTAAATTGATTAATCATTTGATTGAGGCTTAGTTAGGCTAGTTGTCTTCCTTGGTGAGGTTATATTGCAGGCTACATATAAAAAGTATTTGCCAGTGAGGCACAGATTTGCAAATATGTGCCTTTCAGAAATGCAACATTATCTGGACTTTTGTGTATTGACAAAGGATTTATTTTATTTTTTACTTTTTGACTTAATTGTCAGTTAGATGGCTGTGTTAATGTTCTTGCAGCTGTTAATTGTCTGTATGCAAGTGTCTGTTTGCAACAAGCCACAGGCTTGTTAACATAATATTAGTTACATTATCACATAAAGCAGTTGATATTCTACATGATGTGATGTTTTATGTACTGTATAGCTTTAACCTTGGCATTACTTCTTATGAAAAACCTTTATTCTCTTCTATCAAGTGTGCTTGTGGATATTGCAGAGGATTGTTGTGGTACTGTATTGCCACGTATATTCAAACCTTAGATTGTAGGTCCTATATGTGCACTTCTGTTTTGAATGCCAAAAACATACTATTGTGTGTGTGTGTGTGTGAGTGTGTGTGTCTGTGTGCGCGTGCGTGCGTGCCCATGCATATAAGTGCTTGAAGAGTCTAAAGACCATCTCCCTCTTGTACTCCCACATTTCATGCACCCGCCTCATTAATGGAGTGCGGATAGCTACAGCAACCTGACCATTATCTAACACTGCACTCTTCTTGCAGTCCTGATTCTGCTCCTCATCAAATTGTTGGATTTTCTCATTCAGGAAACCCATCATATTATTTTCACTTAGAGGTTCCATGCAGATATACGCAGCGACCCAAAATCGCGCTGTTTGCAAAAGCACTGCTATTTTTTGTGTCTTTGCAGGTTTGTTCGTTGACTAGAGAATCTAGTCAAACCCAGTTCTGTTCTAAAGCATACCATTCTGTCACGTAATATCCATTATCTGATTATAGTCAATGGCATTTGTAACTTGTATTTTTTGTTTTTCAGATTTTACACGGTCACTTAGTCACTGAATGCAGTGATTATTTTTTTGAATAAATGTTTTATTTTTATGAGAATTTTTGTCTAGTTTCAGTTCATCTCAATATTATAAATGAATAGTTGTTACAGTTTCTTATGGTTGTGACAGCTAGCCGTTACATACTGAAATCCCCCGACAAATTTAAAATCCCCTCCGACAAATTGAAAGTCCCCCCCAAAAAATTTTGGAAAGGGGGAAATCCCCCTCTGAAAAATATTTTGTCGGAAGCCCTGTGACTGCAATAAAAAGTTATGTCCAATATATAACATCTGGATATAACTGGTGGCCTACATGCCTCACTATACCCCCTCCCCCCTGTACGCCATATGCACAAGTCTGAGTTGATAATTTTTCAGAAATTATATCTAAAATTTATATCTAGGGGAAGATTTATTTTTAAAAAATGCAAATTAAGAAGATTGTGAATTCAAAAAGGTTAAAGAAATGGGGGGAAAAGTCAAAAGAATAAAAACTCCAGCAATTATACAAGAAATACGCTACTATTGTCTTACTAAAGCACGACCGGCAAGGGACTTGAACACTGGTCACCTGCGTCACAGCTCTGCACCCTAGCCATTAGTTAAAACCATTACATCTCGCTGAAATTGCCGATATAAAGAATGAGTCAGCAAAACAAGTCACTCACCTTGCTTGTACTGTTGGTGCCCTCAGTATTCACGCTTTTCTGTCAGAAAACAACTTTGAAAATGACCGTTGAATATTTAGCGGATAATTAAACCGAAACCACAAACAAACCAGGTAAGAGTTTATGTTGTTGCACTATTTAAGTACATTCGAATGGCCCATGGACTCGGTTTGAGGCACTGGGAATTCAAGGCTCTAGCTGAGGCTGGCTTTGTGCAATAAAGGTTCTTTAGGGCTTGTTGGAAACGTTAGAAGCCATAGAATCAAATTGCTGGAGGAGAGTGACCTGTGTCATGGACCAGACACTCTAAATGAATTATCTTTGTCAGAGTATAGAGCTATTTAATACTTGTTTTAACAAAAATATATTACTTATCGTAGCTTTAAGGAGGTATGACATCATCACCTGCAACATGAGGACCAAAACTAGGAAAAACTAGGGCAGGGTTTCTCAAAGTGGGTGCCATGACGACTGTGCAGGGATGCCATGAAAGATTCATCCGATGACAATATTTTTTTGTGGCAATTCCCCATAAAATGAAATGAAATAAATCACTTGTTTAGCTTCTATAAGAGGGGAGCATAATTTCAATTTTTATTTTAACAGCAAACAAAAAATCTTTTCGCGTAAATGTATTGAAACCTGAAATGCATTTATGCGAAAACAATGTTCGTTTCGATGGGGCGGTAACGTCAACAGAAGTTGCAGTTGCAATTGCGGTGTTGTCAGCACAGGATAGCCAGGTATGGGGAGGTTTTGGAGGCGAACAACTCCACCTGTTCCTCAGCAGCAGCCGTCTGAGGCCTCATCCAACCAGGCAGGACCAGCAAAGCGGGCAAGAGTGAGACTCTACAATGATGATTACCTCAAGTATGGGTTCTCTTGATGCGGCGACAAGACCTGCCCTACACCGCTATGCCTCATCTGCAGAGAAAAATTGGCTAAAGCAGCTATGGTGCCAAGCAAACTCTTAAGACACCTTAACCAACCACCCGGGGCACAAGAACAAGAACATTGAATATTTTAAGAGACCCAAGTCCCAAAATGCCACTCAGAGTAAGCAAATTATTTTGGCTGGGCGTGTCTGACAAGGCACAAAAAGCTAGCTTTTTGTTGGCGAATTGCTTGCTAAAGCTAAAAAGTCACACACAATCACAGTGTTATGACTTAAAAAAAAATCACAACAAAGAAAACCAGAAAGTACAACTAAAACAAACTTATTATTTAATTTAAAAAAGTTGTCCAAAAAAAATATCCACTATTTAATTCTCTAATACACTCCAATGCCACTATTTAACTGTTGCCAAAACAAAACTCTGTTTCTGCTGTTCTCTATTCTGCTGTCTGCTCTCTCTCTCTCGGCTGTGCTTAAAATCACAGCCTTTTTATAGTCTAGCAACTTTCCAGAAAGATCCACAGGATTCTAGGGAAATCCCGCCCCCTCCAAGCAGGAAAGTGCCAGAAGCTTCTAGAAATGACTAGTCTTTTCTTAATGATTTTACAAATACACGCCACCAGAGGGTGCCAAAATTAACAAAATAAATATAGCTGACCAGCAAGGCAGCAAAACAGCATGTAAAAAATCTTTTTCATTTACAAATGAAATATAAAGCTGTACAAAAAATTATCATACATAACAACAGAGTTGCTTATATTGCCTACATGCAAAAAAGTAGTAGAGGTGATGATAGGACTAAACGCTGCCAAGGAAATTGGGAAAATTCCATTCTCTGACAGCACGATTAAACGGTGCATTGATGACATGTTGGATGATATGGAATCGGTTCTCAATGACAAACTGCAGCTGAGGGGGAAATTTGCACTTCAAATTGACTATTCCACTGATGTTACTCGGCTTTGCCAGCTGATTGCCAATGTGAGATACATGGATGAGGACTGTATTACAGAGAACTTTTTATTTTGCTTAGAACTATGCTACAGGTGAGGAAATATTCAGGGTCACAGACGAGTACTTCAGGGAGCATGATCTTAGCTGGGATATGTGTGCGGGTCTCTGCACTGATGGGGCGGTCGCAATGACCGGTCGGGTCAGAGGCTTGGTAGTGATAGCGAAGCAGAAAAACCCCACCATGGTCACAAGGCAGTGCATGCAGCATCGGGAGGCTCTCACCACAAAGATGATGCCCCCAGAACTGACTGATGTCCAGAATCAAGTAGTGAAAATAGTCAACTACGTTTACGTCCACTTTAGTCACGACTGTTCAGCACCCTCTGCAGTGAGATGGGATCAGAGCACCAGGGAAGTATGATGCTTTTTTCGTATAACACACTCGTCTGACCACACCTGGAGTATTGTGTACAGTTCTGGGGACCATACTTTAAGAGAGATATAGAGGCTCTAGGGAAAGTTCAGAGAAGAGCCACTAAGCTTATTGCAGGTATAAAAGATGAAAGCAATGAGAAGAGGCTGAAGATCCTTAATCTCTTTAGTCTTAGGAAAAGGAGACTAAGGGGTGATTTGATTGAGGTCTTTAAATATGTTAGAGGGATTAACAAAGTGAATTATGTAGGATTCCTTCAACCAAGTGTTGTGAGTAGAACTCGGGGTCACAAATGGAAGTTGACAAAAAGTAAATTTAGCACTGATGTTCAGAAATATTTCTTCACCCAAAGAGTAATTTCAATGTGGAATAGTTTGCCTGACCATATTTTTGAGGCAGAGACCTTGGGGGTTTTCTAGAGCAGGCTTGACTTTAAGCTAGATACCATTTGAGTCACTCAGTATCTGAAGGGATATATTCACAATAGTATAAAGAAACTGGCAAGCTTAGTTGGGCTGAAAGGCCTGTTCTTGACATTCATATTATGTTATGTTATGTTATGTCTCCTGCTGCACACGGAAGCTAGGTGGTTATCCAGAGGTAAGACACTGGCCAGTCTTCATGAGCTCAGAGATGAGCTAAGTGCATTTGCAAGGAACCACAACATTCCTTTTAAAGAACAACTCAATGATGACTGCTGCTGGCTTTAAAATGCTTACTTGGCAAACGTATTTGGCCATATGAACGAACTGAATGCGAAAATGCAGGGGTGGCAGGAAAACCTTCTGACTGCCGTCTACAAATCCAATGGCTTTAGGTGCAAGTTAGCTCAGTGGGAACAAACAGCGGCCAAAAGAAACATTGAGATGTTTCCCTTAACTGCAAGCAACACTGCTGACAGGAGTGAACATTTTTTTAGATCTGTGTCTGCTCATCTATCTGCCCTTGTGAAGAAATTAAAGACCGATTTCCTGCACACGAATGAGGAGTTTGACTGGGTGCAAGATCCATTTCACTCTCTCTCCAGCGCCTCAGCAGCGAGATGCTTGACTGCATAAGCACAGGATGAACTCGCTGAGTTACAAATTGACCGCACTTTGAAGATATTACACATTTTGGCTGCGTGTGGGCCAGGAGTACCTCTCACTTTCAGAGTGCCATCAATGTCCTGATCCAGTTCCCCACCTCCTACCTCTGTGAACTGGCTCTCTCCTCCTTGTCATAATATCTGAGGCAGAGGCTGTCCATTGAACTCAACCTCAGGGTGGCACTGTCCACAATCCCCCCCCCCTCATATAAACAGACTTTGGAGTCAGAGACAAGCACGTGTCCCATTAGATGTCCCTCTTGAGCACTGACAACAGATAGACAGACCTAACTTTTTTCTGCAGTTTTTCTCCTGTTCTGTTCTCCATGACCATTTTGATATGATGTTTGTTTATTGAAGGCCCTATTTCTTTGCACGAAATATACTTGTGATATGATTGATGATAATTGAAACAGTTGATTGAAATGATGATGATAATTTCAGGTTCATAATTGAGGCAGTTGAACTGGACTGAAATGAGTAGCATTTGAATCCAATTCTGTTCTCCCTGATAAACCTTTTTGACATGATGTAGGTTTATTGAAGGGCCTATTTATTGCACTGAAATGTGATATCAATATAAAACATTTGAATTGAGTTGAATTTAGGTAAAATTTCTGCTCTGTTCTCCAAGATTTGGGCGTACCAATACAGTATGATGTTGGTCTCTTGAAGGCCTTATTTTTTTGCACTAAAAATATGATACTTTTGATTTGAATATGAAACAGTTGTATTGAATTGAAATAAATTGCACTTAAATCACATTTTGTCCTGTTCTCCATGAAATACCATGTTGGTATGATGAAGGTCTTTTGAAGGCCCTATTGCTCTGTACTTGCTCTGTTCTGTGATATGAATCAGTTGAATTGAATCAAAATTAGTTGTGTTTTAATAAAAATAATAATTATTATAAAAATTATAAAAACATTTTCATGCTAACTTCTTGTACTTTCCAAGAATTAAAGCAGGGTATGCCCATGCTATATTTGCCTACCACAGGGCAGTTAGAATCCAGTTGGATAAAGGAAGAAATAAGTGTCAGTTTACATTGAGTTTCCTTAACCTGCATGTTTAAATTCCATATCCTGAGAGCCTGATAGATTGTCAACATTTTCCCTGTTTCATGTAGTCTGTGAACCTGAATTTAGGTGGTTTAGTCCAGTTTTGAGATGGTTTACCCCTCCAGTATGCAGGACCCCCTAACATTAGTAAACATAATAAATCAAACAGGTTGAGACAAGTGAAAAAAAAGGGGGGGGACGGGGTTGGTGTACCGCTGCTGATATGAAATATATTTAAGGTGCAGCGAATCTGAAAAATTTGAGAACCACTTGTCTCAGTGGCTTGACTACCATTAGAGCAAAGGGAAAAAAAAATAGGAGAATTTTCAACAGCTTGCATTTTCCATCATAATTTTCTTTGCCACTGGATGCTGTCAGTCAGACCCAAGTTACACAATGTAAAATTAGCTAATGACCTGGTTTCACCCCTCACTTGGCGCCTCCCTACTGTTTAACATAATATAACAATTGAAACACAACTTGTCCACACCAGGAGCTGTTTACGCCACAACGTGCTGACTTTCAGGGATGTATGAGCCAGGACTTGATGCAGACTTGCTGAAAATTCTGGTAAAAGAGCTTAAATTTGACTTTTAACAAATGTGATTTGGGAAAATAGAAAAAACAACTTTGTCAGTCCCTGCCACTGCAAATGCACAATCCCCTTGAGCAGTTTCAGATCGATTGGTTGACACCCTGAGGATTCAGACAGGATGGACATTCAGAGATTTTGTCACCTTTTGGTAGGATGAGCACAACAGTTACTCTTAGCAATCAAGGGAAACGGTGAGCTCTGTCAAACTACGCTGATGCTATTCCAAACATTTCTTGCTAAAAGCTGTGATGCTTACCCTGCCCTGATCTACAGCGAAAGCAGCAATGTGCATTGCGCTGTACCGTATAAATTATATTGCTGAAAATTTGTTCAGATTTTATGCACACACAATCACACGCGCGCACGCATGTATTTGCTGCACTTAAAATCTTCATGAGCCACATGGTTTGTGAGAGCTGAAGCCGGTCACGATGAATCATGAGGAAAAATACCCTCGACCTTGGATGACTCAACAGTACTGGGATGCTGGAACAATGACACCCTTTAAGATAGTCATATTTAGTATGTTCAGATGTAGGTCACCAAGGCAACATTGAGCAAGTGGGGGAGGTGATGAGCATTGGGATTTTGTTGAGTATTTGTGTGCGCTGAGTGGGGGCAGGGGATTAGACAGGCACTCCCACCCATCAGATGTTGCTGTCCCTGCTGGCTGTCACTAACAAGAAGATCTGACACAATCCTCCTCCATCATGTCCTCCTGCCTGTCAGACATGGACAGCCCTCACAACTGCTTATTTCTTTCTTCTGCCTGGGTCCTGTCTATTGGCCCTGACGGTTATTATGGTGTGAGCCCAACGTGTGACCCCAGTGGGTAATGTACCAGCAAATTCTATTAACACGGTGAAGACAATGAAACTCAGCCCATTGCTGCACCTTTGGGGATACCCATTTATTTATTTAATTCCCATGTGCCTCATATGTATTTCACTCACTTAAGGAAAACCTTTTGTGAGAGGTTAAAATGGCATATATGCATCTGATGCACACTGACTTTTAGGTTGAGGATCCTCCAAACATTCTCCGGAACTGTTCATCCATTCACCTAGAAGGATTTTATAGAGTATTTTCAAATTTTCAACAGCGCAATTGTCAACATTGAACCAATAAACTGCTTTGCTTTGTTTTCTGATGTTTGAAATATAATCTACAGAATATATGGGACAACTGATGGACATACGAACATATCGTCAAAATTCTAGAAGAACTTGAACTACTCACTCCGCCTATTGTATTGTAGAGTCTCGTCAGAATGAGCGACTGTCCACAGTCCACACGTAATTCGGTGACCCTGGGGGGTTTTCTTTTAATGAAAGGCAAATGGCATTTAACAGGGGAAAACAGCTAAATACCCCAGTGGCTTCTTACAACTCCTACTTCCCCAACTTCCTGTACCTCCCCAAACCTACAGATTTTGTACCCTGCTCCCCGTTACCTCCCCAAGTCCAGCCCCTCTTGCTGTGCTGCCAATCCCAAGCAGGACCTGGCATCATCCTACAAGGTAACCTGATAACTTAAGTGGATTCCCATAGGTAACAATTACTCAACTTTGTACAACCATTACCAGGTCATTACAGTATACAAATGTTCAACAATTTCTAAACAAATATTCACAAAGGAATTATAACAGCTATTAATAAAATAAATATAAAAATGTTATTAATTTTTGTTGAAAATTTTAGTGTTCAACTATATATTCACTTATAGGCATTAAAAACACAAGCAACTACAAACAAAATGTTGTGCAAATAAGATGGGAAGGAACAAAACAGTATGTCTAAATTGTTGGAGTTTAAAAAAAGAGTTGCCGGACAGAATACTGATTATGTCAGCTATAGAGTAAGGGCCTTTGAGAGGATGCCGCTACTGTGCTATTTTTGCCAAGAATATGGGCACGTTCCATCAGTATGCAGGGCAAGTACTTCCAGATGCCAACGGTGCGGAAAATATGGGTGCACGGAGGATGAATGCAAGCTTGTAATAAAACAAGCTTTGTGTTTTCATTGCAGAGGAAATCATGAAGCTGGTAGTAGGCAATGTGAGCGGAGGAAATTTGAGTGTGAGGTGGAACGAGTGCGGACACGAAAGAAGTTGTCATATGCTGAGGCCGCAAAGAAATTTGAGGTAGAGCAGGGTATAGGGAATAAAGAGCAATGAATTTCAAAGTCCGGGGCAGAAGAACCAAGAATTGATAGATACTGTGTTAATATAGACAAAACGAGGTTTTTGGCATTTTTGGCGATGGTCATTAATTGCGCTGGCGAACTAGAGTCTAAGACGGATAGGATAAAAATGGTGGTGCATGCTGGTAGGGAATTTCTTGGGGTTAAAGACATCGGGGGAAGATATCAGGAGATTTTGGAAAAGGGGTTTGATGGGAGGGGGAGCCAGACGTGGAGTGACTAGTTTTTTTTTAATTTAACAAAAATATCATGTCCTTTCCACATCTCTATGGTTGGTGGCAGTAATGCACCACGCATTTGAAAACTGCCTATAAACATTAAAAAGGAAGATGATGAATGAAATTGCCAAACATCAAAGGGGCATGAGAAATGCTTCAGGAAAAAAAAAAAAACTTAAATGACATTAGGGCTCTTCTGAATAAACATATTGCAGATTATGTTATTTTTTGTATTGTCCTCTGGTGGCGGTGCCTTGAGCAGCTGGATAAAGTTTAGCAGCTTGTTTGAGTGCTTAGCGACAGCTTGTTGGGGGAGATAGCATGTTTAGTTAGCTTGCATAATAAATGACTTGTTATTTCGTCTGACTGAATTAAAGGGTACCAAGGCTTTACTCTTTTTCGGTTACCTTTGGTTGTATTTGTGGCTAGCTAGCTAGATACTGATGTAAGAACTCACAAAACAATACCAACGACGGAACATTGCAGCAAGGTGAAGGACTCACGTGTTCTCTTTGTCTAACTTTAATTAGAGCATTCTTCTGGCTGGGGTGAATCACAATAAAATGAATAATCTTCAGCATCTTTGGACGGGGCATGAAAACGCCATGGTTACAATTACTCCGACTCCAATAAACAGTGAGCATACCAAATTTAGTGGTATCCTCGTTAAAAATCTGACTCCAAATTAGAATTAGAATTGATAGTTTTGGAACAGCATGAGCAGAGCAGAGCTCCTTGTATACCTTTTGTTAATTGCTTCTTCACAAATGTTTTTGCCCAATCTCAAATTTGCCATTGCCCCTCTGTTCCTGTTTTGCCTTTTTGGATTTGACCTGTATATGACCCTCTGCTCTGTATTGCGAGTACAATTTTGGCCTGCTGTCTATGTACCGTCGCACTTCTGATCTACTGGTTTTGACCCTGACCTGTCTGGTCGACTTTGCTTTTTGGATTTAATTTTTGGCTTGGCAATCCTTGTGTCCTCTGGTCCTGACCCATTTTGTAATAAAGGCTTACGATTTTTTATCCCTGAGTTGCGATTGGTTCCTCTGAGCGTATCGTCACATGTCATCTGAATTTGAGCTGCTCAAGTCAGTATTATTAAGTATTCACCAAGTGATTTTAACAATTAACACAACATAACAACTGGCAGTAACCGCACTTATGTCATTTCATGAAATGATGCTATGTTGCACTCAGATACCCTAACAAAATACTGATGATGAAATTAAAAACCACAGACTCATTTCAAATTTCCACTTGAGGTAAATTAGCCAAGTAAGATCTTAATTTGTGAATGTCTACCTTGGCTTCCTCCATCCAACATACACCACTCATGCTTCGTATATTATTAAAAAGAATTAATGGGCTAGCTTTTCTGGGGCTACTGGGAAAATTGCTGCCACGAGGACGGCAACACTGGACACGGGAAGTGTTATTTACTGTAGTCCAAGTATTCGCTGTGCAAAAAGAATTCCAAGCGCTAAACCCTCTTAATCAGACTTATAATATAAGTCAATACAAAGTTGCATTACATCAGTACGCAGTCTGCAAGTGATTTTTTAAAAATCCATTTAATGTCATTTGTCGGTTTAATTGTCATGGGATTGACCAGTTTTCTGCCAAATTATGCAGCAAAAACAAAAGAAAATAGTCTTACATGAAACTGGTTGTTTACTGCTGGTGATCAAGCTTATACACTATGAAAAGAACCAATTTACAGCAATCCTAAAACAGGACACTGACAGTAACTGCCTACGATGCAGAGATCGCCTTCGAAGACTTCACTGTACCAGACTTGTCACTGTGCGAGAGGGGAATCCGGGGCGGGGTCATGTTGTTAGTTGCCAAAATGTGCAATATCCACATCGCATGCTGCTTCAGCAATCACATGACGTGCACCAAGGCAAGTCATGCAGGGTACACAATTGTATTATTGTGCAATGGAATTTTAGTAAAGGCGTACGAATATCATAAATTTGCATCGCAACTTATTTTCTTGTGTTCAGCAGGTGCGGGGCTGAGTATTTTTTCGGCTTGCTATTTTTTGCGCGCTAATAAGACTAATGGGCATTGCTGAAAGAACACTGTTTCTCTCAGGATGATCCTTGCAGAAAGATATCAGTTTTTTTCAACAATTGCAAAAAGGTCCTTCTTTCTCTTTGCATTATAAATGTTGAGAATGGTGGCCCTAAATCTTACTATATGATGTGTTTCTGCGATGAGTCATAATCATAATATCAAGTATCTATTTCTTCTCAAGTGCCTCTGGCATTGATATTTATTCCCCCTTTTCTGGCTATCATTGACAAGTGGGAGAAATTTGAAAAGTAACATTTTTGTACCCCTGATAGTATTGTTTTTGTGAGTGGTGCACGAGCTTCTGTGTCTTGTATTTTCTTCCTTTGCCATAAAATGACCTCTCATTCTGCTGCCTTTGGCCTCCAAAAAATCTAAGGGCACTATGCTATGAAAGTGCCATTCAGATACAGAATGGGAGATAATAATGCAAGAAGAGGAGAGATTTTATCCTTGATCAGACGGAAATGTAAGAAGTCCTGAAACTATGAAGTGCTCTGGTCTGTGTCTGCTGCTGAGAGAAACAAGGTGAGCAATTTGTTTGTTTTGAAAGTTTTTTTCTTCATGGGCATATTGTATACAATCTGGCTTGATGATGAGAACATGTTAAAATGAAAGAGAATACATACTTTTCATAGACTGAATATAGTCCATAATATCAGAAGCATCTCTGAAAAATGGCTTCTACTATAGGTGTTAGAGAATGCTCAAAATAGTTAGAGAGGCTAACCCCATTACCAACACTGTACAATCTCAAAACACTGTTTTGGACACTTTTTAGCGGAATTTTTAAAACACTTTGTAATATTTACAAAATTTCCCAAAAAATTAATCTTATGTAAAAGAGGAACTCAAATATAACTGACTTCTTTGGCAGTTTTAAGTACTTTATATTACTCTTTCCTTGAATGCATTAGTAACCTTGCAAAATTGTTTTATTTGTGCTGAAAAAAGAAGATCAAAAACTTGCCCAAATGCAATATGATTTCCCCAATTTCCGAAAAGCTAACTTTGTATTACAAAACCCCAAACCAGTGAAGTTGGCACGTTGTGTAAATCGTAAATAAAAACAGAATACAATGATTTGCTAATCCTTTTCAACCTATATTCAAATGAATACACTGCAAAGACAAGTTACTTAATGTTCGAACAGGTAAACCAAAAAAGCTGGCACAAGTGGCAAAAAAGACTGAGAGAGTTGAGGAATGCTCATCAAACACTTATCTGGAACATCCCACAGGTGAACGGGCTAATTGGGTACAGGTGGGTGCCATGATAAAAGCAGCTTCCCTGAAATGCTCAGTCATTCACAAACAAGGATGGGGTGAGGGTCACCACTTAGGGTCGGTTCATACTCAACGCAAGGTACGCGAGCGCGAACACAAGGCAACGCATTGAGCAATGCAAGGTGTCCATCTTGCATCCTTGCGTAGCAAAGTGTGTTGTCCAAATTTTTGTAACGCGACGCGTCGACGCGTGTATTTCCGTGAGATTTCAATAGGGGAGATAAAGCAAGTAATGCACCATATGATGTCTTCAACACACCAAAAAGAAGAAAGAAGGAGGAGGAGATGGAGAGGACTTTGCTACCCCCTATTGAATGAGCAGTGAACTGCTTTTTAACAAGGCACAGCGCAGCAAGGGACGCGCGTTCAGGCTTCTCTGTGAACGGAATGGAACGGACCTGTGGTCGCGCTCGCTCGCGTGCCTTGCGTTGAGTATGAACCGGCCTTTAGTGAACAAATGCGTGAGCAGATTGTCGAACAGTTTAAAAACAACATTCCTCAACGAGCTATTGCAAGAAATTTAGGTAGTACTGCATCAAAAACCGACATCAGTGTGTAAAGGACATCACCACATGGGCTCAGGAACACTTCAGAAAACCACTGTCAGTAACTACAGTTTGTCGCTACATCTGCAAGTGCAAGTTAAAACTCTACAATGCAAAGCGAAAGCCATTTATCAACAGCACCCAGAAACGCCGCCGGCTTCGCTGGGCCCAAGCTCATCTAAGATGGACTGATGCAAAGTGGAAAAGTGTTCTGTGGTCTGACGAGTCCACATTTCAAATTGTTTTTGGAAACTGTGGACGTTGTGTCCTCCGGACCAAAGAGGAAAAGAACCATCTGGACTGTTATAGGCGCCAATTTCAAAAGCCAGCATCTGTGATGGTATGGGGGTGTATTAGTGCCCTAAGCATGGGCAACTTACACATATGTGAAGGCACCATTAATGGTGAAAGGTACATACAGGTTTTGGAGCAACATATGTTGCCATCCAAGCAAAGTCTTTTTCATGGACGCCCCTGCTTATTTCAGCAAGACAATGCCAAGCCACATTCTGCACGTGTTACAACAGCATGGCTCCGTAGTAAAAGAATGCGGGTACTAGACTGGCCTGCCTGTAGTCCAGACCTGTCTCCCATTGAAAATGTGCGGCGCATTAAGAAGCGTAAAATACGACAACGGAGATCCCGGACTGTTGAACAACTTAAGCTGTACATCAAGCAAGAATGGGAAAGAGTTCCACCTGAAAAGCTTCAAAAATTGGTCTCCTCAGTACCCAAACGTTTACTGAGTGTCGTTAAAAAGGCGATGTAACACAGTGGTAAAAAGGCCCCTGTGCCAACTTTTTTGCAATGTGTTGCTGCCTTTAAATTCTAAGTTGATGATTATTTGCAAAAAAAAAAAAGTTTCTCAGTTTGAACATTAAACATCTTGTCTTTGCAGTGTATTCAATTGAATATAAGTTGAAAAGGATTTGCAAATCATTGTATTCTGTATTTATCTAAGATTTACATAACGTGCTAACTTCACTGGCTTTGGGTTTTGTAGTACTCGAGACCAAGACCGGTCTTGAGACCACTTTTACATGGTCTTGGTCTTGTCTCGATCTCGACACTCTCTGGTCTTGGTCTTGTCTTGGTCTCGGACATAACGGTCTTGAGGGGATTTCAAAATGCAGGCAAGCAGCTGGTCCTGGTACAGCCTCATTATTACTACGCAGCCTTTTTTAAATGCAGCCAATAAGAGGCATCTTTTTTAAAAACCTGTTAAATGTATATTCTTCCCTGCCTCCGTGGTCTCCCGTCCAGTCTCGTCTCACAACGTTTGCGCAAAGAATTAGTCCAGTGAATCAGTAAAAATGCCAGCTAATTCATTTATTCAGGGTTACCGCTGCCGTTCGTCATTTTCCTCATTGACGAATAAAATCCATCAGTGACGAGGAGAAAATTTTATGCAGTAGTCACACTGGCGAGTGTAATTGCTTCATGACAAATATAAATTCCATATGACTGAATGTCAGTAAAACGAGTCCGCACTCCGCTGTATTTTTTTTAATCTTCAATGAACAGAGGCGGGAAAGACTAACTAGAGAGGGTTTATTAGCAGAAAATACTTCCAAATGCTGCCTCATTCAGTCTCCGTGGGTTTGATATGTCAAATGCAGTTCGCTCATTCAGGTAGTGTGCGAAAATAATATGCGGATAACAGCAGGAGTTCAAACATCCTCTCTTGTTGAGCCAGGAGAACAAGGTGTGTAAATGTCTACATCAGTGCAAAGCTACGTGAACGTGATATTAGCAGAGCGTAAGCTTATACAGCTAACGTTCAGTGTGACTGCTTGGCTAGCGACACCAAACTAACCCAGCCTCATGTTATATACTGTAAAACATTGGTTAACAAAACTTCCAATATAACCCTGGTTATTGTAAGATCCCCATCTACCAGATGATCATTCACTCGATGGGTAAAATCATCCCATTTGCAACGCTACAACAGTGATGGCAAATATAACAGATTAACAAAACGGATTAACTACGAATAAAGGCGCGTAAGAACAGGGCATTTATCAACAGTACGACTCAAAGATATGAAAATTAACGATTTCCAGAAAAACCAACCTGGGTGCAAGCATCGATTTCTCTGAGAGCTATATGGCTGCGTACGAAAGTGATCACAACGGCTAATACGGACGCACTTCCAAGCAACGATGCAACTTGACAGACGCTTCTACTGCATTGTGTACAATGGAGTTGGCTCGAGTCCTGTGCGTCAGGCAAGCGCAGAAAATACACTCAACAAAAATATAAACGCAACACTTTTGTTTTTGCTCCCATTTGTCATGAGATGGACTCAAAGATCTAAAATTCATTCCAGATATTAAAATATTACCATTTCTCTCAAACATTGTTCACAAATCTGTCTAAATGTGTGATAGTGAGCACTTTTGCTTTGCTGAGACAATCCATCCCACCTCACAGGTGTGCCACATCAAGATGCTCATCAGACACCATGATTAGTGCACAGGTGTACCTTATACTGCCCACAATAAAAGGCCACTCTGAAATGTGCAGTTTTGTCTCACAGCAAAATGCAACAGATGGCGCAAGCATTGAGGGAGCGTGCAATTGGCATGCTGACAGCAGGAATGTCAACCAGATCTGTTGCTCAGGCATTGAGTTCATTTCTCCGCCATAAGCCGTCTCCAAAGGCGTTTCAGAGAATATGGCAGTACATCCAACTGGCCTCACAACCACAGACCACGTGTAACCACACCAGCCCAGGACCTCCACATCCAGCAGGTTCACCTCCAAGATGGTCTGCGACCAGCTACTCAGACAGCTGCTGAAACAATTGGTTTGCATAACTAAAGAATTTCTGCACAAACTGTCAGAAACCGTCTCAGGGAAGCTCAACTGCATGCTCGTCGTCCTCATCGGGGTCTTAACCTTGACTCCAGATCGTCGCCGTAACAGACTTGAGTGGGCAAATGCTCACATTCGATGGCGTCTGGCACGTTGGAGAGGTGTTCTCTTCACGGATGAATCTCGGTTTACATTGTTCAGGGCAGATGGCAGACAGCGTGTGTGGCATCGTGTGGGTGAGCGCTTAGCTGATGTCAATGTTGTGGATCGAGTGGCCCATGGTAGTGGTGGGGTTATGGTATGGGCAGGCATCTGTTATGGACGAAGAACACGGGTGCATTTTATTGATGGCATTTTGAATGCACAGAGATACCGTGATGAGATCCTGAGGCCCATTGTTGTGCCATACATCCATGAACATCACCTCATGTTTCAGCAAGATAATGCACGGCCCCATGTTGCAAGGATCTGTACACAATTCTTGGAAGCTGAAAATGTCCCAGTTCTTGCATGGCCAGCATACTCACCGGACATGTCACCCATTGAGCATGTTTGGGATGTGCTTGACCGGCGTATACGACAGCGCGTACCAGTTCCCACTAATATCCAGCAACTTCGCACAGCCATTGAAGAGGAGTGGACCAACATTCCACAGGCCACAATTGACAATATGATAAACTCTATGCGAAGAAGATGTGTTGCACTGCATGAGGCAAATGGTGGTCACACTAGTTACTGACTGGTTCTGAGTTCCCAGACCCCCAATAAAGCAAAAACTGCACATTTCTGGGTGGCCTTTTATTGTGGACAGTCTAAGGTACACCTGTGCACTAATCATGGTGTCTGATGAGCATCTTGATGTGGCACACCTGTGAGGTGGGATGGATTATCTCAGCAAAGCAAAAGTGCTCACTATCACACATTTAGACAGATTTGTGAACAATGTTTGAGAGAAATGGTAATAATGTGTATCTGGAATGAATTTTATATCTTTGAGTCCATCTCATGACAAATGGGAGCAAAAACAAAAGTGTTGCGTTTATATTTTTGTTGAGTGTAAGTTTTGGCTCTTCACGGACATCCCCCGTCACATCCAGCGACCTTTCTAGCGTAAATAAGCGAAGTTCAAGGTTGGGGTGAAATGGATTTAAACTATGCAGAAAGAAGATGTGCAGTCTTCATTGTGACCTTGCGTTCGCTGATAGCCCTCGGAAAATCATAAAAATAAAAAATAAAAAAAAAGGTTTCTGCTGCGTTCAGATTTTGTGAAATCGCCCTGACCGAGACTGCTGGTACCAGGGTTTGGTTCAGTTACTTTTCTCAGTCACAATTACAGTAATACAGTAACTTGCATAATTGTAATTTAATATTAATTGAAATTTTTATCGAAAAGTAATTGTAATTGAACATTCTGTCCATATTGAAAAAAGTAATTGAACCCAACCCTGGCCGATACAATGTCAACATTCACCAGGCACTTGAAGAGGAAACACGCTGAGAAGTAAGCTTAGACTGGCTCTGCTCCTAAACTGTGAGGGAAAAAAACTCCCAAACGTCTCAAGACCAAACACAACTTGTACATACATAATATATTATTGTAAAAATGTTGTACATGCATGCACGGTATAATCTGTTCAGGACTTGAATATAAGCTGTTTGCAAGCATCTGCTGACTAACCCTGGTAAACTGCAGTTAATCTCGCTAGCTCTAGCTGAGTTAACAGTCATAGGCAAGGTCAGTTATCACTAGCACTTTAAGTAAATTTCCTTGCGAATTCACTGGATGAAGCATACTGCAACTCAGTCATTGTAATGGGGAGCTTGTGCTGTTTTACAAATGAATGGTTTTGAAGTTTTGAGGATAGCTATATATGCAGGGTAAACTACTGAGGGTCTTATAAATGTCCTGGTGTCATGTTGAGTGTTCTGAACTTTTGTGTCTTCAGTGGCTTTATCTGAAGCCATCAGCCAGATGAAAATGGCTAAAAACGGCAGGTTTTCAACTTTTGGTGGTTGGCCCCTATTTGTCCAGTTTGTCATCATTACCACCGATTTCAATCTTGCCGAGTATAATTAGCTAGGCAGGCTATTCACTGGTTTCAGAAGATCCCAAAATTCATGCAAGGGAACCTTCCTCATAGGCTGTCTGTTTTCCAGCTTCGTGAACTTAGCACCCCATATGACAAAAAACTGAATGAAACCCATTACATTTGTTTCCCCCTTGTTTGTGCAGGCAAAATGAGAATTCATCTCCTGCCGCTGCTATTCATTTTGGATGGAAATCTTAAATGTTTAATGTCTCCGGAATGGGGATAATGGATTTTGGACTGTGTAACCATACCAATCCCTAACAGGAAAAAATGTAAAATGCTTACAAAGTCTCAATCCTCTGAAATGGCAATAATAGCTGTTTTTGAGTTGCTACACACAATTATTTCACCCAAACACTGCTCATATTTACAGTGAAGTGAAACACTTTTTTTTGGTCTTGGTCTCGGTCTTGGTCTCGAAATGGTCCGTCTTAGTCTTGGTCTCGATCTTGTCTTGGTCTTGCTTCCCTTTGGTCTTGGTAGTGTCTTGGTCTTGGCTCAGGCGGTCTGGACCTCATCACTACTCGTCAGGCTTCCTCATTAGTCTCGCTACTGTAGCCGTCCAGCACTGTTATGCATCAAAGATGCAGTCAATATAAATTGACAGACGGCAATGCATGCAGCAAGCACGCAGCAGGGCAGAGGCGGACTGAGCATGCATCTGGTGTGAATCCCAGGTTAGCTATCTGCGAGCGCAAATAAATTTTGGTGGAAGCTATGGGTTGAAAATGACAGGCCCAGGGAAGGGGCTGTGTTCAACTGCTGTAAATTCACCAAAAAGCAATTTCGACAAGCTAGTAGGAAAAGCGTGCGAGAAATATTCGAGACAGCTGTGGTGATCTCTGTAAGTTTTATAGGGAAACCATGTATGATGATAGTGAATTAGACTCGGAACAGAGAAGAATTATTGTTCAGTCAAATCCCTGTTTTTCTGGAAATGCATGAATTAAACTCCTCAGAATTAAATTCCTATGCTTGCCCATAGTACCTATCCAGCAGTTCAAAGAAATGGTCTCTGAAGCACAAATTCCTCATGGTATAGTAACAGTGTCATTCTACAATCAATTGTTGTCATCACATATCAAAAAGTAGTTCCCTTCCATGGATTTATGCGTAGATTCCTCCATCGACAAATTCAACGCTGTCTTATATCCTCCTAAATACTCTCATTGATTAGCCAACGACCCGAGAATATTCTAAGGCGCATCTGCATAATGCACAGTTATAGTTCTAACCCACGTGAAACCTCCCCAGTAATGATGAATTGATTGACATGTTTCTTATCCAATACCAGAGAGTATAAGCTTTCCACAATAACTGAATGACATTAATTGGATCAGACATTGACATTGATCAGAAACATATTTAAACACTTGCATAATAGCAGGTAGGTTGTATTCTCTCAACTTTGCACAGCTGAGGATGCCGTGATTGCATTGAAAAAAGACTCCTAGAACTGACTCTGGGGTGCTGAACTTATATGTGCGGGATGAAAATGGCAATTATTCTGAATGGAACAGACTGGAAGGCTGATAGCGTTGATTCTTTGGAGGAAAAATTCAGTGATTGAGAGTTTTCCCTCTTAAAGTATGAGTCAAACTGTCTTTCTATGGTGCAGCTCTATCTTACTTCTAGCCAGCTAGCTAACTAGCCAGCTATTTCTTATTTTTGGTTTATCACTGTGATCACAGAGCTAGTTTGTCACATTGCAGTATTGACTACTCTTGTTAATCAATGTGCTGGCATTTCGCTTAATGTGGCGATGTGTTTTAAAATTTATACCTCATTCAACTAAATAAAATGTCTTGTATTTTTGCTCATTTAAAATGTGAACAGCTATTACTGTGTTGTAGGGCTGTCACCTTTTAAAAAAACAACTTTGAACGAATTTTGAATATGACAACGTGACGCCCAAATATATTCCAACCTCCCCGAGTCTTGCGCCTGAGTCTCTGGCATTCACGTTTCAGTGTCGTAGTCAGCAATTATTCTATCAACCCGCACTGAAGAAATTCACTCATGGAATTTAAGTCATTGTGCATTAAGGTAGTCAGTTTCACCTGCATTACGGTGGATTTCCCTACTAGTGACATGGAAATTGATTATGACTCGGGTATTCTCACACTTGTCTTTACTGAGGGATTGAAAGCAATGGAATTGCAAAAAGACCTTTCAAATGGTCTTATTTCATTTAAACAGTTTAAACAATCATGAAACTCATGCATTATTTCCAATCTCTGGTTAAAGAGAAGCTCGAGAAGTCTGGAGTCATATTCGCTGTCCATAGTGAGGTGCACCTTCACGCAAGTGAAACTGAAACTTCAACGCACAAGGATTTATCTCATTAAAAAACATTCATTGAATAATTGGACTGCGGCGCCAACGACACATGGCTCTAACTTTGTATGTTATTGTACAATCTACGCAGTAAAATCCAAAATATTTCCACACAGCGCTTCTAAGATGTTTTGGTGTTGTAATTGTCCGCTCGTTGCTCCGCTTGCTAATGCTCTCCATTGTAAAATAGCAAATAGAGTCTTAACGGAGGTCAAGAAGGTGTACAGCGGACAAGTTTCTCTGAGGGTGCACTCTGCTGGGTTGAATGTCAAACTACTTTAGACAGCATGATGGACCGATAGAGGGTATATTTTGACTTTGAACGTCTCATTTCAGTTCAAATATGAACTTTCACCCTCAGGTTGGAATGAATGTTCGAATTTAGAATAAAAAGTGACAGCCCTATTGTGTTGTGTGTTATACTTGCTCCTTATTGGTAATGAAAAGTGTTGTTACAAGCTTTCATTTCACTTGGATGATTGGAATTGTGAACAGCAAGTTTTCCATCTGAGTGACTGTTCTGACCAAAAAATAAGCAGTTCCTTTAATGAGTATGTGTGGTTGCTGGTGTGGCTGTGTAGAAAAATGGACAAAACTCTGATATCAATCATGGAGAAAAGGCATCTTTTGGGTTTGGAGGGGCTACTGGTGATCATTGATGTCCAGCTGTGCCTGTTTTGATAAACTCATGCTAAATTCAACCACAACATCATCAATTCATATTGATTTTCATGACTCAAAAGTTGATAGTTCATTATTTATTCATAATTCAGATTTTTATATTGCATAGTGTCTTTTTTGCTCATTTATTCCATGTATATTTGTATTTCTCTAACTGTAATGTTGGTTTTATCGTTGTAACTGTTTCATGCTGCTTTCTTGGCCAGTTCTCTCTTGGAAAAGAGATTTTTAATCACAACGAGTCTAATACCTGGTTAAATCGAGGTTGAATAAATAAAATAAATGTGCATTAAAAACATGATTATTACCTCTGCTAAGGAGGTTGTGTTTTTGCCTGGGTTTGTTTGTTTGTTTATTTGTCTGGTGGTTTCCAAAATAACTCAAAGTTATGGACAGATTTTGATGAAATTTTCAGGGATTGTACAGATTGGTATAAGGAAGAAATGATTTGATTTTGGAAGTGATCCAGATCTTCGTCTGGATCCAGAAATTTTTTAAAGGATTCTTTAACATTGGGAGATAGGGCCATTTTCGACATTTATGCATATAACTCCACCAAAAATGGTCAGGGCACTTGGGAAAAAAAAATACAGGACAAGTTTTGAACATGTTCTACAATATATCCAAGACTGATCCTGAAAATGGAATAATTCCAGATACTATGATCCAGAATACGAAAGTAGGGGACCTTCGGAACTTTCATTATAGGAAGAGAACAAATGAAGCTACAAACATGCGACAAACACCATTATATAGCCAAGATATTGCAGAATTAGGAGGGTGTCACAGGATTTACTGTATCTTCAAAAGCCAGGGAACTAGATCCAGAAGAAAACCACCATTACAGAAAATTAGATTTTCGTGATTAACTACTGAAGTAATATTGATATCATTATGAATCCAGTTGCTAATAGTAAGTTTTTTCGGTCAGGGAATCTGAAAAAATAGATAAAATAAATGTAGGACTAATATTTATGTGCAAATCACAACATGAGGGGAAATGTGGCACCCCCCCACACCCTCCCTCACCACCACCATCCGGGCCACAACATACATTAGTCTTGTCCATTTCATGACCTAGCTCTACTGCCAAAAATTAGAATTAGATTCGATTAGAAACATGCAACGGACATCTTTAAACAGACAAGACGCTGTGGAACTAATATTGATATAGCATTATGAATCAAATTGCCATGCTTTCATGGTCAAGGAATCTAAAAATGAAGATAAAATAAATGTAGGACTAATATCTATGGTGGAAGTCGCAATATGGAGGGAAGTTTTGTGCTTGGCGGAGGTCTGCACTCTCCGAGTGCTTTTCTAGTTTTATTATTTGACAGCGTGGCATTTTGAGGGCTTTGGGAATTTGGGGAGCCACCTGGAGAGCTGTTTTATTTGGCTTCTAAAGAGTGGATAATTTAGCAGTTCATGCTCAGACTTTGAATACTTGGTCTAGGAGTGTATGATCCCAGAAATGTATTGTTTTAACCCCCATTGATTAATCCTCAGAATTATTTTCGTTAACAATTTCGATGCTGAATTTTCATGAACATTTTTATGTTAGCAGCCCCTTTTCTCTACCAAAATCATGAAAATAAACTAAAATACAAAGTACAATGGAATTGTAAATGCCTTAAGTGTCTTGTCTCAGTTGAGCTACAGAGAGAAAAGTTCAGGAGGAGGTCAAGTGTCTCGAGAATAAAGATGGATCATTGATGTATGAGAATAAAGACATTGTTAATACTTTAAATAGTAACTTTGTTTAGAATTTTACCGTGGAGCACTTTTCTTTCAGGCCAGAGGGCATTTTTGATGATCAAAAATAATTTAGCAGAAACTGAGACTGAATTAAAGACAAATAAGGCAGCCCTCTCTGATGGCTTATACCCTTGAGTTCTCTGAGAGTAGGTGAGATCATCTCTTGACCACTTTCAGTTATTTTTAAACAGTCTTTGGAAACGAGAGAAATACCAAATGATTGTAAGTAGGGCAAGTTAATACCAATATATAAGAAAGGGGCCCATACTGGACAAGGAAACTACTGACCTGTAACATTAATTTGAATTGCGTGTAAAATACTGGAATCCATCATTAAAGATCAGATGGAATTATTTTTTGAATGTAATAACATCCTGAAGGATAGCCTAGATGGTTTCCAAAAGGGAAGGTGCCATGCCTGACAAACCTTTTGAAATTCTTTGAAGAGGCCACCAAGACTTATTATCAGAGCAGGGTGATTGTGACGGTGCGTTCAGGAACCACTCGAGAGAACAGGGATTCCAAAAATCGTAAGCCTTCATTGCAAAATGGGTTGAGACCAGAAGACACAGGAATTGCCAAGCCAAAAACAGTATCCAAAAAGCGAAGTAAAAATAACAGGCAGGGGTCAGAACCAGTAAGGCAGATGTGCAATGGTGTGATTTTTACGGTAAGCCAAAAATCGTAGTCAGAGTCCAGAAGGGAAGGTCATACACAGGGCATCCAAAACAGAAATCGCGGTCGTACAAAAATAAGTCAAAATCCAAACAGACAAAACAAGAATGGCAAGGGCAAGGCAATCTCAAAGTGGGACGAAACAGCCGTGAAGAAGCAATGAACAAAAGACATACGAGGAGCTCTGCACAAATGAGTATTGATCAACGTTCTGACGGGGAACAAACTGCAGTGAAAACTTTAAATAGACAAGAGGGAAGTCACATGCTATGCAGGAACAGGTGAATTGGATAAGAACTAATTACAAAGGGAAGCACACATGGGGAGGTCCTTAACCACAAACAACTGGCTAAAGCCAAGACACGGACAGGATCCATGCAGACATCCTATGACAAACAAGTCGACATGGTCTACAACATCCCCTGCCAATTGTGCGCTTCTTATTTTCGAACTCGATCAAGGCCTTTACGGTCTGAAGCAACACACCAAATTTGGTTACTGTATCTGAGTAACGCTGTCCCCTTTATCTAGGGCGGACGGACGGAAGGACGGATGGACGGACGGAGGTCATGCCTATATTCTCCTACCTCTTCGTGTTGGCGGGGGATAATAAACAGCTTCAGTCAAGGACTTCAAAATGCACAGACGAAGAGTGCAGGATAGCATTTAAGCACATGTGAGAGATCTCACAGAGATGCAGAGAAAGTAATGCAAGAGGCGGAGACTAGAACAGGGCGAGAGCTGAGATTGAATTAGTGGTAATTAGTGGTGGTGCAGTTTTACAAATTAACCCAAGTGTTCATTAGTAGTTAGTAATATATACATGGATTAGTTAGGTTAGTAAACTATGATACAAAATATAAATGTTAGTATTCCTAGTAATCAAGGAAAGCAAGGCAAAGGAAGTAAACGAGACTTGAAGTAAGAATATAAAACACCAGAAACCATTGAAATCACCCGAAGCATGTAAGCACACCGACTGGGAGAATGGAGTGAACCAAACTGCTCATAAGACGGGTGACAATTGCAATGAATACTGAAATGGCATCAACAGAAAAAATAAAGAATAAAGAAAAGACATGGCAATGAACGGCATCAAAACACAGAACCAAATCAATGATACGCCCTCTTGTATTTCAGTATATGATGAGAACTGGCTGAAGATTCTTAATCTCTACAGTCTGAGTAGGAGACTTCAGGGTATTCTGATTGAGTTCTTTAAATATGTTAAGGGGATTAACTTATTTAACTGTCCAGGATTACTTTGGCTGGGTTCTGTAAACTGACCTTGGGGTCACACATGGAGGTTAGCTGTAGAACCTGAAAGTTTGATTTGGCTGGATTTTACTCAAAATACGTGTCAATTCATATTGTTGGAACACAGGCACATTCCATGTGTAAAATTTGGTTGATTTAACAGCAAGCTTATACGACCTGGATGCTCTGTTGCCTGCCTCGAATCTCCTTTGTTCTGCCCAGCAGGGGGTTTGGAGCCATTTGCTCTGGCCCTCTGAAACTCACCGACCTCTTCTCAAGTAAAGTCAGGATCAGTTACTTTTAAGCTGCTTAAAACGATCTTAACCTCTATCAAATTCATAATATATTTCTGTTCAATATCCTAGGAAGGAGCCTGTTATATATTGATAACGCAATTGGGCTATAATATTCCATCTTAAGGCTTTTCCATGACAACTGCATCATTTTAATACATATTCATATCATGTTTGGTCTCTTTATTCTCGGGGGAGTCCAAGGAGTTGAATGGAACATGTTTCATTTCCCTTGGAATTATGGTTCGTTTGTAAGATTCATTCAAGCAACTACCCTAGTCTCCCTGTGCAAATTATCTTATCACCTAGGCCAGTAAAACTCTAATTCGGCCAACCTTCCCTCTACCTTTTTCGGAGGCGTGGTTTGGAGTCTTTAAAGGTACGAGATCCTGAGGGGGCGTTAGCTTCTTTTCTTGTCTCTTCTCTTCTCTGCGCTTCTCTTCTTGCTCCTGCTCTTCTTCTTCCTGTTCTGTCCTTTCTTGGTCAACTTCTGACGTGCGAATAGGTAAGTGGGGAGAGGTCACGTGCTGCCTTGTTCCGGAGCGGGGGAGCGTGTGAGTTCTCCCCGACCACGTGGAGCGATTTTAGCTCCACGTGGTCATTCATCTTTTCCAGGTATGAAAATACTCCAAATCCTTCTAAATTATATGTAACGGTAATTGGCCTATCATTGATTTGTTTGATTCAAGTTGTGCCTACCTGGTAAATTAAATTATTGTTATTCCTTTTCCAGCCTGCGTGTTCTCATTGTAAATTCTTTCTGGCCTTGTTGCGATTGGGACTTAAGGGGAGACTCCTACCAAGACATGTGTAGGTAGCGATACTTCTAAGTTAGATTGAGATTGGGTTCTACCTATTAAGGGGTTATGAAATTACCGGCTCTTAAGATTTAGCTATTGGTTAATCTTTCTAAGGGGCCCTTTGATATACATAAACCTAGGTTCGTGGTACGTTCATACTCAGAGCTATTTGCCTGATGTTGCTACCGTGCCAGTCTCCTCTATCCAATGGATTTATCGTCGAATTAGACCAGGCAGAGACGCCTATTTTAACCCTAGGGGGTGTTCTGCTTAGTAACAATGGTTTTCGCAGACAGAGTTTGGGTGCGTAACTGTTTCGAGATTCACGCAGGTGTTCCCTAAATTATCAATTCTAATTCTAATTTGAAGTCAGATTTCTAACGAGATTATTGCTAAATTTTGTATTCTAACTGTTATATGGAGTCAGATAAATCGTAACCATTGCGCTTTAATGCCCCGTCCACGGACGGTGAAAAATATCCATTATATTGTGATTCACACCAGCCAGAAGAATGCTCAAATTAAAGTTAGACTAAGAGAACACGTGAGGCCTTCACCCCGGCAATATCCGCCTTTTGGTTATTGCTTCTTTTGGGGTTTTACATAGCCATGGTTAAATTTAACACTGAAATTATGAAATATTTTTTCACGTCAAGAGTCATCTCAATGTGGAATATACAATGATATGTTATACTTTAACTCATGATATATTATATCTTAACTTGCAGTCGACATTCCTGGATTTTTTCTGGAAAAAGCAGCAGGATTGTTATTGTGCAGTGGATTTCTGAGGTTTTCTTAAACATAGGAGGTCTTGACAAGATATGATTATCAAGATTTTAATTTAAAATCTTCGCTTCTTAGAGTGATATGGCCCAGGCAACTGTGGAATGTTTTGCTTTATTTCACCTGAGAGATATATTTCACCCTGGCAAAGAGGAAGGGTAACCGTATGCTCTTAACAATGAAACAATAACAGTGACACATTAGCCTTTTCATGCAGATGACCTTTTGCTGAGCTCCGCTCCAATCCTGCCCTCGCCTGCCACTGCTCTCTTCTCTGCCACTCTGCCTCAGGCCTGGTTCAACCCCAGCGCTAAAATCTCCACTCATCTCCCCAAATCTCTCTTGACTAAATGTCAGCATTACACATCTCTTTGCTTGCAATAAAGATTATAATTAGTGTGTGTGTATATAACTATATATATATATATATATATATATATATATATATACAGTATAATACACAGTGTGTGTGTGTGTGTGTGTCACAATACTGGAGAGATTTCAGGAATATTTGTTCTTTTATTATCAGCAGATAATGGTTGATGCATTTAATTCATGTTCAGTTTGTTTATCACACATAAGAGATACAGTATAGTGATGATAGAACAACCACTTGAACCCAACTAGTTTTGTATTTTAGTTAAATTAATTAAAAATCATCTTTGACTCAAATAAGGGCACCAAAATGTGACCGATGACCGATCCTGCAAGGCAGATTAAAGAAATTATTTAAAATGCTCACAAGCATTTATCAGAAAGGAATGGGAAATTAACATTAGTAAGTATCACGCCCATTTGCCCTTCAATTATTTACTCACAGTCTAGTGAGTAAATTCCACTTTGTTACAAAACTTATGTTCTGGTCAGAACATAAGACGGACCAGAACATAAGACGATATCAGACTGAAATTATCGGGTTACGGTCTTTGTCCACCGTGCTCGCTGTTCTAACGACTGTGTGTGTGTGTGTGTGTGTGTGTGTGTGTGTGTGTGTGTGTGTGCGTGTGTGTGTGTATGTGTGCGCATGAGGGAATTTCCATTGTTTTTTTTTTTCATTTCCATTTTTTAATTTTCACTGAGGTTCTGGACAATAACAATCGTATTTTAAATAACGCTCAGAACACATTTTGCCACCACTGTAGCTTGCACACTTGTGAAAATTATATTAGAGCTGTTTTTTTTCCTCTTTTTGTCAGCGTGAAGTGAGTTTTCATATTTTCGCGAAACTTTCTTAAACTCCCATCCAAAGAGGGCACACAGGTTCTTCCTTGACCCTCAGTGAAAGGTGCTGATGAGAACCTGCCTTTTCTCTGTGTCAGACGCAGTTGGTCCCTGCCTGAGGTCACTGTGCCGGCAGAAGCAAAACGCGCATCATGAGTCCACTTCAAATTTAACAGCGGCTCAAATAGAAAAAGAGTCTGGGTTCGCATTAGCCCAAGGATAGGGAGCAGTTATGTTGACATTTAGTAATAAAAATCCCCACATGTGGCTTGGGCCTAAAAAGTGACAACAAGAATGCCCTCACTATGGCAACTCTGTATGAGGTGCCATTTAGGCCATAATTCAAGCTTTATCTCTCACATTCACTGTTTAAAACTCTCACGTTCACAGATTTTTACCTCTCACATACACTGTTCTTACTCTTCATGCTCACAAAAAACCTCTTTTTTTACCACTCACATTTAGTATTTTTACCTCTTAAATTCACTGTTTTTACCAGTAAATGTTGCACACATAAGAGATGTTATCTCGTTGACCGCATTACTTTAGCAACCTGCTGCCTTACAATATCTCTGTGGAAGGAGAATTTAAACCTTTGTTCCCGAAAAGCCTTGTTACAATTGATAATGTAATAAAGTACCGATAACGTAATAACACATGATAATGTTATAAATTATTACACTATCCAGCTGATAATGTAGTAATAACAATTTCTAACCAATAATGTAATACTATTTTGACCAATAATGTAATAAACCTTTGACAGACAATGTAATAAAGTCAAAAAAAGGTAAACATCTACCCTACCTTGGCTTAAAGGGGGGGCGGGGGTGCGGGGTGTCAGACAAGGTGACCAGACGTCCCGTATTATGCAGGATTGTCTCGTATTTGGCTCATTTGTCCCGTGCCCTGTGTCAACCCTTGCCGGTATGCACATTTGTCTCATATATATTTATTTACAATTTTTAGGAAGCAAATATATATGTATATAATATCTCAACAAAAAATTTAATGCTGGTCTGCACTGCAATTTTCCCTCGTAAACGGTCGTTGCGATTTGAAACGGTGGATGCCATATCGCTGAACGGGCGATGCCATTTTGGACGGTCAATGCAATACCTGAGTTCCGATCTTGCATTCCGAATGCTCATGGAATGCTCGTGAAGTTTTCGTCATATTTCGGAATTCTCAGAATTAGCTAGCTAGCTAACTCTTCTAACTACTTCCACTTTCTGGTTCAAACTAATCTTTTGGGAACTGCACCCCTGAACTGTTACTGTAAATGTACATTAGTTTGCTTTAATGCTTTTGCGTACGTGAAATTGCAAATATGCCTAATCTACAATCGCCTATCGAAAAGAGTTCCCCACTTCCATTTACGTTTCAATTGAAGGACCGTGCTCTGTCGCATCAATTTAATTAGTTGTGTCTGGACCTGATTTTTGTTGTCCTGGTGGATATGCCTACAAGTTGTAGATAAAGGCCTACAGAATTTTCCCAATATTTAATTTTGTAAAATATATAGTTGCGGCTCATAAGATATGCACTATTTATCTAGGCTGCATTATCAGCTTAATAACATGCCCTTCAAATCTTTCCATCAACCTCGCGTCTGCTGTGTTTTAATAGCGCCGCACGCTGCAGACAGATGGTTACACCATATCTCGATATGAAAATGAAATCCCCAGATGCAAGTTAAAAGCCGATATAACCTCAGCACTAAACTGAAGCATAAGCTACTGATTAAAGCAATGCGGGACCTTTCTTTTTAAAATAAGGCTGATGCAAGCCGTCTACGATTGCAGTTGCTGGTTTAGAAGCTGAATCCATATTGGAATTAATTTTCATGTCCAGAAAATTTCATGAAAGTTGGGAGTAGGCTTATTCATGAAATCAGCTATTGCGTCATAAACATAATACACACAGGGTGACAAAAGACAAGTTGTCAATGTCAATGGGCTTTTTTTAATGAACTAGTTTTAAAGATATACAGTAATTGCATAATATAGCCTGCATGTCATTTTCTGGAAATAATAAAATTATGTTCATTAACTACTGTACTTTATATATATATATATTTTAATAAACTTGGCATCTCCAATCCCACCCGAATCTGGAATGCCCAATTGGTGAGCTATGTACAAAGCTTGCTCGTATGCGACCCCTTGCTGCCAACTCAGGATAGTGAAGACAGTTCACGGCTCTCCTCCGAAGCACGTGCTCGTCAGCCACTGCTTCTTATACACTCATTGGTTGAAACTGCACAAGCTCAGAACGAGGGCGAAGGATACCCGGACATGAACAAACTTTGATTCTTCCTGACGAGCGCCTGTCTGGCCAACAGGAGGCGCTTGAGCAACGAACAAAGCTGTTTATTTATAACCCCTTACCCGGCAGTCCCTTCCCAATTTGAATCCCTGTAGCGCGATGGCCAATTGTGCGCGACGCTGAAAAAGCTGCCGACCACTGCCGGCTGGTACGACTGCGGTTCGAACCCGTGACGTAATAGTCACTTCTGCACTGCAACGCAGTGCCTTAACCGAGTTAGCTATTCGGCAGCTCTGACTGTACTTTATATTTGACTGCGTTTAATCTCAGCAAGGGAAATTCTGAAGCCAACGTCACAATGACGACCAAGCCTGCTGGACGATGAAAATTAGGTCAAAATGCAAGTAGGCCTAGTTTAATCCTACTTGCGATCGAGCGGTGTCCCTCGATGGATTAATAATTGTTGCAGCTGTTATTGGGCTACCAGCCATATCTTTTGATTATCTGTAATATGTTTTATACTATTTTGTACATTTTCTCTTTTTTCTTAATTTTTGTGTAGGCTATAATATGGAAATAAAACCAAACCATGGAAAGGTATTCGAGCAAAGCCACGAAAAACGGAACACTTCTGTAAAAAATTTGGGTGTGTATTATATTATTGCCAATTTAAGGAACTGTTTACTTATTATTTTAGGTGAAGAAAAACCAGTGGATTTTTTTTTTCACAGTAATGTTAAAAATACCCTGTTTTAACCTTTAATTTGAATAGGCTACTGCATTTACTCTACAAGTAGTCAAGACCATACATTCTTCAAATAAAGCACACTTCTAAATGACCATGTTGAAAACCTATTTATTAATCCTCATTTATGGAAAAATGAAACGGTACCGTTTTTCATGCCTGCGCTCATACAGAAGGGGGAGCACTTTTCGTTGGGCGATTGTATTTATTGTAGGCTGTGTTATCTGCGCATTTACGTAGGCAAAAGCATTAAAGCAAACAAAATAACAATTCAGGGGTACAGTTCCCAAAAGCTTAGTTTGAACCAGTCTGTGGAAGTAGTTAAAAGGGTTAGCTGGCTAGTTAATTCTGAGAATTCGTAAACTTCACTAGCATTCCATGAGCATTCGGAATGCAAGATTGGGCGCTCGGATATGGCATTGAGCGTCCAAAATGGCATTGTCGGTTAAGCGATATGGCATAGACCATTTCAAATGGCAACGACCGCTTACGAGAGGGCAAATTACAGCACCAACCAGCATCGGCAGAACCCTGCAGTTGCGCGTGTTGGGCCTTGACAGAAGTTAACAAATTGAATCTCCTTAGATTTTTGTTGAGATATGTGTGTGTGCGTTTGTTAAAAATTGTAATTAAAAAAAAAATTGGACAAAAGCGCGTACTAGTATGGGTTGATATGGGGCACGGGACAAATGAGCCAAATACGAGACAATCCTGCATAATACGGGACATCTAGTCATCCTGTCTGACCCCCCCCCACAAAGCCAAGGCAGGGTAGATGTTTGCCCTCTTTTGACTTTATTACATCATCGGTTGGCTCACTTTATTACACTATCGGTCAAAATGGTATTACATTATCGGTTAGAAATTTGTAGTACATTATCTGCTAAATTGTGTAATAATTTATTTCATTATCAGTTGTAACAAGCCTTAACGTTTCAGCACTTCCACTGCCAGTGCTACCAATGACAGCTCCCGTGTGGAGCGAGGGGGCCAGTATCAGAAACTACGGCATTTCAAAACATGGACAAATGGGTAAAGAAAGAGGTAAGAGCGATAGCCAAAATCTGCTAGGAAGTTTGCCAAAATTATAAACTATTTGCCAGGGGCTGTACATGGCCACTTATTCGCCAGTTACTAGTTTGACATTTAGGCTTCCTTTAATGGGCGAAATTCTCCAGCCTTTTTGGCTTTAACATAGCAAATTTGCCATCAAACTTTATTCACTATAAGCAACTATATGGAATTTCATGATAAGTTACCTGATACTCGTAGCTTTAAAAATGTACCCCGCAGGTGCCTCTGATATATAGCTAGTTATGTTGCCATGATTCGCCTTGACAGCCGAGTCTGAAGGGTTGAAGAGCCGGATAGTTTTCAGACCGACTTAGCAACATATGACATTTATTACAGCCAAGCTTCATTTTGCAACTGTAAATGAATCATAATTGAGTCGAGAGGGCAAAATCCTAAAAAATATATACCCAATCTCCTGCACGAGACCTACTGTCATTACCATAGTAACTTAACCTCAGTACTCATGCTAACATGATTCTATAAAATGAGCAATAACCCTATCAATAATGCTTGCTGGCTGTCTTTAATAATTTCACCCATAAGGTGGCTTATGCATGTGGAACTGGCGAAAACGTGGCCAAGTTCAGCCCCCTGGTAAATGGTTTCAAATTTTGGCAAATGTTGGCTAGGGCTTTGACCTGTTTCTTCTCTCGGTTGTCCATTTTCCAAAACGTTTCTGTGTTCGATGCTGGTCTCCTTCTCTCCTTACGGAAGCTGCCATTGGTGACACTGGCGGTGGTAGTTACTGTTTTAACGTTACAGCTTGATTATAACAAAGGTTATAATTCTCCTTCAATGGGGACATGTTATACGGCAGCAGGTTGCTGAAGTGATGTGGTTGTTGAGAGATGGGGATAAAAGTAAGCTGCTCAAAAAAGCTGCAGCTTGGTCGAGACACTCTCTTTCGACTCCCGCCCAGGCTGGGATGCATTTCCCATAAGCGTTGCTAACTAAGGTAGCAGCATACATAGTTTGTATACTGTCCATGGTTCGTCCATTCATTGTAAGAGGCTCCAAATATGTAAGTCAGCATCTGGGCCTTCTGGACAGGCACCCCAGCTGCCATTGAGATTGTGATTTGGTGGTATTTGTTGAATCTCAGTGGAGATGAGCACTGCCCATATAATATTTCACATTAAGGCTAGATTAACATGGTTTGCTGAACCATAGCTTTGGAGTTCATTGTTACACCGTTCATTTAGCGACCTTCTGTTTCCACCAAATCGCCTTCCATTTTCATTGTATTCAAAGGTATTTTTAGTGTGTGAGGGGTAAAAGCAGTGAACATGAGTGGTAAAAACCGAGGGAGTGTGGGGGAAAAACAGTGAATAGGAGAGGTAAAAACAGTGAATCAGAGAGGACTTTGTGAACGTGATAAGTGAAAACAGTGAATGTGAGGGATAAAACAGTGAAAGTGAGAGGTAAAGTTTGAACTATGGCCTAAATGGCACCTCATAACTCTCTTGCAGAGGCCGTACATGTAAAAACTCACCCATATATTTGCACACAAATGCACACACACACTTAACATTTATGCAATAAAATGTACCCGAATTTGCTTGACAATTTTACTGTATATAACAAAAACCAATGTTACGGTTGACATATTTATACAGGCCGTCAGAGACCCATTTGTGCATGTAAACCTCATAAAGTACGTGAAAAGGATGCAAAATATTATACAGTATACTGCACTGAAATTGGCCATGCAAATAAACGCAGAGAAAATAGTTGTATAGTGATAAATACTGGGTCACAGCAGTTGAGCCCTCTAAGTTTTCCTCCTGTGATTGTGTGAAGGGGTGTGACGGTAAATGGTTAATGAAGGGATGTCTGAGATGAGTGGCTCCAAGTAACAGCCTTCAGTTGAAAACACTCTATCGATTTATTATTTCCGGCATCCGGCGTTAATTCTTACACTGTATGGGAAATTAGTCAGCTGTGTACTGCATCGTACATCAAACATAATATTCCACTGTCTTAAGCACCTACTGATACACATAGCGCACATACACTGACACTCTGAAGAAGTGTTTGATTTCAAGTACAGAGGCAACCTATGAATAAAAGATGCTTCACTTAGGAGCAGGACCCTCGAGTTCACCCTTGTATTAAAAATAAAGTACTGACCCAGTAGAATGTGTTTTTTAAAAGTCCAGAGGGAGTGAGGGGCCTTTGTCTATGTGGATGGAGAAATATGCTTTTCTCAAAGCAAAAGAACTGGAATGGTCCCTCACCAATAGAGCCAGGACTCATTCTGCCTAAAGTTCCAGAAGAATCGAGAACCAGAAGAGTATGTAGCTGACTCCACATCTGACTCTGAGGCACTGAAACTCTTGTAGTCCCACTAGAGCAGCCGCACTGGTTATGTGCTGGTTTTCTCACTTTAGGGTAGACCCTGTCAAAACCCCGTGTCCACTCCAATTAAACCAAGCTTGTGAAGCTGGCTTTAACGAACTGATGAATAATTAGAATTTATGGAGATTGTGCAGCCGGGGTGGCAAATACGGAGGGACAAGTGCTGAAAACAAGGCGAGTGGCATTAAGTTCACAGTCACTCAATTCTGTGAACTCTGCCCAAGGCGTTAACACTAGGTCTGCGTGAAAAGGAAAAAGGAATAAAAACTCCAGCGCTGGTGACAGGATGCGCCTCAGTCGATCCCGCAAGGCAGATTAAAGAAATAATTTAAAATGCTAAAAACTTAATCCAGATTTTGTCAATGGGGAATGGTTCGTTTTAAATTTTGTCCACTTTGTATGCAATGAGTGGGACACATCAATTCATACCGTTGTACTGTGTTTTTTCTGCTTTGTCTATATTCAGTTAACTTCTATACTAAACTAACAAAAAAAGGAAAATTGCGAAATAAAAGATTTTGGTAGCTTTTGTGAAGAAATCTTTCTGCGACAGTAGTTCAACCCTAGAGACTGTGGTGATTCTGATCATTTGCGTTTATTCAACAATAATGGAGCAGAAACTAACATGAATTACTTTTCAACCAACTACTTTTTCATTTAAACAGTTGAATGAAAGGGAGAAAGGCCACTGTACTCATCATTGATGGTGACACATGTACCACTGCCTGCTGGAATATGAGGAATCATGTCAGGAGAGATGAGAGTCCTCAGGGGAAAGCAAAAACAGGGACCTTTGGGGGCTTTTGTAATGCCCAGGTCCAGGATTCCCCTCCAGGTCCACTGCAACCCCTGATTAACTTTGGCCTCCACTGGTCAGGAAGGTTGTTTGCTTCCTTGGGTAGTTAGATGCCACCTCATGCTCTTTTCTCTGCCAGCTGTGACATGCAGCCTTGGCATAGTGAAGGTCCTTTTTCTCCATTAAGGCCCACAGAAATGTAACATTTGTGTTCAAAACAAAATATCTCCATAAAACCTCAAACAATTTTCCAAGACCTCTGTCTAACATTAGCCGGTGCCCCGGGAAGAAGTGGGGACTGGGTGAGTGAGAAGAAGAGGGGCTCAAGTGCAGAGGACGTGGATTATTAACAAAACAAAGTGCTGATAACAAACTAATAGAAAATATAAACTACACAGGGTTACTGAAGAGAGAGGAACCAAAATAGAGTGTTCTCAAACTAAAAGATGTTACAATCTAAGACTGCCTGGCTGTGAGCGGGAAAACGGAAGTTTAAATAAACGGTGAGTGAATAATCAGTCTGCTAGAACCAAGTATGAACAATGGGCAGGAGGATAATTGGATTATTATATCAGGCAGGTTGCCAGAGGGAATGGGGAGAACAGGAGGGAGGTATCACAGTACCCCCCCCCCCTCTTGAAGCGCGGCACCCGCCATGCCGCTGTCATAAGGCATGTTTGGAGGAGAAGAAGGGATCGCCCAACCAGTTTCGATGCCGGAGCAGGAGGGAACGCCCCATTGTACTGGATGCTGGAGCAGGAAGCAACGCCCAACCAGGTTGAACACCGGAGCAGGAGAGGCTAATGATGTGCCTCAAGCAGCCAGGGCCCAAATGCGCTGGACAGCCGTGGCCAGTGTTGTGCCTGAAGCAGCCGGGGCCCAATGCTGGACAGCCGTGGCCAGTGTTGTGCCTGAAGCAGGCGGGACCCAAATGCACTGGAAAATCATCCCTGCAGTGCTTCACGTGATTCAGGGATAACATTCATAGGATATTAAGGAAACGGGACAACTTTACATGTTGAGAACATGTACCACAACTTTCTGGGAATGTTCTGGGAACCAGAGACTTATGGCTGCGTTAACATATTACTGCACAGACTCTGTAACTGGAACAAAGTATCCGGGTGTATCCTAACCAAAAACCCTGGATGACCAGAGAGGTACGGCACCTGCTGCGGGAAAGGAACATCGCGTTCAGGTCTGGTGATGGGGCATTATACAGTGCTGCCAGAGCGAACCTGAAGCGAGGCATCTCAAGAGCCAAGTTTCACTACAAGAGGAAGATGGAGGACCACCTCACATACACAATGAATGGCTGCAGTGGCCGAGATTTGCGCTGAGCGCGTGCCATTTGAAAGCGGCTTTAGGGGCTCATTTGTCGGTGGTGCATTTTTCTGGCTGTGGCTATTCAATTCCATGCCCAGCATTTACCATATTGTCGGAGTTGGGCGCAAACCTCCTATGTCCAGAACAGTTACTTTTCAGGAAATAAAAAAAAACCACGTGGTTTTTTAATAGCTTAACATGACGTCATTAAACTTGGTATTCTGTCTTTACATATAGTCAGATATTTGAACGTGTCAATACTTAATTAATATTTTACCCAAATCAAGCTCACCTGGAGTTAGGAGGCTTGTGACCAATGAAAGTGGAGATAGAAGGTTTTTGCCGTCACTGATTATGATCGGCTGGAGTAGCTCATTGCATTATGTTATCATCAACTTAGAGATAGGAGCGCTTTTGGAAACTTTTTGGTCCAGAGCAAATCTTGAAATAATAAAGAAGAAAAAAAATGAGGCACTCATCTTTAGAAAAATAGGTTAAAAAAAACCTTATTCTATGGCAAGTTTTTACTGCAGAACATGATTAAAAACTATTACTTCATGGGCTGCCGGATGGCTCACTCGGAAATCGATGCGAAGCAGAAGTGCGGGTTCGCTCCCCGCCGCGTATCAACCAGCAGTAGTCGGCAGCTCTTTTCAGAAGTAGCGTGCAATTGGCCAATGCGCTACAAGGATGCAAATTGGGAAGGGTCTGCTGGGAAGGTTTATGTAGATTAGAGTTCCCCTACGTGCCTCCTGTTGACCAGACAGGTGCTCATAAGGAATATTCTAAGCTGATTTCTGCTGGGGTATCCCCCGCCCTCGTTTTGAACTTGGCGAAAGGTCAATCAGCGAATGTATGAGTAGCAGTGGCTAAAGGGCGCATATTTCGGTGAAGAGCCGCGAGCTGTGCACTCTGTCCTGAGTTGGCAAAAGGGGGCTGCACATACGAAAAAGCCTAAATAATCGTACATAGTTCTCTAATTGGATATTCCAGAGTCGAGTGGGATTGGAGATGCCGAATAATAAAAAAAAAACAAAAAACTATTACTTTAACACCTGCGTCCAGCCGTCAGACCGATGTACTCTGATTACTGAACACTTTCACCTGCTAATGACTCACCGTCTGTGTAGAAGTTTGTTTCCTGAGGAAGGCTGGACACCCAAATATGTTTATATAGCAGTTTTGATTATGTTCTGCCAGTAGAATTTTCCATGGAATAAATGTGCCTCGTCTTTTTTTTTTTTTTATAAGTATAACTTTTGTTGAAGCATCAATTTGAAGTTAGCTAGTGAGAGACAGGCTGTGAATAACGTAGCTCTGGTAATTTCTTTTCACATCGCTAGCTAGCTCAGCACTTCGACACATTGTTAAAATCGATCAATCAGGTACACTACATACTTTTTAATTGAATTTGCAATCACCTAAGCCTTAGATGAAAACACTTTGAGCTGTTTACCTCAGTGAAATCCAACAGTATTGTTTCCGCTCCACTTGTTGACGTCCTTTGAAATATAGCGGAGGGGTGGGGGTGGAGTTTGTACGACAGTTTCAGGATCCAATGGAGTTAGGAGATTTAGTCACAGGCGGTTTTAAATATTTTTCATTGGTTAACTATTTGTAAAACCACAGTCAGACATAAAGGGTGACCAATAGTACTGATTTATGGAAAAAAAAATATAAATCATGATTTTTGGACAGGAGGTTTGCGCCCGACAGCGACGATATGGACTTTTGTTTTAAACCAGAATTGAATACAATACATGTTTGTCATCTGAATTTGAACTGAATGAAAGAACCTATTTGATTATTCGCAAATACTGCTAGGCAAGATAATCAATCAATCGAAAATCCACTAAAGTCAAAGTTCTGAGCTGACACCTGAAAAAAAAAAATCACATTCATAGCTCTAGTCAGTGACTGTTCCTTAAAAATATGCATCAAAACACAGAAGTGGACAAGAATGCAGCCATTTAAATCTTTTCAGAGCGATGAGATTTTATATTCAAATTTTAAGTGCCAGCTGACTGTTTCATGGAGGTTGTTACAAAATCAGTGACTGAATCAGCTTCCACTGGGAAGCTTGTTTGTTTTCCTGCGGGCGTTCCTCGTCTTCCATTAATATTCCATTTCCTCCAAATTATCCAACATTCTGAAAATGCGTTTCCGTGTAAGGCTGACCTATTCTTCTGTGATTATATTACTGCTAATTAACGCAGCCAATTTACGGGAAGGAATAGAGATAACAAAAGAAAGTACGCATTAGAAATAATAAGTGGGTCTTGTGCAATGAGAAGCAGAAAATGGGAATACTCTTCACAAAGTTGGCAACATTAACCAGGACTTCTTCCTCTCAAACTTCGCTTTAATTAGACCTAAATGCCCTGCTCATCATCGTGATCAGCATCAGCATGCTCTCAATTTGTGCATTGAAGAAACAGATATGAGGCAAAGCTTGTTAACATGCCTATTATAACATCAAGATGTGGACTATGCCTCTGAGCCAATCAGCTTTAAAAAGGGTTCTGCCTCTGTTGCACCCCCACGCCACCGCAATACGATTAACTGCAAAAATGTTCAGCAGTGCCCGGCTTGCCTTCTGTCCTTCCCTCCCCACCTCTAGTCCTTTTCCACATACATTAGCATTTCCGTGTCAAGCTGCATGAGTACTGAGAGGGAAAATGCCTTAATTCCATCCCTGAATACAAGCTAAGGATAAAAAAACTGAGCCTTGGGCTATCAAAGGACCACACAGTCGTGGTACTAATGTTGATGAGTACTGATCACAGACTGTGGCCATTAAATTAATAAGGCTGCATTCAAATGAACAAAAGGTTGTTTCCTATCCCCATTTTTTATTTTTATTTTTTGTAATGGACGGAAAAAAACAAGGGGACTCATATTTCGCTCAGATGTCTTTCACATTACTCCATTAGTGGCAGATTTAATGAGAAGAGGTGCTCCGCTCTAATTAATAATTATCTGTCCACTTTCAAGGGGAACAACCTTTTTTGTTTTGCATGTTAACCTTCCACCCCTCCCTCAAATCATTATCTTTTTTATTATTATCTTAAAGAGGGCTGTTTGTGGTGCCTCTATTTGTTTCACAACGCAAACTGATAGGGAAAAAGGCAAACAAATAGGAGCCGAGGTCATACTGGAGAAAGGGTTCTTCTAATTTATCAATGCTCATAATTTCATTAGTGGTTTTTGCATCCTGTGTCCCAAGGCTAGCCCATCTTTATTGCTGTCAGCCTGTACAGCTGCCTTATGACTTTAGACTTTGGGTTCCCCTTTAAATGGGGAAAAAAATGTCCAATTATTTGTGAAATAAGGGCGCATAAAGGGTCAAACATTGTGCAAAAAATCCACAAAAAAATCATCATTAAAAAAAAATTCGGCATCTTACTATTTCACACCAAAAATGACGCATTTGCACATTTCTGAATTGCGGTCATTTGATTTCAAATATAATCCACTGCAACTAATGCTTTTGTGTGCATAGTTTAGAGCCCATGAAACTATCGCAAGTACTAGAAATGTTTCATTCCCAAAACAAGGCATGTCCAAATCACAAACCATGGATATTTATGATGACCTGAGACCTGAAGGAAAGGAGGATCTACAGATAGAGAGTTAATTTGTTATTACAAGCTGAGTCATGGAAGAGAAGCAGTGCTTGGTAACACATAGTGAACCAACCAAGTACACCCTCTCATTAATGTAAATATTTAAGCAGCCAGTCACCTGGCAGAACCTCACAGCATAAAGGCATAAACACCAGAATGGGTATGTAATGTAATGTAAGTGACTTTGATCGTGGACAGATTATTGATGACAGGAGAGATGGTTTGAGTAGCTCTGAGACTGTCGATCTCCTAAGATTTCTCACGTACCAATCTCAAAAATCGGTGCATGAAAATAATGGTGTTTAAAATAAAAAGACATCCGTAGAGTGGCAGTTCTGTTCACCTTGTTAATGAGAGAGGTCAGAGGAGAATGGCTAGACCTACTCAAGTTGACAGACAGGCAACGGTAACTCAAATAAACATGCCTAACAACAGTGCTATGCAAAGTGAATCTCAGATGACACAACTTATCAAAATTTGCAGAGGATGGGCAGCAGCAGCAGAGGACTGTGCAGGGTTCCAGTCTTGTCTAGGCCAGGAAACTGAGTCTCCGGGGGTCAAATGCTCACCAAGAATGGACAAATGGAATAACGTCACTGCAGTGAAGGATCTAAATTTCTACTACATGCAGGTGGTAGAGTCAGAGTGTAGAATAAATAAAAATCACAACTAATTCACTTGTTTGATTTTTTAAAATGGTATTTACACTTCATTGGATGATTTGAATTGGCCTTGTCTGCCTTTGCTTGAGAGGAAGGTAAGAATAGATATTTACTGAATTTAGAGACGTTCGGTCAGCTTAAGAATGACTGGTTAAGTAAATTTGCAGGTTCATGGCTTTAAAATAAATAAATAAATACTCAACATCAGTTTACAGAGTCATAGCCTGCGCTTGCTGTATGAGCCCATTAACTTCATGGTATTATTCATTATTAGACGTCCAAATATGTTTCTTACTTTGTGCCCCTGCTTCATGCCCTGAGTACAGAGGTCTTAGGTTTCATACCCTGTCGAACGCTCATCAGTTTTGAACAAAAGTAGGTGGAAATATAATTTTTAAGTAAAATTAAGGGACATTGTGCTTCACTGCAGTGGCAGCATTACAATATTTAAGATGTTTCCAAATTAACTTAAGTGAGTGTTCTTGATTCCCATTCCATTGCAGAAAGTGAGTAATCCCTTTCATCAGAAACAATCATTAACCTGGTCCAATTCAGTGCACTATAGTATGTTGTTCCATTAAGTGCTGAAAAGGCACTTTTAAAGTTCATTCTCATCTGTGAGATGCATATGTAATAATGCAATCAGTATTACTGAATAACAGCAATGATTCGCAAATTCTAAATAAAAAGAGGAGGATCATTCCTCTGTTTTTTGAAACTACTTTGTCTCACTACGGAGTGCATCCCTTGAGTAGATACAGTCTGTCAGAAATGATGCCTTCTCATTGCCTCTAGTGCCAGATCATGAAAACGGCGTGGTTTCCATTGCTTTTGTGCCCTTTCTTTTTTCTCTCCCTGCAGAGAATTCAAAGCAAGGCTTACCAACTGCGACAGCACCCCAGGCTGATAGTATGATCATGCAGACTGACAGAAACCCTGCATGGCCACTCTAAAGGGGGTCTGCTCTATCCCCTCAAACATTTCCACGGATGCCTACACACAAGCTTATACAGGGACTCACTCCCTACGTGTGCCCCCAAAGGAGACAGGCAGCGGGAGGCAGCAGGGGGGTCAAAACCCCAGGGGTGCACTTTGTCCAGAGACGATAACACACCCAGACGAGGAGCTATTGAAAACATATTCTCCAGGCCTGCATCACTTACCGCACTCTAGGATGCTCTGATGTTGCCAGGCATGGGGATTTGGCCTTTTACGATGGTAAACTGTACCAGAGCATACTGCCAAACTGTTGCAAGCTCACCCTGGACTGGGAAATGAAAATAGTACAGCAGTCAAAGCTTGGACATCAGTCAAATTCTTCTGAAGAAGCACTGAATAACCATTGCAAATGGTATGGTTTACTAGGGGCCAAATCATTTTCAAGTAATAAATGAAGACCACAATGGAAAAATTATCAGTTACATTTTCTCGTTGTGGAGAAATGATGAATTGAAAACTCAAAATGATCTTAGAAACAAAGCACTGAAAAAATATGCAAAACATATAAAAGATGTAAAATATTACAATACCATTATAATATTTATAATAATATGTACTTATAATATACAGTATAATATATAAAATATTCAAAAATGCACAATTTGGACTCTGATCATTTTTCCTTTGTGGTCTTGAAGTCATTTCAAATTCAAATTCAATTTATTTGTATAGCGCTTTTCACAGATAAACTGTCACAAAGACGCTTTACAGTCAGAGATGAGTTACTGAAAGGGCAGTGCCCAGCCTATTCCCCACTACAGCAAATGAGGCAAAAAACTCCCAGTAGGGAGAAAAATCATGAAACAGTGGTGAGAAAAAACTCCCCAGTGGGAAGAAATCTCAGGAGGAACCCGGCTAGAGTGGGGAAGCCCATCCTCCGCGGGCTAGCTAGTTAATCAGAAGATAATGACAATAGAGTTCCATAAAAGTCCATCTAAACAGTGCTATCAGTTGCTGGAGGAAGTGGCATGCCAAGGATGGTGCAGGACTGGATCAGGACAGCAGCAGCCAGCGCTCATGGTGGGGGACAGGGCTCGGATGGTCCAGGACTCAGGGTTGTGGAGGGAAAGATCCTCGGAGAAAGACAGAAAAAAGTGGGGTGAGGTACTGGATAAAACTACTGCACATTAATAAAAATACAGTCCTGTGTCATGTGCCAAATGAAAATTTAGGAGCTGACTGGTCAGGAAACAGTCAACACCGCTCCATCCACTTCCAGCAGCACAGAGGCCCTACACTTATTCCAGGAAGATCACTTCAGATTTTCTAGACACTAGTACCATATGGACCTCCCCAGTGACTAAGGCTGTAGCAAGCCCCACTGGCACCGTTAATGCATGCTCAGTGCCACCGGTTCCACATGGATTTGCTTAACACTACACCAGTACCATATGGTCCTCCCCAGTGACTACGGCTGTAGCAAGCCCCACTGGCACCGTCAATGCAGGCTCAGTGCCACCGGTTCCACATGGATTTACATAACATTGGCTTCCAATATCGTGAACACGTCATTAATCAAGGTTGTAGTCAGTCCCACCAGAGCCAACACATAACTAATCATGAACTAATCATAGGCTTGACTAAAAAGATAAGTTTTCAGTCTACTCTTGAAGATAGAGAGTGTGTCCGAAGCCCGAATTTGTCTTGGGAGATTGTTCCATAGAATTGGTGCTTTGTAAGAGAATGCTCTGCCTCCAATTGTAATTCTAGATATATCTGGAATTTTCAAGTAGTCGGCACCTTGTGAACGAAGCAATCTTGGTGGGGAGTAAGGAATGAGAAGACTGCAAAGATATTCCGGGGCCAGGTCATTTAAGGCTTTGTTAGTTAGTAATAGTATTTTGTACTCAATTCTAAATTTTACAGGCAGCCAATGAAGATTTTTGAGCACCGGGCTAATGTGATCATATTTCTTGGTCCTAGTCAGAACCCTAGCTGCAGCATTCTGCACTAATTGAAGACGTTTCAGGGCTGAACTAGTGCAACCAGACAGTAAGACATTGCAATAGTCCAGCCGAGAAGACACAAATGCATGAACCAATTTTTCAGCATCTTGAAGAGACAACATTTTTCTAAGTTTAGATATGTTTCGAAGATGGAAAAAAGCCACTCGGATGATATTGTTGATGTGAGCCTGGAAAGAGAGTTCTGAATCAAGAGTCACACCAAGGTTTTTAACGACAGCTCTGGCAGAAACAGAGAGGCCATCTAAGTTAAGAGAGAACTTAACGAATGAGTCTCTAAGAGATTTGGGACCCAGTACCAATATTTCAGTCTTATCTGGGTTTAGTGAAAGAAAATTTTGCGTCATCCAAGCTTTAACAGCTTTCAGACACATCTCTAATCTAGTAACCGGATCATCATTTTCACCCGGTTTAAAGGATATATGGAGCTGTGTGTCGTCTGCATAGCAATAGTATTTAACATTAGGTCTACTTATGATATTTCCAAGCGGAAGCATGTATAGTGAAAAAAGCAAAGGGCCCAGAACAGATCCTTGAGGTATTCCAAAGTTAACCTTGGAATACTCTGAACACTTGTTATTTACCCGGACAAACTGAGATCTATCAGACAAATAAGACTTAAACCATGAAAGGGCAAGTCCAGAAATACCAACTAATTTTTCCAACCTACGAAGAAGAATATGTTGGTCTACTGTATCAAAGGCGGCACTTAAATCGAGAAGGACGAGAACAGGAATGTGGCCACTATCCATAGAGAGAAGCAGATCATTTACTACAAACAGTGAGGGCATTTTGGTGCTGTGATGCTTTCTATAGGCAGAGTGAAAACTGTCAAATACCTAATTAGTTTGCAGGAAAGAAGAGAGCTGTTGGGCAACACATTTTTCAAGGATCTTAGATAAAAATGTGAGGTTTGAGATTGGCCTATAATTGGCTAGGACTGTGGGATCCAAATCTGGTTTTTTAAGCAGCGGCTTGATTTTTGCCATCTTAATGAAGGGGGAACAATACCTGAAATCAAAGAAGAATTAATTATGTGAAGAATTGGGCCGCCAAGAATGGGCAGGAGTTCTTTCATTAGCTTTGTGGGAATGGGATCCAAGATACAAGTAGATGATTTGGAAGTAATAACTAATTTGGCTAGTTCACTCAGGGATATAGGAGAAAGGGACTCAAACTGGTTTGTGTGTAATGTGGAAGACTCCCTATCATGAGAAACGCCATCGTAAACTGGTAAGGAAGCAGTGATCTTCTCTATAATTGCAATAATTTTGCCATTAAAGAAATTTTAAAAATCATCACTGCTGCAAGAGACTGGAATTTAAGGGTTACTTGCAGCATGATTGTTAGTTAACTTAGCCATGGTTTTGAACAGAAATCGAGAATTATTTTTATTTTCCATGCATGAGATTTGAAAAGTAACAGGACCTTGCACAAGAGAGAGCATGCTTATATGCAACAAGGCTCTCTTTCCAAGCACTATGGAATCCCTGGTTTTTAGTGGAGCGCCATTTGCGTTGTAGATGACGAGATTTTTGCTTTAGTGTCCTTGTCTGGTCAGTGTACCATGGGGCTGGCCTCTTCTTCTGAGTAATCTTTTTATATTTCAGTGGCGCGACTACATTAAGGGTACAACGGAGAGCATCAGCAAACTTTTCTGCTGTATCGTCAATAGAGGAGGCACTGACTGGATGCTCAAAATAAGATGGGAAAACCTTAGTGAATTTTATAGAAGTTGTTGCAGTAAAAGTACGACCAGTGTACATCCTAGTTTCTAACAATGCAGGGTGGGTCAATTGTAAGCAGAAGGTGATAAGAAAATGGTCAGACAAACTGGGATTATGTGAATGAATCCGGACCTGCCCAATTTTAATGCCAAAGCTTAAGATCAGGTCTAAAGTATGACCATGAAAATGAGTTGGGCCAACAACACTCTGAGCAAAGCCGACTGACTCCAAAATGTTAGTGAATGTGGATGTTCGAGAATCATCTGCCCTCTCAAAGTGCAGGTTAAAGTCGCCCAATATAACTATTCTATCATAGCTTAAAACTAAGTCTGAAAGGAATTCTGAAAAATCTTGAATAAAGGCTGAGTAAAGGCCAGGGGGCCTGTAGACTCAAGTGCATTTATTCAGTGGGGAAAAAAATCCCACATTAAGAAATAATTCTTTTCCATCAAATCATGTGTGCCACATTTATTAACAACCCTGATGTTAATACTTTGTACAACCCCCTTTTGCCAACAAAACGGCACCTTATCTTCTCCTATGTTTCACGAGATGGGAGAATACAGAAAGAGGGATCTTCAACCATTCCTCTTTGCACAATCTCTCTAAATCATCCAGCAACCTGGGTCCTCTCCTCTGCACTCCCCTCTTCAGCTCACTCCACAGGTTTTTAATGGGGTTGAGGTCTGAGGACTGGATCTTGGTCTCATCTGACCAAAGCACATGGTCCCAGTTGAAGTCCTAGTACTGCTTACTAAACTCCAGACGTTTGCGTTTATGATTGTGAGTGAGAAAAGGTTTTTTCTGTGCATGCCTCCCAACCAGCTTGTTGGCATGTAGATAGCGCCTGATGGTTGTTTTGGAGACTTTGTGACCCCAAGATGCTACCATTTGTTGCAATTCTTTAACAGTGAGCTTTGGAGAACTTTTTATTTCTCTTACCATCCTCCTCAGTGTGCGTGGTGGCAAAATAACCTTGCGTCTTCGTCCAGGCTTGTTCACCACTGTTCCAGTTGTTTTGAACTTCTTAATGATTCCTCTGACAGTAGATATTGGCAGGTGCAGGCAAGCGGCTATTTTCTTGTAGCCATTGCCTGACTTATGAAAGTCGACCCACATCTGCTTTACTTGAATGGTGTGTTCCTTTGTCTTTGCCGTGTTGAAGAGTGAATAAGAGAAGTGGCCTATGTGTCACATCATATTTATACCCCAGGGAAACAGGAAGTGATGAATTACTAATTAAATGTTCCTAGATACTCTGATCAACTTTGTAAACTACTGTAGAAATTACAGAAATACTTCAATTACATTTATTTCCTAGGAATTGTTAGGGGTGCCAATAATTGTGGAACAGGTGATTTTATGAAAAATAATTATTTCTTAGTCAGGGATTTTTTTACCTTAAAAATTCACTTGAGTTGAAGGTTACATTTTTCAACAATTTCTAGCGAGAGAGTACGCTTCTGCAATACAAATTGAATTTATTTTAAAGCTTTTAACACATCTTAATCAGGGATACCAGTAATTATGGAGGGCGCTGTACTTAGACTCACCTGCGCAAAGCACAGTTATAGTTCACACCCACGTGAAACTTACCCGGTAATGACATATTGATTGACAGTTTTCTTATCCAATTCCAGTAAATGTAAATTTGTACAGTAACTGAAAAAAACTGATTGGACCATCAGAAAAGTATTTAAACCTTTGCAAAACAGCAGTTAGGTTGTATTCTCTAAATGTTGCTCAAGTGAAAATGACGCGATTGCACAGAAAAGAAGACTTCCGAAACCGGCCTGAAGTGCTCACTAATATTTCAGGGGTATAAATGCGATAAAGAGTCAGTGGGGATTATTCCAAATGAAATAGATCTACTTGGTAGAAGGAACCCGCCAGTCCTATGTCTCTGGAGGAATTTAACTATGAAAAATTGTGTTAATTTTATGAGTAAGTGCAATTTTATATTTTTTGACTTATGGTTAGCTGGCTAGCTGCCTTTTATTCTCATTCTGCCATAGCCATAATGTTTGCCTGCATGTGGTGGCATTTTGTTCAATCTGGTTCTTTGTTTTAGAATGTATAATATATTCAATGAAGTTGAGTGCAGAGGTTTTGACTCCTTTAAAATGCGAACAGCTCAAGCACTTCAGTGGACCCACTGATACATTCGTTGCCTCATTCTGTTCAATCTAGGGTAGCATATTGCCTGCTTTTTCTTCATAGTCAGATGTTTGCTCTGTTAAAATAAGGTATATTTCCGATAATAGTGAGTTGGTGAGTTACTATTGTTCCTTATAAGGTGTGTTTATATAAGGTTACAAGCTCAGAAGTGAGAACTGCTAGTTTTTCAATGCAGGGTGAAGGTTCTGACCGTTAAATAAGCAGTTCATCTCATGAGTATGTTTGCTGGTTTGTGGGACTCTAGAGAAAAATGGAAAAAGTTCCAAACTTTGTCATGGAGAAAAGGCATGTTGTGGGTTTGGAGAGGTTACTGGTGACTATTGATGTCCAACTGCGCCAATATTGATAAACTCATCCTAAATTCAACCAGAAAAATATGAATTAATATTGAATTTCAAAAGTTTATATTTTTGATATTGCATCAAAAAGTTGTTTTCGTGTTAAATGATTATTTTATGACTGCACCATTTTTAGGGATCTGAGAGTTTGGGGAGCCACGTGAAGAGCTGTCTTGTTCGGTTCCTAGAGAGGAGGCAATTTAGAATTTCTTGCTCAAATGAAGAAATCTTGTGGTCAAGGAGTATATGACCCCATAAATGTATAGTTTTAATCCCTAGCCGCTATCAGTGTAGGTTTTCTTAAAAATTTCAATACTGAATTTTCAAGAAGATTTTTTATGTTTGCAGCCCTTTTTCTCTGATAAAATCATGAAAGTAAACTGAAATCCAATGGAATTTTAAATGCAACAAGTGTATTGACTCAGTTCAACATATATGCCGCACTGAGGCCGCATATTGGCCAAATTCAGGTACATATGTAGAAACAGGGCATATAGGTCTCCTATATTGCTTCTTTATATCCACATATAGGCCCTATTTGTATACACAAGGAATAAGTCTCCTATATAGCTCATATACCCAGTGGCACGTTCTGTTTGTCATACCTATTGTATAGCTCATATCTCACTTTTGCAACTGTCATACATGATGCCTTGCTCATATTTTTATTCTCAAGGTAATATCTGCATATTAGTCCAAAGTCCCTTAAAGAAATAACACGAATTTCACGCATTAACTTATTAATTGCATGTGAACATGTGAAATTGGCATCACATTTGATCCTAAATACATGTTGACACATGACAACTGCATGTTGTTTGTAAACCAGTTATTATTAACTATGAAAAGTGAGAGCTCGTTGAAGTGGAGGTGAGGAATGCGGCAGGGGAGAGACTGCAAGGGAAAACCCTTAAAGTTTTCTATCTTGTCTGTAATGCAGTTTCTAGATGAATATGGCTCTGTTATTAATGAATTTGAGGAGAAAGTCTACATTTCTGTTCAGTTATAATAAACAGACACTTGTCTTTTATCTGAGATGCATGTATAGCAACTAAAGGTCCCAGACTTTTTCCAACAGGGTTGAAATAACAAGGATTCGTAAATTCCCGCACGGAAAGAACCAATATAAACATATAGGTTTTAATATAGGGCCACATAAAGGTTTTGCATATATGCGACATACATACAATTGGCCATTTTCATATATTATACGTACATGAAAATAGCCAATTTTATTTATGTTGCATATATGCAAAACCAATATGTGGCCCTTTATTAAAACCTGTATGTTTATATAGGTTCTTTCTGTGTGGGTTTAATTAGGTAATACAAAAATAGCCAGATTTGGCTTCTGCGTAAAGGGGTTAATAAAGCTTTGAAAAGTACATCCATATTTTACTATCCTTAAAGGTTATGGAAATTTCAGATGCGTACCCTATTTGGGCAGAACCATAGATGCTGGCAACTCAATGATAACGTCATTGTAAGGATGTAACTGCTTAAGTGGAGCACTTACCTGTAGATTGAATATTCATGAGCAAGTGGTGCCCTACATCGATTCAAAAGAGGGATTTCTTTTGTCTAAAATGGTCAAATAAATGTTACATTAATCATATTTACCCAAAAAGGCTGACCTGCTTCCAGCCTGGCATATGTGGCTACAGAAGGTACCAGGAATCATTTCACTGTATGAAGTGATAATGAAAAAATTTACTAACCTCCTAGCAACAATGTATAGCCGTATATGCTCAAATGAACGTAAATAAAACAGTAAAATGCCGTAAAGGGATGTATAAAAAAAAGAATGACGATAAATTCCAGAGTTGACAGTTAACTATCACAATCTCTGATTCAATATTAATATAAATAGTAAATGCTACAGGTGCTGACGCATTGAGAGGGCCCAAAAATTCAGCATCTTTTTTCTGTCGTCCATGAACCCTGGGAAAAAAACAATGAATTCGAAAAAAGAGCCATGATTGAAAATGGTCTCTGCACATCTTGTTCAGTCAAATTTTGGCTCGGCTACAAGCTGTAGCTGTTTAAACTGACAGAAGATCATTTTCATTTCTAATAGGAGTATCACTTTAATTATAATCTCATTCCTGAGGGGTCATAAACTACCATGTAGAGAGACCTTACTTTGTGCATTTTATTTCAACTCATTATTTCCCACTTACCAAACGAGTTGGAAGTTAAATTTTGTCATAATATCGTCATGGTCCAGCCCTTAAACCATGACAAAAATGAAGGAAGATGCAGATTGCCAAAAAAACAATGATTTATTTTAAGAAAACATAATTAAGCAAAAGGAAATTATCAGTGGAACGAAGACAAGCGCCGGTGGAAGGATGAGAGATGAGAGATCGATTGAATACTGAAGGAGGAGCTTTTATCTCCAGGTGCCAGGTATCTAACCAGCAGCTTCCAATCAACATTCACTCCTTTGCAACTGCAACTCCAAGAGGCAGAGAGTTAGAGCACATGCAATCACAAAGCCAACAACAGGAGCCGTCACACCCGCCCTCCCCCATAAAGTCGGTGTCCCACGGGGAAACACTGGCTCCCTCAAAATTAACAGTGACTAAAGTCAAATCTAAGAACTGAAAATGAATATACAAGATTTCTGATGTCTATGACTTTTCTTCATCGGTTTAATCTTGCATCCTCTTCACCCGTCGTCAGCAACCTGGTACCTGAGAAGCAGACAGGAAGAACAAGGCAAACAGAGCAAAATGACATTACAGCCTATAAAGGCTACTGTCATCTAAGGGGACACAAGACAACGCATCAACCATGTCATTATCTTTCCCTTTAATGTCACAAATGTCTAGAATCACATACACCGGGAAACACGCTCAGAAAGGACAAAAAATGAGTCTGGATCTCGCTCATTAAACCGTAGCACCAGGCGCAATTTATGAATGTCAAAACGCTGCTCCGGACACCGGGTCCTCAGCAGGGAACACACCTTCCCTCCACATGGACAGTGCTGCTTTCCAAATCCAGCTTAGCCTTCTCACACTGCTGACAAATTTGTTCAAGTTCAAGTTGTTTTGTAACTCCCAATTCATGTTTCATTTTATCATGCTCCAACAGCACTAATAGGATCTCCTTCTGTTGCTCAAGAGTTAAACTATGCATCTGAAAAAACACTGCAGCGGGACTCGGAGAAAACTCAGGGTTTTTAACAAGTATCAAGCTAAGATCACGCAGTTTTAATTTATAGCAGATTTTACATTTTCCTTTAGATGTTTGTCACCCGAAATGACAACTGAATAATGTTCTGCAATCTGGAGCAACTGCTCCTTTGAAAACGAATTTAACGCCTCTTCAGATAGTGCAGCAGTAAAAGCCTCAATATCTGACATCTTTAAATACAGAAACCCGACCGGCAGCAGATAACAGCAGTATTTGTGCATAACTCAATGGTTTGGTTTTAGTTGTGGTGGGTACTTATGCACTGGAGACCACCGGATTTGGCGAGCGACAAGCAAGCTAGAACCTCTCCAAAATTTACGGACATGCTCCCAAGCAAATGCTTCAAACATGTTCACCGCAAGACTACAGCCAGTGCGGCCAGTGAACCCAAAGGGGAACACCGCGACAACCTACAAGGGAGTCCCCGCACCAATTACGACGCACACAAATAACGCCGACACCCTGCCTACCAGAAACCAGGAAATCCCCAGCCCCGGACTAATTCTCTACATCTCAAAACAAGATTACAAAATATGGCAAATTAACGTCCACTGACAAACAGAACTTACTGAGAACAAAATCAGCACTCCACCTACTTCCTCCCAGCACAAACCAAAGCCAATCCAATCATAGGATGGTGGCGTATTCCAAACAATTACGTACGTGTCCAAACCAAAATGCCAATCAAACAATGACACGGCTTAACAACCAAATACAAATACTAAGTTTGAATTAAAAATTTCAACTTAGTCAAATCATTACCAGATAATCAAACAACGAATCCAAAACAAACTCCAAAATGTGCAGCGAAAGCCAAAAGCTCACACAACATTTTTAACAAAGCGATTGAATAAATCAAACCAATGTTCATGCAACCAAGCTCAACAAGGACGAGCCCCCATTTGTCATGGTCCGGCTCTTAAACCATGATAAAAATGGAGGAAGACACAGAATGGTTAGCATTGCTGCCTCACAGCAAGAAGGTTGTGGGTTCGAATCTGGCCTGGGGCCTTTCTGTGTGGAGTTTGCATGTTCTCCATACGCAAAGGCATGCATATTAGGTTAATTGGAGACACTAAATTGCCCAAAGGTGTGAGTGCGAGAGTGAATGGTCTGTGAATGGTGTGTGCGCCCTGCGATGGATTGGCAACCTGTTCAGGGTGGGTCCCTGCCTTTGCCCGTAGTCAGCTGGGATAGGCTCCAGCTCGCCCCGTGACCCTAGTGAGGAATAAGCGGGTATAGAAAATGGATGGATAATTAACCAAATATAAAAAGAGAAATTAACAACGGAATGAAGTGAAGCGCCGGTGGAAGGATAAGAGATGAGAGACCGATTGAATATTGAAGGTGGAGCTCTTAACTTCAGGTACCAGGTATCTAACCAGCAGCTTCCAATCACCATTCACTCCTTTGCAACTGCAACTCCAGGAGGCAGAAGGTTTTGAGCACACAATAATAATAAGGCCAACAACAAGGGCCTTCACAGTATTCGAACTTACATGATAAGCAATTATAATGCCTGGATAAGATGCATGTGGTTGAGGCAAATGGTTAGTTGTTCTGCTCGCTAGATTTAAATTATTTCTATTAATTAATAATTTTTCATAATTGTGTGTTAGTTACGAGTAAAAAAAGTCAACTTTTTTTTTTGCCTAAATAGTCTATTTCCCCGGGTATCTAACGTGACCACCGGATGCACTGATATTCCCAGAGAAATAGTGTGAACACAAGTTGTCCACAATGTCTGAAATTATCATTGATTTGCTTGTGGATTGATTGGAAATGGTGACATTTGTAAAAATTCACGCCATTACAGTGGAATTATGAAAATACACTTCAGAGTACCGCATAATGTACAACCCCGGTTCCAAAACAGTTGGGACGGAGTGTAAATTGTGAATAAAATCAAAATGCAATGATTTTCAGGTCACATGAGCCAATTTGTTATTTACAATAGAACATAGATAACTTTTTAAATGTTGAAACTGACACATTTTACATTTTTATCCACAAAATGAGCTCATTTGAAATTTTGCAACTGGTCTGAAGAAAGTTGGGACACAGGGGAAAAAAGGGCTGTAAAAGCAATTATTTATAAGAGAATCAGCTGAGAGAACCTTTAGCAAGTAATTAACTGGCATCAGGTGTGTAACATGATTGGCTATAAAAGGGATGTCTTAGAGAGGCTGAGTCTCTCAGAAGTAAAGATGGCCAAAGGCTCTCCAAAAAAATGTGGAATACTTTAAAAACAATTCTCCTCGAAGTCAAATTGCAAAGGCTTTGAAAGTTTCATCATCGACAGTGCATAACATCATCAAAAGATTCAGAGAAACCGGACAAATCTCTGCGCGTACGGGACAAGGCCGAAGACATTTACTTGATGCCCGTGATCTTCGGGCCTTCAGACGCCAGTGCATCACTTATCGGCATGATTCTGTCATTCACATTACTAAATGGGCCCAGGAATACTTCAAGAAACCACTGTCTGTAAATACAGTCCACTGCGCCATCCGCAGATGCCACCTAAAACTCTATCATGCAAAAAGGAAGCCATTGTTGAGCACGATCCAGAAACACCGCCATGTTCTGTGGGCCCAGACTCATTTAAAATGGACAATAGCAAAGTGACGAAGTGTCCTGTGGTCAGATGAGTCCAAATTTGACATTTTTGTCGGAAATCATGGGCGTCGTGTCCTCCGGACTAAAGAGGAGAAAGTCCACCCCTCCTGTTATCAGCGTTCAGTTCAAAAGCCGGCATCTCTGATAGTATGGGGATGCATTAGTGCATATGGTGTGGGACACTTGCAGGTTTTAAAAAGCACCATGAATGCTGAAAGGTAAAGAAGGTTTTAGAGCAACATGTGCTCCCCTTCAGACAACATCTATCCCAAGGAAGGCCTTGTGTATTTCAGCAAGATAATGCAAAACCACATACTGCAGCTATTACGACAGCATGGCTTCATAGCAGAAGAGTCTGTGTGCTGAACTGGCCTGCCTGCCGTCCTGATCTTTCACCGGTTGAGAACATTTGGCGCATAATTAAAAGGAAAGTCCGTCAAAGGAGACCCAAAACTCTCCAGCAGCTGGAAGTGTGAGGTTACACTCAGCAACCAGACGCGAGAGCCAAGTAATCCAAAAAGCTTGTGTTTTATTAGGGAAGGGGGCGAACCCCTGCAGAGCAGAAGGCGACGGTTCAAAGTCCACAATCCAAAAATCAGAATCCCAGGGGCGTAATCCAAGTCGTAATCAGGGCAGCAAACACAAAACTTGTGGTCGATAAAGAAAAGTTCGATACACTAATGCAAACAAATCCGAGACACAGTCGCAGCACAGGTAAACTAGGAGTTACGTTCTGACAAAGAGCTGGCTGTGAAATGACTGCTTAAATACGCAAACGGGAAGTCACATGCTACAATGGGAAACGGGCAACAACTTTTTTTAAAAGGCAAAACCGTTTTTGAAAACCATGATCACTTTACCCTAACCCTGAACCTTAACCTGAACCTAACCCTAACCTTCATCTCTTGGAAGTAGTACCTTAAAACTAAAGACATTTTATTTTATTTTTTTTTTACTGTTTTCTTAACAAACAGTAGCACTGCGCCTTAAAAGGTAAGATGCACTGCTGCATTTACTTTCAGTAATTCCAGAGACCTAGAAACTCTCCCATGGATGGCATCAGAAACAATCATTTGAGTCATATGAGAACTTACCTATATTGTCATTTTGTTGTGAGTATATGCGAGTTTTGTTTTCAAATTTTTGCCATATTTCCATTTTGTAGATTTGTTTATCAATTTGAAATTTCAGTGAGTTTGTTGCAGTTTAAGAAAGCAGCACAATGAATCCCTGTGCTGATGGTAAAGAGATGGTATGCTTTTTACCAGATATTGCCTCTTTATACTCTCAACAAAAATATAAACGCAACACTTTTGTTTTTGCTCCCATTTGTCATGAGATGGACTCAAAGATCTAAAATTCATTCCAGATACACAATATTACCATTTCTCTCAAACATTGTTCACAAATCTGTCTAAATGTGTGATAGTGAGCACTTTTGCTTTGCTGAGAAAATCCATCCCACCTCACAGGTGTGCCACATCAAGATGCTCATCAGACACCATGATTAGTGCACAGGTGTACCTTATACTGCCCACAATAAAAGGCCACTCTGAAATGTGCAGTTTTGTCTCACAGCAAAATGCCACAGATGGCGCAAGCATTGAGGGAGCGTGCAATTGGCATGCTGACAGCAGGAATGTCAACCAGATCTGTTGCTCGGACATTGAATGTTCATTTCTCCACCATAAGCCGTCTCCAAAGGCGTTTCAGAGAATATGGCAGTACATCCAACCGGCCTCACAACCACAGACCACGTGTAACCACACCAGCCCAGGACCTCCACATCCAGCAGGTTTACCTCCAAGATCGTCTGAGACCAGCTACTCAGACAGCTGCTGAAACAATTGGTTTGCATAACCAAAGAATTTCTGCACAAACTGTCTCAGGGAAGCTCAACTGCATGCTCGTCGTCCTCATCGGGGTCTTAACCTGACTCCAGATCGCCGCCGTAACAGACTTGAGTGGGCAAATGCTCATATTCGATGGCGTCTGGCACGTTGGAGAGGTGTTCTCTTCACGGATGAATCTCGGTTTACATTGTTCAGGGCAGATGGCAGACAGCGTGTGTGGCGTCGTGTGGGTGAGCGCTTTGCTGATGTCAATGTTGTGGATTGAGTGGCCCATGGTGGTGGTGGGGTTATGGTATGGGCAGGCATCTGTTATGGACGAAGAACACAGGTGCATTTTATTGATGGCATTTTGAATGCACAGAGATACCATGATGAGATCCTGAGGCCCATTGTTGTGCCATACATCCATGAACATCACCTCATGTTTCAGCAAGATAATGCACGGCCCCATGTTTCAAGGATCTGTACACAATTCTTGGAAGCTGAAAATGTCCCAGTTCTTGCATGGCCAGCATACTCACCGGACATGTCACCCATTGAGCATGTTTGGGATGTGCTTGACTGGCATATACGACAGCGCGTACCAGTTCCCACTAATATCCAGCAACTTCGCACAGCCATTGAAGAGGAGTGGACCAACATTCCACAGGCCACAATTGACAATCTGATAAACTCTATGCGAAGAAGATGTGTTGCAATGCATGAAGCAAATGGTGGTCACACCAGATACTGACTGGTTCTGAGTCCCCAGTCCCCCAATAAAGCAAAAACAGCACATTTCAGGGTGGCCTTTTATTGTGGGCAGTATAAGGTACACCTGTGCACTAATCATGGTGTCTGATGAGCATCTTGATGTGGCACACCTGTGAGGTGGGATGGATTGTCTCAGCAAAGCAAAAGTGCTCACTATCACACATTTAGACAGATTTGTGAACAATGTTTGAGAGAAATGGTAATATTGTGTATCTGGAATGAATTTTAGATCTTTGAGTCCATCTCATGACAAATGGGAGCAAAAACAAAAGTGTTGCGTTTATATTTTTGTTGAGTGTATTTAAATGTCCAAAGCAATATTGGCTTGAGGCAGCTTGGGTTCATTCAATGAAATAAGCTATTCTGTCTGCAATGGATGAAGCCTCTGTGCTCCCAATTTTAGGTAAGTAACTAGCATGATGTTCATCATCATGCCCGAAGTTCAGTAATATGTTGTAATGTTAATTGGACACATCTGTGAGATTTGGCAAAATATGTGATGCAAAGCAAACTTGACCGAGACATTCTGTGACTGCAGTGCTCCTCCTGACTTGTGCAAACATCTTACGCATGTTTCTGGCACATTCAGTCCTTCACACTTAGATGCACTCTGAGTATTTCACATCAGACACAAATGTGAATTATACAATATCTGTTATCCCACCATTATAAAGTTTTCTTCATCATTACTGATTGTTAAATTTGATTATGGTGGCCTCAAATTGTATTTTTTGACATATTTATTTTTGTGTGCATTTTGCAACCTAAGCAAATTACTCATATTACATAATTAAATGTAACTACAGAAACGCTTCGGGCCAGGTTTCAGCTTTTTAGAGCACAAATCATTTGAACTGTGTCATAAACCAATACGCTAAGAATTACCATAACCACGTCATTTAAGATCAAACCCACCAAAATATGTGGACAATCATTTGCTATTTTAAGAAAAATAACTGGGCTTAAAAATAACAACAAATAAAATTAGCAATGACTGTGTATTCAGATTAAGATTTAGCACCCAGTTGTGCCGAGTCCACGACTGAGGTCTAAACATTATTCTTCCATTACTCCTCAGCAGTGTCTTTGCCAAAACTGCATGTGAAAATGCAAAGCGCAGAAGGAAGAAAATGACAAACTTGATCAGCAAATCAAAAAGCACGTTGAAATCTCAAGCCAGCTGTGTGCTGTTGAAATGGGTAGATATGATGCATAAGTTTTTGTGAGTTTCGTCATGTGACTACAACTCGCGATCGCCATTGAATGATGTATAAAGTGCATTGAGAGGTCAACAACATCCCTTCTCTACATTCTTCTTCCTGATTGCATGGACTGTCTCTGTTAAACACACACACAAAACCACAAACATTTTCATGGACCCGCAGACACACATGCGCACACACACACACACACACACACACACACACACACACACACACACACACACACACACTTTTTCCAAATTCATACCCAGCTGAGTGGCCACACTCAACAGCTCACAGATGAATCCTGGCATCTATTTTCTCAGCATAGCTCTGAAACCTGCTGTTTTTAATAAAGCAAAAGGTCATTTCCAATCTGCTTTATCCTTTAAAAGATTTTCTCTGGCAGCAAGTTCTATAAAGTTCCTAAAAAATCCAACATAATGCAGACAAAAGGATTAGTTTCTGCCCAGGGACACTACATTTGCTCAGAAAGAATTTATACTGTAACTTTTGGCCTCATTTGAAAGTTACCAGTTCCAACTTCCAGTTTTTCTGCATAATATCAAAGAACGACCAGCAAGGGTGTTGATTTCACCAGGTGTAAAATAATTGCATGTCTCTCCGCACAGCTGATTTGAATTAGACTTTGGAGAGGTCTATGACGGTATCCACCTTATTCCCACGTCCCATGATCCCTTTTGCGAATTCTGGGCGCAACTTCCGCTGCATCCTGTCACTGAACTGTTAACCATGGTAGCGGCTCACACAAATCCTCTTTTTTTAAGCGATTGGAAAATAATATACGAAGAAACATCACCTCATAGCCCTCAAATGGGATAGAGTTACGGGACCGTTGCCTTCGACTATCGAAGAATGGGAGGACGACCTGAAGCAGTGGCCACACTAGCGCATTTGGCTACATTAGCGACTCCGTTGCCACAGACTGCGAAGCTATTAACAATCTACAAAGCTCCGAAGCATATGCAGTACTTCCACAGCAACAAGGTCAGTCGCATTTTGTTAAAGGAGATAGTATACGACCTTATGTACCTTAAAACAGATATACAAGTTACTTTCTGAGAATATTTATGAAGGAAACACTATATTTTAGTGGTAAATATTGCTCTACATATGAAACATAATGGATTGTTATACAGAGTAAATTAAGCCATCCGACAGTACGAGTCAAATTAGCTGTACTCTAGCTAACTTCATTACACAATATTAAGTTGCGAGCTAATCCAATACTATAACATGTAAAACACAGTGAATCCATTTTTCCCATACTTTTAATTTTAGTGTAATGAGGTTTGGAGTGCAAGACTATTGTTTGGAACAGAGTGAGCTACTTTCAAATTGTAGAAGATTATTGATACTAGTACAGCCTCATCTTAAACTGTACAGGATGAAACGTTAGTTACATTGACTGGCATTACCAGACGAAAACAATAATTTTCTGTCCTTCTACACGTGAAATCATGCCTTATGCTTTCCTGGCACTGCTCTCTAAATGCTTCTGAGGACCTGGCGTCTCCTCTGTGGCGGTCTGCCTGAGCCGAGCCACAGAGTAGGAATCGTTGTTTGTTGACATAATGAAATGAGCACCTAATGTTTTCGGGGGTCTTTTCAAAATTCAGGTTTTTCAGCCAAATTCTGGCTTCCTCTTCTGTAGGTAGGCGATGGAAACTGTTTCACTGAACACAAGGACAGTCCCCGTGGGGGCACGTTCAAAACACTGTTGATCAAACCATAAATTCAGCTTCCTCTGGTTGTTAGTTCAGCCTCGAACAGCACAATAGGTGTCGGAGCTCTGAAGGGACATTTTAAGAAAACCAAGATCATTGGTTAAAAAAAAAGAGCTGTAATCACTAAGTTAACTGAAAGAAACGCCGCTGTTCTTGACTAGCCACTCGCTAAAAACGACTTCCGCTGGAAGTTGCACCCATGATCATATCTACAGTAGCACCCTCAGGAATAGGGTGGATATAGAAATCAGAATGAGGAATCACAACAGGCAGATGTGAATCTACTGGTTGTGCATTAAATTGCCATTGTACAGTTAAAATATGCCTGCTTCACTTAATGTGTGCCATATGCCAGTCATGCAGAGACATGTCTACAGTGTCTATATTTTAGACACACATGTCCATGAGAGCACACATGCATTTGACTTATTTGTATTAAAGTGGAATGTCTTTAGTACAAAGCGACTCATCAGAGCCTCGACTGCAGCGAGGTCGGCTCATTTATCTTTACAAATTGATTAAAACCACCCAATCTCCCGGGCTCCAATCAGTGGTACTCTTTCCAGACATAAGCATAACATTCCCCTCTTCGTAAGTGAAGACATCACTTCCCGTACCATCTTTCCTGCTCTGATTTTGGAAATAACCAGTCAGAAGGGAGCTAATGAAAATTAATTTGGTAGGAGGAAGGCTGAGCCCAAATACTGAGATGCGAGTGTAACCATCCATTATGCAGTGTCACTCTGGGCCTCCTGGCCCCTGTACCCTGAAACTCGTCAGGAGATCCTGTGCCCTTCGGTAGCCTGGTTTGTGGAAGGAGCGCAAATACAGTTCACCACCTTGAGAGAAAAAGCAGGTCATCTGATTCTGTATTGTCCAGGCAATCACAGAGGAGAAACCTCTGCATTGGTGGTGGAAGGTCTGCTTTAGGAGGGTAACTGAGAAGCAAGAGAAGCAGTGAGGGCATATGAGTGAGCAGGAATGAGAGGGAAGGGTGTAAAATTGGTCAAAAGAAAAGAGGGAGGGTTGGAGGAAGGAAAGAACGAAGAGCCCAGGAGAGTTCAGAAATAGAGACTGAACATAAAAGGACTTGATGGAGTTTTTACATCCATTCAACGAGGCCTAAAAATCAAATATTATCTCTTCTTTTTTTTAACCCACAAGCCCCACCCCCCCACCCAAATCTGTTCTCAGGGTCATGTACACCTATTGATTGACACCTGGCTCCAGAACCACTCAGCCCTCTTAACATACCAACTCAGGGCTTTGTGTTTAACCCACAGAGAGGCCTAGAGCCCCTTCTTGTCTGTCTCTCCATGGCCGGCTCCAACAGGCCCGCCCAGCTTTCCCATTCACTTTGAGCTTGTATTGTCTCCCCAGCCCAGGCTGTCTCCTTCACTCTTTTCCCCAGACTGGCAGGCCTCAACGAGCTGGAACTGACAGGCCATCTTCTTAACAAGGTCGAGTCTGAAAGGCTGATGGGGCAGGGCTTGGGCGAGCACCTCCGCTCCAATCCTACTGCTCCTCTGCTTTCCATTGCTTTTGTTCTCGCATTCATCCCTTTATTGACATATGCCTTTAATTCTAGTTTTTTTTGTTTTTTTTTTGTTAAAATGAGAATAATGAAGAACCATCATTCAAAGGGAACTGTTCATTTTTACAATGGAGATTTAGGAAGTCGAAACTCATTGAGAATTTTGAATGAATGAGCGGAAAGTTAAACCCAAATTGCTGTTTTCTGTTGTGTGAGATATGGCATTGCAGTATGAAGTTTCTAAACTCTTTAAAGTGATTTACTCTGATTTTTAAAAAATCATTTTATTTCACAATGGCAAGGATATCAATTTCTTCCAATGCAGTATGCAAAATATGGAGAATGAGGAAAATCTTCATAATGAAAATAGTTTTCCAGATTAGGATCAGAGAGGAAAGTGTAAGTTTGTGGCACCATCATTTGTGGCTAGAATCAGACACGAATTATGTTTGATCTTGGTGTAAATTGAATCTCCAGTCAAAATTGAATTTCTACAAGGTTTAATCTGAGTAAAGACCGGGGGGGGAGTATTTGATCATCCTCCAAAACAAGTCTGTCAGACCCTTTAGTCTAGGGCTTTCTCATTAGAATTGGTTTTTTATGCACGGGCAATCTGTGAGTAAAAATTACTATTATTACTATTATTATTATTATTATTAAATATTAAGAAGTTCTTTTTTAACAAAGAAGATTATCAGTCACTTCGGACCTTGTAGTTACTTACATTACTCCCTTAAACCCTGGATGCCTGACCCTTTATTGTTCCTGGAGGTGTTGGGTAAACGAAAATCAGAATTGGTCCGTCGGAAATAGCAAAGGCCTTCAATAACCTTTCAATACTTAAAGGAAAAGTAAAGGCATGGTAAACCTTCATTGTCAGTTAAAGTTCATAATCTCTGCAATCCAAAATGATAAGCCATTATTTATTTATTTTTTTTACATTGTATTATCTGCTTTCAAACATCTCAGAATCCTAGAAATTTCAGAATCTGCCATTGCCGCCATAGAAAATAATGACCAATAAAACAAAAGGAAATATTCAGCCCAGACCAGTGCATGACGTCACCTGGGCTGATCATGTCTTTCGAGAGTATGGAGTCAAAGTATAAGTACTGAAAGGTGAAGGAACCCCTTGCGCTTTAGCCCCTCTATCAGCGGAGGTCGGTGCTCTGAGAAAGGACAGTACATACAAGAGTGGCACCCAAATAAATTGATGCAAGTAATTTGTGTGCTCCAGTCTCGTCTTTTATTTATCAGTATTGAAAGTTGAGTCGATGATTAAGAGCAGTGATGTGCCATCAAAGCTCAGTTAGGAGAAGCAGAATCCTCACTGTTAATCAAACAATAACTCCCTAATTCTTCTCTTGATTAGCAATCAGAGGATTGATTAACTAATTTACAAGATTTAACGGCAGAATGGCGTGCCAGTTTCATTCATGACATTATTGCTCAGAGCATTGAACTTAAAGGTGACCAATTTGTTCCTTATCCTCAACTTTTTTTTCGCATAGTTTGCCAGGCTGTGCAAGTTTTAATGTCCTCCTCGACCCCTAACGAGGATGCGTTCCAAAGGAAAGCAATCACTCGACCGTTACGATCAGCCATTGTTGCTGCTGGACTGCAGCCATTTCGACATACCTACTACTTAATATATATGAGCGATTTGCATGAAAAGTCACGTCAGATCAGTCATCAGATTCGACTGCTAGTAAATTATGTTTATGCATTAGAAATTCATTACTATAAATGTGTCTAGGTACAAATATGGGATGATTTCATGTACATTATCTGAAAGTATTGGAAACAGGGAAATCGGGTATTTTGCGCCAGGCATCAAGTTTACTTTCGTATCTAGCAAAAACTTTGGCCGCATCTTCATTGGAAATATCCCCAAACTTTAAAAAGGCTTTAAAAGTTTGCCAGCGATCACGTACAGGCTGAATCAGTCAGATATTTCTTTGGCTGCGGCATTTTGCTGTTGGCCAACTTCTCGGTGAGGCGGAACTTGGGTTTAAATAGAGTCCGGGCTCAGCCCACAATTAATGCCACCTTAATCCTGTCGTAGTTCACCTTGTATCATCAGTTACAGTACTGAAGACTAATTGGTTGAATGACTTTATGTCATGGTTATGGTTTTGATCATGTTTATGTGCTGGTTTTGTGCTCATGATTATTATCTTTAATTAATTCTTTTTGGTTATTGTAACTCTCTGAGGTTTTTGGTTCATTCCATGTCTCAGTTCCATTGCACGTGTCTCCCCTGTCTTGTGATCTAGTTGGTTCAGTTCGTCTTACCTGTCTGCGTGCTCACTGACTTCAGGTGATTTAAATGAATTCAGGTGTTTAAAATATTTCTTCGAATCTCGTTTTCTTCCATCGCCCTTCTGTCCTAATTACTAACGAGACTAACATTTGTATTTTTGTATCATAGTCTACTAACACAACTAGTCCATGTATATAAGATTACTAACTTACAAATGAGCACTCAGGTTTAAGTTGCACCGCTACTAATTTAGATTAATTCCCTCTCCGCAATCGCCCTGTTCTATACTCCGCCCCTTCAGCTGTTTCTGTCCTCCCCTGAGTTTCTGCAAGAATCTCTCGCACGTGCTTTATCACTCTCCTGCGCTCGTTATCTGTGCACGTAGAACTCCTGGACCGGAGCTGTTTAAATGTCATAGGCTGTTTGTGTGATTCCCGTTCGTATTTTGTCTTTTGCCAATTTTCGTGGTCAGGGTTTCCTTCATGTGATTCTCCCAATGTAATTAGCCTTATTCCCTGTACCTGCCTCTGTATAGCATGTGATGTTACAACCCAAAACGTAATAACTGCCAATAAGGTAATAACGGCCAATAACGTAATAATTTGGGCCCATTTGAAACGTTATAAAGCCAATAACGTAATAACCTGCCAATAACGTAATAACATTTCTCTACCAATACCATAATAGCATTTTGCCAAGAACGTAATAAGGTATTACGTTTTTGGCAGGTTATTACGTTATTGCCCTTACACTAAAAAAAAGCTTTGATAATGTAATTATGCCAACAATGTAACAAATTGTGTTTTACTTTCTTTTATTTTTACATTCATGTTATTCAGAGGGATATGTAGCACAGATGACAGTTATTCAGAAATCCTAAAAGTCAGAGCTAAAATTCCACTTGGTCTTGAAATTTTAGATTATGCCATTATGAAGACAACCAAATAAATCATTTTAAAGTCATACCCCTTGTTCTCAAATTAATCCATATACTGCTTCAGCTGAAGTAATCCGGGCAGTGGATTACACTACACTGATTTGCTTGCATTCTTAGCTACCAAGACTGTTAGCTTTTACAAAAAACATGCTCTCACTCCATTTGCATCACATTCCATATACAGATTTACAACAAAATGACAAGTGTTTTATAAAAAATACCTGCATCAACATTCTTGTGTGTTGAAATGAAATGAAGATCTTCAACCATCAGGTTGGACGAATGGTAGAATCGGAAACACTCCTTTCAAAAAGAATGAGAACAATCACAGTAACAGGAACCCTGACAAAGACCTTAAGGTCTAAATGCGTCGATCAGACTTTTCTTTACTTAAGTAAAATATTTGAAACCGGAGTGTCTCAGATTTCCTCCTTTTCATGTTTGATACACACAAAAACTGAAAGAGCACTTGTGTTTCTAGATTCTAGAGTCCTTGTAGCGCTTCCATTTCTTCTCTTCTTTATAGAGTGTTCTTTTTTTAACTTCAAGCAAAATTGTAAAATAGCCCCTGCTGGAAAACAACCCACTCAATTCTAATGAATCTGTCCTCTTAATCCACTTCAAACTCAAATGTAAAATATAATTCAAAGAAATAAATCTCCTGGAAATGTATTTTACAGTATATCGCATTAAGATAACATTTGCTATTCAGATGTTGTCATGTGTTAATTTAATTTGGTAAACTGGTACAACCTGAGCAAAAGTGTATTATTTCCATGCTGTCTTTCAGATCGGAACAATCGGATAAGACAGCATGGGATTTCCCAGGCTATAACTAGACTGCATTCCCACAGAAAATGCTAAAAGTGCAGTGTGTGCTGAGTGTTAGCATATTTAGCATAAATAATCTACCCTGAGCTACTGTATATAGCACTGGAAACAGTCAATAACTTAATAGACATTATTGGTAAGATTCTTAGCATAATTAACATTATTAGCATCTTTGTTAACCTACTTTTGTTGAGTAAGGCTAGATTCATAGTTAATCAGTTAACATTGTAACATAATTAGCATTTTTAAGATAGTTAGCAAAGTAATCACGTCAGCTAACCTACCTCAGCTTAGTAACAATAAAAAATATAGTTAATTATATCACGTTAACATAATAAGCAATGTTACCATAATTAGTATTTTAGCATCATCGTTAATCTACGTTGTCACAGCCCCTAGATGTCTGATCCACCAGGGCATGAGAATAACATTGGCTAACTAAAACTGAATTCACATTTAGTTAGTTAACAATTTAGCATAATTAGCATGGTTAGCATACCTGTCAACCAACCTTAGCTAATGTTAACTTAAAACACTGTTTATTAGGCTACTTAATATTATAATAATTTAAGCACAATTACCATTGTTAGTAATTGCTGAAAATTATTTGCCTTGCTACCATTCTAAAAAAATTGGAAGAAAAGAACCCTTGGACTTCCTCAGCTGTCCTCTTCTGCCTGTCTCGCGCACAGTCTGGCTGGGTTGAAGAAGTCATTACAACATCATCAGCCTGAACATTCCACCATTCATTTCAATGGGTCAGAATGTCGTAGAAAAAAAGACAACAATGGATAAACAACAAGAAGTAGGGTAAATCCATAGCATAGTAAGCATACTTAATAATCAGCCAATAGTGTAGGCTAATAATGTAAGCAGACAGTAGGTTGGGTCAATCATCGATACATTTTAACAGGAATGTAAGCAAAAATATATTTTAAAAAATTCTTACATTATTGGCATAGTTATTACATTATCAAAGTTTTTTTTTTTAGTGTAAGGCCAATAACATAATAACCTGCCAATAATGTAATACCTTATTGGCAAAATGTTATTACGTTATTGGTAGAGAAATGTTATGTTATTGGCAGGTTATTACGATATTGGCTTTATTACGTTTCAAATGGGCCCAAATTATTACGTTATTGGCAGTTATTACGTTTTGGGTTGTAACATGTGACCTTCTCTGTGTGTATATTAGCAGTCTTTTCACTCACCGCTCTTGTCAGAACGTTGATCAATACTTCTTTGTGCAGAGTGCCTCGTATGCCATTGAATATTGTTGTGCTTCTACTGGATTGTCCGACCTTGATTCTTGCCATTGCCCTTTTTGTATTATTTTTTTCTTTCTGGATTTCGACCAATTTTTGTATGACCACAATTTCTATGTTTGGATGCCCTGTGTATGACCCTTGGCTTTGTTCATCGACTACGACTTTTGCCTATCGCTTTTGTACCTCTGCTCATCTGTCTTACTGGTTCAGACCCCTGCCTGTCTAGTCGACACTGTTTTTGGATTTCGTATTGTGGCTTGGCAATTCCTCTGTTTTTAGGCTTTGATTCGGACTCCAATAAAGGCATACATTTTTTGGATTTCCCTCTCTTGCGTGTGGTTCCTGAACGCACCGTCACACTTTAAATATGTTTTCAATGGCATAAGACCATTGGACTTTGCATCAGAAAGTTCTAAATGACAGACTGAGACGTCAATATGTCTTTTGAATATTCTGAACTCATGTTGCTCATGTACAATGTAGCTCGGTGCATTTTAAAAGTGCTTGGGCCCAATACCCCTGTCACACCGGACTGAGTTCTCGCGGAGTTGTCACCGCGATCTGACACTTATCAGAACTCCGTGGGATAACAGAGAAATTTGCAAATCATTTTGCATCTTATTTGAAATGTTAACAAGCTGGAGATCTCTGGGCATTCTCACGGCAATTGAGGCGTTCGTACAGAGTTCCCCTGGTGGAAAATCCTGTCTTTTTTTAAATGGAGTGCTGTCTGAGGACCTGAAAATCATAGCCATTAAAAATTGGATTTCGGCGTTGTCTCATATGCACAGACATTATTCTGGATTCTCGGAATCTAATAATGATATTATGCGCTAGCAAATAAAATCTCCAAATTCTTTGAAATTTTAAGCTGAAGATGTTTTTCTTAAATTATAGAACTATTTCCCCATGCAGTCTTTCATAGAGTGGTTAAGCCCTCAGCAGAATTACTGATGAAAGGCTTTTTATACCCCATCACATTCCTGATCTGTTGCTAAATAATCTAATTAGCTGTGACATTTCTGCCAATTTTCCTTTTTTTTTTTGCATCATGCAATTTTTCCAGTCATTTATTGTCCATTCCCAACTTTTTTCAAAAACATTGCTGCCATAAAATTCAAACTGAGCAGATATTTTTTTAAAAACCATTTGAAAAAATAACACTTATCAATTTCAATATTAGATATGTTGTTTTTGTCCAATTTTCAGTTCAATATATGGTTTCAACTGATTTACAAATCATTGATTCTGTTTTATTTATGTAACATTTGTAACATTATGTAACATTATGTATCATTTATGTAAATGTTTTATTTACATTTGACATAGTGTCTCAACTTATTTGGAAATGGGATTGTAAAAATATAGCCTGTATTTTTATGATATTTGTAGATAATACCAGGACATGTTACTGAACAGTAGAAGGGAACAGCGGAATGAATTTATTGAACCTTTATTAAGATATGGATACTGCCATTACTTCCTCAAGAGTGGACTCCTCTTATCATTGAAGTACTGACAGAACCTACGACCTCACATGACGTGACAAAGTAGGCAGGTACCCATAAATCACAGGCACATCTCCGCATCAGAGACAGACAGACAGACTAAATCTCAGCAAAGTTTAATGACACCAATAAACATTTACGAGCTCCTCCTGCAATGGATCAGCAGACTGCTGCGAAGGTTTCTATCACCATCTTTTGTATAATAAAAGTTACAGAGTGAAACCTTGTGGGGTTCCTTGCGCAGAAACCAAATATGTCCATTAATGCGTTACTTTATTTTAGGTTTTATAATTCAAGATTTGAGCTTCACAGAGAGGACAACAATGGCTGAAATGAAGCAAAATTTAGAATTCCATCATATTCCATCAAGTTTCTTATCATTATTTTTGTAAGAGGAAGGGCTACAAACACACAAAAATCTTCATAAATTCTGCAATTAAGTTATTTTAAAAAATGAGACTTGAAAATTACCTGGAGTTCAAACAATACATTTCTGGGATCATAAACTCTTGACCACAACTGTACTTCATCTGACAGTGAGTTTTTAAAAATTATCTCCCATCTATGAGCCAAATAGATCTCCAAGTGGCTACCCATGCTGTCAGAGCCCTCAAAATTACGCACTGTCAAATCCTAAAATAATCTTATGTTTAAAGCAAATCATCTTTTGACTCATGAAGTTCAATAGGAATTATTTTTATTATTATTCTTATTATCATTAGCAGAATTTAGCATGAGTTTATCAAAATAGGTTGGTTATGGTCATCAATAGTCACCAGTGACTTCTCCGAACTACACACATGCCTTTTCTTCATGATAAACTCTTGTCCACTTTTAGCCTGCTGGGCCAAAAGGCCCAAGGGGCTTATGCTATGCCCGGGGTCTTTAGTAGTGGTCTGTTGTGCGTGTCCCCGTGCATGCGTGCATAAACATTTGGCTTGTCTGGGCTCTAGCGTCTTCAGTTTTTGACCGATCCTTTTCATATTTCATATGTGTACATATGGTCATATAAGGTCTAGACCAAGTTCGATTTTGAGCCCAATTGGACCCATATTGGGCCAATAGGGGGAGTAACATTTTGCACGTTTGGCCAAGCGGGCACCGTGGCTTTGCCACTATTTTTCTACAAAGCCGTATCAGCAAGCCCAGTACTCATTGAAAGAACTGCCTATTGTATGGTCAGAATGTTCACCCTACAATGCCAAGCTTGCTATTTACAATTCTGATCATCCAGGCAAAACACAAGCTTGTATAAATGCTTTTCACACCAAATAAGGAGCAAGTATAATTCAAAAAAACAACAATATCTGAAATGTACCTCATTTTTACAAAACAGGAAAAAGCAGGCAATATGCTACTCTTGATTGATCAGAATCGGAACAATGAACGTGGCAGGAGTTTAACCGAAGTCCTGGAGCTATTCTCATTTTAAAGCATTTCATTGAATGCGGTATAAATTCTAAAAAACCATCCTGAGCGAATTGCCGCCTTATACAGTATTAATAGCAAAAGGCTAATAGTAACTCATACTAACCAATTTGGCAAACAAGCTCTGTGATCATCATCGCTATGGTAAACCAAAAATAAAAAACAGCTAGCTGGCTGGCCATAAGCTTTCCATATTTCTCCATTGTTCTCACTCAAAAATGAAGAAAAACTCTCCATCATATAAGTTCTCCTCCAGATAAACAGAGCAACAATGCTTTCCAGTACGAGGAACCCTCCAGTACTTTTCAATTCGGAATAAGTCCCATATTCCATGTTGGTATCAAATTGCTACCATGTAAATGTACCAAGGCACCTCTAGGTTGGTTTAGGAAGTTTTTTTTTCATTGTACTAAAGTCATTTAGCTGCGCACAGTTGAGGGAATACAACCTAACTTGCCGTTAACAAGGGTTTAACTACTTTTCTGAGGGTCCAATCAATTACTGTCAAAAGTTTATAATGTCTGGAATTGAAGACAAGAGCAACGTGGGGCATGGAATATGCCCCCGCTTGTGAGTTGATGGTTGATATGGCAAATTTTTGACTTATCAGTATAGAATGAATTGGGTTAATTCTTATGTAATAATAATTTTAACAGTGTGTAGTATGGTACTCTCAACACAGAGAGTGGCCGCACATCCAAATTAAACAAATCAGACGGAATATAGATATACCCTTTATGTTCAGGCAAACATTTAAAAAGTGCAAACACATTTTGGAGAATCCACCCTTCGTCAGAGCGTAACAACAAATGAAACATGCCAGAATGATTCATTTCCATGATGCGCAAAATGCAGTTGCAATTAATTATACAATCCAACGATTATTCCATTACTCAATCTGACCATATATTGCAAAGTCACCTAGGAATTAACCTTGAATGCATCCAAAATAACACAATTATAAAGATACAGAATGGAATGTTATACATACAATTACAAAAAACATTTCAGACTAAAGTCTTCATTCAGACCACTAGGAGTCATCGTTTTAAGTGTAAAAATCTAAAATATTTGTCTTTGCGCTAATTTCCGGAGAATATCACCTCCTCTTGGGGGTGGAATATTTTCCTCAATCTCCACGAATCTGAATGTATGTTGTATATGGTGAACCATGATTGGCTTCGACATAGTGTTTCGCCATTGCATAATCTAAATTGGCTGATCGGATCGCAGTTTTATGTTCAGCAATTTGTAGTTTTAAACACCTTTTTATTTGACCAACATACATTTTACCACAAGGACATGTAAGCACATTGATACCATGTGTTGAATATCAATTTACAAATTGCTGTAAAGGAATTTTGCATCCAGTCAGTGGGTGATTAAAAGATTTCCTATTGACAGTATTATTGCATTGAGCATGTGTTCCAACGATATATTGCAACAAGAGAGAGCCACGTTGATTTAACCGTCGTAACCTGTGCCCTTATGACATCATCTTTTGAGGTTCTTGTTCTCCGGAAAGAAAGTAATGCAAATGAAAACTGGCCACATCTGATAATTTTGAGAGTTTTTGGAGTTTCTGTAATGGTAATTTAAATGAATGATTGAAAAAAGGTCAGTGACGCTGCGTTCGGGAACCACACGCGAGAGGGGGAAATCCAATTAAAGCTATACGTATATGAGTGCCGGGTCAGTGCCAAAAAACACTAGAATTGCCAAGCCACAACACTGTAATGCGAATAGAAACCACTTGATGGCAGTATTGACCTTTTCTTTTGTTAAGCCCAGACTGGAGCTAGGTTTGGACATGTCCTGGGCATGTCTGACATGGAAAGTCCCAGTGAATTAAAAAAAAAGTCTAAAAGGTGGGAGGGGTCTGCAAAAGAGCATATAAAGAGGAAAATTGAGAGAGTAAAGTAGTAGGAGAAATTGCAAGGAGAAGGATACATTTGACCAGACCTGTCACTCTTTTCAAGACCTGTAAAGCTTTTTGTGGATTTTTGCCTGTTTTGTAGCATTTTCCTCACCCGGAACATCACCAAGCAACCCAACCAAAGGGACTGTAAGTATTATTTTTCTTGTATATATCAATCTTAGTCAGTAGAGTAGGTAGTAGATTAGATAAAAGTCTTTGTTTAATTAAATGGGTTTAAGTTTTAAAACTGTGTCTGTCATCCCTTGCTGTCGAAAATGTAATAACAAATTGGGGCCATAACAATACGAAATCCAAATACACAGTCAACTAGACAGGCAGGGGTCAGAACCAGAAAAACAGATGAGCAAAGGTACATAGACGGCAGGCAAGAAGTCGTAGTTGGTGAACAAAGCCAAGGGTCATACACAGGGCATCCAAACACAGAAATCGTGGTTATACCAAAATAGGTCGAAATCCAAAAAGACAAAACAATACAAGAACGGCTATGGCAAGAATCGAAGTCGGACAAACCAGTCAAAGGAAAACAATACTCAATGGCATACAAGGCACTCTGCACAAAGAAATATTGATCAAAGTTCTGACAAAGTCAGCACTGCAGTGAGGACTCTTAAATAGACGGGAGGGAAGTCACATGCTACGCAGGGAACAGGTGAGCTGGATCAGACTAATTACAATGGGAGGAACACATGAGGGAAACCCTAACCACGAAAACTGGCAAAAGCCGAGACACAGGCGGGAATCACACAAACATGTTTGACATTTAAACAGCTCGGGTCAAGGAGTTCTAAATGTACAGAATATGAGTGCAGGATAGAAATTAAGCACGTGCAAGAGATCTCGCAGAAACACAGGGGGAGACAGGTAAAGCTGAGCAAGAGGTGGAGGCTAGAACAGGGCGATTGCAGAGAGGGAATTAGTACTAATTAGTAGCGGTGCAACTTTACAGATTTAACTAGACTGCTCATTGGTAAGTTAGTAATCACTAAACATGGATTACTTGTGTTAGTAGACTATGATACAAAATACAAATGTTGGTTTTGTTAGTAATCAGAACAGTAAAAAGAAGGAAGTAAACGAGAATTGAAGAAATATATTAAACACCAGAAATCACTGACATCACGAAGCAGGTAAGCACACAGACCGGGAAGACGGACTGAACCAACTAGATAACAAGACAAGGGAGACAAGTGCAATGGAACTGAAGAATCGACTGAACTAAAACCTGAGAATAACAATAACCATCAATCCATCCATCCATTTTCTATACCCGCTTATTCCTCACTAGGGTCGCGGGGTGAGCTGGAGCCTATCCCAGCTGGCTACGGGTAGAGGCAGGGACCCACCCTGGACAGGTTGCCAATCCATCGCAGGGCGCACACACCATTATAAAAATAACCAAAAAGAATAAATAAAAGACAAAATCAAAAACCTTGAACTTGAACATAAGCATGAACATAAACCATAACCATGACAAGGTCATGGCCAATCGTGACTTTTAAGGGATTGTCTAAACTTCCCCTATTGCAAGTTCACGATTGGTGATCCGTTCAACAACTTTGGTTTGGTTACCTTCCCTGGTTACAGGACAAAGTTGTATTGCTCATGGTGCCGAGAAGCCGGCAAGAAAAACAAGCTAACTGAACAGAAATATCACTCAGTGATCCCTAAAAATAATGATTTTGAAAAACACCAGAAGATTTGTGATCATCAGTGAGAGGACGATGAGTATTTCATTGATATTTCTTCAGAATTTTCTGACTGGCCACTCACCACAGGCATACTACTGTACATGTTGTAGTGTATCATATACATTGATCGTCTGTTATATCCAGTATCAAAAATAGAGATCAATTTTTTGCATTGCATGATGCATTGCAAATTCATGAATAATTTTAATTTCAAGTCTTGTCCCCGAGGTTTTACTACGCTAGTCACACCGTATTGGGCAGCTCCCTGAAAGAATTTGCGTGGACAAGACTGGATAGGCGTCATTGACCCTTTTTTTTAAATTAACACAGCTGACTGTATTAATTCATAGAATGGCATTACATACAACATGTCTCCAAAAATATACCAACGTGTTTTCTTAACTCAGGGATGGAAAAAAAGGCTAAATTGAGTAATGCCTCAACACTGACTGTGTGAGATGTATTAAAACACAGAAATTAAATAGCCTCTGCTTCTTTATTCATTGTTGTGGCAATATATATCTGCATTAATTTAATCTAAAATATTATTCCAAAGCTAATGGGGAACCTGTCAAGCTTGAAATTCATATGGCAGCACCAGTATCGTAAGGTGAAAGTCCAGTTCATTTTCCATTAAAATTAAATTTTGTTTATTATCTCAAGAAAAACTACCACAATTGAATTAAGACTCATTCCAATTACACATTTGGTGTGAATTCCCCATGTAGAGTAAATGTGGCCAACAGTTTTTTGACCTGGTTAGCCACAGTGCTAACAGACCTCTGATGTGGCTAAAGAAATGGAAAGTCAGGTAGCCACAGTGGCTAAGACATATTTCAAGCTAGTGCGAGCCCTGCCTCTCAAGTTCTAAGGCTAAAAGCGCCAGAGGCAACACAATGAGACTGCAAATCATAACTTGTAAGTAAGTAATACCAGCAAATGTAATCTCTTGAGAAACTTTAAATGAAGGCAACAATACTGTGAGCTCCAAGGTCATCAGTCACGACCGTCTGCACTGTGCCTTTTGTAATGTGGAAAAAAGCCACTAGATGGCAGTATTGACTTCTTTTTGTTAAGCCCAGTCTGGAGCTAGGTTTGGGCATGTCCTGGGCATTTCTGAGAGGGGAAAGTACCAGAGAAAAAAAAAGTCTCACCCATGTGGCTTGAGTCTCACGCTTTTAAGTGGCATATCACATGCTCACCGGTTGTCTGCAATCTCACACTTTATTTCAGAAAACAAAATTATATTTAATTGCCAAGTTCCACGTCTTCATCAGCCCATGCTGGACCAAGAGTGAAAAATTTCATTGGAATCAGTCGCGGATCAGTCATTATTCAATCAATGCCTATTTAAGAGATTATCATGTGGAAATGAAGTCCTTACAAGTGCATGTAAGTTTTTCAGTCACATGTACATTTCAGCAGATTCCTCTTCTAGTAACATGGAAACCTAGACTCCGGAAATCTCACTCCTTTCTTTTCTCAGGGTCCGGAATCTGTGAAACTGCAAAAAGATAGTTCAAATTGTTTTTTATTTCATTTAAATTATTTGAACGATCATGAAGCGCAAGTTAAATCACCTGATGTGCGGAGATGGTAGAGTGGAAGTTTCACAGCAGATTTAGAATTTAGCCCATTATTTTGTCGCTGTTAGATCACATGGGGGAGAGAAGCCATGTCTTCAGTTGCCAATGGATTATTACTATAATTGGAAAACGTGTCAAAAAAGGAAGTTGACTGTGAACTAGCCAGGACTAGCTTTTGTTATAGATAGATGCTCTGTGGGTACCTCTATAAAGTCAGTCTTCACCAAGGGAAATCAGTGCAAGCTTATGCCCACGGGTAGGTCTGAGTTTCCCGTTTTGTTGGAGCAATCAACTGCCGCACACAGAGGCATTACCACTGATTTTGTTGCTCAGGTTCTCATAATGATTGGTAAAATCGTACCTCGATCATTCAATGTAAAATGAAGCGGCAGCATGAGTGATAATCAAGGCTAGTTTGTATACACTTTATATAGACCAGCTGATTTCTTGGTGGGCAAGTGTGTCAAAACATCTGACACATTGCCACACAAACTATACTTAGCGCCATTAAAAATGCAACGGGGAGGTATGTACTGTATTTACAGGAAATTTAAGAATCGATTGGTTTTTATTGCTTTTCCAGTGAGGCACGAATGGAAATAAAGAAAAGCTTGCGGTATTGTAATCCTGACACGCACCACATGAACGCGCTAAGCACTTCAGTAATAACAAATATTGAGCTGTTTGTCATGTGACACTGGACTAGTTTCTTTGGGTGCGGTCAATAGCCTACATAAAGCCAACAAAAAAAAAGAAAAATGCTACTGCATCAAGGAAATGGAACAGCTTGAGGCACAGGAGAGACAAAAAGAGCCTTTGGCATGTTACGGGCAGGTCTCAGCCGCCGAGAGGTGGTGCGTCATTTGCACTGTCACTGTTCAACAATCAGTTAGCTGTCTATCCGAGAATGGAACATAGAAACTATCACTGACCGACCCCGCTTAGGGCAGCCACGAGTGACGATGGTAGTTCAAGAGGGCCACATCTGGTTACAGGATGTATGTGACAGATTAAGGACAGCAACCCAAACTGATGATGAAACAAGGGGTCTGAGACGATTGAGGGTGAGCGCAAGTACCGTTTGACGCCGTCTACGTGAGCAAAACATGCGTGCACGCGGCCCCTACAGAAAATCCATTTTTTCCCCATCAACGGGAGTAGGAACTCTTCACTTCTGACTGTGGGCACCTGCCTCTGTGTCATTTCTTGGCATTTTATTTCTCTGTTTCTGTCTGAGAATGGAGAACAGGGACTGTCGCTGACGACCTTGCTAAGGGCAGCCATGCGTAAATGGTCACACGCATGTGTTGCTCACATTGACGGCATCGAATAGAGCTTTTGCTCACCCTCAGATGTCTCGGACCCCTCGTTTCATGATCAGTTTGGGTTGTTGTCCAGAATCCGTCATGTACAGGCTGTAACCAGATGTGGTGCTCTTGAGCTACCATAGTCATTCATGGCTGCCCTAAGCGGGGTCAGACTTAGGGATAGACACCCGACTGATTGTTGAATGGTGATGGTGCTTTTTCTCTCTCCCGTGTCACAAGCCGTTCCATTTTCTTGGTGCAGTAGCATTTTTCGTTGGCTTTATGTAGGCTATTGACCACACCCAAAAGAACAAGTCAAGTGTCAGTGAAAATATCACAAACAGCTCAGTGTTTGTTATTACTGAGGTGCTCGGCGTGTTCACAGGGCGCGCGTCAGGATTACATTAGTACGCGATTTTCTTTATTTCCACTCATGCATCACTGGAAAAGCAATAAAAATCAATCGATTCTTCAATTTGCTGCAAATACAATATAAATACTTTATACTTTGAAATCCAAAGTTTAATTAATTACTTTCTAAATAAACTACAAATCCCAGTAATTGATTTAAACCACAAGGCCAGTCTTGATGAGCGTCTATTGATGAACTAACTTAATACAAGCTATGAAGGGTATTCAAAGCTCTCAAACCCCTGGTCTTGATGGGTTAACTGCTGATTTTTTTCAAAATTTTAAGTAAATTAATTTCCCCTGTACTACTTGATTTATTCAACAATGGCTTTGTTGCTAAAACAGTACCTCCTACCTTCTATCAGACATCCATATCAGTTTTATTAAAGGATGGTAAATGGTAAATGGACTGCATTTATATAGCGCTTTCTAGTCACATGATATGACCCCAAAGCGCTTTACAACTTTTTGCTTCTCATTCACCCTGATGTCGGAGGCTGCCATGCAAGGCGCCACCCTGCACATCAGGAGCAGTGCGGGGTTCAGTGTCTTGCTCAAGGACACTTCGACACGTTCTCTGGAGGTGCCGAGGATCGAACCAGGAACCCTCTGGCTCCTGGGCCGCCACCAAATTATTAGCAAAGATGATGGCCATTTGATTTAAAACAGTTCTTTCAATAACTGTATCACCGGACCAGTCCGGATTTGTCAAAAAAATGTTATATTTGTTTTCTAACCTCTGTAGGCTTTATAACGTCCTGTATTTGTGATGGCTAGCGTTTTGAGACGCCAAAAACGGCGGTCGAAACGAAAGGAAGTCCAGCAAAACAGGAGAGACAAACCGACAAAAGGAGAGAGAGAGACTCGCGCTTCTAACGGACATAGATCTAGTCCGGGTACAAAAGGAAGCAAAGGGAGCTTGACAGAACGAAATAAAAGGGAAAAATCTCGGGAACCAAGATAAAATGATTTAACGCAAGACGGTGCCCAGAAAGAGGAAGAAAAGAGAGAAAGATTCCCTTGCTAACTAGCACTTTCCTCTTTGCAACTAATTCCTCAAACAATTCTCTAGCTAGAAACCTTACCAGCTATAGTGCGTAGTTGCACTGACACTCTAGCAAAGGTGGCGAGGCAGAAATTGGGTTTAAATAGAGTCTGGGCGCCGTCCACAATTACTTACAGCTGGCCAAAGAATCCAATTGTGGGCAAAACGATACTGTCCCGGACTAGAGAAACAAAGAAAGCTTCTCAGCCTCTAAAAACCATGACAGTAATCACTTGGTCCAGCCTCTCAGCATCCAGAGGTTCTTGTTTCTCTGGATGTTGAGATGTCATTTGCACAAATTGAATGGGATTTTCTTTTTGGTGTTCTTGAAAGGTTTGACTTCAGAGATAATTATATTACTTGGGTCAATCTGCTATATAAGTCCCCCCTCGCATCTGTGCTGTCCAACTACTAAAGATTTCCCTCCTTCCCCCTACAAAGGGGGACAAGGCAGGGCTGCCCCCTTTCCCCTCTTTTATTTGTTCTGGCTATTGAGCCTCTTGCTATCGCCCTACATTCCCTTAAGAATTATAGGGGAATTTATAGAGGAGGAGTAGAGAACAGAGCATCTTTATTTGCAGATGACCTGCTTTTATTTATGACAAACCTTTGTTAATCCATTCCCAACATAATGTCTACTTTGAAAAATCATGGTGAGATTTCTGGTTATAAATAAAATTTATCAAAAAGTGAAATGTTCCCAATTAATACAGTTGCCCAAGTCTTTCAAATGCACAATAGCCATTTAAAATGCAAATACATTCATTCAAATATTTAGGTGTGACAGTAAAAAGGGGCATTACCCCTTTAAACTTTAAATCACTATATGAGTGCAGTGCTCACGAGCTTGAAAGGTGGTCCCGTCTTCTAATCACCTTGGCTGGTAGAATTAATGCTGTGAAGATGAATATTCTTCCAAAATTTCAGTTTCTATTTCAAACTATTCCTATACTGATATGAAAGTCGTTCTTTACATCTACTGATAAAAAATCTCTAGTTTTATTTGGAATAAAAAGAGACCTTGAACCAGGAAGGTTTATTTGCAGTGGCCGAGGCCAGGTGGGGGAATGGGACTACCTCATATCCGGCTTTATTATTGGTCATGTAATATCCATGCTATCTCCTTTTGGGCTCTATCTGACAAACACACAGAAAATCCAGTTTGGGTACAAATAGAGAATAACTCATGCTACGCGAAATCCTTGATTTCCCTTTTGTTTTCTTCAATGCCTATATCATTACACTATGTTAAGGACAGTCCCATTGTGGCGAAATCTTTGAAAATATGGTTTCTCATTAGAAAAAATTATGGATGGCAAACTGGATCTCTATTAGCCCGTTTTTCCCAGCCACCTCTTTTCCCCATCCATTACAGACGAGTCCTGCGGTACTTAGAAACGGAATGACATAGACAGCTTGAAGGGCCTTTTTATAGGAAAAATGTTTCCAACCTTTGAACAATTTCGGGAAAAATTTAATTCACCTCAATCCGACTTTTTCAGATTCCTCCAAGCAGTGTTGTAGTCGAGTCACCAAAGCTCGAGTCGAGTCCGAGTCCTCAGTGTTTGAGTCCAAGTCGAGTCCGAGTCACCCAAAAAAATCTGAGTCGAGTCCGAGTCACCAAAAAGAAAATCCGAGTCGAGTCCTCTAAGCGGAGTCGAATCCAGGTCGAGTCCTCTCACCTGAGTCGAGTCCTCAGTCCTTTAGCCCAAGCACTAGAAAAGTTCCCTGAGCCGAAGTCTGAGGCCTCATTCCTGAGTCTGAGCCAAGAGGCTCGATGCTCTTCAGCTCTCCACTTTTGCAAAGCCTGATCACGTCTTCCACACACATATGAATGCATGCGAATGCTGCTATTGTTTGCACATGACAAAGAAGAGCTTGCAGTGGAGGCCCGAAATCAGGTGATCTCTTCATCACTGATTTTTTTTTTTTACAATAGCTGCTTATTAAAGTCGAGGAAATTGCAGGATATTTGCTTTATGGATCATTTTTCACCTCAATTTAACTGCTTTGGATGGTTATGGTGAGATGAATTGACTTGTAACTTGTCACAGGAAGAGAGGGGGCTCTCTGCCCTCCACGTAGTGTATTTTGGCTGAAAACAAACCCTGCTCCGATCCGGTGCCCGGAGTCAGCATTCATTCTGCAAATAGCCTACAACGCGCACAATCTTCCGCGACCGCGCTAACTTAGGAGACAGGAGTTTACTGGCAGTTGCGAATATTCAATAACTGATCCTGGTGTGCTATCTAGTGATAAAATATTGTAACTGCGCGCATAAATTTGCAGCTCCACTTCCACTGGCGAACACATATGCGCAAAGATACACCATTGTTCTTCTCGAATACGCCAAATCCAGATAATCCGTAAATGATGAATTAAATTATTATTTTAATTTGAAACGAGTAAAGTGTCAAAGTAACAGAGTGAAAGTATACTTATCATATATGGCTGAAGAATTTGCAACTAGGGTTTATCCGGGTGACTAACATGTTTTTTTTAATAATTTCTTTTTTTTTGGACAGTTCCCCCAGTGATAAAATCCCCACTAAACCACTGTATATATACTCAGCAACAAAAGTTTCTGTGACACCAATATTGTTAATTATTTTTCATAACGCAATTATGAAATTGTCATACATGGTGATATCAGACTGAAACAGTACATGTAAACACAACATTGAAATGGAAATCATGAAAATGCGAGAAAATGACTTTGCACGTGAAAATGTGCGTAAATCATGCTTGTGGATGGCAATAAAAGAGGAGAATTTTTGGAATGTTCACATTGTGCCTGATGAACGACGGAAGCATCACTTATCGAAAACACAGCCATTTCGGATCAGGAACTCTACCCTCTAAATGCCAAGACTGTCTGAAAATGATCGGTGGAGGGCCATTGGGATGATTGAATCCGGAACCTCGCAGAGGCAAGTTGCTCATCGCCTGAATGTCCACCGAAACACCATTTGGAACTTATGGCAGCGTCATCAGCAGACAAGACATGTCAGAGACCGTCCTCGCAGCGGCCGTCCACGAGTAACCACTCCCAGACAGGACAACTGGATTCAAACAACCCATCTCCGAAATCTATTCCAACCTGCAACCATAACTGCAAGAACGATACCTGGTTTGAGGCGACTGTCTGCACAGACAATTCGTCGCCGTCATTTTGGCATTGTCCCACGTCGGCCAGCAAGACGTCCGATACTCACAGTACAACACCGACGACTGCGTCTACAGTGGGCACAACAACATCGACGGTGGATCCAACGTCAGTGGGATCTTGTACTCTTCACTGATGAATCAAGATTCATGCTTAACCGATGTGATGGTCGTTTACGTGTATACCGTCGACGTGGAGAACGTTATGCCAACAACTGTGTTCAGGAATTTGATCGTTTTGGAGGTGGTAGTGTCATGATTTGGGGAGGGATCACGGCTAGAAACAGAACAGATTTGCTTGTTATTGATGGAAATCTGACAGGTCAAAGATATCGCGATGAAGTGCTACGGCCATTGGTGGTACCGTTTTTGATGCAACATGGTCCCGGAATAACGCTGCAACATGATAACGCCAGACCACACGTTGCAAGGATTGTACAGCAGTATCTGATGCAACAACACGTCAATGTCCTGCCATGGCCAGCCAGATCCCCAGACATGTCCCCAATCGAGCATCTTTGGGACGAGATGGATCGACGTTTGCGGCGGTTGGATAACCCGCCAGCTACACTCCAGGAATTGCGACAACGTCTACGTCAGATTTGGAATGACATCCCACAGCAATTTCTGGCACATCTGATTCGGTCCATGCGCCGGAGATGCGTTGCTTGCATCATGGCACGAGGAAGTCACACCCAGTATTGAAGTGTGAAGGTCACAATTGGTTAGACGTCAGACAAGTGCTTCATGACGCATGAAAATGACATTTTTCGTTTTGAGTGACGTTGGCACTGAAAAGTCAGTGTTTCTCCTGTTAAATAAACATATTGATTGCATTGAGATCTTTGCGTGTCATTTATAACATACACATAAATGGTGTCACAGAAACTTTTGTTGCTGAGTAAATATATGTCCTAAATGACAATGTTTCATGTAAAATATGGGCGTTGCCCACTCGGGACACTTTGATTACAGCGGACGAGCAGTATGGAGGAATATTACAAAGTTTTTGTGGACTTTTATGGAGCTTTTTGTGCCGGACACTATCAACTCTCCTTTTAAAGATTGCGGTGGACAGTGAAAGCCCCCCGAATCTCCAGCTGCATTTAGAAGAATAAAAAATTGCTCCAGAGTATTGCTCAGCATGAGGGTGAGTCGATAATGAATGTATTTCACTTTTTGGGTGAATTATCCCTTTTACCAAACATCGTGGAACAATTGAGTAAGTTAAGAGGCTAACGTTGTCATTAGTTAGCAGCTAACTTATAACGTTATCAACAGTCAAAGCACTATTAGCATTAGCATCGCCATCTACTCACTTGGCTGGGTGCATCCTTGACAGATGTCTGTTGAAGTTTGACGTTGTCCCCGTCTTCTCTTCAATTGTTCTTCTGCATAATGAGCACGTTGGTCTGCATTTGTGGGGAAATCTTTAAATGCGAAGCGTACAACTCGCGGCGCCTTCTTTAACATCAGCGCGTTCACGTGAACGCACATGCAGGTAAACTAACACACATACCCACCGTGGGCTGAAGCTGATATGAGGATTATACCAGAGGAAATTATAAAGAAAATAAAAATACAAAGGATTCAATGATAAATAAGCTCGAGTCCTCAGAGTCCTCCCCCGAGTCCTAATGCAGCCAGAGCTGGAGTTTGAGTCAAAGTCCGAGTCATCAGCACACGAGTCCGAGTTGAGTCACGAGTCCGACATATCCGGACTCGAGTCGGACTCGAGTCCGAGTCCTGGACTCGAGTACTATAAGTCTGCCTCCAAGTTTGCAGCTATATTAAAGCTAATACACTTTCCTTCCCCAATTTACCTTAGGAATCACCCATGGAACATTGGTTTTCCTTCGAACCTTCAACAAGACTAGGTACAACTTAGTATATGGCTGAGCTGCATGAAAATGTGGGCCCATGAAAAGGGTGCTAAATGGGGCAAAGCTCACACAATTATATGAAGTGCAAGTTTGGTAATGAGCTGGAGCTGATAAATTATTTACAAAGTAGGTGAGGAGAGTGTGAAAGAGTGAGTGTGAGTGCGTGAGTGAGGTAGTGGGAGTAAGTGAGTGAGGGAGTGGGAGGTGGGGGGAGTCTTGAGTAAGGAAAACATATCAAAAGCAAGTTATACATTTGAATAGACAAAGAGCAAGAGTAAGGATAGCAGTAATTGATTGTGTGAATATCAATTTGAGAGGGACAGCACCAGCAGATGTAGATGGCAGATAAGGTATATGTATGTTCCTGAATCGTAATGAAACAATAAAGTTAGCATTACAGTTGTGCTTATCGGGGACATGACGTCACTTTTGTGAACACATGGCAGTTCCTTTATAGTGAGGGTGTCAGAACGAATGTCAAAGCAACCACTCTTCTCTTTATATGCTCTTTAATCAATTTTCAGGTGAATGAAAAATACAGTATTCAAAAAACAAAAACAAAAAATCTCTGCTTTATATACTTCTTCTTCTTTGAGTTGACTGGCGGTTTAAAAACCACTGTAATTAATAATAGAATTACACAGTATCAATACCATGCCGAATTTTTGCTTCAGAAAGTTCAGATTTTTCTGAACTACTAATTGGGATACCATTTGGTGTCTGTAGCTGAAGTGGTTGCCGCAAAGGACATCGATTATTCTGTAGCAAAAGATACATTTTTTTGAACTGCTGGATTGATACTATGGGCAAGCATATTGAGCAGTTTGCACATCAGGCTTAGCTGAGGAGTTTTATTCAGGCAACTGAAAAACATGGATTGGAGTGAACTCGACCATATTCTAAACCGTGTTCGAACTCCGTTTGCTTGTGAATATTCAATAACTGATTTGAGAGTGCCATCTAGTGGTAGAATATTGTAACTGTGCGCAAACATTTGCAGCTCCATGTCCGCTGTCGGACACATCTGCACATAGATATCCCCCCGAGCACTGTTGTTCTTCTCAAACACGCCAAATCCAGATAATCCTTAAATCAGTGGTCATCAACCCCGGTCCTGGAGGGCCGGAGTGTCTGCTGGATTTTGACATTGCTCAGCACTTAATTGATGAATGGCAGCAGTTGATTACACCCGTAACTCATCTCACCTGGTGTGTTCGGTTTAAATAGGGTGGAGAAAACCAAACTCAGCTCACCCTGTGCTGTTAGCAATACTCCTGCACTAAGGGAATAATAAGCCAATCAATTACCAGGAACTACCCTCAAGACTCCTAGAGCCAATTAAACAGACATGCAGGTTGTGACAGAAGTCTAAGTGGAAACCAAGATTTGTCAGTGTACTTGGACATTGAGCATAGTTGTTTTCCGGACAAACTAGAGGTTCAAAGTGAAGATAAAAGTGTATAGGGCAGGGGTAGCAAGCCCTGGTCCTAGAGAGCCACAGGGTGAGTGGAGTTTAGTTTTCTCCACCCTATTTAAACCTCAGACACCAGGTGAGTTGAGTTCAGTGTGTAATGAACTGTTTTCATTCATCAATTAAGTGCAGAGTAACGTAAAAAAAAAAACCAGCAGACACTCCGGCCCTCCAGGATCAGTGTTGACAACCACTGCCTTAAATGATGAATTACATTCATATTTTAATTTGTAACGAGGAAAAAAGTGGCCAGTATCAAAGTGACAAAGTGAAAGTATACTTTTTATCTTTTGAATGTAGGCTAGTATAGTAAAAGTCCAAAAAAAAAAACTCAAGTATAAATCCTCAAACTATGTACGTTCTGTAATGTAGTGCATGTACTTCATTACTATACACCTCTGAAGATAGTGTAATGTACCTGTCTTCTCTCGTATCGGTTGCAAGATTCAACAGGAAGATTAAGGAAATAATCCTGGTACCAGCTAGGAAATTCTAAAGGGAGATGGAGGAATGTAACACATCATACCAATCTATCATGAAAGAATCCTAAAAATGGTCGGAATTAACTGTCATATCGGTTGCAAGATTGAAAAAGGAAATTAAAAAACCTATTAGAAACCTATTATTTAACCTATTAGACACTCCGTTGCCCGTCCACGGGCAATTCCCCTTTAAAAAATCAGCACAAAAGCAGTGTGAGGCTCTCATACATAATACATGCATGTCCATGATGTGGTTGAAAAGCTTAGTGTCTGTTTTATTCAACTACAGTAGCATTAAAAATCAATTCAATACTATATAATACTCAATCCTCTTCAAGCCGAGCATGTCAACAAAAGCATCGTTCAAAATTGTGACCCTCACCATGAACACTTGTATTTTTTGCGACCAGCAGAGTCGGTCAATATCGACAACCTATATGTCATATGAACAGCAGGACCACAGGCTTTACAATGGTGCATAAAAAAATGAAATCAACCATACATAGTCAGATAAAATGTGTTTTCCTTTTTATTTTTCGATATGCTAAAAGTTTGCCGTGTCATTCATTTTGATGAGAAGTTACTGAAGTTTAGCGAAAACCAACTGTAGATTCACTAACCCTAACGTCTGCAGTGCAAAAAAGACCAAAATCATCCATATCTACTCCCAAGTTCTACTCCATGCACTTCCACTGCATTAAAGGTGGATGCCACCCCCTCCTCCAGTGCAGTCAAATGCACCCGGGATGATGGTTGCTCACCACCTGTTGAGTGCACACTTCTCCGGTGTGCAGAGAGCCTCACTTTTACAGCGCCATGCAGATTTTTCCGCGTGCGGGGTAAGAATCCTTTGTTTGTTAAAGCGTTGCCTTGTTCTTTAGTTGCAAACCTGACATCGGAGTAGTTTGAAATTACAAGCGCGTAAATTCTAAATGAGATCATATAAACTGTCATTGATTGTTATTTTTGTGTTACTAGAATGTTCTCTTTATTTGTCTTCTTCCCTTTCTTCCACGGAACAAACAGGCTGGTGTTGGAGGGGCACATTTTCAATGCTCTGATTACGCTGGTTGAGAAGCGCTACATTCTTTATTTATTATTTCAGTATTTCAGTATCACGGCAATTTGTTTCTTTGCATAGCTTTAATGCCATGGTGGCTAGAATAAGAAATAAAAAAGAGATGTCTGCATTTCTTCTTGTAATTGGCACAGACATAGCCTACATAGGCCTACTATTACAGCGGTATATCATTGGCCTGCTGATAAAACCTTGTATCTTCAAAATGATAAACTTCACAGGAAAAAAAAAAAAATAAGATAAAGAAATGCATAAATTGATAAATGTAATTTAAAATATAAATAAAATAAAACATGTTTAATTTTGCATGTAAGAATAGTGGACATGCAAGTTTTTGTTTCTTATCAATTTGGAGATACAAGGGGTTATCAGCAGGCTGATGATATTCAAATTTAAAGTCTGTTTTGCGTTTTCAATGGACTACAAGTGCATTTTCATGGTTAATCAGAAAATCCTTGTTCCATGTATTCCTGATAGCCATAATCAATAAGCTTGGTACAGAGTCCGCCTCTCTTTTGCATTAGTCACACCTCTTTCATAAGGCCGCCTCCATTCTGAAGTTAAGCGCTGAGGGCGTGATCGAAGCGCGCCAAGGAGAATACGCGAAACTCAGAAGCGCTTAACTCGAATCGCGTAAAAAAGGACTTACACGCAAATGGGAGAATAGACCCCTTGCTGTTCACACAGCCAAACATCAAGCGACTCCAACAACACAAGACATAGGAGGCCAGCTAATGTTATATTACTTACTGTTAGCAGATAGCTTGGAATCTGCCCCACAGCTTTTCATTTTGAGCAGCTCAGAAGAAAGATTCATTTTTGTGGAACTCATGCATGGTCACTTTCTCTTTGGCCCCACTTACACTTGGTGTCAACTTGCATTTAGAATGGTTGGATCACAAGTGGTCAGTGACAAATACATTGACATCCAATCTGAGATAAGGTAAAAGCGAGCCTTTCCACCCTGTCAGTGAATAAGGCCTCTGGCTTAGACCTTATCCCCTCCAGCTTTCTTAGGGATAGTGCTGGGGTGACATCTAGTATTCTTACCGATATCACAAATCTGTCAATAATTCAGGGTGTTTTCCCAAATGATTTGAAGAATGCTGGAGTGGTTCCTCTTTTTTCGAAAAATAGCAGAGCTGATTCTAGGAATTATGGGCCAGTATCAATTCTGTCAACTATCAAAGATTTTTGAGCGTCTTGTGTATGAACAGGTGGAGGAGTATCTCATCAGGCATAATCTATTATATGAGCTCCAGTCTGGTTTTAGAGCTGCGTATTCTACTGACACCTGTCTCATCTACCTCTTTTGACTACGTGAGTCAGAATCTTGATCAAGGGAATTATGTTGGTATGCTACTACTTGATCTGCCAAAAGCATTTGGTTCTGTAAACCACGATATTTTGATTTCTAAATTGGAGTGCTTGGGTTTTAGTAACTCAGTACTCAAATGATTTGCTTCTTACCTAACAGATAGGACACAAGTCAGTGATGTTGTGGGGACCCTCTCTGATTTATACATGCAGATTATAACATGATTTATACGCTAAAGATCATAACATGCAGGGTGCCCCAAGGTTCGATCCTTGGGCCTCTCTTAGTTTTAGTTCAGATTAATGATTTGTCAGCTGCGGTACGGTGCAAGTTGCTATTATATGCTGATGATTCTGCATGTCTTCTCCCAGGGTGTAATGTTAAAGCCATTGACAATACTCTTGGCATCGAGCTTGAGTCTGTCAACCAGTGGCTGATTGAGAATAAGCTCTCAATGCATCTGGGCAAGATTGAATCAATCTTGTTTGGTACTAAAAGGAAGTTGGCAAAATCAAATACTTTAAAGGTGATGTGTAATGGGTCTGACATTGTTTCTAAATCAAGTGTTACATATTTGTGTTTAACATTGAATCAGTCACTTTTTGGTGAATCAATCGCAGCCAAATGTTAGCCAAATGTGGTAGAAAGTTGAAGTTTTTATATCGCAAGACGAAGCTTTTTAAGTTTTCTGTAAAGAAATTATTGGTATTAAGTCGGATTGAATGTCATGTGGATTTTGCATGCTCTGCATGGTTTTCTGGGTTGACTATGAAACTTAAAAACAAATTCCAAGTGTTGCAAAATAATGTTATTCGGTGCCTGTTAAATGCACCCCGTACTCATTTTGGTACGGAAGAGTTTTTGGTAAGGAATCTGATTTTTGTGATTGGTGCCCTGGTTACGATTTTGGATTTCGCCCTTTGGTTTCTGATTTTGGATTGTGGACTTTGTACCGTTGCCTGCTCTGTTGGGGGTTTTCCCCCTTACAGAAATAAAGCCTCCTTTTTGTATTTTACTGATTCTCGCTTGTGGTCCCTTTTGTAATCCTCACAAAAATGAGTGACAATCTCGCTCACTGCGTGGGATTTGAGAGCCCTGCATGAGAATAACCCCTGAGTTCACATCAGAACCAAAGTTTACCTTCAGCTACAGTGGTCCCAGGTATTATTTCATGAGATTTAACATGCAAGATTGGTATTCTAGGTGTGTGTGTGTGTGTGTGTATATATTTATATCCTTAAATTGGTCCATCTAGACTGTCAAATAGGCCTCAAAAAACCATAAATTGCCAGAGCTTTCGGGGGCTTCACTCCCCGGGTCCCCCACCCCACTACGCAGTCAAATTTCTGGTGAGAACCCTGACTCCTATCATCTCGAGGGATTTTTAAAAGACAGGTCAAGCCACTTTTATGGAACAAGGTGAATATTTGTTGATTTTGGATAGTTTGTTTGCTTGTTGGTTTTTTATTTTTTTTATGGGATTTTTTTTTTCCCTCCTAACGCTGTTTGTAGTTTTAGCTAGAGTTTGTCTGCTTCTTTTCTTGTGTAACACCAAGTACCGTGCTGGAAGAATATGTACTGCTCTTTAGCATGATATCCTTTGGATTGCTGTTTCATCGTCTTAATCCAGAAATAAATCAATCAATCAACCCTCAAACCACTTGAGGAGGTGGTCTGGGATGCATCTGACTACATATGTTGGTAATGTCACCAAGAAGGGTGTAACCAGAACACCGCGGTACTGTGGCTAACATAGCAGCTGTAAAAGCAAGTACTCTCCGATAAAGGTTCCTTTTCTGTGCGGTTCTGCTTGCTCTTGCTAGTTGGAAATGCGCCTGTTCAGCTGATTTCAATAACTGAAATAATCGAAGCATGTGAACTATCGGCAGAAACATGTTAGCTTGCCCAAAAACAACGTGAAACAGGGTTAAAGTCTTGGACAACATCTGGCAGGAATTGCTGATATTGTTGTTATATGATGTATTAACTGCGCGCTGAGTTTTAGGGGAAGCTACGTAATAAGCAATGAAATCCGATCACAAGTGGTCAGCTTAATACCAAGTCTAAACGGCAAAATGTCTTGCCTGACCACTTGTCATCCGATCACTCAAAACGGATGTTAAAATCAAGTGTAAACGCACCCTTTTTTTCTTCTTAGCTTCCACTGTAAAAGTCCTCTTCAGTCTCTTTGCCTTAGCCATGATGTCTATAGGCTTCAGACTGAATACTTCGGCTGGATGGCATTGCTAGTTTCGTAAAATGCTTTGTACTTTTCCTGAGAAACCTGACCCAATCAGCCAAAGTTACATAGAGCTAGAACAAGCGTTTGAGGAGTGGAGGGGGATTTTCTCTGTTCTCCCTACTACAGGCCCGTGAATCATGAATATCATTTTGGAGCTGGTATTTTGATGTTGCTTTCAGTCATACAATTCCTGAGCAACAGTCGAGGAACTTAACACCACTTGATATTCTCAGTAGCTTACAGGCACACTTCCCCGTTTATATTCGTTATACATTTCCCGTCTTCAACATTTTGTTAGGATACTGCAACTGTGCATCTGTTGAGTAGTTCCATAGACACTAGCATCAATGATCTGCCCCTCTGCTTAATCACATGAATGTTGGTTATGCTGTTGGATACTTTATTGATAGTCTTTGACATGTTCATTAAAATAAGTTCCAGCAACGATGCATTAAAATTTACCATTCTTATGCACTTCGTCCCTGAATGCACTTATCCATGACCATTTCTGATTTGAAAATTAGAGCTTTTGAAATCTGAAACAGTAATAACATGAAATCCAGCGGCAATATTGTATTTTCAAAATGTTATGCTTGTTTCATTCTTTGCATTAATTTGACTGATAGACCTCATACTCATTTTTAATGTGACATTATGAATAAGGAATTCTTTACTGTCTGAAAATAAGTTTAAGGAATTACACTGGGCTCGTGGGGCAAGCTGTTCTTCCAACACTTGTCCCAAATCAAATGACAGGTTTTTCACCATTTTTGTGAATGGCCCATTTAGAGCATATTTAAACTTTTTTTGACTGCTCTCTCTCTCTCTCTCTCTCACACACACACACACACACACACACACAAATCCACATCAATATACCCAGTGAAGTGGCAGAGCAGTGTGTAAACCCACTCCAGCCCAGTGTGGCACCACGGTGTCTGAACAACCTCCCCCCAGGGACTAAACAGCAGGGCCTGTTCCCACACCGCCTTTCACGCCTGTCTCCCACCAGCACTTCTCACTGTTTGCAAACACTTTGCTCAGGAGCAAGCTCATAAATCCTCCTCCACAGATAAAGTCTGCCTTCGTCTCCCTCAGACTTAAAAGTGTCATTTAGCCTAGTATGACTTGTTGAGCTTGGCTCTGTCCTTTGCAAACCAATGAAATTAGAAAAAAAAATCTTTCCAGTTGGTGGCATAAATATTGTTAAACAGCTTCCGAAAACCAGTCAGAAATACAGAGGTGAAACAATTACATTATACTGGATTTCATCATGAAACTCTCATACCCATTTCCACAAATATATTTGTAACTCAGGAAAAAAGCATCTTCACGTGTATTTCTAGATAGTTAATATGTTTGGACTGACTTTGGCAAAGAAGCTTAGAAACAAAAAATACTTTAAACAGAGTGGAAACCAGGGTCACTTTTTTCTTCTCTGTTATGCTGAAGATGGTACATGGGGAGCCATAACCCCTCCAGCGTCAGTTGTGTTCAGTGTCCTCATGATTGTGCCTTTTGGGATGGTATAGACATCAGGTGCTTGACTCTCCGACAGCTGCAGAAATCAATCACCAATCTCAAACTCAGGGAGCGCCACTGACTGGACACATACACAGCAAAAATCCCAGTGTTAACTGAACTCCAGTAGAGTTTATATGAGATCAGTTGGTCTCATATAAACTCTACTGGAGTTCAGTTAACACTGGGATGTTTGCTGTATAGGAGCAATGGATTCTCTGCACTGCCCTCCACTGCTCTTGCAGCCACACAGAAAGCTGCAGTCTATTAATTTTTCAGTCAGAGATGTGCCTCGTGGAGTGATAAGGAGCCGACAGGCGGATGGGGAAGGGGCAGGTGTGGCTGGCTGGAGACAGCCTTATCTCGTTGGCCGGAAAGTAGTTGGGCAGTCTCATTAGAATGAGGAGGCAGGATGTGTGTGTGTGTGTGTGTGTGTGTGCGCGCACGCGTGCATGCATGCATGTGTGTGTTAGGGATGGAGGGTGTGAGGAGGACGGAGAGTAAACCTTCACCGAGAAGAACTCTCTCTCTTCCCCAAGATTTTTATTAAGTTTGGGATGTGAAAAGTTGCTTCTTTGGTTTTCACAACATGGCATAATTCTGTCTTTAGACACCCCAAGCCCCAATGCACTGCTAAAAACAAATTCTAATGTGTCGCTCAGGAAATATATCTGTTTTCCTCTATTTTTAGCTGGCACAATGTCTTCTCCGAACCCAAAGAAGAGAGAGCCCAAGTGTCTGGTGACCTCTCAAGATTGATTTGATGTTCGTTATATAGTGTTATAGAATCGCTTGAAAATTGGGCCACTTTACTTGAAAGTAGAGGCTATTATTTGCTAAATACAACCTGTTAAACATAACAAAAAGTGAAAATGAGTTAATTGGCAAAAATTATTCTTATGTGCAGCATCTTTGGTTTGGATAAATCTCACTTCACATAACTTACAACCCATAAAGGAAAAAAAAGCAAACCCACTCAAAAGCTGTTTTTATTTTTTTTTGTTAGTTTGTTTGTTTTATTTTTGGCTGAAAAGAATACAGGAAGCTTCACAATAAAATAAATATTGAAGCCAAAGATATAATTTGACATTTGCTTTCATATTTAAAGTTGAAAACAACACCCAAATCCATGGCCTGACAAATGAGCACAGGTTCTGTTTGAAATCCATGACACCTCAAACATACTCTGAATAATTCCAGCTCAAAACTCAACATAGTCTTGATTGAAAAAAGTAATGAATGGATATTAACCAAAGTAACTTTAGAGGGCCCTGTTATTATAAATACTGTACATTGATACATTTAAACATTCTGTGTCATGAGGCTAAGGATCAAACATAAGCATCAGATGCTTAGAAGCTAAATATCAGACATAATTTAGCTACATTCAGTGCAGCAGTGCCATAGAAGGAAATCAGCTGTACCTCTGACAGCCAAACATTTTCTCCAAATTCACACATAGTTTAGAGGTGGAGGTGAGGCCATACAGCACAATTATCCACATTTTAAAAGTGGAGGCCAAAGCAGAAAACTGATGACAATCAATGTATGTTTGTGTATAGGGTTTTTATGGACGTATTAGGCCGGGGAGCGATATGTTTATAAAAATCCATAAAGCAGACAGGGGCGACACACGTGAGCCCAAGCGTTTCCTGAGGGCTGTCTCCAGGCGAGTGCAGCGCTGGCTCCTGGCTGTCTGCCCCGCACTCTGTTTGCAGCAAACATGTTATTTTTAACCCACTGCTTCCGAGCGAATGGCTGGAACACTGGGGTCCTGCCGGAGTAGTACAATGGGGGCTAGAGCTGTAGTGCCTGCCACCACCCCGACTCCCGATCCCAACCCCCAAGCACTCCCTCAGCCTTGCCCACATTAGACGACAAAGTGGGTCAGCTGGGGGTAATGGCCTAAAAATTTGGAGTTTGTAATCACAGTGGTCATTGTGATGTGCTTATTATGCAGCTGTCATTACTTAATTTAGGAGAGGGAGAATGTGTGGGTTTGTGGGTTTAAATGAGGATTTGTACATGTGGAATGAGACTGAGAATGTGCAAAAAAGAGGTAAAAAAAAGGTTGTTATTTGCTGAATTCACAATTCAATACTTCAGGTGTTCCCATGCATTTCACTGATAGATACAGTAATAGTCCAGAGGATAAATTAATTAGAGTAGCAATATTGTTAGTGACATCAGAGGGACAATATCCAACTCCCTGGGCATGCACAGAAACTGACATAGATTAATAATCGTGTGCCCATTATAAACAGAGTAATTTTCCATGACTAACGCTGAGTTAAAATCAAAGTACATATCCATCAACTTGTAAATAGCCAGTCCTTTTGAGGCCATGCAACTAGACTAAAAATATGGTAAAAATATTACTAATGGTATTTGGAGAACTCATAAGAACTGGAGACAATTACTGAGCCCAAAAACATACTGGCTGAAACCGACAGGACTAAAACCAAAAACCCTTTTTAGGTTCAGAGTTCAGTGCCGTAAACCCTCCCTGCCCTTATTCTGAATGATTGGCTCTCACACTTAACTCTTCGTTAAGCGACCCGCTGCGCCTTCTCACATGACTCCATCATATGTAATAGACTCGCAAGCCTTTATCTCTTTCACAGGCGCTCCTGTGATGAATCTGTTGGTGCACCGCTGTCTGAAAGGGAGGTCTCCCGGGTATTTAGCAGAAACCTTTTGCGAGGCCAGAGCAGTAATTACTCGGTGAACTCGGAAAATCAAATTGACTTAAAGACGCCGCGAATGAAATCAGATTACTGTTGGAGGAGACCAGGTATCCAATAGCACTCCAAGCAGGAAAGCTTTGGCCTTGAAACATACACCCCTCTCCTGTCAAAAGAGGAGACGTACTGCTTGGCAAATTGAGGCTAATTAATTCCAGTCTGCCTTGTCCGGATAGATGAAATGAGAGGACACAGCTTGGATTGCCTCAGATCTTATACTGCCCTACAAAATTAACAGTCTATATAAATGGATTGAGTTAAATGTTTCTCTTTGGCTTTAGGACTGGCAATTGTGTTTTTGTTTGAAAACCATTGGGATATTAAATCCAACAGAGGGAAACAGAAGGACATAAGCAATCAGTCAGTCAATCGATCAATCTCTAGTTGTGAAGGATGAATATAGGACAGTGTTTTTTGGAAGACAGTTCAGTCATACCCAGCCCTGTGCGTTCATTGCAGGAATCATGTTCATGATTGAAAATAATGTTTATGTCTATCCTACTTAAGAATATTGTGGTGGTGACAGTATTGCGCCAACTTTTGTTATTTGCCGCAACGTAATGCTAATAACAACAAAACTTCACCAGTTCAGTGAAGCTTCACAAGCTTCAAACTTCACAAGTCAGTTTTTCTGCTAAATGCAAAATACATCCACACAGCCAATCAGCAATGTAGAATCCCGCATAGCCATCAGACTCTGATTGCTTGTCCACCCTTGATTTGGACAAAACAAAAATATGAGTGTTATTTCAATGCAGCAAGCTCTGCAGAAAGTAAAAGGATTGCATAATTGATCCATTGAGAATGTGTTTTCCAGCAGTGCGCATAGTTTTCTACCGCTGACCAAGTTTTTGCCCATGTTGAGTGGCAGATTTGCAAAAAGGACACTGTTTTACTTGCAGAGGAGTATTACAAACTATTAAGGAAACATGAAAATGTTGATAATGACTGGCAGGCATTTGACTTCAAAATCGCACCTCTGGGGATACATTGCATTTCATCAAATACTCACAACAAAGTTCACTCTCTCACAAATTCATTATTCTTAGATTTAACTGTATCATGGTGTAGTGTTTTCACTTCTTTGGCAAGACATTTAAAAATATGAAAGTTCTTCAGTGCTTACTTTTCCCATGACAAAAAACTATGCATTTTTTTTAGAAATGCTTCAAATGGATATGTTGTGTTTGCGATACTCTTAATATACACCATATTACAATTCAGCAGTAAATGGCGCCAGCGAAACGCACTGTGCTTGCCCTGAAGTATACAATATATTCCAACCTTGTGTAGCAGGCCGAGGGAGGGCCCGGGCGGGGACTTGAACCTCCAGACTCCCGGGTAAGAGTCATGCGCGCTGACCGCGCATGACTCTTACCCGGGAGTCTGGAGGTTCAAGTCCCAGCCTGGGCCCTCCTTCGGCCTGCTACATTCTGGCGTAATCGGCAGGATCTGGGGCATCCTAATGGATGGCAGCATGCGTCAAGCATGGAGCGTGAGGACACGCTCACGAAAGAGGGGGAGAGATGTGACAGTTGAAGGGTCCTGTCACTGGAAGTGTCTCCTAATAAGTACATGCCCTGGCTACCTTGCTAACGAGCCTGGCTCTTTGGCGATGTGGTCGGCGCGCATGACTCTTACCCGGGAGTCTGGAGGTTCAAGTCCCAGCCCGGGCCCTCCTTCGGCCTGCTACATTCGCATCAGTTATTGGTTGGCAGCAAAATTTAACGTGGCTCTGAAGTATACTAGTTCAACTGGTATGACTGCTGTTTACAGGTAAATTTTAGTCAGGATGTCAACTTTACTGTTCAAAATCCATAGTGAAGGTGAAAGACAGTCTTATATATTTGTAATTGAATCATATGTCTTGTAATGAATTTAGGTTATTTCATCAATTGCACTCTTGACTTCCAGTCAACTGTCAGGCCTTCTCATCCCCATCATTTGGGTACCTCTTCCCTTGCTACAGTATCCGCATTAGTTGTCATGCAAATGAAGCTGTTAAATCAAACAAATAGCTGAAATGGGATGGTCATTTTCACCTCATCATGATCAGTCATCCTCATCCAGTTGGAGAGGGTGACTGGCGATGAGAAGCCAGATAGGCTTATCTTTTCTGCACGTAGTCTGAGTAGTGCAGGTCTCAGCAGCCTATTCTTAGCAACTGAGCCGCTGTTGATTCCGTCAATTCTCGAAGGGCTCTGTAATTTTTGACAAAAGAGAAACTATGAAAATGGAGTCCGGAAGTGGGATAAGAAGACTTTCTCACTGGTAGCTAATTTTAGCCCTGCGAGTGAAAGTTCCTGTGGATTAGGTGATGGAGGCTTCCGGCCGGCCCACCTGCTGGACGCGGCTGGACGGGGAGGGGCGGCGGATGACGGCACTGTGAGGAACAATGTGAGTAAACAGGGAAATGAGGCTATTTATGTGCACTTTTGGTGGGCTCAGCTCTGGTTAGTACAATCAGATCAGAGAGGCATAATACCAGGAAGTGGTCCGAGACACTCTCCAATGAGACGACAGCACCCAGAGCCAAGATAGAAGATCCTGATTGGGCTCAGCTAAAGTTACAGAGTAGAACAGATGCCAAATTAGTTGACGTCTGCGTGCAAACCACTGCTTTGGACCCCGAGTGAGGTTAATGTACAACCCCAATTCCGAAATAGTTGGTATAAAGTTTAAATTGTGAATAATATCAAAACGCAATGACTTTCAAATCACATGAGCCAATATGTTATTTACAAAAGAACATAGATAACATTTCAAATTTTGAAACTAAGACAGTTTCCATTTTTATCCACAAAGTGAGCTCATTTCAAATTTGTTGGCTGCTACGGGTCTAGTTTACCAGTTTACCATGGTAAACCATACCATTCTTATTAACACAGAGTGGAGGCATCTAGGCATTGAGGAGACAAGTTTCTTGAGTTTAGCCATTGAAATTTGATCCCACTCTTGTTAAATACAGGCTTCCAGCTGCTGGAGAGTTTTAGGTCTCCTTTGACAGGCTTTTCGTTTAATTATACGCCAAATGTTCTCAATCAGTGAAAGATCAGAATTGCAGGCAGGCCAGTTCAGCACACGGACTCTTCTACTACGAAGCCACGCTGTTGTAATAGCAATAGCAATAGTAATGAATGGTAATAATTTATTGCGCAAGGGCTGGTGAGATGAGTGAAGCTCAGTTGAGTTTCTAGCTTAATCATTTGTACAGCAAAACTTCCAATATGCCAAAGAATGCATACTTATAGTGATTGGATACAAGAAGCAAGAAGGTCAGTGGTTCGAATCCAAATAGGGGAGTTTGCATGGTCTCCCCATAGGCACATGGGTATCCTGGAGGTAATTTGGTTTCCACACAGTCCAAACAAATGTAGGCTGACTTGAGACTCAAGTTGCCAAGATGTAAAAGTGTGTGACTGAAAAGTGTGTCCACCCTGTGATGGGTTAGCAAGCTGTCCAGGCCATGTCCTAGTAGGGATTGGCTCCAGCTCCTGTGCGACCATAGTGGGGAAAAAGCAGTTTTGGTGATGGATAGCTTTGGTGCTTTGAGGTAATCAAGTCTACCCACATGCAGTTGTAAGTTCCAGTGAAATTATTATTGACATATAAATAATGGTAAACTATACAGCCACATTTAAATGACTTTGCTATCTTAAGACCAGCACATGAAAGAAATGTGACATCTTCTCAGGGAGCGTGTCAGGATAGACTGATGCTGCCGGTTTTTAAACCACATCACAAGCTCACATTGTTTCTCAATACATTTAACAACGGTCTCTGTACTTCTGCTCTCTACGGGGCACATACTGTAAGCTCTGTGTTTGAGTGAGAAAATTTCTAATTTTTATTCATCAGTCTAGTGAACTTGTTCCCAGTCCACTGGTGTCCAACCGTGAATTCCTCGGCAAACTCAAGTCTCTTTTTTTTGCGATGTTGCCACCACTTCTCAGCAACCCGACCAGTCAGACCATTTACACACAGGCAACTGGAAATAGTAGTCTTGATTCTTTAGTCTCTACATTTCTGGTGCTCTTCATGTCATCACAGAGTTGTCTTGCTGTCAAGTGCCGATTTATTAGCTCCCACCGCTCGCGGTGCAGTAGCTATGGTATCGGGCTCCGTCCTTGTGTGCGTGTGTGCATGCATGCATGCGTCCGTCAACACATTTCGCTTTATCTCATCAATGATTTCAGTTACAGCCTCCTAATATTTACTGGACATGCATCTCATAAAGCCCTACAAATGACATTCCTAAAGGTGACCTTGGCCTATTTTTTTCAAGGTCACTGGCCTAAAAATATCACCAAAAACTTCAACATTTTGCTTTATCTTCTCAACTATTTCAGTTACAGGCTCCTAATTTTCACTGGACATGCATCTCATTAAGTCCTACAAATGACGTGCCTAAAGGTGACCTTGGCCTATTTTTTCAAGGTCACTGGCCTAAAAATATCACCAAGAACTTTGTCAATTTGCTTTATCTTATCAATATTTCCAGTTACAGGCTCCTAATTAGCTCCTACAGCCCGAGTGGCTCGGGAGCTATGGTATCGGGCTCCATCCGTGCATGCGTCTGTCTATGCGTGCATCTTAAACAAAATATATAAGTTTATATATCTTAACAGCAAGAGCTTCTGGGGCTGTCAGTGCCCTGTATTTTTAACTTGTCTTACACAGATAACGAACATCTGAGGCACTTAATTTCCATTTTGCTCCTTGATTGCCTCTAGTTTTCAGCAAACCGGTATCTTTGACACACTTGATGTTTCTTAAGGCTTGATTCCACCGGGAGCGTCATGGCCGCGCTACTGCCATGATGCGGTTGCCAGAGTTGATCTGTGGCCATTTAAGATAATGTGTGTGATTCCACCAGCCGCACCACAGCACATCTTGGTCGCGTCCCAGAAGCGGCTCTCCGTGCTGCTCCGCCGAAAAATCTATTTCTAAAGTCTATTTCTACTGCTGGCAAGCCGCAGTTGTCCTAATCTGAATATAGCAGGGATACGTTTCCGATAGTTCGACCATATACATTTATTGGATCCAACTACAAGGGGAATATGCTTTTAACTAAATGAAACCAGCCACAAATCTTCGATATAAAATTTGTTTATAACTTACTTTTTAAAGTTGCGATTTTGTTTTAACTAAAACACAGGCACAGTTTTTATAATCTATGGCGTTCACGGCTGAACTGTAGTAGGCTCTACAGCACAACAAAGATGGAAATGACATTAAATGCAAATAATGCAGAAAAAATAACAGAAAGCATTTAAGGTTGTTGCACAAATATGCCAGTAAAAATGACGAAATATGCAAAATCTGAGCAGGTTGATTGTATCAGCTGGCAGGAAGCTGCACTCACGTTCCACGTTCAGTGGAGCATGAAGTCGCGTCCAAGACGCTCACGCCACGCCGCAAATACGCGTTCGGTGGAATCCAGGGGTTACAGTGCCATGGCAGCATTTAACATTTTCAGCATCAAGGAAGGTCACAATGCTAATATGAACAGAGAGCTTCTTCAGAGAGCATTGTGGTTAACACTGTGACAGAGCTCAAACTATATACTGGAACAACTGACCATCAGAGGTAATTCTGCAGAATAATGTTGCCTCAAACCAGTTGAAACAAATTTTTTACCATCAATAATCATGGAATGAGCCTTCAAGCATGCATTCAAGCGATGCAAGAGTCAAAAAATAAAATTTCCAACACCTTTTAATTGTAATAAAAAATTTTTAGTGTTTTTGCTTATTACCCATATTTTTAGCTCAATATACTAGTGGGAATAACTTTTCTCATTGTCTACAGTAGTATTTTTCAATAAATTAGGACCATTTTTAGACGGAAGTGGTGGTATATACTGTAATCATGACTTCACCCTACTGTATGTACAGCCTGCAAAAGGGTTGGAGGACAGGATGTACATTAAATCATGATTGCATAAACTCCATCATTCTGCAAGTTTAGGTGCATAGGGTAAGTGTGCCAAGATCCTTATTCAAAGGTTGAGGGTCCCTGTGACACAGCCCCGAAGTGAAAGCTGGCTTTCAATGCTTGGGGACAGATACATCAAGCATGTCAGAGGAAAAAACTAGGATGCTCCTTTAACCCTTTAACCCTCCATTCAGGTCCTTAATAGGGATTACTTTTATTTGTGGAATTTAGGAGAAGGCTGAACATCCACACTAAGAGAGGCTGGCTGTTATTCAGAACTTCTCTAGGCTGGGTACCGGTTTTTCATTTCCAGTCCTTTGTTTTTCCATGATCTTGTTTAATGTCATTACTTTCTTAAACTGGAAACTGGAAACAAGTACCAGTAAAGTAAAGTAAAGTAAAGTAAACAGGGAAATTAACAACTTTTTGTTCCATTTTGATTTATCATTTTTAAGAATAATAATCTTACTTAATTTCAGGGGCTTGAAAAAAAATACATTTGACCTGCATTTTAAAGAGCTTTTAATTGACTTACATCCAGGAACTGAAAATGTGCAACCCGGGTTTCAAGAGGCATTTTTTAACCCCATAAAACCTACAGACCCATATATGGGTCCATTAAATGTAACTGCTGCATTCAGACCAGGAGAACTTCAGACCAATTTCAAATTCTAGAGGACATCCCGAGATTTCCAACGATCCAAAATATGTCCAAATGAATTACAGGAAAATGGTTGTAAAATGATGCAAAACATCTAGATATTTTCAATTTGATCTAATGCTGTGGCCATAAAAACATGGCATCACAGATTTGAATGTTTCATTCAGTGAAGCACTGCAACCAGCAGACACAGAATGTGAGACATTTTCCCACAATATAATCAAAAATTCTTTTTCTGACTTTGAACCTACTCAAGGGGAAAACTCTTAATGTAATGCTGTTTTTTTCTTTTTTTTCAGAAAGAGGTGGCAAAAGAAACAGTGATAGAGCGGTTTCAAAAATGAAAAGATGAAAAAGCCATTGAAATATTTTGCATGCCTCCTGAGTAAAGGCCTGCAGGTCAAAGACAATTTTATCTTTGCATGTAAAGGAAGTTGTGCAATGTGATTAGCCAGATCCAGCTACTGATAAGTGTCCAGAGCTGAGGGGCTTTGGCTGACCCCCAGTGTCTTTAGGCCACTTGGTGTTACGCTTTTCTTCCCAGGCTTTGGTTGCTGGTCAGACCAGTACATGAGGGGTCAGACATGGGGCTAAGCACTAATGCTTCTGTAATTACAGCCATGGAGTAGGACAGGGCGCCTGAGTATTGAAGGTCTGCCTTAACTGATTTTCCTTCTCCATTGAGGGCAGCCATGCTTTGTTCCACACTGACCCCGGAGACAATAGCGGCTCCGTCTGGCACAGGCCCCTATTCATCTACGTGTGGTGGCTACTTAACATTGAAAGCGGAGCAGAGCTTGAACAAAAGTCTGTGAATAAAAAAACTGCATTTGTCAGTTCAGGCTAATGATGGTACAAATACAGTTATACAGATAACATATGTTTGATAAATTAATTAAAGTCAGTTGAGGTGTTAGGGGGTATAATCGGAGATGAGCATGATAAAATATAAAAATATAAAAATGTAGCATACAATACAATCAGTAATTTTTTCTGTACCTCACGTAATATTGTAATTGCAAAATAGGCTGGGGCCTCAGGAAATTTTGTCTGGTTTGGGTTGGCAGATATGGATGATATTCCGGTCAGAGAATACGTCAGGGAGGATGATCAGGTTTATGGATTTTGCTGGTCAGTTACATTGGGAAAACAACAGGGTGTGTATGTGTGTGGTTTGAGGATAGAAAGAAACAAATATTGGGGAAAACTAAAACATACTGTATATATACATGTGTGTATATATATATATACACAAAGACAAAGCAAAAGCTGATAAACTACACCCAGTCCAACATACTAAATAAATTTGTACGCAGCAGGAATTCAAAGATTAATAACATGCCTCCAGCCTAGCTATAGAGACTACTGTCTCATCTACCAAATATATAAGGGAAATTCACAGTAAGCAGTAATTATGCTTATCAGTCTTAACAGTCATCAACAGTGCAACTATTGAGCATAAAAGGCATAACGATATCCATACAAAGATGGCAAGAACATAAATAAGGTCTTGGTATCACAGAGAAACAACAGGAAATAAATGCTAACAAAATACAATTTTGACTGCATGGCTGTATGTTCGCTAGGCATTGTTCATTACCATTTGGTACTTATCCCCTTTGCGCAGAAGCCAAATCTGGCTATTTATGTGTTACCTTATTTAAGGCTTTATAATTCAAGATTGCAGCTTCACAGACAGGAAAGGAATGGCTGAACTGAGTCTAGACACCTGAAGCATTTAGACTCCTATCCTATTTCAGTTTATTTTCATGATTTTGGAAGAGAAAAGGGGCTGGGTCACTTCAAGAAATGGGGTCACAAACCATAGTGTCACAATAAAGGCACCAGAGTTGTGTTGTTTTTCTGGCAACTGGGGCGAGAACCCACCATAGTGACGAATATTCCATTACCATGTACCAAAGATAAAATGATGTGCCTTTAAGGAACAGTGGGATTAAAAACAGAAAAAAATCCACCACCACAGGACACAAAATTCCCTCTCAGTGTGACATCACTTACTGTACCGCATTATTTTTATGAAATAAAGCCTACTTTTGCAGTCATCCAGCCAATTTTTGTTGTGTTATTCCTTTTGACTATTTCTTGCCATCTTTTCTTAATATCACTCCCCAATCATATCTGACACTGAAACTTCCCATTGAAAGCAGTAGTTGTTAACTGAACACGTAGTGTCCAGCCCTGTAATGTTTAGAGCCATGCCCATAAAACGGCTTCCTATAGCACATAATTGTGTCCATATGATGAAATATGAAGACATAAAAGTATAAAGAAATGTGCTGTGCAAGACTGTCAATTCCTTTTTGAATAAATAAATTATCAACCAAAACTTTGAAAATTCTATATCATGTCCCTTTCTCCATGTGTTACGTTCAAATCAAATAGGCTAACTCTAACCCAAACCCAACCTCCCAACTATGAACACTTTTCCCATAGAAGCCATGATTGGATTTATCTTTCCACTATTATTAATGTATTGGGGATGGTTCATGGAAGAAGACAGGACAGCTCATTTCGGTGTTGCTTAGATTTTCAGTGTGACTTACATGTCACATACTTGTAACCCCATTTTATGAAGTGACCCAGCTGCAAACACAAAAAGAATCTTCATGAAAATTCAACATTGAAATTGAAATTGTTGAAAGAAAAAAAAAAGGACAATTGAAAAACTGCTTTGGCTTAAAACTATACATTTCTGGGATCATAAACTCCTTGACCACAAGTATAATTCATCTTGTGTTATGAAATGAGGGGAAAGCACAGGGAACTCGGAAGATTCGGACTCGGAACACAGAAACAAGGGAAAGGAAACAAGAGGATGAGACGACATATGCAGGGAATTTAATAATAAACTAAAAATCTCAGAAGGGGGGGGGGGACAAAAAATTGTGGCACGCAGGCCAAAACAACCACCGTGCTCCAGCACTGAATGGGAGAGAAACTCAGGAAACAAATCATCAAAACTCGGGAGGAATCAAAACCAAACTCGGAACACTAGGGGGCAGACTGGGGCCAACTTGGGAACAGACTAGGGCAACTCGGGAACACCAAGAGGCTTATGGCAAACTCGGGAACAGACTGGGGGCAACTCGGGAACACCAGGAAGCAACTCGGGAACAGACTGGAGGCACTCGGGACATCAGGAGGCCTGGGAAGACAACAGGCGGGGGGGCAGACACAGGACTCGGTGATGGGCTCAGCTGGCAGGTGGCTAACTCGGGTAGCACAGCTGGCGGGGGGGGCATGTTCGGGAACACAGCAGGCAGGGGGGCAGACTCGGACAGGGCTGGCTCAGGAACACAGCAGGCAGGGGGCAGACTCGGATGGGGCAGGCTCGGAAACACAGCTGGAACTGAGGGGAGAAGCGGAGCGTGAAGAGAAGGGTCATGAGGAATGGGTTGACCAGAATGGGAGCGGGAGCAAACAGAGTGAGGGCGTGAGCAGAGTGAACGCAATGAAGTCAGATCTGAAGTGACTGCTGTGATAGGAACATATATAGGGCCGGGGCACGGACAACACAGGTTCTGAAAATTAATATAATTAACAAAGGGTGGAACACGAGGGAAACCTAATGACATGAAACAGAAAAACATTAACACACGGACGAAGATCACAAGACGCTCCCAAAGATGGGATAACTAAACTGAATAAAAGACTCCTAAGTGCATAGAATGAGATGCAGGACAGGTGAGATAAATGCAGAGAGTCTGCAAAAAACACAGCAAGGCAAGTTAAACGAAAGCAAGAGGCAGAGACTAGAACAGGGCGAACGCAAAGAGGTTGTTAGTCAATTAGTAAGTGCAGCTGTACAATCCCGGGTGCTCGTTAGTACGTTAGTCTAATATACAATGTTAGTTTTGGTTAGTAAATTCTATAAAACAACAAGCTGTTAGTACGGGATAGTAATATAGAAAAGCAAGGGGAAATTAGCAAAGGAGAACAGAAGGCTGAAACCCAGAATCCATTAAATCACCCAAAATAGTGTCACAATCTATACATACAAAAACTGCAACGAACTAATGAGGCGACTGCGGAGAAAGCAAAGACCGTTCATGGGTATGACGTGGACTGGAATAACACGGGACAGATGCGAAATGTGAAACACTAAGACAACTGACTAAAAACGAACATCGCAAAAATAATAAAAACCTAAAATTGACTAAAACCCACAGAACACATCTTGAGCATTACATTCTTGATTACCCACTAACTATGAGCCAAATTAGACAGCTATCCACGTGCCTCCCCAAAGTCTGAGATCCTTCAAAATGGTGCTCTGTCAAATAATAAATAATCAAATATTTAACACAAATAAACTTTTGAGGCATGAGATTCAATATGAACTAATGATTTTCTTGTTGAGTTTAGCATGAATTTATCAATATCAGTGGAGTTGAACATCAGTGGTCACCAGTAACCTCTCCAAACACAAAACATGCCTTTTCTCCATAATAAGTCCCCCAGGCCAGCACATATACTCATTAAATAAACTGCTGATTAAAAGGTCAGAACATTCACCCTGCAATGAAAAGTTAACAGTTCCCACTTCCGAGCTCACAACCTTATTTCAACACTTTCTATATCTTATAAGGAACAAGTAAAACTCAGTATTATCTATATTCTGAAATATATCCCATTTTAACTGAACAATCATTCCACTTTCAGGGTAATCAAACAATATATTCCTTCCTAGATTTAACAGAATGGTACAATGAACGTTCCCGGGGGTCCATTGAAATGCACGACCAGTTAACGTTTTAAACAGGAAAAAAAAACCTTAGCTTTTGATTTTGTTGAATACGGTATACATTCCAAAACTAAAAGCAAAAGTTAGCAGCCTAACCTTCCTTAACTGAAACCGTCCTCCAGAGACTGATGTATCCAGTAGACGGAACCCTCCGGTCCTGTTTCATTGAACATAATTCTAATTGACCATGTCCTTACCTCATTTAAAGCCTGTAAATGTTACTGAACACATCAGGCTGGATTTTGGGAGTCTTTTTTTCTATATATCAAGTTAATCTCAGCTGCGCATTGTGTGCAATGTTGAGAAGGTACAACCGAGCATGCTGATACATAAAGGCTTGTAAAACTTTTCTGACTGTCCAATAAATGTGCTTCAGTTACTGTGGAAAGTTTAAAAACTCAGGAATTGGATAAGAAACAAGCCAATCAATACATTGTTACCGGGGAAGTTTCATGTTGGCATGAACTCTAACTGTGCAGTGACACAGATGAGCCTGAATATACAATGGAATGATTGGCTATCAACACCAGTACTTGGGTGGATATAAGGGAGCGCTGAATTTGCAAAAGGAGGAATCTACCAACAGTAACCTAGCTATGTAAGCCACAGTGCTGCAGCTACATTCAACAGGCTAGCACGTTAGGTAGGCTTATGCAGTAAAGCAACACAAAATGGTAAAACTTGCAGCTTCCACGTTTGTCATTGAGTCAAGGACAGTTGGCTTTATCATGTGGTATGTATCTGCTTTATCATCTTTATCATCTGCTTTGTACTGGCCCAGGTTAAGCAAGCAGTCGTCAGTGAAATGATGAGCGCCCACTACAACATATAAGGAATGTGTGTGGGTACATTTCCACCAAGATAAAATCAATCCACTGAGTTTACAGAGGCTCAAATGAAGGGAGTAAAAATAGACTTCTAAGCTTGTGATTGCAATGAGAAACACAGTGATTGCCATGCTTTGATCTTGGCTTTGCCGTATTCGTGCTATGGAGGAACAAAATGGTCGCAAGGTAATTTGAGATGGCAGAGCTCATCGACCTAAGGGACAGTCAAATGGAGTGTCACCAACCTGGGGGTAGGAATTATTTCCCTACTTGACGTCATGGAGGGTAAAAATATCATAATATCATAATATAATGATTTGCGTGTTTGAGCACACATTTTCTGGAAGATGGAGGAAGCAAGAGAGGGAAGGGACCGAATTTCCTTATGCCTGGGGTTGTACAGACAGGCTAGGGGACACAAATTACTGTCAGAAAACCATAATAAAGTGAATTTTGCATAATATCGGACCTTGAAATGTTGTGATGGAAAACGCTACAATCTGGGCTCAACATTAACACCCGCCCACTTGCCAAATGCGGGAAACTCAGCCAAACTTATTAGCCACAATGGCAGGTGACAATTTTCTCCTCCCCCTCGTTCTCTTTTTGAGGTCTTTTCACTTTATACAAAGTGAGAAACCTGTGACAAACTCATCGCAAGGCAGGAAGAAGACACTACAACTCCCATGAGCACTATCCGCACACTTATCTTCTCATTGGTTAGTTTCAGTTGCGCAGGCCTATGTCGGCAGCCAGCAACTATGTGTGGATGAGAACATGTGGAATTCCATCGCGGGAGTCAAAAAGCCTGATGAAAAAACAAAAGCGCAGAAAAATGGTGATCAAGAAGATGAAGGAAGGGAAGAAGAAATTACTCAGATGGCCAAAAAGAAGACAAACCGAGAGAATGTTTAACGAGAAGTGGAGGGCGGGAAAGGAATAGCTTGCATATGATGGGAGAGAGATGTGCAGCGCGGTTTGCAGGTCATATGGAGACAATAATGCAAAGATGCTCTCGTTTGTCGTCGGGACAATCAACCTCAAGCTTGACGCCGTTAAAGATCATGAGAATTCTATTTGCCATGATATCTGCACTGCGACCAAGGCCAGAAGGGAAGGACAATTCCCCCAGGAAAGCAAAGGAGTCAGGGCTTCTCCTTGAAGCCAGCGGACCTGCAGAAGATGAGTACGCTATTCAGAAACATTCACGCGATTGGGAAATAAGGAAGACCATTCACTGACTGTGTGAATGTTCAAGAAAGGAATAGTATTATTACATGCATTATTGAAATGACTGTGCTTTTTTTGTTAACCTCTTTGCGTGCGGGAACGCATATTTGAGGCGAGTTTGCTTTGCTAAACCGAGGTTGATACCTGCATACAGTTTTTGCACGCTCTGTTCCCATTTCACTTTGTACACACTCAAAATTCATTCATGCATGCTCGCTGTCTTGGTACTTCAAGTGCACACATGGCAATAGAAACTCTTACAAACCTTACATAATATCAAATCCAAATCAGACTATGGAAGCATCTATAGCTTGTTTTGCAGGCACTCAAGCTGAGGTGCCTAAGCGTCATTGATGCTCGCTGTGTATTGCCAATCACCAAACATCCACAGCATCTCTACATCAGTGCTTACTATCATAACGTTGCATGAGAACTTCTCATCCAAGACATCTGTTGCACTTGCAGACTGCCTTGTAAGTGCTCAAACAGTCGGCTTTACATTGAATTTTCAGCAGAGCTGGCAAAAACCTTACAGTACGTTTGTGTACCTGTCGTGGTATAGCAAAGTAAACTCACTGCATATATGCGTTCCCATAGGCGAAGAGTCAAAGTTTGTGAGACTGTCATAATAATTTAAAGTTAGCGAATTAACTCTGTGTGTGTGTGCATGAGAGAGAGAGAGAGAGAGAGAGAGAGAGAGTTAAATGGTCAGTCATAACTTTAGTGAACATATGTGCTATCCAGAGTGGATCAAAAAAAAGTCATGAAGGTGGGACAGACGTACAGGAATGCTACTAGAACGAAAGAATTAATGAGCTTCATTGGAGAAGTTGGAAGGCAGAAGCTATGAGAGGAGTTAGCTTTTGCTAAGTTTCTCTCAGTCAGTCCCTCTCAGACAATTCCACTGACAGCGCAGTACTAGAAGAAGAGCTGGTTTATGTGATGTGGGCTGTGGCAGGGAAGATGGAGGTAAGGTTTGTGGGAGTAGAGGGTGTCGGCAAGCCAGATAGCAGCTACAATGCTGAGGCCATCACGTCAACTACGGAGACTGTGGTTGGGAAAGAGGATGCAACTGGGCAGTGGCTGCAGAAATTGGTTGCAGTGGGGAGTGATGGAGCTGCTGTGATGACAGGCATAAAGAGAGGAGCAGTGAGACAGCTGTGTGGCAAGATAGAACACATCCTAGGCATACACTGTATGTCACACAGGCTGTAGTTGGCACCCTTTGATGCAATATCCCAGATTAATCTAGCAAGGAAAGTCTCAGACCTACTGCTGGGCCCGTATGCATTCTACCACAAGAGCTGTGTCAACAGAGCAGGCTTGAAGAGCAGCTTTGAGGATGGCATGAAACCTCTTATGCTACCAAGGATAGGTGGTACTCGGTGGGTGTCACATTACCTGCGGGCCCTCGACAATTTGTTTAAAGGCTACAAGGCACTTGTGCTCCACCTTGAGCAGGTAATATTGTAGTGAAGACAAGCAGGCGTTGGTTATAGTTGCTATGGTAATATTCCCAATCCACTAATTTAGAAATTTAGCTTGACAGGGTGGAATCTGACAGTACAGGATGATGTTAGTGCAGTTGTAATATTTCTTTTATATGTTTAAAGGCTATATTATCTTCTGATTACATTCAATGCATTTATCATGACAGGCACAATCACCTGAAAGAGCAGAAAATAAAATCCAGAAGGCCAAGACCACAGGATTCCTTCATACTCTGAACAGCAGGGCCATCCTCAAATTCGTCTGCTTCCTAGATGACTTGCTAACTCAGCTAAGCAAGCTGTCCCAGACAATGCAACGCTCCTCTGTGACTTCATGAAGTCCATGACAGTCTGGCCTCCACCTGGGCTGTGATGCTCAAGTACGTTGTACAAATCAAGGTATAACCACGGCTTCAAGTGTGCATACTTAATATTTTCTATTAATAATTTTGTATTATGATGATAACATCATTAGATTAAGTCTCTCAAAGTATTCTCTCTTCATTGCTCTCTCATTCTCTCTATTGTTCTCTTTATCTCTCTCTCGTAGACCTGGGCCAAAGCTATAGTTGGCGTAGGAAGCCAATGAATATGAGGGTGTGAGCCTAAAGACATGCAACGATGGCTCCCAGAATCAGTCCAAAGACAACCTCATTGAAATCTTGTCAAATGCACTGGAAAAGAGGTTTGGAGATGTGAACCACAGAGTCCTGTGTGCCTGCTGCTTGCCAACTTCCAATACTGGCGAAATGCAGACAGAAATTCTGTTGGTCTTTTTGAAAGCTGTGTTGCCAAGCGTACAAAAGGTTATTTTGGTCTTCACACAACTTCACTTTCTTCTACCATTTTATATCTATTGTTGTAGATTTTGGTGACTCTGATGTGCAGGAGCTCATCACACACTTTCAACCTGTGCTACTTACTTCTGGGATGAAGGTGGAAGAGGTGTTGCATCAGTTGACTGCTCTCAAATCAAGGCTGCACCTGAACCCCCTTGCTCTCAAAACCATCACCTGGCCTAAGGTAAATCGCCAGGTATTGCCAAGACTGCCGGACGTACTCCATGGTTGACCTAATCCTTTGACCCCCCGCTTCGACAGCTGATTGTGAGCGAGGATTCAGCATCTTGAATCCAGTCAAAACTGACTGGCAGGCCGGTCTGATGAGCAGACCTTGTCAGACCTGCTAACTGTGCCGCTGTCCTCGGTCCCCATCGAAGACTTTGATCCAACCTCAGCCATCGATTTGTGGCATGTTAGAAGCCACGGGTCTCGAAGACCAGGTTTCATGGAGCGGGAAGATACTCTGATATTGAATGCTGTTAAAAAATTTTATCTTCCCCTCTCTGTCCCTCTCACATTTAGTGGCTCTGTGGAACTTATTCTGTTTTTGTTATTGTACATATCACAAGACTGTCTTTAAAAACTCAGCTACCAATATTTCGATTTCAGTCTACTCAAATTTTGAGCCTGTTTACATACCAGTTGTGATAAATTTTTTTCTGTGAAGTGTTCCTGTCCATAGGTTCAATATAGGCATTCATTGGAGAATGGGTTGTCTTTGTAATTTATTGTCTTGTCTCGTTTTTCTTCCCTTATCCGAGGCTGGGCAGTGCAGGCAGCGTACCCAGAAGGGACGGCAATAAATAAAATTAATTTGGAAAAAAAAAAAATGTCTTACAGAATATTAATTTGTTAGTTGTCATCATTAGAAATTCAGAACTTCACACTCATTTAATTCTGTACTTATTAAAGATGTTGTATCATAGAAATAATGTCCATAATGTAACCAGTTCCACTGGAAATGCTACGGAAATGTCCATGAGTAAAAACGGTAAGTTACAACTTGAATAAGAACAGTGCGCAGGCGATTACGTATGGTTTTGGCAGTCACACAACCTCTAAACAATTCATTCCTAGTGGACGTTGCAGTGACAAATCAATTATGCAAATGACGTAAGACAATTTGTCGGTCTTCTGCTTTTGACGTCACACGTGGGCTACCAGCACGAGGTCAGTCAGCTGTGGTGCCAGTTTGTTGGAGACGTGTCCGAAGATCATGATCAAGTCCGTCGACTGCATCCCATAACCCTTGCAACGTCAGTGACGGACGTTTCCGTATTCAGAATGCCAATGGCACGTTCACGCTGAATGGCCAACAGCCATGGCATTGAAAATCAACAAATAATTAACTGTAAAAACTTGTTTTTCCGAGAGGTCACTCTAACGTGCTAAAGTGAGCTCAGTTGCACGTCTCTCATATGGTCACGTGACTAGGAGCACGAGAATACATGGTTTTAGCTTAAAGTACCTCCCAATTTCTTCTACTGTAATGTGCAGTGAAGACCAAACACTTAGCAAAATGATGTAAAATCAGAAACCAAGCACTATTCAGGTATTCATTTCATGTAATATCGGATTAGTATATAGATGAAAACAAGTAAACAGATAACAATGTATCGTAAAAACAAAAATAATAATGCCTTTTTGCGAGAAAAAGTCAATATCTAGTGTGGTCGGTCACCCTTTGCTTTGATTACAGCATTTCATTTTTCAGGCACATACTGTATTTTTTACTAGAAACATAAGTCCGTGTAAGGCACAGGAAGTGAAATATAAGCTTAGTAGACAGATACTGCATTATCAAGTAACTGCAATACTTTTCCCACCTCATGACATATTTTTGATGTTACCTGAGGGTAAAACAGGGTCTAAAAAAATATGTATATAATGGGTCATTCCATGCCAAACCACTCAATTTTTTTCCAACTCGACTCCAATTTGGACGAAATTTGGCATACAGGTGGACATCCCAAAGAATCTGCAACAAACCTAATTTCACCTCATTCCCTTCATTTTTCAGGAATCTATGGCGCTTTGAGCATTTGAGCATTTTTCACAGCGAAGAGTGACCTTGACATAGAAAATTGGTCATAACTCATAACAGATTGCTTTAATTTTCACAAACTTGGTACCATTGGAAAGAGTACAAAATGACCTTTCCAATTACATTTAACACAATACCCTTTCTTCATCATGACCTTTTGAAAGTCACTTGAAATTACCTTGACGTTTGACCTGTTTGAGGGAGTTAGTATCAATGGATTTTTGTGAAATTTTTACATTGTGTGGAATGCTTTTCGGGGTACCTATGTACAAAATATCATTGTGGATTATCCACAGACTGGAGATATATTCAAGGACATTGGAGGCCTGACAGGAAATTTTTGAAAGAAAAACACACACAACAGCACACAACAGCTCAGTATCTCAAGAAAACATTTTTTTTTCTTTTAAGTAGGATCAAGTTCAATCATCATTTCAATACATAAGAATGCTTTGCATATCAAAATCATATAGGGTAGCCCAAAAATGTCCATCCCTGCCTTAGAGTTTGTGAGGACCCAAGTTTTCATTTCATTTGTGAACGAGTAGAAGGCCAACCTGACTAATTTATTAAAAGCCTCCATTCTACTGAATCAAACTTCTCTGTGATACTTCAGAATTGAAACCTGCCTTTGTTGACATCAGTATTTTCCCCCAAGAAGGGGCTGTTTACCTAATTTAGAATTATTTCTGACATAATCTACAGAAACACTCAAAAAACCAGTGACGACGACTGAGAGATGAATTTACTTTCTGTAACACGCCCTGAGTAAATGCCAACGCTGTCGGGAATGATGGGGAGGGCATTGTCACATTAAATATTTGTGTGGATGAGAAGGAAAGTTCAGAATAGATAATCAAGGAGTGATTACAGGCTGACCTCTGGCTCTTTGAAATTTCTGCCAGATGAGCTACTCAAGAAGGCTGATGTCTTAATGAAAGAGTGGCGAGGCTGCAGGAGGAACTGGCACCTCCCTCCCCACAGGGATAGCACAATGACTCCTCTCAAAACCCCAGCTTGACGTTTTTGGAAAAGAAGAAACAAGAAGTTGAAGGATGTGTTTGGCACACTAAGCCTTAGTTTACCCCTCACTGCAAGTTCACTGCATCTTCCACTGACCTTCCACCCCTGGTTTGTCCCTTCCCTGATCAGATGATGTCTTTCTCCCTGTTACCTTGGGTCCTTACTCACTTTGAGCACAGGACACAGGTTCAATCATAGACATTGAACAAGGCGTGTCCTTCAGTAATGAGGTGGCCTGCAAAGCAAGACAAGAGGCCATGGTTGTAGAGATGAACTGTATTGCTAATTGGCTAAAGGGGCGTTAAAGGAATGTGTATGTGGAGAAACTTGATAAAGGTATGAACTATGAACTCCCTTTCTTTGCAATTATCTTGAGAAATTATGATGCATTATTATGTCTTCAGCCATGTAAAAACAGAAGAAAAATGTTTGTTCAGGTTTTTGATAAGATTCTATATGTATCAGTTGGTGTCTCCGCAGCTAAGAAGAGTAATTAAAAATTAAAGGCTATACAACACGTCCCTACCATGTCGAAATAAATACATTATGCTTTGCCTTCAGGGGATGAATATTTCATGACCAATGCTATTTAGAAGGGGAACAGTCCTTGTCTTCCAGTGCTGTGCTTTGAACTGAATACAGGCCTGTGGCTTTTGCGGCCAACGCATTGATTTGGTTCCAGTGTAGGCCAGATTAATCGGGTTCAAGGTGAACAGCTTTTGCTTTCAGGCCCTAGGAAGCTGACACCAGTGTATGTAGTCCCATTCCCAAGTCTGAAACAAAGGCAGAGGAAGTTTCAGTGACGACCATACTTGTACAACAGAAACCACAACATCAACAGTAACTACATATGGGTGGCCCTTGCTGAAGGCTAATGTTCTGCATATAGTGTGCCATACATAAGTGCTGTTTGTGTGGGACTAACCTACAATGGAGTGCATGAAGGGGTTGGCAAGTTCGTGTCTTGTGCAATATGGGCAAGACTTCTACAAAAAGTACGTGAGGAAGTTAGTTATATTCATGATACTGAGAGACATATGCGCCTCTTTCTTGCAGCCTACTTGTGTAAAGAATATGAGTTGTGTCACTCTTTATCAGCTGAGAATAAAGTCAGATGCTCCCTGGCTGCCACTTAGTTGAAGCTTACCCTGAGGAGGGAAGGGTGACACCTGCTGTGCAATGTGAGAGAGTCCAGGACACTTTCTCTCACTGTCTCACTTGATATCCACTCAGTAAGTCAATAGTATAGATGGAAAAGTATGACAGACTTAAACTCATTCACAGTGATGATAAATTAAATAAATATGACCTTATAAACTAAATTTAATAAAATAAATTTCATAAATACAGTTTTTAAAGGACTGATGTATTATGATCCAGACCAGGAATCAAGTGCTGAGGCAGAGAACAATCCAATATTCGTGTTTATTGATTGTAATGCGGTAGACAGTGGGACAGAACTAGATGTAGAATAGTACAGTGCAGTTCAGATGTTACAGGCAAGGCTGTGTGGGTATAACCGATGCCTGGCCAGTGGCTTTCTGCGATGACTACCTGATGGAATGCTTACTTCACCAAACAGCCAGATGGCAGCTGCTGGATAGCTCACTTGGTTAAAGCACCGCATTGCCGAGCAGAAGTGACTATTGCGGAGCGGGTTCGAGCCCCAGTCGTACCAACTGGCAGTGGTCGGCAGCTTTTTCAGAAGTAGCGTACAATTGGCCATTGCACTACAGGGATGCAAATTGGGAAGGGGCTGCCGGGAAGATAAATATAAAAATTGTTGCTTTGTTCATTGCTCAAGCACCTCCTGTTGGCCAGCTGGGCGCTCGTCAGGAAGATTCTAAGCTTGTTCATGTTCAGGTATTCTCTGCCCCTGTTCTGAACTTGCAAGGATTCAACCAATGAGTGTTAGGAAGCAGTGTTGATGGGCACGTGCTTTGGAGGAGAGCCAAGAACCATCCCTCTCTCCTAAATTGGCAACAAGGGATCGCATACAAGCAAGTCTTGTTGGACATAGTTCCTCAATTGGGCATTCCAGATTCGGGCGGGATTGGAGATTCCAAATTTATAAAGAAAAAAAGTCAGCCAAATGGCCACATAGAGAAGCTTAGCTGGAATGCAGTCCCAATTCTGATGACCAAAGAAGGCTTGGGAGCTCGTTCCCAATAAACTGAGCAATGGAACAGCGGGGAGAGGATTTAGAGGAACTCGATCCCAACCCTGAAGACTGTGACAAGGTTTGGGAGCTTAAAGTCAACAAGAAAGAGCACTTACATATAACACGATCATTCAAAAATATTTAGATGACAATAATAAGTCTTCAAAAAAAAAAAAACCCCAAGGCTACTGCTTATATTTAATTTTTTTTTCTCAGAAAATATGCGTATATTACAGATATCTAACTTTGAATGGCTGGATTTTACAATCGTGCATATCCATGATGGTGGTACTTGATGTGACGTCAGATCATAGAGACTGCCTGGCATAATTCCACACAAAGGCATACAGCCCGTATCCAGAAGGACACGGATCATCACTCACACATGGTTTTGTTTACCTTTATCAAACTCCCAAATATTCTACTCATATTGATATTCAATTTCACCCCTGCCGCACTTCATCGTTAGAATTTGGGGTATGTTTCAAATTTCATTCCTTTATCCCTGTTTTGTTGCCATCTCTGTTTGACCAAGCTAATGCAGCTGTACAAACTAAACTGTTCCCTGACGGCATAGGCAGTGTGTAACAGGTGGTGGACAGGGCATTAAGCCTTAACGTGCTTATTTAGCACAGCCATTTCTCTGGGGTCAGCTTATGAAGCTGGGCCCAGTTGACAGCCATTATTACAGAGGGCATCAAAGGGGGCGCAGCACCAAACAAAGCATCTTGACACGGAGACAGGGCTGATGCTTGCAATCTAGCCTGCAGATCTAGCTGCCGCTCTTACAATCGGACATCTATTCCGAGAGCCAGGTCAATGAGGCTGTACAGGTCTGGGAGAAGGATACTGGTGGTCAGTTCATCCTGGACTCAGTCCACTCAGCCAAATAATCGGATGTCATAAAATGCTCACAAGTTTCAAAGCATACAGACAGCCAGAATTCAGAAATCAATGGGATATTCTGAGACTGACGGACTGCCTTAGTGCAGCTGGAGCATAGATGTGTACTGCTGAATCTCCAGTTTCCCTACAAATGATAGGCCAGTCCCTGGCATCTGGACAGGTGACTAATGACAAAAGCCACCTGCCAAACCTGGGCTGTTCGTGGGGAAAGAAAATGGTTGTAATTCAAAAACCATCAAACACTTAGCCAGGAAACTGCAGCATATGGAGGGGTTTCCGCCATAGGGGTGCAGCCTCGCCGGGTTAGGCTTCTGATGAGCAATCACCTGTTGGAGAGTCTGCTGCAGAATGGAGCTAGTTGGTTCAGTGGTGGAGTCCTAAGAGACATTAGCAATAGCTTTGAGTTGACGAGAAAGGGTACCAGAGGATTATTGCAGCAGGCAAAACCTCTCTTCATGCTGGGCAATAACACCCCTTGGTACCTCAGGGCATCATCTTGGCTGGGCATCTCTGCTGGGACTATTCCAGGCAGGATTGTTCTTTTATGATCCAGAGAAGGAACCAGATGCAGAAGCAAAGTACAATCCAATAGGAAGGTATATTGAGAGGAAAATGAGAGCTGAGGAACAAGCACATCGTAGAGTGGGGGCAGTTCAGTTGACATGGAAATGTGCTTGGATAAGGGGCACGTCCACCACTGGGGCAGAAGCCAGATGGAGATCACCCTGGCCAGGGCAGAAGCTTCAGATGGCTGGTACGGCGAGTTCAGCCGGAATGTAGTCCGAATCCTGGTGATGATACAAAGCCTGGAAGGTGTTCCTAATAAATGGGGCAGAAGAACATACTGAAGAGGAAAGTTAACAGGAACATGATCCCAATGCCAGAGACTGGTAAATAGGCTTGAGAGCTTGTTCCAATGAATAAGGCAAAGAGGATTACTTTCGTATTTCACTGTCATTAAAGATTACAGTAATTTCCATAGACGATAAATTCATTACATTACATTACAGGTACTTAGCAGACGCTCTTATCCAGAGCGACGTACAAAAGTGCATAAGAACAGTACAAAAGTGCAGACCTCCTAGGAGACAAGTAAAAGTGCTAACAGTAAGTGACAGAACACGTTCCATTGTTAAAGATCTAGACTATTAACAAAAAGGCAAGGTCAAAGGCAAGTGAACAAAAATGGCAACAAGGTTAAGTGCAAATTCACAAACTAGGAAGATTACTGACTAGTTCTTTTAGGGCCTATAGCAAAGGACAATCAACTTACTCGGCAGACTCAAAGTAGGCTATATATACACCACAGTGACATACGGGAGTGGGGAAACACAAAGGCATAACACCTGTGTTACATCTGGGGACGTATATTTGAAGAAGTTCGCCGTTTTGGTGCTTGCTTGGTTTGTTTTCTATGTCAGGTGATCCCGCTAATGAGGCTTTGCAAGATTGGACTGGCTGCAATCTGGACGTCATAAAAGTCCGCGCATGCAGTCGGAAGAGGAGTCTCCTTCTCTTTCCCCCAGAGCACACAGCTACCGGTTGTATGGCTTTTTGTAATCCAGCCCGTTTTTGACAACCTTATGGTATTGTCAGTATACAATGTATACTTGGTGAATTTGTCATTTCCTGTGTGCCTTGTTTCTTTAGTAAACTACAATGTATTATTTGGAGAACTTGTCAAGACCTGAGTGCCTTGTGTCTTTGTGTGCAACAAAGTGTGTTTGGTGAACCTGTCAAGACCGGTGTGCCTAGTGTCTTCGTGAGTAACAATTTATATTTGGTGAACTTGTGTCAAGGCCTGTGTGCTTTGTAGATTTAGTTAGCTCGTCGCGAAGAGGAAGGAGTGGGTGCCGTTTTGGGTTAGTTCGTTTTCTCCTGGCTTTGGTTAGGGAGGTAAATTGATTGAATTTTGTTTTCTTAGATTCCTTTTGTTTGTTATTTTGGCATTGCCCACTCTGGAGTCGAAAGCTCTAAGATCTAAACTGCGGATTCGTGAGTAAAAAAAAAAAAAAAAACTTTGTTCATCTTTGAATGTCCCACGACTTTCTGCATCTCTTAGGACGGGAAAAGTGGACTCAATTTTTATGTGCCCTAGCTATAGGCAATTTAGCGTCTCCGTTCAGCCTGGTGTGCATATATTTGGACTGTGGGAGGAAACTGAGGCACCCAGAGGAAACCCACGAGAACACAAGGAGAACATGCGAACTCTGCACAAAAATGCCCCAGGCTGGATTTGAACCCGTGGCCATCGGTGGCAGTGCTAACCACTATTGCACCCTGCCTGCCACCCTTTAATGTCATTGTATTTTGGTGGTCACTCCTTCCCAATGAGTCTGGGGGTGGGTTGACCAAAAATGAAAGTTCATTGAGAAATTTCTAATGAATATATATATATAATATATGAATATTTTTGTATTATAACCAGCTTTTTTTAAAATCCTGTGACTCAATAAAGATTAGTATAGCTGCTTTGGGAATTCAAGGGTAGTCAAGTTATAGTGCACAAAGGATAGTTGTTCATGGATCTGCTTATTATTGGAAATAATTTGTGCATTATGTGTTTCCCAAGTATCAACTAGAAAATGCACTCAACTAGCAAAGATCTCTGCCAAAACTGCAGATTAGGTATTTGATGTGATTGTATCGATTGGGGTGAAAATTTTATCAATTCTTCTTTGGATTAGGATGAACCTTTCCACAAAATTTCACGTAAATCCGTTCAGAACTTTTTTGGAGATATCTTGATGATGGACAGACAAACACACAGACACAGCAAAAGCATAATCCCAGTTAACTGGTTAGCTGAACTGATATTGCAATGAACCAGGCAGTGGAGCAGATATCTATACTACATCAAAATCAGTTTGGAGTAAGTGGATATTGGAGTAAGAGGATAGGAGATACTGTTAGTTGCCAGTCATGCAGAGTGGGAATAGTACTATCCGAAAAAGATTTTCACAGACTGCAAGCAATAGTTAGCAGAGAAAAAGAACTGAAAGTCAGAGATTACATTTGTATAAAAATGCCTATTAAGCATCCTCATTTCAAGGGATTCCCAAATGGTCATTAATTCTTGGCACAGCATTATGTGTGGTATGGATGGAGCCGGTGGTGAAGTATCAATTCCTAAGGTTTCAATAAATTTGAGTTACAGCACCATTCTGTCCCACCCAGCCAGCCATAAAGATTACAGTAGATTGACTGCAATCTATTACATCAGAGACATGTAAGCCTTTTTCCAATATTGGATCTTAAGACAGGATAAGAGCAACTTACTGTCATTATCTGTTCGCAGTCAGCACTGGGCGTGAGATTTAAGACTTGGAGGAGAGAAATCCATTGCTCACTTTATTGTTGTCTTACACTAATGGCGTTTGATTGTGCAAACACATGATCCACCCCAGAGTGTCTAGACATTCATCAATCTTGAAAGAAAAATATCTCAGCAAATCGCTCAGTATTTAATCAGCTCTAACTGAAGAGTTTTATGCACTTTATCTCATTATTTTACATAGAACATTTTTCTTTGTTGGTAAATGTTAAAAATAGAAATTCATTTGGGCTGCTGGATGTCTTATATGGTTAAGGCATTGTTACACTGCAAATATGGACTCCACAGGCAGGTTTTTTCAGTTGGGTCATGCCCATGTTATGTACAATGGGTACCTGCACTACTTGAGGTTCAGTTGACTCTATGGTCACTCAGGGAAGAGAGGGTTTAATTTGGCTGGGATTGCAATGGCTGATGTCTTGTGATCCTTGCTAGTTGATGAAAGAACTTGCATATTCATATGCATAAATGAAACAACTTGCATATTCAACAGATTGTTGAATATGCAAGAAAGGGTATAAACCATAAAATAGGAAATAAGTTAATCCACGATCACACCTGTAAAACTGCAGCTTAGTGCAATGAGACATGTCACAACCCTCTTGTGAATGCCTTTTACATTTCTTCCTATGCAGCAACTTGCGCGTCAATTAGAGGTATGTCTCTTTTGATTGGTTAAGGTCTCGCATGTTCGCCGCTGCTCAGATGTGTCCCGTTTCATGGTTATTTCCTAATGACAATGTGACATGTTTAAGCTCCTTGCTTTGTTTCGCAAGTTGCTGAATTGTAATTTACATTTTGTGCATAGAACCTGTTAGTATTCCAAGTAGATCTTCTTCATTTTTATTGGGTGTAATATATACTTTAATGACAGTTATTCAGAGAAGCCTTGCTCTTTATTTAGTTAACCCAAACAAGCTTTACTAAAATTTTTCTATTCCTTGTCTTAAAAGATTAATAACCATTCATTTTAGGTTTTGAAATTTTTTTAATATAATTATTATTATTGAAACACCCCAGAATATCTAAATATTCATGCTTTTGGATTTGTATTGGATCTAGTGTAACCCATTTATGCCTAGCGTCCTCACATGAGGACTGTTAAGAAAAAGTGTCCTGTTTGAATTACTATTAGAGTGGTATTTTGAAGTATAATAACATAAAAAAGTTTTAAAAAAAGAAAAGAAAATTTAGGCTAAAATGGGTTAACTTCCTTTTCAAATTTCATTGTAGTTATTTGTTGCTTAATATTGTAATTACTTTTTCATATACTGTAAATGTAATTTTTGGTCATTTAATGTATTTCTCGAATGTGAATTCATGTGTTATTTCGGTCTGTAAATGACTGTGAGGCACTAATAAAAGCCTATTAATACTACCACTTCCATGCCTGCTAAGGATCAAGGCTTGGGTCCATGTTCAAGTTAACTCAGTTCATCAGTTGAGTTTAATGCCTTCGTGTAGTTTAGACGCCCGCGGATTTGAAGCTGCTCTATTTATGCATGCAGTTACACTATTCTATCAGGAGGTGGCACACCCAAAACTTTATTGAACATTCATGAGGAAGCAGTAGTGATGGTCAGGCCTGGAACCCGTGGGTCGGGCGGGGCGGGTCAATATTTTACTAACATTTATCGGGTCCTGGCGGTTTGGGCCAAACAGTGGTGACGTCTAATTTCCATGAAATTGCGAATAAAAAGTATAATAGGCTATCGGCCGCTTGAGGGCTCTAGACATACAGCCTAGATGATATGCTCTTGTCAAAGGATGTAACGCTACCTTAAGCAGGATAGAATGCCAATTGTACCTCTCCCTCTTTCTACTCTCGATGTACACGCACTCACTGGTGCGTGGCTTAATCCTCCACGGTTAGACTAAGAATCTAAAGGTTGAATGATAGGTCATCTTATAAATCGTTCTGCAGTCAGCACCGAGATATTATATAGTAGTAGTAATTTTATTGACCTGTGGGTCCAAACAACACATAGACAAAAATATTTTTCGCTACTTTCCAGAGAAAGGCATATCACAATTCTTATTCAAAAATAAAATCAACTTGTTGAGGTGCCTCCGTTTATCAGCTGTGTGTTCTCTAAAAGCAGAGCGTGTGCTGCCATCGGCAGTAAAGACACTTCTTAGATATACATATCTATAACACCATTCTATACACGTATCACCCAAAGGAATAGGTAACTTATCATTACTGGTGCATGTATGGTCATAAACTTAGTCTTGCCCTCATTAATTACCATACCATGAGACAAAGAATAATCGTGTAAAACTCCATGGTGGCCAAAGCAGTCCCCTGTCTCCCAGCAACTAGCGGAACAAGCAAGCGAACCATCAGTTCGGCTGGCCGTGTGCACGCTGTAATCGCTTAAACCCTGGCACTGTTGACGCGATTTTGTTTTTGAATAGTTAGAATATGCCTAGGCCTACATTATAAGCTGTGTTGAAAAAATAGCCTAAAAGCCCCCCCAAAACAATCTTAATAATTGAATCTTAAAACAATTATTAAAATTAATTAATAATTCAATTATTAATTAACTAATTCAATAAATTAATCTTAATTCAATTATTATTAAAATAAACAATCTTAATAACTGAAATAAATATATGAGGAAAAAAAATTTTCCTCGCAGACAGGATATTGCAACACTGTATGGGAGAGTAGGTGATAGCGCCAGTGCGCCACTGTCATGTTAATTTTGTTCCAGTAAAACAGCTTGTTTGTAATATTTTGCCTGATGGTATTTCGTTTGGTTGCAAAGATCAGAGCTCCCTGTGGGTAAGTTTGGTGCTGCTGAAGTGTGCACTCCACCTGGCTGCTATCCTGGAAGCCACTGTGCGGCAATTGACAGCTCAGTTCATCAAACTAAAATCTTTCACATCCAACCCTTCCTCTGTCAATACAGGTGTGCCCCAGGGCTCTGTCCTGGGGCCCCTCCTCTTCATCATTTACCTCCTTCCCCTTTGCAATATTTTCCGTAAACTAATTAATTTCTACTGCTAGGCAGATGATACCCAGCTCTACCTCACCAGTAAGCCCACTTCCACTCTCCCACCCCCTTCCCTCTCTGACTGCATCACAGAAAAAAAAACCTGGTTCTCACTCAACTTTCTTAAATTATACAGTGACAAAACTGAGGTTCTCCTCATTAATATATCTCCGTGTCCGAGGGTCGATTATTGTTTTTAATTTCTTCAAATGTACTGACTCTTTTAGATATCAAACAGGAATGTTTTGATAAGAGGGCTCAATTCTTCAAGATGAGTACCAAGAATTTCAATCCATGTTTCTGTTTAAGCTCTGCTCATTAAAGTGAGTGGACATTGGCGCGGGACAATGTACAATGCCTCCGTGTCTGACAGCCAAAAAAAAAAAAAAGAGGACGATTAGAATAGATTGATTACGGAATAAAGAATAAAAATAAACACTATAACAACAGAACATCCAATGAACACAGCGATTTATTTATTTGCAGGTCATCCTTTTTGGATGCTCCTTTGTTGCTGATATATTTTTATTCTTTATTTCATGATAAATCTGTTCTCATATCAATACTTTTACTTTTTGGTGGCTGCTGGACATGGAGTATTTTGCATTTTGCGTCGGACAGTCTTGATCGTGCATGCGATAATTTATTCACACTGTCATTGGTCATGGAATTGATTTGCTCACGCACTATTTTATCTCTGCTGTGGAAATAAAGAGTGATTCTGTTCTATCCATTTTACTAATTTTCAAAAGAAAAACCGAGTAAAGACTGTTGTCTTCAATAGGCTAAAAAGACCACAAAAAGTTGATAGCTATCAATTTACATTTTGTGAAGGTCGAACACAAACATGGCCAAGTTTGCACGTCAAATAATTCCTGGAATACATATATATATATATATATAGGCAGTTTGTGGTGGGCTGAGAAAGATGTCAAGTCGTCAGTTTGCATCACAGATTCAGCTGCGAGGTCAAGTTTCCATTACGCGTGCCAACCGCCTTTAATCTGACATCAGGACAATCGATATAGATACTATAATTTATGTCCTTATTCAGATAGTTACATTAAATAGAGCTTCCTGTAATTATTTATTTCATTGAAATGTTTCTGACATTCTGGAAACCTGCCTGTGAGGTTTCGGTGACGTGTGCGCACTGTGCGTCGGTCAGCCAAATTACCACTGCACAGAAAGTAAACCAGGTTGGAGCTGGTGAGCTTTCTGTGCAACTCCAGCAGAGACTTTTTCTACGAAATTGTCACTGCGTCTTGATGAATATGTGACACCTCCCCCTACTATGCCACCACACCCATCTCGGCGCACGTCCATCTACCAAATTGCCAAAGTGGCTGCGCAAGATGTTGCACCGCACACAACTGCGCCGAATAAAATTACCACTGCGTGGGCTGCGCCACGCTACGCCACCCTGTGCTGTGCTAAGAAATTGGAGCCCAATGACTAGCCTGCTATGACTAGCCAGATCTCAATCCAATTGAAAATGGTTGGAGGTAATTTAAAAAATGATGCATGACTAGGGCCCCATCCTGCAAAGCTGATTGGTGAAACGCAATTTGAGAAAGTTGGAATCGACCCGATGGAAAAGCTTTTTTTCATTCCTGAAGTCCATCCCTCAAGAAATTCAGGCCATCATAAAATCCCAAGGAGGAGCAACAAAGTACTAAGTCAGATTTTCTTGTTGTTGACTTCATTATTTTTTCCTCAACATTGCACTTTTTTTTCCCCTTTTCTTGATTATGAAAAAATATGCCATTAATTAAAATAAAAAATAAATAATCTTTTTTGAGGTGTGTTTCATGATGCCTGAATGTTAAAAAAAAATTTGTTTATTTGCTATGAAGTAAGTAAGCCGAATAAACATCATCCAATTGAGGTGATTCCATAATGTTTGCCAGGGGTTGTTGTAACCTAAACAATCTGAACTGTGTTTCCAAAAAGCAGCTTAACCTCTTAAACCTGAATGCCCCTGGTACCGGGGGCAATCATTACGCAAAATAAATACAGCATGTTTTGTAATGGTGCCATCATCATGCAGCATATCCTCTTAAAGGGAAGAAACTTGGCAAAAAGTTGATGAGGAACATTTTTATCCAAACTAAACACAATTTGAACACCAAGCAAATAGATAAGCATGAAGCAAAACATAGCATAAAAGAATAAGCATAGCATGAGCAAGAGCATAGCATAAGCTTTGTCATTTTAAACTGCCTCTCAAAGAACAGCAGGCATACACTTTACGTTTTACAGCAATGAGAAAATTTTCCCCTATCTTTGCTATTTTGTAATAAAAAACTTTTTTTTCATGTTTTCATGTTTTTTTTCTTTGCACTTCCTCCAAAGAGTGCAAGCCCTGAGCATTCCCATTGTACCAATGTATTTTCTACTCTGTGATTGGCTTGTGATGCAGTCAATCTGATTTTGGGGGTGGCCACTTGATTCTATTGGCTCTGATGTTTCCAAGGAGCCCTCAACTACCGTAATGGCCCAAACCTAGCCTGAGATTGAGCCTTGCGTTCCAGGTGCATAAAATTCAGAGTACATGCACCATTACGCACATGTCCTTATAGAGCGTTACAGTATAAACATCAAACTGATTTGTTTTTGGATTTTCACTATAATTATCCACTAAATGTTCAGCAGACATCACTGAAGTAGTTTCTTTGGCTTGCCCGCTGACTTTATATGGGCGATGCAGTATAACTAAATGACTCATTGGAAATAGCTTGATGGGTAAGTCATTGAGCAATTGTGCAGGTGACAGCAGTATATATACTTGCATTTTGAGCGCACACAGTTGAGCATACACCATTGCAATCACACTTGCACTTGTATGTAGTTGCTGGGGTGTTTTTTGTGATTGCTTTTTTTTTGCGTTCCGGCTACTGGGCGACATTACGCACAACGACTCAATGAGCGCAGATGTACAGTCCCTAAACTGGTTTGTTTCTGATATTTTCACTATGATTGACCACTACATATTCAACAGTTGTTTTTGAAGTCATCTTTCGAAAGAATCAATGCGCAGTTGCGTGCAATTACTGAGAGAATGCTGAGATACAAGCGATGGATCAGGATGCATGACGTTTTGCTGACTCAATCTTGAAATTTAAAAGTGGCAGTATTGAGACTAATCCGCAAGCCTAGTGGCTGAGGCATAGCATTCAAAAGCAGAATATCTGAGGATCAAGTCCAGTTTAGGCTGAATTTTTTTTTTTTCGAGCAGCAGGGGCATAGTTCTTGTGGTTGCTGGTTTTACTTTTTTTCATTTTTACCCTATTTTGGTATCAATAATTTTGTTTATTTGCTTGTTTTACTGTTAATCAATCTGCTTAAGTGGAGTAAAACTTCATTTCCTCCATATGTATTTTCTTTGAATGGGAAAACGTATGCAGGACTGTTTGCAATAAAAATAAAATAAAATTGTTGTAATTAGATGGTATGTATGCCTGTAGTGAAATATAAGTGAAATTAAATTAGTTTTACAGTTTGGTGCCTGAGAAATCTGAAATGGCACACAGTGCCAATTTGGAGATGCCACCTAGACATTCCCGAACTAAAACCTCTATTATTTGGCCTAATTTACTTGATTAAAATAAACTTTGGCACAGATAATGGTGAGATCCTGTGCTGTCATTTTTTAGAGGTTTCGGACTGCAACTTTATAATTTTACAAGGGATAAAAGTAAAACTTTGTTAGGCACAAATGAGATCTTTCATTTATGCTGTGTTCCATCTTCATTTACTCTGACTCAATGACATATTTACGGGATTGAAACAAGTTTTCCTCTGATCGAGACAAGTTTTTCTTGGATCAAAACAAGTTTTCGTCTGATCGAGACATGTTTTCCTCGGATTGAGGTACGTGAACTGACGGTTGTTTTCTCATGATGTTGTCTTAGGGCCACCGTAGGGGAAGTGGATAGACAGGCACACATCATGATCATATACTGTATATAAAGAAGAATGAAAACACTGATTGGGTAAGTGCAATTGCTTGAGTATCCTTCGTCTTCGTCGGTTACACTATATATAAAGGGAAGTCACCCAAAAATTCATCTGAATTTGATATTCAGGTCATGCACTAGTATGTTACTTGGTGCTTTTCTTTAACATTATCCTTGACACTGTAATCCTTAAAAAATACTCACTTAAAGGTAACCAATTCGTTCCTTATCCTTGACTTTTCTTTGCATCGTTTGCCAGGCTGTACCAATAAAAAGCCTTGTGTTTAAGTTGTAATGTCGTCCTCGACCCCGAACAAGGATAAACTCAGAAGGAAAGCAATCACTCGACCGTTAGGACCAGCCATTGTGGCTGCTGGACCGCGGCCATTTCGACGTGCCTACTACTTAATACACATGAGCGATTTGCATGAAAAGTCATGTCAGATCAGTCATCTGATTCGACTGCTAGTACCAGGTTGTAAATAAATTCCATTTATGCAATAGAAATTCATGACTATAAATGTGACAAGTTACAAATATGAGACGATTTCAAGTATATTAACGATCTGAAACTGCTAGGAAACAGGGAAATCGGGCATTTTGCACCAGGTATCAAGTTTATTTACGTATCAAGAAAAAGTTTGGCCACATCTTCATCGGATATAACTCTACACCTGGCTTTAAAAGTTTGCCAGCTATCGCTTTGGCCTTTTATATTTATCCTGGTCTTCAATTGATCTTCTTCCTTTTGCTCTTTTACAGGCTGAATCAGTCAGATATTCCGTTGGCTGCGGCATAATTGGCAAACTTCATTTTTGCGTCAACCGCGCATATCCGCTTTCACAAAACATCATTTTTGCATACTCATGAATACTAATGAGGTATTTTAAATGGCGTGGCGAGTTTTTGAGGATCGAAAAAACTATTTTCACATTCAATATTGGGGAGGTTGCAAACGTTCTCAGAGAAAACATTTATTCCCATTTGTTTTGGTCATATCTACTAAATTTTATCAAAAAAATTGGAACAGATTGGTTTCCTTTAAAGCAAAACAAAAGTCAGCATAATAGGGTTAGAATATCAATTTTCAATGTGAAACTAAAACTTTGAATCTACGTCTAGAACTGAGTTAAAATATTATCAAACAGGATTATCTACTGCCTTTTGTACCACACTTCCATTAATTCAAAATTCCTAAAATTTGTTTCACGAAGGGAGACCAATGCATCCCATCCCACTTCTGTGCATCTCACAATGCACTTAAGTTCCATAGCGAGGCTACTTTCTCACCCTGCCGCTATGTACAAGCGCCTAATGCTTACAGGAGATGGCACTCGCAAAATGACATGAGGACTTATGTGCATAGTGGGCCGTCAGACCTCGTCTACAACTGAGCTGAAAAATGTGCTCACCCGTTGTAGTATGAAGCGAGAGCTTGAATCATTATTCAAAGCACACAAAATTATCTGCCTGAGGATTTCCTGGGGCAGATATTCCCTCTGTGGCTCAAAATTTACGCCCTCAGATTCACCAGCAACCGAATCATCAGATTCTTCAATGTATAACTCTCAGATTAACCACCATTTGAATCAGTCTTGCCATTCTCTGATTCCTCGTAATCTGACTCAACATTGCGACCGACAGATTCCCCAGAATCTGACTCAACATTGCAGCCCGCAGATTTGTCAGAATCTGACTCAACGTTGCAGCCCACAAATTCCCCAGAATCTGACTCAACTCAATCCGAAGTGATTTCTTCAATGACGTTACCATAAAACTGTCCAGGAGATGAACAAATTACCTTCTTTGAAATGGATTGGGAAAGGGGTTCCATTACAACCACCATTTTTTTTACAGCTTTTTATTTGCCAGAACGATTTTAACGGTTTTTATTAGTGAGAAGGGTGTTTAGAATTTAATATTTAATATTGCGAATCCTTATGCTGCGCATGCAATTGCAACCAGGCGTGTCATCAGCAATATGGCTGTCGCCATTATTTGCTTTTAAAACTTTTGGGCGCTGTAATCAACTCAGAAACTCATTTCCCGTGGTACTACCATATTTCTTGGAAGTTAATATGCTATATATATATATAACATTGTTACATTTTGCGTTGTAAAAGAGGTGGGTATTCTGGCGCATCACCCAGGTGGGTGCTATACATGGTGCTGAGAAGATTATCCCATGTGACTGTGAAGTGCTTTGAGTATCTATGAGGAGGTGCTGTACAAATGCAATGTTCATTCATTCACAAAGTGCTTTTCATATTACTCTGATAAATTGTTACAGTGACCTTTGAAATTTTCAAGAGATTCAGCTGCAGTTGTTAAAAAAAAGCTAACACACATAGCAAAACATAACATAGTACAGGCAATGGAAATCATTGTGAAGATTTAGTTTAAAAGATTTGCTGGATAATTCGCTGGATACATGTGTATCTTACCCTGCCAGGTATTGTGCACCTCGGGGTGATCGCCATCTTCAGCTTCCTCCTTTCCTCCGGTTTTTCTTTTTATTCTGGTAACTAAACACTCATCCTGACAGTAATGATGTGGAGCATCACCATTAAGGGTAATTTGGGAGGTATTTGGGAGGTAGGAAAAAAATTACGCCTCCTACTTGTGCGCGCATCAGAAGCACATCCTCCATCTTCTGCTTTGTTCTCTCTGCCACAAAGTGTGTCTTGTTGAAGGTCAAGTTGTGCAGTTGTGTTGGGTTTCTAACGACAGTGCTAAATCATAGTTCTGAATCTCGAATACTTTCATAGCTTGATTGGCAACTGTACTTTGTTTTATGTGTAAGACAGTCCGTGTATAAGACAAGTGTGATTTGCAATAGCAGCTGCCTCACATGTGCATGCATTCATGCACCCCAACCTTACAAACACTTGACGACCATTGGAAAGTTTCAGGGCTAACTCACACCACTTTAAAAGGAACCACTGGTGAGTCCAATGACGCCTTCAATAAGAGTCTTGGACAAACAGTTCCTTAGTTAGGAAAGATGACATTGCTAAAGCATAGAGGGTAGGACACATTGTCACTGGAGAAAAAAAAAATTGTTTGTCCAATGATGACTCCCACAAGTTTCTAAAACAGATGGTAGCCGAGTTATAAGGGGTGTGGCTTAAGTATAGGGGGAACTCTGTGCTGTGACCAATGATGCCTACCACCAAAGTCTATGAGAAGCGGTTCATGAGTCATGAAAAAGTGCACCACTAAAGTACAGGGGGCAAAGTTAACCCACACCAATCAAAAAGGAACTCTCTGCTGAGTGCCATGCTGCCTCCCAAAAGAGCCTATGACAAACAGTTCATGACTTATGAAGGGGTTTGAACGGTTTATGAATTATGACAGGGGGCGCAGCTAAAGAGGGTAGTGCTGACCCACTCCACTGAAAAAGAAACTCCGCTGAGTGTCACAATGTCCACCACAAGAGTGTACGAGAAGCGATTCATGAGTTAGGAAAAGAAATGCAGCAAAATGGTGTGTGTGTGTGTGTGTGTGCGTGCGTGTGTGTGTATTTCCACAAAGTTTGACCATATTACGTGAATTTGTTTAGAAGTCATGAGCCTTTTGTCATAGGCCACTCCCACTGCCACACCCCCTCCTTGCCAATTGGGATGAACAGTTGAAGAGCTGTCCTCTGCCTCATGCCCAGCCTTCCCACAAAATCTTGAGCAAGTATGTGAATCCATTTAGAAGTAATGTGGCTTTTGACATTCCATGTCCCGAGAACCAGTTTCTGCATCCAAGGATTGGGATTGGACTGCCACCCATAGCGCAAGGCATCTGCCCCTTTTGAACCCTCCCGCGGGTGATGGGCCTACAGGAAGGCGGGCCCACGTCGCACATTCGGGCTGTGCCCGGCCGGGTCCTGTGGGCAGAGACCCGACCACCAGGCACTCGCCTGCCAGCCCCAACCCCAGGCCTAGCTCCAGAGTGGGGTCCCGATGACGCCAATCCGGGCGACGTGAACATCCTTGGTTTACGGGTTTTTTTCTGAATCTTGGGGTCTTGTTCACGAGTGAGGGAAGGACGGAGCGTGAGATTGACAGACAGATCGGTGCAGCAGCAGCAGTAATGCGGTCGTTGTACCGATCTGTTGAGGTGAAGAAGGAGCTGAGTCGAAAGGCAAAGCTCTCGATTTACCAGTCAATCTACGTTCCTACCCTCACCTATGGTCAGGAACTTTGGGTCATGACCGAAAGAACGAGATCTCAGATACAGTACAAGCGGCTGAAATGGGTTTCCTCCGCAGGGTGGCGGGGCGCTCCCTTAGAGATAGGCTGAGAAGCTCTGTCACCCGGGAGGAGCTCAGAGTAGAGCCGCTGCTCCTCCACGTCGAGAGGAGTCAGTTGAGGTGGCTCGGGCATCTATATCGGATGCCCCCTGGACGCCTTCCTGGGAAGGTGTTCCGGGCATGCCCCACCGGGAGGAGGCCCCGAGGAAGACCCAGGACACGCTGGAGGGACTATGTCGCTTGGCTGGCCTGGGAACGCCTCGGGATACCCCCGGGAGAACTGGAGGAAGTGTCCAGGAGAGGGAAGTCTGGGCATCTTTGCTTAGACTTCTGCCCCCGCGACCCGGCCCCGGATTAAGCGGAATGAGATGAGATAAGTAATGTGGCTTTTTGAAATAGCACACTCCCATGTCCCCTTTCAGCCAATTAGCAAAAACACAAACAGACACCTTCACATAGGCGTTCGCATACACACACACACACACACACGCATGCGTGCGTATGCACCCATGCTCACACACACACACACGCACAGTCAAACACACACACACACACATACAGTGATATCCATGTCAAATTTCAGCCTCCTAAGTCAAAAATTGCAGCCGCTGGAGAGTTAGAACATTTTTGTGGCCTAATCAAGACACTGACTGACCAATAGAGTGAGCAATAGAGCTGCTAGTTGCAGCTAAATGAAAACAAAAAAAGAAATTAAATTAAAAAAAAAAAACTGTTTGAGTTCCCACTCAGATGCAGGGTCAAAGAGAGTGAGGTGTCATCCAGTAGTATCCTTTGGAAGCAGCACTAAACATTGCCCTCATTGCCATATAAATGACCTGTAGCCATGCTGACCCCATCCTTTGCTTCAGCTTTTTCTGCCTCACCTCCTGCCCCTGAATGGAACAGGTGCAACTCGAAACACAGCTTATCAGCATTAGTAGAGTATTAAAACCAGCTGCAAACGGAGCTACCGGGCCACAACAAATCTCCTGCATTTCATGTATGGATTAAGGGCAGGGATGATTTGCAAGCGGCAGTAGGCCTTTTCAATAATCCTTTTCAGCTCCTTACTGGAAATATCCACGAAAATAGGCAGAACTGATTGCGTCACAAAAGTGGAGGTACAATCCCAAATATACAATGCAAAAAACATACTAAATCATTGGCTCTACATAATGTTGGAATCTTTTTTTTTTTTTTTTTTTACAAATGCAGTGGTACAATATATTTAATGCACATGTTTACAATATTGCTGCATATTCCATTTTCTGAAGGGATGGGTAAAGCACCGGTCCAGTCCATTGTCAAGTATCAGATGCAGAATTAGCATTGATTGCATTAGTGGGCTTTTTGAGATAATAGCGCTAAGGCTGTTGCGCTAAGGCTGACAGCTTCAGAAGACCAGAGGTGAACAGATACAAGTGAATCAGGTGGCTGTGCCAAGAAGTGGTTTGAATTACAGCTCTGTGGTGAAAGTCTGCTGCTCGACTATGTTAGCAGATTCTCCTCTGTAAGCAATACCCAGAGATTAAATTTCTGTAGTGAAGAGGATGTGGATTAGAAAATGGGCCTCTCTGGAACGAATAGCTCAAGATCCTTATCAGACTTTAAACCCCATGTTTTCCCCTTCTCCCCGTCATCTTTCTTTCTGTTTAAAAAGCCCGTCTCTCTTGGGAACTGGCTATAAGTACACCACCATGCAAACTGCATTAGTATAATTCCTCCCCAGGAAATTAGCGAAAGCTGAACGGCGCCAATTAGCAGTCAATAGCTGGCTTCATTAATCGCACTAGCCTTCACACTTGATGAGATTAAGCTGGGGGTTGGCGGAAATGCGTGTGTGTGTGTGTGTATGTGCGTGCACATGTGTGCGTGCATGCGTGTGTGTGTTGGGTGCAATTTGTGCTGACTCGCTAGTGCTGTCTCCAACATTTTCAGTTCAACCAATTCGTTGACAAGGGCCCTCTCAACTGGGGATGTATTGAGACTAAGGAAAGAGTGCTGATGTCTCCATTGACAGACAGCTCGTTTTACATGTGATATAGTGCCTCAGAACAGAGCAGACTTTCATCCATATTGCAGCCCTGTGTGGTGATACCTTCTTTTTATCAAGAATTTATGTTTCTAATTTCTCATTTATGGAATTTCAATTGCCATCTAGAGAACAAATCTTGGTATTCGCGACATATCAGTTTCATTTACATTTTAGGAGGCTAATAATGAAAAGAGCTTATTTATGAGCATAATCAAGATGTGCACCTCATGCACACCTCAAGAGATTTCGAGACCTCATGCAATCGAGAGCAGCAGCAAGATCCAAGGCTCACAGTCACACTTGCGAACAAAGACAAGTCTGACCTTAGAATAGCATCGCCTACCATGAAATTCAGGGATGTTTTGAGGGAATAAACCACAGTGTTGTGAGTATCTGTGATGGCCCTGATGCAGTGTGTTGTGTTTTGAGGCCAAGCCAGGTCCTGTATATTGATGGATTTACTTTTCGTGTAAACTTGGTTCTGTCGCTACATATTGAAACACACCAGTTTCATTGCTTGCAAGCTAGCTAGCTATATTCGATAAATCATCTTCAGCATTTTCTGACACATGAAAAGCAATGTAATATGTGGCTCTTTGGAGTAAACTTTTGTACTTTCTGCTGGTCAGTGGCAGTGTCACTTGTTTGGTCTCTGGCACAGTGCTTTTACAGTGAGTGAGCATAAGATCAGAGGTCTGTATTTCTTACTTGCAGCAATATTCCTGTGGGGTTTTGTAAAGGGAGCGAGCTATAGGCCTATAGGTACTCCTGATTTCCAAAGAGTTTAACACATGTCCGCTTTGTCATTCCTTTAGATCAGCATCATTTTCCCACTGTTTTTTGTAATGTAACATTTCACTTTTTGTCCACCTGTATGATTATACTACAACCCCAATTCTGAAATAGTTGGGGCAAAGTGTAAATTGTGAATAAAATCAAAATGCAATGACTCTCACCTTTTCTAAGCCACAGCAAAGGGCAAAAAAGGCAAATACAAAAGTAAGCAGGAACAACAGTTCCACTATAATATAGTAATGCGCTGGTAAAGTTACAACATTGTGTGTTTCTACCACCCCAATTCCAAAATATTTGGGACAAAGTGTAAATTGTGAATAAAATCAAAACGCAATGACTTTCAAATCACACCAGCCAGTATTTTATTTACAATAGAACAGAAATAAAGCAAATGTTGAAACTGAGGAATTGTACAATTTATCCACAAAATCAGCTCATTTCAAATTTGATGACTGCTACAGTTCTTTAAAAAGTTGGGACAAGGGCCTGTTTACCATGGTGGAGCATCCCCTCTTATTTTTAACCCAGAGTGGAGGCGTCTGGGCATTGAGGAGACAAGTTTCTTGAGTTTAGCCATTGGAATTTGATCCCACTCTTATTTAATACAGGCTTCCAGCTGCTGGAGAGTTTTGGGTCTCCTTTGACGGAGTTTTCGTTTAATTATGCGCCAAATGTTCTCAATCGGTGAAAGATCAGGACTGCAGGCAGGTTAGTTCAGCACACGGACTCTTCTGCTACAAAGCCATGCTGTTGTAATAGCTGCAGTATGTAGTTTCGCATTGTCCTGCTAAAATACACAAGGCCTTCCCTGGAAGAGATGTCATTTGGAGGGGAGCATATGTTGCTCAAAAACCTTTATATACCTTTCAGCACTCATGGTGCTTTTTAAAACATGCAAGCGTCCCAAACAATATGCACTAATCTATCTCCATACCATCAGAGATGCTGGCTTTTGAACTGAACGCTGATAGCAGGAGGGGTGGTCTTTCTCCTCTTTAGCCCAGAGGACACGACGCCCATGATTTCCAACAAGAATGTCAAATTTGGACTCGTCTGACCACAGGACACTTTGCTACAGTCTATTTTAAATGAGGCTTGGCCCACAGAACACAGCGGCGCTTCTGGATCATACTCAACAATGGCTTCCTTCTTGCAGGATTGAGTTTTAGGTGGCATCTGTGGATGGTATGGCAGACTGTGTTTACAGACAGTGGTTTCTTGAAGTATTCCTGGGCCCATTTAATAATGTAGATGACAGAATCATGCCGGTGAGTGATGCACTGGCGTCTGAGGGCCCGAAGATCAGGGGGCATCCAGTAGAGGTCTTCGGCCTTTTCCCTTACAAGATTTTTCTAGTTTCTCTGAATCTTTTGATGATGTTATGCACTGTGGACGATTAACCTTCAAAGCCTTTGCAGTTTGACGTTGAAGAACATTGTTTTTATGGTATTCCACAATTTTTTTATGCAACTATTTTGGAATTGGGGTTGTAATAGAATATGCTTATGGCTGTTGTCTTGTGGTCTTTTAATAAAGTTTGTACCCGTGCAATTAAATTTCATGTGATATCCTAGTCTTTTTCAGTCAAGCTTGCAAAATCTTCTGCAATTTTTTCTGGTTTTGGCTGAACCGTAGTAAAACAGATGTTCAAATCATTTCATCAAAGGCGAAGAGGGAGGGAAATTAGCAACCAAACTGCAGACACTTGGACTCAGTCCAAATAATAAGGTAAAAAAAAAAAACAAGGCAAGATCCTGGGCTATGATCTTAATTTTGATGCTCTCATCAATAGTGGGACAAATTCTGTCTTTTACCCCTTAACTAACATTTCAAGAGTAATTATTTTTTTCCTGAGGCCTACTCTAAGAGATTAATCCATGAGAGCGTGTATGGGTATGTTTATTGCCCACCCAAATAGGTCTTGCCCACGGTTACGTCCTGGACAGACATTGGGAAGTGTTTTCCACCTTTGTGCCTGCTATGTTCTTGTCTCTTGTCTCTCGGGTGACCCAGCTGAGTTGGCCTATTGACTGATTGGCAATGCTGAGAAGGCAGATTTAACTTTCTTCACCCCCACGGAACGCAGCTGTTATTTTTATGTGCATTATGAGGTATAACATATTTGATGAACTTGTTGCAATAGCTGTTTACAACGTTTATTCTGTGTATTCTTTTGCAAAAGCTGAAAGAAGTGGGTGCTGTTTTGGTTAGGGTCATTTTCTGTTATTTTTTATTTATTTATTTTTTTTATCCCGCCACCACCCCCCCACTTTGGAGGACAACTTTATTAATTTAATCAGTTATATAATTAAGTATGAATCCTCCTACCATCACCCAACAAAACACACACCCACAAAAAACAAAAAAAATAAATAAATAAATAAATTAAAATAAAAAAAAATAAATAAATAAAAAAAACTAAGATAAAATACAATACAATAAGGATTACATTCACAGAGTTTTATATTTTTGGCATTTGTAACCATTAGCTCATCCATTCCATCCCTTTGTTATTCCCAACCTTCAGCCTCCCGAATTTTATCCCATCTTTTGGCATAAATTACAAGACCCGTCTCATAGGCCATCGCACACTCAATTCTACTGTAATACATGACAAAATTCTTGAATCTCTCAAGTCTTAACTCCCCAACAGATGTCAACCTGAAAATAAATATTATTGCAAGATATACAATTATATTACATATTTGGTGTTTTTCTTTACTTACATCACCCAGTAATACCTTAAATAAATCTAGCTGTGTACTATTATACTGAGATATCCAATTTTGCACCTTTATCCAAAAAAGGGCTGTTACAGGACAGTACCAAAACAAATGGACTACTGACTCCGCATTTTCTGTTATTTATGTTGAGGGAAATAGGGAAGCTGAAGTCAATTCTTTTTTATTTTTCTAGAATCTTTGTATGTTATTCTGGCAAACCCACTCTGGAGACTTACTATTCCTCTTAAAAAGGAAAAGAATGGCATTGGGGCAATACAGTAAACACTTTGTGAATCTTTCTTGGATATGCTGCATGTTTTTGCATTTCTGGGAATGAGAGAAGGGACTCTCACCCATGACTTTTTTAATGTACAGCTCAGCCCTTGACTGGGCTTGAACACCCACCCAAAAATACCTGCCCATCCAATGAAAACTCAGGGGGAAAAAAATCACTTTCATTGCTATTTTTTTGAGAATTCAGTTTTTCTTCTATAAGTCGATTGACGAGCACAAACGAATAGATTGCAATGTTCCCCTAGATCCTTCCTATTCGTTAGTGCACGTCAATGGGCTTATTGTGAGTTTCAAGATGGAGGCGACTGGAAACTTTTTGTACCTCAGGGTACCGTTTGCATAAAGAATGTTTTTTTAATATACTACCGGTGCATTTTCAAAGTTCTCAGTGCCTCGTTTTAAATGTCAGGCCCCTCGGAATTCTACCGATGAAGTGTGGAGCTACTTTGAGCCTTGTTAATGATGAAAAAAAAAGTGATTTCTTTGCATGGCAACGCTATGCCCGATTCCTATCATTGTGAGCCTTTTGGGAGCTTCGGCTAAAAAGCCATTTATTAAGAAACGTTGCATGCGTACGGAGGTGGGGTATTCAAAGTTAGTACTCATTATCATGTTTCAATACACCCAAAGTCAATTTTACACCGGAATTCTCCTTGAAGCAATGCTCCTCTTTCACAGTAGTATGCAGTGATGATTACACAATTGACAAAATGAACAAAAATCAAGGACCAAGTACCATTGAAGTATTTATTTCAAGTAATATTGGATCATATAGATGAAAATAAGTAAACAGATAACAATATGTAGTAAAAACAAAAATAATAATGTCTTCTTGAGAGAAAAAGTCAATATCTAGTCTAAAAGTCGATTTCGAGATACTAAACTTTGTTTGGCGCATTCCTCACTTGCTGATGTTCCTCCTGAACTGTGAGTCTTCTCAATTTTTCTCTATTTATGAGGAAGTGTTGAAGGTACAGTTAGGTCCTAAGCAGAGCTGTCATTATCAATGACTGCATTTTCAAATCTGCTCTGTCAGACATTTCAAATGTCTTTTTGAAGAAAGCAGTGGCATTTCAATATATGCATGTTAATACTGACAATCACACTGCACACATGTGCGCCTGCATAAACACAGCCATACACACGCGTATATATAGTGCACATCTATGACTGGACCTGCAAAATGTATCACTCAGCTAGCCTTTTCAGCAATGACCTGCTGTCAGTTTCCAGCATGCATGAAGGCCGTCATCACTTCAGAGGTGGTGCACATCTTTGATTGCATGCAGACATGGCAGCGGAACACAACCAGTTTGGGGACCATTGCAAGAGTATCAGCCATCCTCACACCCCCTCCCCAAACCATCCACCCCAAGGCTACTGTGCTACACTTATGATTTTGTAGCATGTCTACACAAATTCAAACCCTTGACACCCTCCTCCCCACTGAGCCTCAGTGTGCACAACAATTACCATGGTGTAGGCATCCTCTGTAAACATAGAATATTCTTCAGAGCAACAGCTTTTGAGACATCTATTCCCCCAATCTCCCCATCCGCTTCTCTGACTGACAGCATATGCCTCCATTTAGTGCACTGGATCCGAAAGAATGGCCAGCCATTGCAACACACCATGGCAGTCTAATGTCAGATGAAAGGATCAAAGCTCGGTCAGCCACAGACAGCAAGCTGGGTGCGACCAGATGGTGAGAAACAACGGTAATACACCCATCAACAGCACAATGAGAAGCAAATATTGACCCTTGAAAAAAATTGTTTTTCCCAACGGGTTGGCGAGCTCAAAGGGAGTGTATTTTACAAGCACCCTCAAGTACAAATAATGGAACCCAGTTCACTTACACTGGGCAGAAGGTAAAGTTAGCCATTATCTGTTGATCTAAGTTGCCGGAACTACTGCACGCGTATGCCCAGCAAATATCTGTTTATAGATCTCACCCGCCAAGCTAAGTGCCTTGCTAAAAGCTTGCATCCATGAACATTCTAGTTCCGCTGCTCAAATGAGATAGAGCAAGGTGTTTATCAGAAAAAAAGACTGACAATTACGGTTTGGCTCTTGCTGTAATGTATTTATTTATTCATTCATTCTTAATGTGGAATAAGCCTGAACACTCAGTTTGCTTTAATCATTACAAAGTAAATTAATTGCACAGTGTAATGGCTTCAAAATAATGACACCATCAGCGATTAGCTATCCTCCCTATGAACCTTGCAGTGCAATTCCGCCTGCCGTCAGGTAAGATCAGACTTGATTTATGGCACATAGAAAGTGTGTCAACTATTGTACAACCAAATAGAGGTAAAGATTAGTATTTTCGTTTTCCTAGGTAGTTGTTGGTAGCCATCCCCAGCGGCAGAATTCAGGAGAGAAAAGCAGTGCAAGAGGATAAGCCAATGCGTTGAGTTTGCATGAGCTTGCAATTATTGATACACTTTTTTATTTGGCTGCACAGTAAATAATGTAATGACCAGCATTAAAAATACACCACCTTAATTTCATGGCCAAGATGCAAATTATGTGTGTTTATGATGTGCAAGTGTTATAAAAGTGTCTGGTGCCTCCTGACAAGAGGGCCTAATGGAAAATTAGGTCTTTGACAGGCATTTATGCCATTGCAGGCCTTAAAATCGAAAATCAAGATTTTTGTCACCAGGACAAAATCCAATGACATCATTTTGGTTCTCTTCACATGATCAGATCTTTCAAAATGTGACAAGTGAAAAACCACTCTAAGTCAGTTGTTAAACATTATGACTTGATGGCTATTGAGGCGCGAATTTCATGAAACAGAGTAGGAACATAGCCTTAGAAAGTTGCGTTCTTGCATGCGTGTCCCTGCTGTTGCTAGGTGGAAGCATTGTCTTTATTTCATCATTTCAAAGACTGCCCAAAAGTTTTGGGGGTATCTGTGCCATGTGTGATTGTTTATAAGCTATGAGATACTGTAAATCAAAGAATCAAGGTCAGTCCAAATGAGTCCATCCAGGTAACACAAGTGTATGATAACAAGCAAGAAAAACTCAAACAGCTCGCCAAGATGATTTTAAAGGGAACTAAACATCCAAATACAAAATCAGAAATCACCTGATAGCTGCTGAGGTGGTATATAATTACCCTATTCAAGCCTATTGCCATCCTTCATCACTATCAAACGTCCTCAGTTCAACTGGACACAGACCAAATGATTTAAATTAGATTCCTTGCCTCTAGTTTGGTGTATCCCTTGCTTTTAAACAGTACTACAGTGGGGTCTTTGGTGAACATGGGCTCAAGAGGGGGTTTAGCACGCCACCTTTACAGCTGTTAGGTGACTTTTTACTGTGGATTTGAGCACTCAACCCTTTGAAATCACCTTAGAGAGTCATTTGAGTCTGTGATTGGCCGTGACTATGCACATGTGTTACCTGGGTGGACTCAATTTGAATAATCTTGATTCTTTCATTCACGCTGTGGCTGGCAAACGGTGGGCAATAGCCCCAAACTTTTGGTCAATGCTCCCACTGATGGAATAACGACAATGCTGCCATGTAGCAAGAGCACGGACGCGCATACGCACTCGCAACTAAGGGTGTCTTTCCATTCATTTTAATAAAGTTCTCGCCTCATCAGCCAAGCATTGGTGATGTTTTTCAACTGACTTAGGGTGGCTTTTGCCTTTCCACTTTTTGAAAGACCAAATTTCATGAACAGACCAAATAAGAGGTTACAGTATGTTGCCCTGGTGACAAAAATCTTGATTTTAGATTTTTTTTTGGCCTGATATGGCATCAAAACATGCCAAAGATCTAATATTAAATTTCGCCATCTTGTCAGGAGGCTTAAAACACTTTGATAATAATTATACATCACAAAGATGCATAAGTTGTATCTTGTCCATGAAATCAATGTGGTGCATGTTGCTCAGTATATTTATTCAACATATCTCTGTGATGAACGATCCCATCTGAGAACATGGAGAAATGTTAAAATTAAAATCTGCTTCAAATGGAAAACGATGCATCATGGGGGGGGGGGGGGGGGGGGGGGCATTGCACCCCAATGCCCCCCTTATTGATCTTCGATGTGATAAGAGGTGATGAAAATGAATGGCTACTGAGTACTGGTCTATATAAACTGTAGGACAGACAGATAAACAGACATACGCACACGCTCATCTTGATGGCAACACCCCATCAGCCATAATAATAATGGCTGAGGGGTAAAGAAAAAAATGGACCCATGATCATTTTTCTGATGCGGGATGAAAAACATTTATTAATTCAGTGTTTCATGGACAGAGCTTGACACATCGGAGTCTTATGGCTGAAGAAGCAGCATGAAAATTCAGCTTGGAAACCCAGACACTTGCTGCTACTGTATACTAGTTAACACTGGGTATCACAGGGCCTGCTACAGCCATTTATAATAGGGATACTTGGGCCTGTAGGACGAGGGTACCAATCTACAGCACTTCATCTTAAGTAAATATGCTAATTATACCGACAGTTACAATGACGCACAGTTACTACGTCAATGTCAAAGTTGATTTAGAGACATTTCTCCAAGCTTGCTTGTGGGCAGCTGGATGGGGCCTCTGAGCTGGGCCCACTGTCTCTCCTGCAGGAGCTGGTCCAGGCTGATGGCCGCACTGATGTAGCTAGGCAGGGACATCTCCAGGTCCCTGCAGGCCATCTCTGCCTGAAACTCTGGACTCAGCCCCCTTCAGAAGATGGCAATCAATGCAGGCTCATTCCAATCGCTGGCTGCAGCCAAGATGCGGACTTGGAGTGCGTAGTCCGCTTCAGTCCTGCTTCCTTGGCTTCCTTTGTCCATGAATCGCTTTAAAGTCATGCTGTCAATCTTCATCCACCTTGCAAACTGATGTATGGAGTTCCCATTCTTTACTTCTCCCACAGCTCTCTACAAATTCTCAAGAGAAGTTGAGGCCCTGTCTGTCTTCCGCTTATACACATGCGGCATGGTCTAAGAATCAAAATGTCACATCATTTTTGTTTATAAACTGTACAAATACAATATAGAATTAAAGTAATGAAATTATTTACCACTAATTGTAAATTGGGGATAGCTGAGCCAGTGGCCCAACTTAACCCTGGCCTTCTGGCTCAATTAACCCCACTGCCATCATTTTCACAGAAGTGAATCATCCAGGCAGTAGAGCTAGCTTCATGCTATCAGTTTAGCCTCATATTGTAGCTTACTAATGCACTAACTCGTGTGAAATTGTTTCAGATGTCTCAGTAATTGTTCAGACACAACACTCATAAAACCATACATGTGTAAAATTTACTTTGAACAGCAAAAAGCAGTTTTGTTAACTAAAATGTTCTAACCTCTTACTCCACATGCTTCTTCTCTTCCCTGGGAGAGTATAATGGATACCTATTCAAAAATATTTGGTCCCATGACCAATTTCTTCTGTGGTTTTCCAGAAACAAGAGGCAGCTCAACTAACCCACAGGCTTATCTTACCCCACTCTCCCCAACCCCCTATCCCTCAACCCAGACCCTAAACATAAGTGTAAAATAAGATGCCAAAAACTGCCTTTTGCATTGTGTATCAAAGCTTTGGCAGGTTGCATAACTACTGTATGTGAAAAGTCGGGAGGGGGATGCGTTGAGCTGATGTTTAGGGTCTAATGATCATTTGAAGATAAGCCAGGGCTGTCCCCACTGTAGCTTGGTTTGCTTGCACCAATGTTTTAAAGTTGATGTGTGCTATAACAGGCAACCTGTAGAGAGTAGTTAAAAGGGGATGACATGGGAGAGTCTGGGGAAGTTTTACATTTGTCACATGTGAGTGCCTTCCGTGTCTCCTCCCATACAGCAACTTGCGTGTCTACTAGAAGTAATGTTTGATTGGTTTGCATCTTGCATGCTCCCTTGACCCCTTTGCACAGAAGCCAAATCTGGCTATTTATGTGTCACCTTATTTAAGGCTTTATAAATCAAGATTGCAGCGTCACAGAGAGGAAGGGAATGGCTCAATTGAGTCAAGATACTTGAAGCATTTAGAATTCCTTCGTATTTCAGTTTATTTCCATGATTTTGGTCGAGAAAAAGGGCTGCAAACATAAAAAAATCTTCATGAAAATTCCGCATTGAAGTTGTATAAACAATAATACTGAGAATGGAAAAATGGCTGGGGGTTAAAACTATACATTTCTGGGATCATAAACTCCTTGACCAAAAGGATAGTTCATCTGAGCATTATATTCTAAATCACCTACTCTCAAGAAGTCAAATAAGACAGCTATCCAGGTGGCTCTTCGAACTTTAAGATCCCTCAAAATGGTGCACTGTCAAATGATAAAATAATCATATATTTAACACAAATTAACTTTTGACGCATGAAATTCAATATGAATTAATGATTTTCTGGTTGAATTTAGCATGTGGTTATCAATATTGGTGCAGCTGGACATCAGTGGTCATCAGTAACCTCTGCAAACATAAAACATGCCTCTTCTCCATGATAAAGTCTAGAGTTTTGTCCATTTTTCTTTAGAGTCCCACAAGCAAGCATACAAACTCATTAAAGGACCTGCTTATTTAACAGTCAGAACATTCACCCAGCAATGAAAAGCCAGCAGTTCCCACTTCTGAGCTTGCACCCTTGTATAGACACATTACACACCTTATAAGGAACAAGTATAACTCACTCACTCAGTGATATCTGAAATACCTTATTTAAACAGGACAGACATTCCGCTATCAGGATAAATCAGGCAATATTATTCAGATTGAACAGAATGGTGCAATGAACGTACCAGGTCTACCAAAGTGCTTGAGCTGCTGGCATATTAAACAAGCCAAAACCTCGGCATTCCATTTAGTTTAATACGATATAAATTCCAAAACAAAAAGCCACTTTGAGGAAAATGCTATAACATTACCAGTAGCAGTATTTCTTCATTGAATCCCTCCTCCGGAGACAGATGTATCCAGTAGACAGAAGCCTCCAGTCCTGTTTCATTCGGATTAATTCCCATTGACTATGTCCATACCTTATTTAAGTCCTGTAAATGTAACTGAACACTTCATGCCGGTTTTGGAAGTATTTTTATCTTGAAATCGCGTCATTTTCAGCTGCAGCACTATGCGCAGTGTTAAGAGAATACAAGCTACCTTGCAGTTACACATAGGCTTGTAAACATTTCTAATTGTCCAATCAATGTCTTTCACTTACTGTGGAAAGTTTTTTTTTCTCTGGAATTGGATAAGAAACATGTCAATGCATCATTATGGGGAAGTTACTCAGTTAGTGTTACTATAAGTGTGCAGTTACGCAGATGAGCCTAAGTGAATCATTGAGTGATAGGCTATCAACATGAGAACTTGAGAGCATATAAGGAAGTGCTGAATTTGTCGATGAAGGAAGATATGTGTAACTCCATGGTAGGGAACTATGTGCTTTTCATGTGTGATGACTATAATTGATAGTAAAATGACACAGTATCAATACTGTGTCAAATTTTGCTACAGAAAACTCACTTTTCTGAACTACATTTTTTTTGTCGAGAATTTGTATAGTTGTTTTGAAAAATATTTGTTCATTTTGAATTTTATGACAGCAACATGAGAAAGAAAGGAAGAAAGAAAGTTGGGACTGGGGCAATCTTTACCACTGTGTTGTATCACGCTCTCTTTTAACAATGCTCTAAAAACGTTTGGGAACTGAGGTGACCAACTGCTATCCTTTTGGAAGCAAAATGTTGCCCTATTCTTGCTTTCTAAGGGCTTTCAGCTCACTAACACTTTGCAGACTCCTTTGTCATAATTTTCATAATATGCCAAATATTTTCAGCGGGTGGCAGGTCTGAGCTCCAGGCAGGGGAGGTTAGCACCCAGCCCCTTTTACCACAGAGCCATGTTGCTGTAATATGTGCCGAATGCTGTTTTTGGCACATTGTTTTGTTGAAATAAGCAAGGCCTGGCCTATCAGAGATTTCTGGATGGCAGTATGTGAAAACCTGAATATATTGTTTAGCATTAATAGTGTCTTTACAGATGTGCAAGTGACCCATGCCATGTGCACTAAGAAGCCCCGTACTACAATGGATGCTGGCTTTTGAGCTGTGCATTGATAACAATCTGGATGGTCCCACTCCTCTTTAGCCCGGAAGACGAGGCGACCATAATTTCCCAAAATAATTTTACATTTTTGATCAGTCAGACCACTGGACGGTTTCCCACTTCTCCTCAGTCCATCTTAAATGAACTCTGGCCCGGCAAAGGCTGTAGAATTTCTAAATCTTGGTGTAATATTTGCATGGAAGAGTTTTAATTTGCATTTGTGGATACAGTGGCAAAAGATGTTCACTAAAAATGGTTTACAGAAGTGTTTCTGAGCCAATACAGTGATTCCACTTCAGAATCCCATCTGTTCGTAAGGCAGTGCTACCTGAAGGCCTGAAGATCATAGCCATTCATTATTGATTTTGGTCTTGTCCCTTGCATACTGAGATTTCTCTGGATGCTCTGAACCTTTTGACAATGTTATGTACTGCAAAGGATGAGATCCCAAAATTCTTTGCAATTTTACATTGAAAAACGTTATTTTAAATTGCTGAACTATTTGCCCATGCAGTTTTTCCCTTACTGATGAAGCCATTGCCATCTTTATGTCTGAAAGACTTTTTATACCGAGTCAGGCTACTGACCTGTTGCCAATTAACCTTATTTGCAGTGAAATGATTCACCAGGTGTATTTTTTGGTATCATTCAACTTTTCCAGTATTTTGGGTCCCCTGTTTTGACTTTTTTGAAATATGTTGCTGGCATCATATTCAAAATGAGCAGGTGTTTTTCAAAAAACATTTAAATTTCTCAGTTTCCACATTTGATATGTTGTGTTTGCACTATTTTCAATTAAATACATTTGTTACGGCTGGCTCATCACCGCAACATAAAAAAGGACCACCGACAATGAAATAACCGTTCAAGTAACGAAACATTTATTGTGGATAATTAAGACAAAAAAAATAGCCTGTATCTAGGGGAATGAATGCACGCCAGCAATAAATGAATAGCAGAAACTAACATCGCGTGTACAAAAATGAGAGGAGCAAGCGGAGCAGCAAACAAGCTCTCTGCCAGACTGATCTGGCTGCTCCTTTGTACCCACACTGGCGCCAGGTGTGGATAATCAGCAATCTGCAATCCTGCTGCTACCTACAGCCTAGGCATGGGCACTACCAAGACTGCAGGGGCGCAGGGGGTCGTAACAACATGGTTCAAATAATTTGCAAATCATTGCATTCTGCTTTTATTTACATTTTGTGCACCGTCCCAGCTTTTCTGGAAATAGGGTTGTAGGTTGCACTTCTGGTCACATTGCATTTATTTGGCAGATGCCTCTAACTGAATTAATGTAGGCCCACAGTAAGAGCACAGAATGAGGTGATTTAAACAGCAACACAACAGACCAGGTACAATTCATACAGTGCATCAATCAGCTCAGTCACAAACCAGTTCAGCATATATACATGGTTCTCACGTGACAACAATTTTCGTGTAGAACGGAAAAGTAAGCAATCTGCAGATTGCAATTATGAGCCAACATTGCAAAGCAAAAATACCTGGACTTTTTTGGGGGGTGGGGGGTTGTTTGGGGTGTTGGTGTTAGGACTTTGGGTGAGACAGACTGGGATCAGGGACCGGCTGAGCTGATGATCCAATCATTCTTCAAGATGTCAGTGTTACAGCTACCGAGACAGAATAGTTCATATGCACATGGGCTGGTCATTCCACCTCATGGAGGCTATGGTAGAGAAGCTTTGTGGTTTGGATGAGGTTAGAACTGCCATTCAATAAAAGTCATTAGTATGTAGACTGGCTGCATTAGAAAGGAGTTCCTTGTTGTGGTGGCTCTGTGTAAAAGTCATTGGTGTCCACCAGATATAAGTGGATAATAGCTCATAATAGGTCAGTGATCAGTTCAATTTACTTACTGCAAACAATCAACTTAAACATTTTTCCCTGCTTTTTCTTCTTAGTTTTAACTCCGGGAAGTATGATTAATACCAGTGATTATTTTGTGGATAATCATCAGACCATTAGAATCTGTGACACTTTAGCAAGCAATCATTCTTCCATTCATTTGGGTGGCTAGATAGGCTACTTTAGCAAGTTTCCTTACACATATCATTTCGAATTAAAAAAATGAAAAATAAAAGACTGGTATGTTAAATTAATTTAATGTACATCTTTGATGCTGTTTGTATCGAATTACAGTTGGCTTACTTTTCATTTAGCTATCTAACTACCTCATGCAGTGAGCCAGCTCATTTGGTGTAATGCTGCCAACTTTATGCTTCAAGCAATGTTAGAGTATTGTAAGCCGCCCCAGCTGTTACTATTACCTCGCCCACGACAGAGTCAGCAAGATGAGATATTATCATCAGTGCGGTTAGTTTTTGTTTTTGTTTTGTTTGTGTGTTCATGTGTTAACAATGTAGCGTTTAGATGGTTGCACTGATTGACTTCAAACTTTCAAAGTAGTTTGGGCAATGTTATGTAAATGCCCTGAGTAAATTCTGGGGTGATCAATTTAAGGTCAAGGTTATTGGAAATGCCACAATGTTTTGGGTTTTTTTGCCGTAACTTCCCAAAATTTAATCATATTGACTTCAAACCAGAAACAAAATGTACATATTTCAGTGCTGCTTCCAACCATATGCTGCATGGTGCTTTGATAGTCTCCACAGCGGTTGGCGTTTAAATGTCAGAGGGGTCAAGGTCATCAATAAAAATAATATATTTTTCATTTATAACTCAAAAACGGTTGCAGATAGATTTTTTTTTATTATGACCATAGACAGACTCTTATATGAGCTTTTATTTAACACCATGACCTTTGACCTTGAGTGATCTTGACACTTGAGTCAGTATGAGGAGCTCTAAAATCAGTGCTGGCAGACCAGTTTTGTTTTGCCTGCCAACACTTTTCAGCTTGAAAATACACTGCACGGTCAAAAAAAGTAATTCACTCAAACATTTTGTTGGACCACCTTTAGCTTTCGCCGTGGCATTGTTTTGAGAGGTTTATGCAATATCACAACATTTATTTCAGTCAGAAGTTGCATTAATTTTTCTGCACTCCGTATTATATAAAAGTTGAAAGGTAATTTCCGAATCTGTCATCTATATATTATTACTGAGTTGGCGATTTGCGTAATTTCACACATCTCCGAAAGAAACCACCGTCTGTTTTCCGCATGCACCAGTTTTACTGCGTGACAAAGATGATGCGCCAGGTTTTGAACTTAGTTATGAAGTGAAAAATGCATTTTGAAGCCAGTTTTGCAAGTGAAACCAGCTAATTCAATTAGCTGTTATCGTGTTTAAAAAAAAACCCAGGTTGCCTATGTTGCATCGAAAAACAAGGCCCACGCATATAGCCCATGCGTAGCATGGGTATCGGCTAGTATATACTATGTTTCTTTACCATACAGTCTACTTAATGTTTTAGGTTCATAATTAATTGCAGGTAAGTCAACAGGTGAGAGATAGGGAGGGAGAAACGAGCTGAGTGTTATCATAACAAAAATTTCTACAGTGATATAAAATGAGCAAATAGTCTTTGCAGTGATGATAATTTTTCATATTTTCTCCAAGCAACTGGTGGCTGTTGCACACATTAGAACCATCTTCATCATTGTGCATTTGATAGAACTCAGAGGGGAGTCATTCATCAGATTTAGCTGAGTGATTTGAAAGCATTGAGTTCATCAGCGGGGGATATCAATATGAAGATAAGATTAGATTAAGAAAGGTAAAAAAAAACCAAAAAAAACTGGTAGTTACTTTCCAGTGCAAATGTTTGGAGGTCTGGATTGGAGGCCATACTTCATCAGCTCAATGTTGTTATGTGATTAGCAAATGTGATTAGCAGAGTTACCTTTGCAGAGTAACTGCAGAGTGAAGCGAAGTGAGGGAAGAAACAGTGGAGGTAACCTGAACCAGTGTGAATGGAGTCATTGTTTCTGCGGCATAATTAGCCGTGACAACCAGGGCGTGAACAGATTCCCATCATAACAGTCCTAAAAAGCCCATTAGAATCAATTCCACGTTTTGGTCAGACTTACCGTCTGCTAGGCCAGGGCGACCTGCCACTGGATACGATTACAGCACATTGCTAAAACAAGGGAACTCAATAGCCATGCTAACACCCCGGGAAATGATATTGACGCCACACTGTAGACAAAAGGAGTGGGCAGGGTGGCAGGGGTGGAAGGGGATAAAGAAGTGGAGTGGGGACCTGCACTGGGGGCCCCACGGCCTGTAAACCGCTGGAGATAATGATCGCTCCTGGAGCCAGAATGCCTACTCCGTCGATAAAGGGACGAGCCGCCCAATTGCCCCATTGATCTGTTGTCTCGATAGGAGTGAGGCTGACAGGCGCTTTGTGCACAATCTGTGCTCCTCCTCAGCCTGGGGCTGAGTGCACCTCGGGCTCTAATGGGGCCGCCATCAATTGACTCCACTCTCTCTGTTTACAGTGCACTGAGAGACAGTGCAGAGGTGCCAAGCTAGTGGCCATCCAGTGCATACAGTACGCATATTAGACAAAAAAATATAGTGCGGCGCCAAAAGATAGAGCAAATTCTCAGTGCAAAACAAAGTCATGAGATTCTGGAGTGCACACCACCAAACATTCAAGATATCGCCTACGGGACATTTTTTGTTAATCTTTCAGGCCGGCACTTTTATGTCTGTGCAGCAGGAGCTACCATCAAAGAGAATCTTTTCACTATTGGCACAGCATTGCACATGTTTTGTGGTGCTTTGCTGAAAAACATTTGGCAGTTGATATCTCAGTTGGGTCCTGATAATGTGACTCAATGTGAAAAGAAGCCCCACATTGTAAGAATGACAACTACCGTTAATAATAATAATAATAATAATAATAATAGTAGTAGTAGTAGTAGTAGTAGCATGCCACAAATCCTTTAATATTTATCTTTCCAGCTAAAGTCCAGCATGTGGAGGTAATATTTCTTTTACTATTCTATTTTCCCTTACAGCTGCATTCATTTAGAATGTGTGCACATCTTACTTTGTTCTAAGAAAAAAACATACCTTGGGGGAATTTTTGCAAAATGGCTGTCATGCCTCTGTGAAGATAGAGGGATGGGCATTCCCTGCTGGCTTGGGGTGGCTTGGGGTTGGCCGGCTTCACTTTCCTTTTATCTGCTGACCCAAGGACACTACCCTCTTTTGACGGTGACCGTCTGTGCTGGGGATGTCTAGTCTGAGGCCTGAGCCACTACTTTGTCTCTCTCCTCCCCCGTCCATATACCAGAGCCGATAACAGGAAGTCCCATCAGAACCAGATAGATGGGAGGGAAAACTGGTTTGGCGCCGATGCTCAGGCCCACTACCCTAGATTAGCAGATAAAGGGACTGTTGAATATTTCATGTGCTAAAATGACAGTTCCTCTGAGTACCCACAGGAGGCGCCCACATTACAACATGGAGGAAGACATTGAGTCACTCCAAAGTATACCCCACAGAATTCACTCACTCCTCTACTGTTCGGATGCGAAGAGAATAAAATATTCCACATTTCATAATGGCTGGTACGATGGGGCAGGCAAATATTTTCCTCAGTAACCAGCAGGTCTCAATGGTCATGAAGCACAACAGCAGCATTGGGTTCAATTCAGAAGTTTGGTGGCCAAAGCTAACATCAAAAGTCAAAAATTCAAGATGCTAGTAGAAAAACCTCAGAATCTAACCACTTGACTAATCCTTTGCGATAGATCACTTGGTCCAGGTGGTGGCAATGTATCTCCAAATATTGACAGCTAACTAGAGCAAAAGGGAAAGTAGACTTTGTTCAGATATCCCAAACTAACTTTAAGTGTCTAGAGTAGATTAGCAAGTGACAGCCAAGTTGTAGAAAGCAATGGCAACCATAACATAGCTTAGTTTGCTTACTTTTCTTAGCAGTCAGCTGAGCACATTGTTCATCCAAAAAGCCGTATCCAAAAAACAATTGGAAAAACAGTGGCCTTCTTTGTCATTGTCAAACAATTCACCAAATAGGCTAATTTAGAAGATGCAACTGTGAGACTTGTCATGAAGTCATACCCTAAGGCATACGGGAGCAATGAATATAGTTTGCATTTAGCTAGTAAGATTAAGTTAGCATACTTAAAGAACTAGCTAGAAAATGTGGTCACCCATGATGGGGGTGTATCCCTTTATTGGGGCATTATTCTTCCTTTGCATCTGCTTATCCTTTCCAAAAATGATGGGTGGTGTGAGCTTACCACCAATAGTAAGCCCACCAAATGTGCGAACAATCTGATATTATTTGTATCCTGTTGAGCAATTTGAAGAATTACGTATGTCTGGATGTGGAAGGGAGTGTGATTCTCAGTAACTCCTGATATTTTTGTTTGGAGGCTGCAATAAGGAGGCTCCAGAGTAAACATGTATATAGATGCAGAAGAACGAGGGAAGCTTATATTGACAGGACAACATACCAATGATATTGATTTTACTGGCTATTTAGTATGAATATCCTGCAGCGTGCCATGCGAAAAACCGCTTACTTGAATAGACTTCTACCTTTTTTAAATTAAACTTAGCTATTTTTCCTACCTTCTAGTTAGCCATTGCATAACACAGCTACTATTTGATGGTTCTTCTGGCTGCGCTGATTCTAGGGTTGAAGGGGCAGGCTCCAATGGAGTAATGGCCCTCAGGGGGAAGCAACATTATTGAACATTTAATCTTTATTTTTTTATTTTTTATTGTGTCCAGTCCTATGAACAATTTCCCATTCAAAGAGAATACATGCAAAGGAAAGAAGTTTGACCGCACTGGAGCAGATTTATTTTCAATAAACAAAATTATTAAAACAATAATACGGTTAAAATGGTGAAAAGTAAAAACAACAAACACCCATTAATTATTACTATAAGAATTATGCCCCTGCTGCCCAAAAACAATCCTTTGCCTGAACCCAGATTTGGATAACAGACCTACCGCATTTGAACGCAACGTCTTAGCCATCAAGCTGGCTGAATAGACAGTCTTACTGCTACTGCATTGTAAATTTCAACAGTGAGTCAGCAAAACACTACATGTACCCCCATCTAGTGCTTGTATTTCAGCATTCTCTCAGTAATTGCGCATAACAGCGCATGGATTCTTTTGAAAGATGACTTTGAAAACGACTCTTGAACATTTAGTGGACAATCATAGTGAAAATATCATAAAGAAACCGGTTTGGCAACTGTATATCTGCGCTCATTGCTGTGCTCGTTGAGTCTTCGTGCGTAACTTCGCCTTGCAGCCGGAACGCAGAAAAAGAAAAAACAGCAATCACAACAAACACCCCTGCAAATACATACACAAAAACTGTTTGCAATGGTGTATGCTCAACTGTGTGAGCTCGAAATGCAAGGATATATACGCCTGTCACCTGCACAACAGCTCAATGACTAACCCACTAAGCTATATCCAATAAGTCATCTAGTTATGCTTCATCACCGGCTTGCCATAGACATTACTTCGATGGCATCTGCTGAATATGTAGTGGATAATTGTAGCAAAAATACCAAAAACAAATCAGTTTACCATTCACATTGTGGCGCTCAATAAGTACATGCGCGTAATGGCGCATGGACTCTGAGAACGCAAGGCTGCATCTCAGGGTAGGTTTGTGCGATTATGGTAGTTGGGCTCGTTGGAAACATCAGAACCCATAGAATCAAATGGCCTCCCCTAAAATCAAATTGACCGCATCACAAGCCAATCACAGAGGGGCAAAAAACATTGGTGCAATGGGAATGCTCAGGGCTTGTCCTCTATGGAAGCAGTGCCCGATAAAAAAACATGCATGGAGATTGGGAGATGTAGCGTCAATATAATGCGGACATATTTGACTAACAATAGACAGTGCAGATTTACCCTCAGTCGCAGTTTTTTTTAAATCACAAAAGAGCGAAGGTAAGGAAAAAGTTTTACTCATCGCCGTAGAATATAAAGTGTGTGCCTGCTGGTCTTTGAGTGTGGTGTCAATTTAAAATGACTAGGGTTATATCATTGGATTCATTATATCATATATTCATTATATCATTTTGTTCTTTTCTTGTGTTTGTGAACTGATTATTCAATCGATGATAGTTGGAATTCCTAACCTCCACTTTGATCTTTGGTGCAGATCGCTGATTTTCAGGAAATCTGGGACAGCCTCTGAGTATCAGGGACAAGGCCACAAATTCCATTAAACTGCAGAAAGAGTTGGGACATCCAAATATTGATAAGAATTGCATTATAACCATTCTCCTCCATTCTGCGCCCCCTTTTTACACACTTTACAGTGGGGCACCTATCAGGAAATGTAGATCATTTTCTGTTTCAAGGCATTTTTTTCTGACAAACTTGCTTTGACATAGCGCAAACTTGAAGAGGTATGCAGCTGAATCTTGGATGGTATTTGACATACAGTAGATGGCTCATGGTAACATTTTAATTTCCTTTCAGCATCATTAGCCTCTAGTTCACCCTCTAATCACAGAAATTCTCTGTGCATCATGCGCTCTCAATTTGCAGCTTTTTTTTCAGGAATGCACATTCTCAAAATTCTTATGAAAGGTATATAATTGGCTCCTATACCGAGAAGTTGTTTTCAAAGACACTCTATCTTCAAATATAAAAAAGTGAATTACAGTCCCTTATGCTCCCTCAGTGCCGTATAAGAGATCTGCTGTGCCTGGGGTTTGGGCTGCTATCTGATACTTCCATCACAGCCCATGAAAGTCTTGATCCTCACAAACGCAAATCAAGCAATACCAATCAGAGCTAATGGAGAAAATTGCTTCCAGCGTCTCGCCAGTGAAGTTTAGTCCATCTTAAAAATGAGCAGAGGTTAGACTTAGTAGGAACTTGAAGGGGTGTCTTGTGCTAGTTTACCATCAGAAAGGAAGTTGGGGGTCTTACTCAAGCTAAAACAACCTCTCTGGACACGTGCAGCTTCAACACAACCTTCCGTGGGATGCTGGAGTGAGAGGCAGCTCTGGGTAGGGGGGGGGTTGGTGAAAGCTTGCAATGCAGTTTTCAATTTGGTTTGAGAAAATTCTCCTCTGAGGCCTTTGACCTTTCTGCTCGAACTCAGAATCTTAAATGTTTCAGGAACTGTCCATTTGCATTTCCAAAGCAAACTTAGTTTCTTCTCAGGCAATCATATTTTATGAAAAGAGGTATATCATTTCAAAGAAAATATAACACTTTGATTACATAGTGCTAGTTCTTATACATAATGCTGAATGATTCTGAATCCAATCACCAAACCAGGCTAAGCTTCAAATCTCATCCTACTCTCAGCTGACAGCGGGTACAAATACAATTACATCTACTGAAATGGGAAGGGACAAAATAATGAACAATATTAAATGATAGAACAAGTGCTTCTTTGGCCATGCAAAAGGAATGTATACTCCTGTACACACACGCACAAACACACTCAGGCACATACATGTCCACGCAGTCACACAAACACTACACACACACACACAGTTACACAAACACAACTTTTACCATGTTCCTTAGACATTCGAGATCAAAAGGATGAACACTAAAAATCCAGACAATCTGCTAAGTTATTCTTGCATTAGGAAAATGTGACTAAGTTCAAATGAATTTCAGGTTCAAGACTTAACAGCCGTGGCTTCTCAGTTTTTTTCAGCTGAGAAAATTCAAATATAAAAGTTTCAGATTTACAATCCAGAAAAATGTAAAATGGCACTGTCATTGTCAGTCTCACCATTTGAATTTTTATGCAATACCCTCCCCCTGTTATTTGTTGTCTGTGTCTTGAAGTCAAAGAGTGATGAGTTGTTTGCTTTGGTTTGGGGCAAGAACAAATTTATGTCTCATAGGTGACAAGACTGAATGAGTTATGTGAAAGTAGGAGTGGAAGCACTTCACTAAAAAACATCCAGTTAGTCTTGAGGCAGATCTAGGCTTACCACAAATGTGCAGCGCCACAGGGAGAATGCAAACACAGAAATGACACTTCCAGTTCTCCCTGCAACTAACTTTTCCTGGCAGCTCTAAGTCTCCCGCTTGAAATTTTAAGAAGACAGAGCCGGTTTGGCCTGTAGAGTGGCCAATTTATTTATCAAGTGTCTGAACTGTCAGTGCTGGTACTGAGGCAGCTGGTGCTGGCACTGAAGGACAGTACAGTACAGTGCCTTAGCACTGCATGCAGGAAACTCTGCTGGAGGTTTCCAATGGCACGGTTATTTGGTAGCTTGCGGGGTCTGTCGTGATGTCACTGTAACCTGTACAGTTGCCTGCTGAATTACCCTCCTCCTAAAATCTTGAGTAGAGTATGTGGCTGTACTGCCTACTCTTTCTCACTCAGTGCTCATAATCAACAACATACTGTATTGTTAGCGAGAATCAAAGGTTTTTGAGGTCAGCATGCAGCCTGTTATTGATCAGGGTAAAACAAATTGTATGTATAGGCTGTTTGGGACTGCGGAGTCTCCCTGGATAAAATGCCGAAGTATACCATTATCTCTACACTTTATGAATGGTGCATAGGTTTGTTATTTTATGATTATGTGAAAACAATCGTTTTGGGGATTTTTTAGTCTCTTCGCAATTCGGCAGCCTGCGTGTCTATTAGGAGTGTGTGTGTTGTGACTAGTGTACGTCTTGTGCGTGTCTCCCCTCCCGCCTGAATCTGGTTACTCGCTCATTTCCTAATGAGTGAGTAACGGATATTTAAGGCTTCTCGTGCTTGTTCGTGTTGTTGGATTGTAAAGTTGCATTCGCACTGAAATCCTAGTCATATGGATGTAAGTTTAACTTCTTCTTTTCTTCGTCTTAATGCAGCCAGTACTTTAGTGTCAGCTAAAGGCTCTTTTAAATCTTTAATGTCATTAGTTAGTTAGAACAAGCTTCCAGTCCTAATTAGGGTCCAAGAATGGGACTGCATTCTTATTAACCTCTCCATGTCTACTCTCTTTATCAAATTTTTTCAGGAGCAAGCTTCAAACCCTGGTCCCAGTCCAGAACTGGGACGGAGTTCCTCTCAAGCAACAACCCTCATCTTCACGAGCAGTCCAATGCTAACAAGCGCTTCAAAATCTGGCTGCACACCTGAGGCCACTGGCGGGTATTGCCTATTGCACCTCAGCTGAACTGTTCCTCATTCTTTCCCGGGGTTTCGTCCTTGTCATTACAGTACTGCTGACAGTAAATTACCCGCTGTACTGCAAGTCTGTCTCTGCACTTGATTCCTAGTCTACATCATAAGAACTGGAGTACGAGAATTTGTCACAAAATGTTAATTGCTCTATTGAGCTTGAAATGTTTTGTCTCATAGTTGTCACTACTACATAATGTGAGAGTTCTAGCCTAAAATTATAGCAATTAATAATCCAAATTCAGACTTGAATTATTATGTTTAGAATTGACAAGTGATTATCATTTGAACAAGCACTTAGGAAAAAAGGGGAAAATACTACATGCCAAGGAAATACATGGCTACTAATATAACCATATGAACATATATCATGCTGTATCAGGCTATCCCCTGAAAACATGTCGCAAATGGCTTAGCTCTGTACAATTTTACTTTTTCCTTCACAAAATTTGTTCTCCTTTACAAAAATTTTAACTGAAATTTAGAAAGAATATGAAAAATTGATCCCACGCAAATTGGATATCCCATGCACAAAATAGTTTGATAAAAGAATATTTTTATTTCCTTATAGATGGCTAAATACTGTATTCACTGGGTTTTATCAAATAGAAGTTTTCATCTGAAGGGAAACCATCTCACCATAACTTGTCATCTCACACTCCTTGATATTTTTTGAAAAAGCCATTTGAATTTGATGAGACAAAAGCACATTTAAGAATGACTGAGTATTAGATATAGTCAACTACCTGCAGCCTGCAAAAAAATGACTTTTTAATGGTGCCATATTATGCTGTCATTTTCAAGCAATTATATTCATGAAAATCCAAAAGTGAGGTTTGGCAACTTTTTAGATAAAGTTTTGAAATCCATCAATTCTGAGCCATTCACAGCCTGTCGTTCTTTACATCTACTGAAGATCAGGCTATGTCAAGTGGGCATCCCTGATGATAATGACCTCTGCTCTCATTGGCTAGAGAGCAGCGCTAAACACAGAAAAAGTAAAACTGTTGCTGTGAGGGAATAACAAGTGCGGAGGTAGAGCAAGGTTGTGAGAGGACGCGGGGCCCACTGACTGGGCGGGAAAGTTTGGACTATGCTGAGCAGGTCTATTTGTGTCACAAAAAACAGCAGGAATTTAAAATTGTGAGTTTCAAATTTTGAAAAAGGGAGTCCAATGGCAAAACTAGGGGCTCTTCAAAGTCAACCTTGTCTGAGCTGTTGGATACAGGAGAGACCACTGAACATGTAGACAGTATTTTCCATAATGAGGGTCATTTAATGGATGATAACTTAGTAATCAAGATTATTTAGCAAAAAGATTTTACTAAATCAAATGCCATCGGAAAATATTTTTTCTCTGATTAAAACAGAATGTGAAAATAGTGATGTTTGTCGTTATCATTTTTAAATCATCACTGGCTGCATTTTGGTCCTGATTATTCAATACTGAAACATGCAAAGTGAACAGATTGTTAACCAGGCAAAGTGAACAAGAACAGGTTGAGAGTAATCATAGTAAAACTTTTATAAAACATTATAAAATTTTTGCAAGCTGTTCATAAGTCAAAGGGCACATCACTGGGAACTGATTTGTCATCTGTACTGCCACATCATCCAATGCAGTCATATTTTCTCACGGTCATGCTAATAAGCCAAGGCTGTTCTTTTCTGTCCTCTTACAGGGTGCAAGCCTAGGGTAAATGCATTTCACAAAATCACTGTTTACCCAGATTAAATAAACTGCATGCATGTATCATCAGAGAATTGATTTATAGATGAGCAAAATGTTCCTTTGGGTAACATATTGTTTTTGCCATTTCTGAAATTACACTGTAAGGAAAAGAACAGATTTCACATGACCAGCTGTCCTCATCCAAGGCAAGAAAAAGGCGTAGGTGGTCTTTTGTGCATTGTGTACACCGCCGCCCAAAATCAGCCTCCATGATTTTTAACTCTGTCTGCTGATTGTGGGCAATACAAGCAACTAGAGGTGCATGCTTCAGTGCAGTTTGAATACCCTGCCTGTTCTTTTTCATCCCACTGGCTCTGTCAACGCTAAGTGACTTGGCCTGGATTGCGTGTGTCTGAGATTGAAGGTGACGGTATGAAAGGAAAAGTAGAAAGATAAACTCTGGCAAACAGAGGAAAGTAGTGAGCATATTTCAGTGCATCTGGTTTGCACAGACAGGAATGGTGTTGAATATCGAGAAACATGCCCCAGGGTCTTTGAATCTTGTCATAAACCCCCTTCCCAAAACTGCAAACCACATCCAATCACTCAGCATCCAACCCCCACCCCAGATACTGCCCCATCTCTCAAGCGTGGCCCTCGTGTCAGGATGGACCATGTGATGATGAGCTTTGATCTCCAGGTCATGGGTCATGGGTGGACCACTTTCGTTGAGCAGCCCTGCTCCCCTGCTGCCTGTTTGATGCAGTGAATCACAGTCTGCCACACAGTGTTTAGGGGTCTGGAAAGATCCCAATTTCCTTTCCTAATCATTACATCATTCTAGCTGAACAAGTTAAAGATGTTGCCTGGCCAGGCCTTACTTCCACGCTCCTGCAGCTTTTAACTTGATTTGTGTGTCTCTCTCCCTATTAACCCCTGTCTCACCCCAGAGCTGATTGGGTTGGCTTATTTTCCCCGCAATGACCTAAATTTCTTTGATGGCTTTTCCTTTAAAATAAAGGGTTATGACATTGCACTCGCGCTCAAACATACTAAAGTGTTTTTACAGTGTCTTTGACTTTAGGAATGCTCTGTATAGCCATTGAAGATGGGCTTTCAGTTTGAGTTAAAAACACAAAGGATTTCTGAGGAGTATAGTTACTTTGATTGCTCTCCATCCCTTTTTCCACTGTGATTAAAGGCCCATCTCAATCGGAGAAGATTGGTGGAGGCCCCGCATCATGTCAATAGCAGTTAACCTCAGTTTTACTGTTGCCTTCTTGCTCCATGTGAATTCTCATTTTAGTGCTTTGAGTACCCATAGTAGTTGTAAGCACTTTGCAGATTATTCATATTCTCTTTTTTCATTCAATTATTTTTTTTTGTTTTTGCAGTGTTCTGGCAGACAATTTTAAACTATTTATAATTCATATTTTGTACACATTGGCTCAAAGGATGTGTAACTTAGACATACAGAATTTGACCCCTGAGTCCAACAGATGCGTTCCTTTGTTTAAGATAGCATCTGTTCAACATTGAGCTGGTATACCTCTCTGCCAAAAAATTTCCTCAAATTCCCTCTGAGCGCAGTAGATAAACCCAGATCTTAAATCACATCCTTGCTTTCAGCAGGGATTGCAAAGATGTTTTATTGTTGAGAAAATAACACTTTGCTTAATCCTGAAATATTGATTCTTGAGGAATGTGGCAGTATTGTAATGTAACGGTGACAAGAACAGTCTCTGTGCTGGAGTCAGTGCAGATGGGAGTGAAACAAAACCCCAGGCAAATCTTTATTCTGGAGTGTGTGGAACTGCTACTGCTCCCATCACCACTTTATTTCATTTCACCCTCTGTCACATCTATAGGCATTTGATGCATTTACACTCAAGCTGGGGTGCGTTTCCCAAAAGCGTAGTTGCTAAGTAAGTTTGCAACTTACATAGTTTGAACTATGCAGTTGCGCCGCCAGTGTTTCCCAAAACCATTGTTCGAACTGTCAAGGTAACTTACGTGGTGCGAACCATCGTTGAACGACGCAGGTGTTCCCCAAAACCGTAGTCCGAATGAACGTTTGCAACCACTGTCGTTAAGTTGTGTAGTTTCAACTACTGCTCCCCAGCTGTAGTTAGAAGCTCATATATTTACATGACAGTGGATGGGAAAGTGTTGATAAAAAGAAAGGGGGTGGGGGAGATGGAGGTCATTCAACATTTGTCATTCCTTGTGGACTGTGGAATGCACGGTCATCTTCAGCATCCTTTTCAGAGAGAGCCTCATCTTCAAGGAGCTGGACATTTGCTGTGGCGGCCATGCTTTGCAGGACGTAGACGAACTGCCAGTCTGAGAGCATTCTGGAGACTCAGGGGAAAGAGTGGCCCTGACACACAGAAGGCCATGCCAGAGGGGGCCCAATGTGGAGTGGCTCAGCATGGACAAAACTCTTCTCAGGAGTAAGAGAAGGCTGACAGACCGGAGCTCCCACCAGCAGTCCTCTGTAGTGCACTCCTTAGAGCTACTGCTCTCCTTAGTAATGTCTATCTGGCAATCCCTCCATCCCCCCCGATATCCACTGCACTGCATCTCCATCCGTGGCCCTCAGAATATATTTTTTCTGTGGTCTTATGCCATTTTTTGTTTTTTGAGTCAATGAAATAATTTTTAATTTAGGAAAAAGAAATAAAAATGTTTACTTTTTATATTCCATTTTTGTCTGTGTGTGTATTTCTATGCCCATGAATAAGGTGGGTGACCTTAAATATTTACTACATATATCAAAAGAGACAGCGTGACACACAAATCGTCTAAATTTAATGATCACTTGTTCATCGGAGCACACATTGCCATGAATAAAAAGAAAGCATGGAAAAAAAATTAAAGCTCTCTCTCTTTGTGGGAGTTGAACCCTCCGTCTATGAAGACCCTCAGTCTATGCACAATTATGTGTAGTTGGCTTTATTCACTACACCACAGAATTTACATTGCGTGAGGAAGCTTAGTATGTATATATAACTGTTTAGAATGTTAATAGTTGATACATGTAAAAATTTTGTATTCGCCGGTGGAGCTCATCTCGTTAAATGCACTGAAATGGTAAATCGTTATTTAGATTTTTTTTTCTTCCAAAGAATCGTTGCCTAAAGTGTCTTTTCATTTAAATGCTAAATTGTATTGTAGCTATTTTGTATATAACCACAAAATAATATGCCAAAACGACAAATTAATATTGTAATATCGATCACAAATGCCGTATTTAGGCACAAATACCAAGTTTTTAAGCTTCCTGAGGTGAAAATCAGACCGGAGTGATCCTGGTAACATAGTTGTTCGAGCAACAATCGCTCAAACTATCATGGTTCAAACTAACGTTGTTCAAACCAACATTGTTCAGCCTACTGTGGTACGAACAAGGTACGAAGGTTTTGGGAAACCATCATTCTTCTTCTGATGTTCGTTAGTTTAACGATGCATCGTACCATGTTAGTTCAAAGCTAACTTCCGTCGTTGTTCGGGAAACCACAGGACGTCTAGTGCTGAGCTTATTTAACAGTCATGATACACAGCACAGACATGCACATGTTTTTTTATGAAATAATGTACTGGATTCTTGTGTTAGTGCAACTAAAAGGCCATATGTGATATAATCTCTGTCTTTCATCCCCCAAATTAACATTCATTATCCTTCAGACATTGTTTGAAATGCAGGCCCAGCACACCAGCTGAGCTCAGAGTGTTACAGTCTCAGTGCAGAGAAGCATCCTTCACCCCATCCATGTACTTCACATGTGCTAGACTTTTAAGTCTCTTCCCCATTATGGTATCAAATGGGTTTCAATATAACTGTGCCATTCACCACTGTATTTCATGTAACACAAATGAAAGAATCAAAGAATTGCGGTACCTTACATTGCATTATTTTTATCAATACACAAAATTGCTTATATAGAATTAACTCATTTAGAAATTAAATATTTAACAATATAATCCCTTTCAATGAAAGCCTTCAGTGAAGTTGTAATTTGCTTACTCTGTGAATTTAGATGCGAATGCAATGTGTAGCATGAAATACACGTTTTTCACACTCAAAGGGTCACCATCGGTCTGTATTTTTAGAGTGTTTTTCATGCATTAAAAAATAGTTCACAGCATGACTAACATGATCATGTATGCTTTTATAATGTTTATGTACAGTAATTTAGGTTGTTTAATGCTGTATGTTGACTAATGATTTATGCGGGTGTGATACTCGTTTCCCTGAAGTAGGGGTACTGGTCATGTGTGAGTGTGAGTCTGCAATTGGAGAAAGTCAGAGAGAGAAAAAAAAATAGTCGTAAGGAATTTAATTCCTGCTGTTCACAGCCTCAATCCAGTCGACAGCTGGGCGCCCTATACAGTTAAGATCAGAGGCTGTGATAACCTGGCCCTTGATTTATGGTCAGTATGAGCTTTTGCAAACAACTAATGAGGGAAACTAGAGTGTCAACATGTTTATTAAATACCCAGAACCATCTGTGACTTTCAGGCAGGCAACATCAATCTTAATATATCTATTTGTATTAATGGCTGGTTTAACCACATGATGGCTAATTTCTTCAAATCAAATTTCCCTATACGAGCACTTTCCTTGACAATAATATGTTGAGGAGCCATTTGCATCAATAAGATCTGAGAGCAACCTGGGGTTCCAAGGTCTTGTTCTGTGTCATATTCCAACCCCGGAAACACAGAGATTTATTCCTTGGATCAGAATATATTGAATTTCAAGTTTTTTATGTCTGCATAAGGAGTGTTTTTTTTCTTCATTGCAGAGTTTTGTGAAGAGACTGAGCACCAATGTTTCGATGTTTCAAGACTTATAAAAAAGGTTAGAAGGTTATGAGCATCAAAGAGATTAATTTGTGGTAAAAAAAAAAAGAAAGAAAAAAAATGATTAATTTCATCCACATTCCACCTTCAGACTTTATTGCATCCTCTAAGCACAAAAAAAATCTGTCTTTTTTCACAATTTAGTTAATTAATTAAAGCTATTCTTGTACTGCTGAATGTAGATTGTGTGAGAAACACGTTTCTCTGTATGATTTTTCTTTTAATTATTCATAATATAATTCATGTTAATGACATTCCAAAATTGAAATAATAAAAATATCAATACAAATTAATTATGTCACGACATATTAAATGATGCAGTCATTAGTAATTTAGCTTTCTGTGATAAATACAAAAAATAAACTCAGTTCAAATGTATTAACTTATATTAATGGTATTTACTTTCTGAAAAGTTTATAAATCATTAGAAATGTTCATTGTCATTGTTATCCATGTTTTACACAATAATGATGAGTATGATTTACATTCAGTTTATACGTGCTTATATGCAGCTCTGAAAAAAATAAGTAAACCTGATTTAATGTTGGTATTTACCACAAGCCAAAAGACAAAGTAATTACATTGAAAGAATAGGGAAAAAGATTTTTCCCCTTTCCTCTCTACTTTCCAGACATACACATTTCACAACTCCAAACAGCCTTGTGGTATGTTGTTCCTTGAACTAAATACTTAACCGTTCCCATTACAGGAGGTCATGCAAAGTTTTCTCAGCAGGGGCCTGTCTACCCTGAGGCCTATTTCAAGCAGAGTAGCTAGGAACTTGCAAGATCCTCATAGCCAGCCTTTGGCTTCAATTACTGGGTCCTGAATATTTAACAGCTCGACCAGCATAGGCAAAGGATACTTGTGCTCTGTTTGTGTGTGTGTGTGTGTGTGTGTGCGTGTGCGCGCACTCATGCATACATGTTTTTGAGTGTATGTTGATTTGAATGCACGGGTATGCATGTTGTAAAAAGAGGGCCCAAATGAGGAGTTCAAGAGCAAATTCTGAGCCTCGTCCGGTTATGTAAAAATAATCTGTTGCTTATGTGACAGCTGGATCAGTGGTAGCCGATAGGTAGCGCCCAGGCCCCCAGGATTTGGAATCAGACTTGAAGGTCATCTGGACCTGGTAGCAGGTTGTAGTATTGCACTGGGTGCCAAAAAAGCAGCTTAGCCATAGGCGTGCATAATCATATCTTTAAACTGCCCCAGTAAAACACTTTGCGAGGGCATGCCCATTATTGTCTTTTATTTCAATTTTTTTCAACTCCAAAGCCTAAATGGAAAAAAAAGGCCTGGTACGATTTTATTTGCTTTATTCAAAGCCAATGAGCATGCACAAGTTGATGCATGTATCGATTTCTCCACATGAAGTTGCAAAACCTTTTGCAAACGTAGGTTCAAATTCAGTCAATGATATCTTTGCCCTCGTCTGTCACTGTTGCTTCACAATCACTTGTCACTAAGTAATTAATTTAACAAAATTTTAATTTAATCAGAATACCGTTTGTTGTAAATTACACTAACAATTCTGATATGCTGTATTATTCTGATAATAATAATAACTAGAAAAGTGCAGTTCCCAGGGAAACTGCGTGGACAAGCTGGAACCTGCCAAAATTGTAAGGTTCTAGTTGTTGAAAATGAAAGGTTAAAGCTGCCAAAATTAGATTGAAGCTTCTGAAAATTATTTATGAGAGTGGGATATTTTATCCTTTAATGGTGGTGATAAAAAACAAAACAAAAAGCAAACAATTGATTGAAAAAAAATCGTCAGTTTTTTAAAGGTATGAAAATGCCAAAGGAAAATAGTAGTTAAAATGGTCTTGTACATAGCAGTTGTAAAGGGTTTGAAGTGCTTCAAGTAGCAAGAGCAAACAACTGCCATTTGGAAAGTGGACTATTCATGCGTGTCAGCTATTTAACCATAAATAATATTGGGAAACATAAAAAGCAGCATTGTATGTTGCCTTAATACTTAGAAAATTTAACAAAATGATTCCTAATATTTTTTTGGAACAAAGAAGCCCAAAGATGTTACAAACACAAACCATATTGGAGTAGCTTCAGGATATTCAACTTTAGGCATTTTCTGATTTGCTGGGTCGAGTTGCACCACCTGGTCTTAAGCCAAGTTGGACGCAGTTAGAGAAGCATAACTTTAAGTCCATTGCACCAACTGTTAGGACACTCTATTTTCACAGAAACTGAGTGTAAAATCAACGCCCACCTGACTCGAGGCGTAAAGTGAATTTCCTGGCTGTTTCCAAAGCAAAGCACCTATTTAGGAAGTCCTTCCCAAGATGCAGCATTACCACACATCATACCTACTTCATATTTATTATTCCCCACTGCGCGATTAGCGCGAAGCGAGGGATTTAGCATTGGGCTCCGTCTGTACGTATGTCCGTCCATCCGTACGGACAAATAAAATTGAGGCGGCGGGGGATATTGCCATGTTAGTGACAAACACTTGTTCAAGATAAATTGATGCCGTTACCTACAGGAATACTGCAGTAAAAATCTCCAGTCTACTTAAGAAAAACTACTTTGTTCTCTTACTATAGTACATATATAAATATATTTTTTTTGGAAAATTGCACCAATAGCCTATTACATTTACACATACAGCTTAAGGTTATGGGGATTTTTTGGGCACAACATTTTACATTTATGAAGTTTATTTCGGTCTCAGTTACAATCCATTGGCATTTTCAAAAACAAGATAAATTTCTTTTCCAGAGGCCAAAAAGGTGTAGGCTGAAGCCAGGGCTTATTGTGCCTACCCTTCTTACATACGTGTTAAGTTACAAACATACAATTACAATATCAGGATGTCATGACATATCAGAAAACAATAATTAATTCAGACGCACATAGAAAAGCAAAATCAAAGGATTAGTAAGTACATATTATTTCGATTATAATTATAATAAAGAACTATATTTATCTATTACCATGGATTTATACATTTTTTTAAATTGACTGATTGAGCTGCAGAGTTTTAATTCATTGTCCAATTTGTTCCATAAAGATATCCCTTTAACGGATACACATTTGCTTTTGATAGTAGTTCTTATTTTGGTGTTTTGAAACATACATATACCCCTTAAATTATGATCACTCTTTCTTGACAAGAAAAGTTCCTGGATGCATCGTAGGAGCAGATTATTGTTAGCCTTGTACATTGTCATTAAAGTGTTTAGATCAATAATGTCTTGTAGTTTTAAGGTGTATAAGTTAATGAACAGTGGGTTTGTTGGTTCATAATAGCCTTTTTGGTTTACAATTCTAATGGCCTTTTTCTGTAAGAGGAAGACTGGATTTATTTTAGTTTTATGTGTGTTCCCCCACACCTCCACACAGTAGTTAATGTGTGGAAGCACGAGAGCGCAGTACAGAATATATAGTGAATGTTTGTTTAAGAAATATTTCATTTTATATATTATGGCAATTGCTTTGGATATTTTTGTTTGCAAGATATTTATGTGAGGTTTCCAGTTGAGTTTATGATCAACTGTAACACCCAAAAATTTATTTTCATACACACGTTCAAGTTCCACATTATAACATAAGAAACACGCTAAAGTAAAGGCTAGCCTATGTTTTCCAACTTTTCTGGTTTATAAATTTTCCAGCCAATATGAAGCAGAACTCCTTTTAAAATCAAAAGCACATTTTAAATTGAAGAAAGGTTTATAGTTACGAAATCATCAAGAAATTATACAAGATTACCTTAACATTTTCCAGCTTGAATGACATTTCTAGCTAAAGGTATGACCGAGTAAAAAATGGCTGAAAATGGCCGAATTTTGAATAATCTGTCGCACTGGTTCCTATTTTTTATTTTTTTTTTAAATTTGGCGTCTCTAATCCCACCCGAATCTGGAATGCCCAATTGGTGAACTACTCTCAAAAAAATATAAACGCAACACTTTTGTTTTTGCTCCCATTTGTCATGAGATGGACTCAAAGATCTAAAATTAATTCCAGATACATAATATTACCATTTCTCTCAAACATTGTTCACAAATCTGTCTAAATGTGTGATAGTGAGCACTTTTGCTTTGCTGAGACAATCCATCCCACCTCACAGGTGTGCCACATCAAGATGCTCATCAGACACCATGATTAGTGCACAGGTGTACCTTAGACTGTCCACAATAAAAGGCCACTCTGAAATGTGCAGTTTTTGCTTTATTGGGGGTCTGGGGACTTAGAACCAGTCAGTTTCTGGTGTGACCACCATTTGCCTCATGCAGTGCAAGATATTATCTTCGCATAGAGTTTATCAGATTGTCAATTGTGGCCTGTGGAATGTTGGTCCACTCCTCTTCAATGGCTGTGCGAAGTTGCTGGATATTAGTGGGAACTGGTACGCGCTGTCGTATACGCCGGTCAAGCACATCCCAAACATGCTCAATGGGTGAAATGTCCGGTGAGTATGCTGGCCATGCAAGAACTGGGACATTTTCAGCTTCCAAGAATTGTGTACAGATCCTTGCAACATGGGGCCGTGCATTATCTTGCTGAAACATGAGGTGATGTTCATGGATGTATGGCACAACAATAGGCCTCAGAATCTCATCACGGCATCTCTGTGCATTCAAAATGCCATCAATAAAATGCACCTGTGTTCTTCGTCCATAACAGATGCCTGCCCATACCATAACCCCACCACCACCATGGGCCACTCGATCCACAACATTGACATCAGCAAAGCGCTCACCTACACCACGCCACACACGCTGTCTGCCATCTGCCCTGAACAATGTAAACCGAGATTCATCTGTGAAGAGAACACCTCTCCAACGTGCCAGACGCCATCGAATGTGAGCATTTGCCCACTCAAGTCTGTTATGGCGATGATCTGGAGTCAGGTCAAGACCCCGATGAGGACGACGAGCATGCAGTTGAGCTTCCCTGAGACTATTTCTGACAGTTTGTGCAGAAATTCTTTGGTTATGCAAACCAATTGTTTCAGCAGCTGTCTGAGTAGCTGGTCTCAGACGATCTTGGAGGTGAACCTGCTGGATGTGGAGGTCCTGGGCTGGTGTGGTTACACGTGGTCTGCGGTTGTGAGGCCGGTTGGATGTACTGCCATATTCTCTGAAACGCCTTTGGAGACGGCTTATGGTGGAGAAATGAACATTCAATGCCCGAGCAACAGATCTGGTTGACATTCCTGCTGTCAGCATGCCAATTGCACGCTCCCTCAATGCTTGCGCCATCTGTGGCATTTTGCTGTGAGACAAAACTGCACATTTCAGAGTGGCCTTTTATTGTGGGCAATATAAGGTACACCTGTGCACTAATCATGGTGTCTGATGAGCATCTTGATGTGGCACACCTGTGAGGTGGGATGGATTGTCTCAGCAAAGCAAAAGTGCTCACTATCACACATTTAGACAGATTTGTGAACAATGTTTGAGCGAAATGGTAATAGTGTGTATCTGGAATGAATTTTAGATCTTTGAGTCCATCTCATAACAAATGGGAGCAAAAACAAAAGTGTTGCGTTTATATTTTTGTTGAGTGTATGTACAAAGCTTGCTCGTATGCGACCCCTTGCTGCCAACACAGAATATTGAGGACAGTTCACGGCTCTCCTCCGAACCACGTGCCTGTCAACCACTGATTCTTATACACTCATTGGTTGAATCTTCGCAAGTTCAGAACGAGGGCGGAGGATACCCGGACATGAACAAACCCAGAGTCATCCTGACGAGCGCCCGTCTGGCCAACAGGAGGCGCTGGAGCAACGAACAAAGCTGATTTTGCATCCCAAATTCGGCAGTCCCTTCCCAATTTGAAACCCTGTAGCGCGATGGCCAATTGTGCGCTACTCTGAAAAAGCTGCCAACCCCTGCCGGTGGGTACGACCGGGGCTCGAACCTGCGATGTGATAGTCACCTCTGCACTGCAGTATGTGGAGTAGTTAGTCAGCAAAAAAAAAATGCAGAGAAAAAAGAAAGAAAGAAAGAAAGAGGAGTGGGAAGAACGTGTGTACAAGCTTCCAGCCTTCCCACCAGTAAAGAGTGGGAAAACATGAGTGCTCAAGCTTCCAGATCGCCAACTAATAATAATAGGCCTAATACTGAGTGTGGCTTACCACCACCAAATTATTATGATTATTATTATTATTATTACCACTGTCGCCTCACAGCAAGAAGGTTGTGGGTTCAAATCCAGCTTGGGACCTGTCTGTGTGAAGCTTGCATGTTCTCTCCATGTTCGCATGGTTTTCCACTGGGAATGCCAGTTTCAGCCCACAGTCCAAATGCCAAGCTAATTGGAGACTCTAAATTGCCTATTGGTATGAATGAGTTGTATGTCCGCATGAACTTAGGCTGCCCCACCCCTAATTAAAATTGAAATTGAAAACAGTGATTAAAAAAAAATAAAAAATCTGATCAGTATTATGTTGAAAACAATACAGCAACACATTATTATATGTTTCATCACAAAAATTTATTTTTTTTTCTTTTTTAAAATGAGCACTTAATTCAATTTTGATATTTTTAACATAATTCAACAAAAAATTTGGGAGAGTAAATATTTATGAACTCAAGACACCAGGTGATTACGTGTTTCAGGTGTAATTTTTGTCCCGTTTTGCCTGCAAACATGTCTTCGTGTGTGCAAACATATGGGGTCTTTTTTGTCGCATTTTGCTCGTTCTTTTACTGGCACAAATCAGGACTGCAGTCAGATTGCGCTTCTGAACACTGTTAAAATAATGCTTCCTTATTGCGCAGCATTGTTGATTTAACTACATATTGCGGTAATTGATAAAGGTCTGTCAAAATAATACTGAAGCTATACGGTTATGTCACATATAGATAAATGACGGTTCTTAAAGCTGTGCCATCTGAGTGATCAGAAATTTCATCTTAGGCCTGTGCCCATCTCCTTTACACAAAGAAATTCCTCCTGGAAACTTTTAATTATGTTATGCATCTTAGATGATGAAATATCCAAACCCCCTTTTATTTTCCTTAGAGGAATGTAGTTTTTAAACCTTTCAATGATTTTCTCAAACATTCGTAGGCAACTTGGCAACCCTTGGCCCACTTCTGTTCCTGAAGGGCGACGCCTTTCCAGAATGCTGCTTTTGTTCTAAATCACAATCTCAATCTCCCGCTAACATCAGTTATAAATCATTATTCAAACTTTTTGCCTCATTACGAGTCCTAAATTTCTCTATAGTTTGACAAGATGATTGACTTTTTGCTTTCTCCAGAGTGGAAACCTTGCCACCGTTCTCCTGCAGGCCGACTGACTCACTTACATCTCTCACTTCATGTAACTGCAGACAGCCATGATGATGTTGACATCAAGGCTCTATCAAGGCAATATGATATGTATTTACTATTTTTTTTAATGAAATATAAGCATTTATTTATAAAACTTTTCCTTAAATTACCATTTGGAATTTCAAATTAACTTTTTATCTTCAGCAACTCTAATGTGGACAACAAAAAGTAAACATCTAAAGCAGGTTTCATGTTAAAAAGAGTGGGGTGCCCAAGACTTTTGCACAGTACTGCATATTTACAAATTAAATGAAATTGACTGGGTAAAGCATTAAATATCTTGTCTTCATACAGTGCAATGAACGACAAGCGAAAGCAAATTCAGAAATTACTCCCTTTTGTTTTTATGTGCATTTTCCATACTGTCCCAACTTTTTCTGAGTTGGGGTTGTTCATGGGCCAATTGTACAAAAAGTGCAACCAAGTGAAAGTGCCACAGCACTTATATGATAATGCCTATTACAGCTTGCTAGCGGGCCATTAAACAAGACCATATTACTTATTCATGAAGATTATTTTCAAAGATTTTAAATAACAAGCTAGCTATAAGACTACACAATCTATGGACATAGTGAATGTGATTGCAGAGTAACTCACTCTGGCCATCGTAACTTAATTTACAAGCAAGCCATTAAGTTATCCAACCTTTCTTCAGGATTTATTAAAATCTTTTGAAAGAAACATGGTCAGTGTTTTGTGATCATAATAAAAGTTCTGATCATAATCAGGCTTGTTATCATTCAAAGAGAATGGTACAATGATTTATATTGAGAAATCCAGAGTAAGATGATCTGAAAAGACGGCTCCATTTGCTGAAGGAGCATTGCACATTCCAGTATCAAAACCAAGGAGTTTATGCATAATGGATTTTCAATGACTGTGCTGACACTCAAACATCCTGAATTCGGTGCCATCTCAACTAATCAAATGAAGTTCTCTGGTCAAGCGGAGCAACAACCAGAAGTTTGCGCTTTCTAAACTTTTTAACAGGTGCAAAATTACAACAATGGCACTTCTCACAGTTCCATTGCCAAACTGAGACATGTTCCACTGAGTGTTCCCATAGAAACTTAATCAGTGAAGTTATTATACGTACCTCCAGTTCTCTTATAACCACCTTGGTTATAAGAAACCATTAAGAAAGAACCTTTTCGCTGAGGTTGACTGAGTGGGCAGAGCATAGGATTTGTCAGTTTTGTCAGACGTTTTGTCAGTTCTAGATAAGAAACATCTACTGCACCTGTCTGTGATCTGGTTGTTGTTGTTGTTGTATGTGTCATGTGTCTGTCAAGCAACAGCTTGCAGAAGGCTTGCAACCACTTCTGTTTCAGGACAGTTCTCATTAAGACAGTCATGGTCATTTTTATTCCCTGATTATTGAAGGGGACTGTTGGCTTACCAATCTGCAAAGCTTTTTCAGCAAGTGTAGTCTGGGTAAATTAGACCGTTGTGCATAAAATTCATTAAGGATGAAGCCTCAATAGTCAGAAAAACATCATGTTCTATTTAGAAATTCCCTTTCAAGTGGTTAGCTTCTCTTCAATTTTGGGTTTTGGTCTCAGAACAGAATGCACAATCATGGGAACATAAAGCTGGTAATGAGCTATGCTACAAAGGTCTCGTGCACAACTTCAATTCACCAAAAGGAACAATAACTTTTGTTTGTGTTTGTGGGTTCATGTGCATGTGTGCACTGTCATTTTTTCCCCTTACAGTTACAATTCTGACTCAGAGGAAGATAAAAACCCAAATAAATAGGTGCAGTGGAGGTGGACAGGGGTGCAGGGTAAGCATGGGGCCAGAGTGCAACTCCAGGCTGGGATTAAATAATGAGAAAAAAATGAAATAAGGTGAACAGGGCATGGCTGTGACAGAGGCTTAATTAAGGCCAGAAATAATATGCGGAGGCCCCATGGCTCCATGTCATCATACTAGGGGATGAATCTCAGGGAAAAGACGCAAAGGCTCTCATTGGCTGCCATGGGCCTTAACTCTGCATGGGCTCGTGGCTGGGGGGTGGGTCACATTGCTCATCAACAGCCTTTGAGGTCTTGTCCAGAGGGAAGAACACTTACTCTGATGGGCATCTGAGCAACAATTATGACAAAGGAATAACCTTGCAAAGACCATCTGATGCAGCTAATTACGATACATCAGGACATATTGCTCTTCAATATTTGTTATTAATCAAACTCATTGGTTTAGAGGATATATAACGAGTCAAAACTGGGGTAGTCCTCAAACCTATTTCTAAAGCCCAAACCAGTAAAATCTCCTCCTCAATCCCAAGCATCTCACTTGCCAGTGTCAGTTCACTGACACTCCACAGTAGTCGTTAATCTCCCTAAAATCAGCAACGTGAATGTTACAAGTATATGCTATGTTGTGTATGATTGAGTCAGAGGGATAGTGGCAAGTTTTAGAAGCACTAGAGAATCCCCTGCTGGTGTTCTTTGCTGGGGGATCACAAGCTCTCGGCTCCTCCCAGACACAACTACCCCCAGTCCAGTACTTTGCAGGAGTCATATCTAATTTTGCAAGGGTTGGATGCAGGTAATTCACTGTGGCCAGTTGTCCCTATTGTAATCTGATGAAAGTCTCAGCACTATACTTCTTGATTGTTTTTGATGGAATGTTATGTGTGAGCTGCTTGACAAAATATGTACATTATTGAAATAGGCACTTGGGTGAATAAAAGGGTTTTTGTATTGTTTGTGGATTGTGTCATCTTGTTCAAAGTTTCTCAACCCAAAACCTAATCTCTTTCATTCAACCAGATAATTAAGTCTGGATTTCTTCTCAATATCTTTAAGACAAAGATTCAGTATTTGTTTGACAAGTATGATAAAATCAACAATTTAGGTCAGGAATGAATTTCTACTTTTCATCCAATCCCCTCACCCTTTAAAAGGCCTTACCAGCTGTCAGTCCCAGCATGAAGTGATTACACAGTTTTCCATTGCACCTTATATCAGATATACAAATGTATAAGAGTTGTAAATATTTTTACAGAGGACAACACACCGTGTTTGCCAAACCACAAGTGCAGCTAACATTCAAAAGCAGATTTGCCCAGTGCAAACCATAAACGTCATTTAATTTAGTCTATTCATTGATATTGAAAGGAGAAAATTCAGAAACATCTACTGTTCGCTGAGTTGAAGAAATGTACGTTGTATATATTCTCATATTCATATTCTAATACATGATTTCTACATTCCAAATACATTTTTGCGCTAAATAAAATGTTTTGGCTACACTGATGCTGCCTTTTTAAGTAATGTATTTGAAATGAATCACATACTTTCTGCTGCCTTTGCAAAGCTACAGCAAACAAGTGGGATTTTGAGCCACAGAAGAGATAATGAAATCTGCCAACTGGGTCAAACCCGTCAGCAAGCCAGGTCTGCCCTTGTTTGAGCGATGAGTACAATCAAACTGTGTGCGTAACTTTTTTTTCCACTCAAATACTTTGCTTTATCCTCTCTTTGTTATGTTTAGACGCCTGATGTGGGATTGGGGCCTGGAGAATGTGTGTGTTAGTCGGATTGGAGTCATTCTACCCCTGGGACTTACTGTCTGCGGGGGCAGAGGGGGCATTTGTGGGAGTGTGGCAGGGGAGTTAATTGCTAGTTGGTAGGCTGACAGTGAGCAGGGGTGACAGGCTATGTGACTGGAGCCAGCGCGTTCCTGCTCTATATTCACTCCATCTATATGGAAAACAGCAGAACACAACAGGCAGGGGCATTACCCAGTACATGGAAAGGATAATCTTTGAGCATATCCTTGCATCAAGATCATAAGCAATGTAGCGGCACAGTGGCAGGGTGATTAGCACTACTGGCTCACAGCAAGAAGGTTGTGGGTTCGAATCCGGCCTGGGCCTTTCTGTGTGGAGTTTGCATGTTCTCCCCTCTCCGTGATCGCGTGGGTTTTCTCTGGGTACGCTGGTTTCCCACAGAAACATACACCATAGGAACACTGACCAACACTGACCAAGGAACTGGACCAAGGTGCCGCTCTGTGGCTGCCCACTGCTCCTAACTATAGGATGGGTCAAATGCAGAGGACAAATTACCCCACAGGGTTAATCTTATCATTGGGACCTCAACGTTGCTTAAATCTTGCTGCTAGATGCAATGCCACCAGCAAAGGTCCCCTTGGTCCTCTTATAAATTGTTTCTCTGCTTTAAAATAAAAAAAAATACCGCTTCTCTCTCTAGAGTCAAAAAACTCCTCATAAGACTGGAAGTCAGATTACTGTGTTCGTTAGCATTCCCGTATCTTTGGTTCACAGAAAAGCAGGTCCAAGCTGGCTCACATTTCTTTCCCAGTGAAAAACAGTGGTAAATCACAGTGAGAGAGCCTTAGCAAAGGGGTTTCAGTCAGGGGGTGATCCAAGAGGTTCTGACAGGGCCCTGACTCAGTACAGCCTCATATGCTAATTATGTCCTTGACCGACTCACGCACATCTGTCCAGGTCAGACTGCTGCCCCAGCAAGGTTGCAGCGGCCCTCTTAAAGCTGTTACTAGTCAGGGCTATGGAGTTAAATTACTGCCAAAACCTTGTATACAAACCGAACATGTTTTACAAATGCACCACGATTCACAAACAAATACAATGTGATTTGCAAATATAAAAATGATTCACGTGCAAACAAAGTGTGGTTTGCAAATATAAAAACGATTTGCAAACAAATACAGTGTGATTTGCAAATATAAAAACGATTTGCAAACAAATACAGAGTGGTTTGCAAATACAAAGCACCATTAACAAACGAATGTTTTCAGTTTTACAAATACAAAATGTACCGATTACAAGTATACGACGAGAACCATTTCCTACAAGTACAAATCACTTTTGGCAGTTTTCTACCGCTGACATGGCGTAAAGGATTTTCTCACAAATGTCCTCACTGTTATTGTCCCTGTTAAACAGCAGGTGGGGCTATGACTCAATATCCTAGATCTCTACACCATGAAGTTGAACAGAATGGAGAACGGCCGCCAGCGACAACCGTGGACATGAGGATGATGGCTGAGGCTAAATAAAAACGCTGTGTCTTCGTGTTCGAAATAATTCCGTGTCCGACAGTGGGATGGTGTCAATATAACTACGTGTCCGACAGTGGATTATTGTTTTTAATCTCATGAAGTCTACTGAATCTTTTAGATAGCCTATTAAACGTGAATGTTTGATCAGATGGCTCAGTTCTTCAAGATGGGTACCCAATCAATGTTTCTGTTTAAGCTCTGCTCAATAAAGTGTTCTGATTGATAGTGATATATTTTTATTTTCCATGTCGTTATAAATCTGGGCCCGTATTCACAAAGCATCTTATCTTAGCGCTAGGAGTACTCCTAAGTCGCGCTAAAACATTTATGATAAAACAATCTTAAAATTCACAAAACCGCTGAGGGCAACTTTTAGTGAAGAAAATTGGTAACTCAATAGGGGTAGCTCTGAGATAGGCGGGAGTAATCTCCGTTGCTATGGCTGATGTCAATTCTCATGCACGAGTCTTGGAACAATGAGCACGGTGATTGGTTGTTTGGTGGCAGGGCGACCCATTGAAAAAATATCCCACATACAACCCATGGAGGAAAAAATGAGAAAATAGTCCAAGGGACTGGTTTGTCCAATAAAATAATGGCAGTTGTTACGAGTTCGGCAGTTTTCAAATGCATTTCAAAGTAGAGAGGTACGACAATCCCCTTTTTAAACACTGCCCTAACCCTAAGCCTAACCTTAACCTTAACATTGACATTAAAATAATTTTCTTCCCTTAAGCAATGATATTGTAAAACACGATTTCTTTTAAGCAAGTTATTGTTAACATACAAAGCATTGGTTTTTTAAGATTCGGTTTAAGATAATAGCATATTGAGCACTTTTGAAAATTGCAATGCACGGTCCCCGCATATCACGCTCTTGGCAAATAAACGTACATAGGAAAGAGATAATTGTAAAAACATTAATAGTATTAAACAAGTTATTAATGAAACGCGTCACTTGCCCCAATAGCTACTTGTTACCCGATGAGAATGAGAATATGTTGCGATCATTTCAATGTCGAGCCGTTCAAGTTTGTTTGCCCTAAACTGTCATGGATGTAAGCTCAAAAATGACGCGAAAGCCCAGCTGGAGCCAAGACCAGTTACTGCTGCTGGGGCAGTTGGTGCTGGAGCGAAAGCATGTAACCTAATCAGAGGGAAAATTGGCTCGGGGGTGAACAGCAAATCCAAGCGGTATGCGTGGGATAATATCAGCCAACAGATCGTTGCAGCGTTACCCTCGGTGTCTCGGATGGCTAAAAGTTGCTCTCAGCGGTTTTGTGAATTACTTTTCAGATTTTACTCCTACATAAAATGTTTTAGCGCGAATGAGGAGTACTCCTAGCGCTAAGATAAGATGCTTTGTGAATACGGGCCCAGATTTATAATGAAATGGAAAATAAAAATATATCACTATCAATCAGAACACTTTATTGAGCAGAGCTTAAACAGAAACATTGATTGGGTACCCATCTTGAAGAACTGAGCCATCTGATCAAACATTCACGTTTAATAGGCTATCTAAAAGATTCAGTAGACTTCATGAGATTAAAAACAATAATCCACTGTCGGACACGGAGTTATATTGACATCATCCCACTGTCGGACACGGAGTTATTTCGAACACGAAGACACTGCGTTTTTATTTAGCCTCAGCCATCATCCTCATGTCCACGGTAGTCGCTGGCGGCCGTTCTCTATTCTGTTCAACTTCACGGTGTAGAGATCTAGGATATTGAGTCATAGCCCCACCTGCTGTTTAACAGGGACAATAACAGTGAGGACATTTGTGAGAAAATCCTTTACGCCATGTCAGCGGTAGAAAACTGCCAAAAGTGATTTGTACTTGTAGGAAATGGTTCTCGTCGTATACTTGTGATCGTTACGTTTTGTATTTGTAAAACTGAAAACATTTGTTTGTTAATGGTGTTTTGTATTTGCAAACCACTCTGTATTTGTTTGCAAATCGTTTTTATTTTTGCAAATCACACCTTGTTTGTACGTGAATCGTTTTTATATTTGCAAATCACACTGTATTTGTTTGCAAATCGTTTTTATATTTGCAAACCACACTTTGTTTTCACGTGAATCATTTTTATATTTGCAAATCACATTGTATTTGTTTGTGAATCGTGGTGCATTTGTAAAACATGTTCGGTTTGTATACAAGGTTTTGGCAGTAATTTAACTCCATACAGGGCTTCATAAAAGCAACACTCCATAAATATCTCTGTCCGTGGGCAGCTCAGATATGCGTAGCATTGCAAGCTCCTCAAACCTGCGTCCCCTCTGCCTCCAGACCGTCCAGGAGTACCACATGGAGAGACAACAAGGCAGCAACATTCACTTGGAGGAAGAATCTACACGTGAGGCCAGAGCAATTTAGAATTATCTTGCACAGGTCAACCCCTCAGAATTACTGACCCCACGATAAATAGCCAAGCCTCATGATTTATGAGTTGGAATCAAGCCCAACCTAACACATAATATTCCTGTGTATTTTTATGAAGGCATGATTTACAGAGTACTCTTGCGACGGGATACACCGTTCTGGTTGGGTTCAGTGTGCAGCAAATTCTTAGTTCATTTCATCTTCCTGTTTCATTTTTAATTATTACGGACATAAAAATGTAGTCTTTCCACTGTAATGACATACAGTATATGCACATCCATCGAAATTGATGCATACTGTGCTTTAGAAGCAATTTCAGAGGAACTTGTTGCATGCTTAAAGTTATCTGATAAATTTGAGCAAGACTGAGTGAAAACCTAATATACATCTTATGGTCTATATGCGAATTGTGGGCAATTTATCACAGGATAGTCATTGGTATGGGATCTGTGACGATTCGCTGTCTACACCATGGTCTACGCATCCTTATGATGTAACAGACACTGTTTGCACTAAATCAGTTTGAAAGTAAATTCAGCTGACTTCATCAGTCAGTCAGTCAGTCAGTCACTCAACTTCAGACATCCTCAGATGACGGGCCGGATTGTGCCGGTCCATCCGAAAAGGAAATTTCTATCCTGCCTATAAACTATATTTATCAAAACATTTAGACAAATATTTACTGTATCCTTACATTTTATGTTAATAAATATACTGCATGTTACTGCTTTTAAGAAGCATCTTACCTGTTATTTTAAAATTAGTTCATATGGATATATGAACTACCTTTTCATATACAAGCATTTTATAACCATAGCTTGCACCATTGAACCGTTCATTAGCCCAGGCAGCGTAATGTACTTTCTCCATCCTTACCTAATTTTCACTGAGTCCAGTTCTGTCGTTCAAGCACAAGCTCATATGTCAAATGTAGTTTTCCAGGTGAAATACTCAATTTATCAATTGAGAATCATCTATACATTTTCATACAATCACCTGATGAAAATATTATGCTTTGTGTTTAGACTACATATACCCCCAGCTAACTTGATATTTGATTCTTCGGCAGGAGACATGGAGAATAGTGAGTCTTATAAAAAAGGTTCCATCTCCCCTGGCAATTACGTGAGGAATTGCATTACATGTAATTTGGTAAGAGGGAAATCTGAGACAGTTTCAGAGGATTTCTTTTTGAGCGAAGATCCATTCCTGCTCAAAGCTGACTCGTTAACTGTAAATATCATATCAGATAACTGTAGATGTGTCTTATACTGGTATAGCCGAAATGTAATGGCAAAGACCATTGGCTTCATTTAAGAGGCCAAAGCAACTGCATTTCTACAACAAAAAAAGTAAAAAAAATGCAAGCATTTTTGTCAGAGTGGATTATGATGATTTTAGTCAGGAATCAAGTGAATTTGAAAAGCTTTCCATTCACCAATTTTTCCAAATCTGCTTCATCTTTACGAATGTAAATCTGTAGTACCCAACCTATAAATGTTTCAAATCAAGAATAAACACAAACATGACAAGATGAAGGTCTTAGACAAAACATAAGCTACACAACCACTAAAAACATGAAATCTTTTTACAGAAAGCTTGTAGACTTTGTGGACTATGTGGACTAGATTTATTCATCTATTGTGCATTATTCTCTTAAATCTGCTAATGGTCTATAAAATGTACAACATGAAAAAAAGTCTCTAAATAAATTTAGTTGAAGCTTATGTTAATAAAATTTTCAACCCCAATCCAATGAAATTTCTTATTTCTTGTTTAACTGAATGATTGTCATTTATGCAGTTCCATATTATGGCCTTCTTACAACTTTCCCTGAAGCCGAACTGCAAAGACCTAATGAATGATTTTAAAAGCATGCCATGCGTCAAACTTTCACGATGTTCGAACATCCAATTACTAAATTACTCAAACGCAAACGCTTCAACGTCAGAAACGTTGGTAATTTAATAAATTACTTATTATCGCTTCACGCAGCCATCAGAGCGAAACTCAGCTTCCCTGCAAATGCAACTTATTCTTCTGAAGGCTGAAAACATTATGATTAAGTACAAACTTAAAATAAATTAGGTTGCACAGTTTTTAAAAAAATCCAGGAACAGGAGATGGAATTCAGGGAAAGTACTGAGATAATTAATTGGGGCGAGCGCAGCGAGTCCCTTATTGGTCAGCTCAGTGCGCCCTCTGTTTGTATGTATGTATGTCTGCCATCAACCGGCTGCTCGCCCCAAACATGCTCTGCATGCTACTAGTAATTTTTTTTCTTTCTTTTTTTTTTTTACCATCCAGACAATATTATTATTAATATAGTATATTTTTAATATAATATATTTTTTAGCAAATAAAAAATTCCCATCTCCCCTTTGCCAGCAACTGCTTATACAAGAAACACAAGCAAACAGAAGCAGAAGAAAAACAAACAAAGCTAGAAGGTAAGAATTGTACATATCCTGAAATAAAATGAGGATAAATATTGGAACATAAACTAGCCTCATCTCTGCTGGACTGGTAATTAAATTACTCTTTTTTGATTGATGATTGATTCCATTTTCAAAAAATAGCTACATAGCTAAGACTATAATGGTTCTAGTAACACTCTGTTGTGAATATCTGGTGTAACAAACGTTGCAGCTGTGGCTAACGTTAGCTTGTTTCCAGTGCTAACGCTAGCTTTATGGTTAGCATTGTTTTATTCGTCACATGCTGAAACTATATTTGTAATATGCCCAGGTTGTCGTATTGGTTTGAAATTTGTCCTGAGGCCCGTTCATAGGATACTTATTGATGGTCAAATGTAGATCTTTAGCTTTGTTTGCGCACAGCATTCACATAGTTAATGCTATGGCAAATTTGTACCCCAAGATCCACGTGTGATAAGTGTTTTTGGCCCGTTTTAATGGATGGAGATGTCTTTATGATCAATTGTTTTTTGTAGTATAAAGTATATTGAACAGAATACGTTCCTACCATGGTGATGTTGTGGATTTGTGTGGTTTTGTAGCCCAAAACTTTACCAAAAAAAAAAAAAACATAAATAAATATATATATACACTATGGGTATGACGAGTCTGAATCCCGGTTGTAACACCACCTGATACCATGGGGCGAACATCCGAGCTTTCCCTTTTCCTCTATTAACCCCCGTGCTGTCCTGAATGAGAGTGCCAAACATCGAAGGGCATGGGAAATGCTTCCGGAAAAAACTTGACTGACATCAGTATTTTTACGTGCTGAAAGGAGCCAAGCAAATGAAAATAGAATCGTCTCCTATTAACCAATTAGGCAACTCTAAGAAAAGTACACCTGTTCCCATTTCTTTGCTTGATTAGCAATCAAATGGTGTATTTGTTTACTCTTTAAGTTGAATGAGTAGAGCTGTTTATTAAGACAGCATGTTTGATCGCTGCATTTTTAAATTTAAATGGCCATAGAGCAGCACAGATTTGCATGAACACGATTTCCATTGCCACACCATTTTGTGCGACTGTGATAATTTATATCACACATTCAGGTTTCATCTGCTTTTCAGAATGTTTTCCACCTTGTGTATTTTTAATACGCTTAAAATCCAGGACAATCTTATAATAAATCTTTTTGAAATTAATCTTGAATGATGTCCTAAAATGCCAAAATAAGAGATGTAATTCTGAGGAAGATTTTTACTAATTATTCAAATTATTGCCATTCTTTCAATCTGACACCATAACCCAGTTAGGTTTTTCTGCTTTTCACCATCACAACTTAATCGTTATAGGCTACTGGCTAAATTTCTTGATTGTTATTTGGGCTAAGTACACAGGAGCAGATTTAGGGAAGGGCAGAGCACTTGCAATCAGCAAAAACTAAACTCTTCTTCCCGGCGGTATTTTAAATCATTTAAGCTGCTTCAGGTGTGTTTCAAGAAATTACACGAGACTACGTACACTCCCCATGACTGCAAGTGGTCTCATCAAGCATTAAAAAAACCCTTGTTCAACATCGCCACATCCCAACTCAGCATTTCATCTCTCATTGTAGTATTTTTAGGAGATCTATAATGATAAAAAATAAATAGAGAGATTTATTTTCAGATCGCCCAGGATTTCAAGCGTCTAAAAAATGCACAAGGTGAAAAGCATTTAGTAAAGCGGATGAAACCAGAATGTGAGCTAGGCTATAAATGATCACAATCACACAAAATGGCCAAATATGCGTTCTTGCAAATCTGTGCTGTTCTATGGCCATTTAACTTTCAGAATGCAGCAATCAAACATGCAATCTTAATATACAGCTCTACTCATTCAGCAAAGTAAATAAGCGAATCCCCCGTTGGATTGCTAAGTAATAAGTAAGTTTACTTGGTTCCGTCCAGCATGTCGCCGAAACAGTCAAGTTTTTTTTTTCCCCGGAAGCATTTCTCATGCCCTTTGATGTTTGGCACTTTCGTTCAAGACTGCGTCAAGTTTAATAAAGGAAAAGGGAAAACTCGGATGTTCGCCCCATGGTGGTCCTATGCCTTAAAAAACATTGATTCATCGTCGTTACACCCCTAGTTATTACTCAATGTGGGTAGTATTCTCACTAATTCTGACTATTTCAGAGCAATCTTCTGAGTGTCACCTTTCAAAAGAATCCATGATTATTCCTTTTGTCAAAGTAGTTCAAGAACAGAAAGTTTGTTTGGGTGGGAACTTGCTGCAAAAGGATAAAACACTGTGGTGAAATTATTTGCAAATCATAGCATTGTATTTTTACTTAGATATTTACATTTTACACTGCATTCTAACCTCTTCGAAATGGAGGTGCATATATGTTCACTCAATCTGATTACAGCATGGATTTTGCACAAATTCCCAGTGGTCATAGTCGTGGATACCTGGTCACAAGCAGGGAGCTGAGAGATTTGAGTGTGGGTTATGGTTTCATGTTGGTCCAGACTGCGAATCGAATCAGAGTACGGCGCACAATCCAACAGGTAGTTTGTTGACAGCAATACGGTACAGATTGGGGATAGAACTTCTATTGATGAAGTGGGGGGAAAAACTCCAGAGCACAGATGTAACCAGCTAGGCTGGGCTGACAGTCGCCAGCCACTAGCTTCCAGGATTCAGCCAGATGTTGTGCAGACTTTGCCAGCATTGAACTGTTCCAGAGGATGAGGAGATTGCTTGAAAGGAACGTGGTCCCAGTTCGCCACCCCGATTAGGATTGGAAGTTTGTTCCTAACAAACTGAACAAGGAGAACAAATTTGGGAGGGTTAACAAGAATGCGGTTCCAGTCCTGCACCCTGATTAGGGCTGGAGGCGTGTTCCTGACCAACTGGATAAGAAGAACAAACTTGGAAGGGTAAACAGGAATGTGGTCCCAGTCCTTGACCCTCATTAAGATTGGAAGCCTGTTCTTGATAACTGCATAGACAAACAGGCATGAGTTGGGTTAATTTGACCTCAGTCCCAGTTCTGGACCCTGACTTGGACTGGAAGCTTGTTCAAATTACACGAGTAAGAAAAAATTCACAAAGCTCATGTCCACTAGGCCCCAGAAGAAAGGTTTCATGTTTTACTGCAAACAGACATTCTGCAAGAAAAGAAAAAAGAAAAAAAAAAACAGTCCAGCTATTAACTTAGGCTACGTCAGGAAATGAACAAATTTGAAGAAATGGGGCTCTATCTTACACCTGGAACATGGTGGCACAAAGAGTGACACAAGTGTCTTTGCAATTCAGTGAACCAGCGCAGTTGTCATCGTCCCGTCCAGTGCCCAATTTGCATTTATAACAGGTGTAATGGTGCCAAACTGTGCACCCATAGGTATGCTGGTCTTAAAATGAGGTACGCGTCACTATCATGAGACTGCGAAATGCAATTGCGCCATTGATTAAAAAATAAAAACTGACCATTGACTTTAGACCAGGTTTAACTGATAATTTCAAGGAGTATAGTCAGATAGTATTATGCGTCTTTGTAGTCGAGTGCACAACACACGCACACTCTGCTCGATACATAGTACACATGAAGAGACAAGTTACAGCATCCGCTCATGCAAACAATCAAAAATAAAGAGATGACCATGTGTAAAATTGTCAAGATATTCAAAAAATGCATGGCAGAATGGTTAGTGTGGTCGACGTCCACACTGTGATGTTGGCTATTCAATTTGTTTGTGAACCTGTTCCATCAGGTAATTTGCAATTAAACATGTGAGGTTACACGTCGGTTTTTGCAAATTATTCTGGATAAAGCCACGACTCTGAGGTCTGTCATTCCTGGTGTTTCCAGAAGATCTATCCTGGAGGGGTGGCTGTTAGGGGAGAATGGTTTTATGCTGCGGGAGAAAACTTCCTGGTGATTTTTAAGATGTGCTATCATTGTACAACTGGAAAATGCCTAGTAGCAGCTCATCATTGGTAACTTGTGAGTAACTGGAAGGTCTAAATTGACCCCCTGTGGACTCTGACATGGAGACTAGGCAAAATGTTTCTGTATATGTAAAATTATGCAGATATGGTTAAAACAACACCAAGCCCATACAAAGGTTAGATTAACACACGATACAGGTTTTATAAGTCCAGATTTCATTAGTGTGAGTCACTTGACTGGTCACGTGAAAAAAGGTAAAAAAAAAATAAAATTTCCTGTCAGACAACTGGCTTTGAACTCCTGTGGAGATGAGCCAGGTGAAATATATGTATCACAAAGTCAGAGAAAACTAAACAAGGGCAAGGTAAAGCGTAGCATCTCCTCGCCGGGTACAAATGTTGTACATGTACATGTGTATATACGTCAGAAGAAGTTACTTTCATGAGACTATACTATATTACTCGGCAAGGAAGTTATTAATACCAGGGGATTCAATGTACAGAAAGTTTACTACTTTATGGAATCGCTCATGAGAAGATCTGAAAATAAACTTAATGTTCATTGGTATGAAGATTTAATAAAAGAATGTGAATAAAATCAGGGATTAACAGAAGAAGATTAAAGCATACATGAGAAGGTGACAAAATGAAAGAAGAGTGAAAGTGAAAACATAATATAAACATAATAATAATATCCTTCAACTTTCAAAGGTTAGTACTGTATAATATTTGAAACAGTGTAATGGCATGAAAAATCTTGGATGTGATTAAGAAGCAGCATTCATAACAACAAAATGATAAGGTCCAATGGGACAGTCATCACGTTTTACTGTTAAATCATCTGGAAACCATTTTTGCATATTTAATGAGCTATGATATTTGACCTTTGACCTACATAGTCCGAAATGGAACTTAGGCTGTATTTTCATACCATGTACTAAATTTCATAAAAATCCATCGAACATTACTCAATTTATTGAACGGAAACCATTTTCGCATATTTAATGAGCTATGACCTTTTACCTACATACTCCAAAATCGAACTTGGCATTTATTTTGATATTAAGTACCTTTACATCAAATTTCATCACAATCCGTCACACACAACTCAAGTCATCGAACGGAAACCATTTTCGCATATAATGAGGTATGACCTTTGACCTACAGACTCCGAAATTGAACTTAGGCTGTATTTTCATACCATGTACCTTCATATCAAATGCCATTAAAATCCGTCGAACATTACTCAAGTTATGGAATGGAAAATATTTTCGCTTATTTAATGAGCTATGACCTTTGACCTTTGACCTACATACTCCAAAATCAAACTTAGATTGTATTTTGATACCAAGTACCTTCACATCAAATTTCATGAAAATCTGTCAAACATTACTAAAGTTATTGAACGGAAACCAGATTTGTTACGGACAGACGGATGGAAGGATGGGCGCCTGCATTACTATATCCCCCACTGACTACTTCGTCGGTGAGGGGATAAGAAATAAGCTAGCAAACTTGTGTACCATTGTGGCAGCATGGAATGGAGGCTAAACTTTACACAGCTGCAAAAAGCATCAAAACGATATATCCATGAAACGTTACCGTTGGTGAATATGAATGTATAACATAACAAATGTCATGTGAAATTTAAAATATCAAATACAGACTGATTTCTGACCCTTGAATCCAAATCCAGCCCTGGTTTTCTCTCCTCATAGGCTATTAAGTGAACTATTATTACTGCTGATTGGCTAGACTGTCATAACACCTGTCTTTCAGGTAAAGGGGAGTCTTCATCCCTTGAGGACTGTGATTTGCGGAGCCCTGGCCTATGTATAAAATATGTGGCATATCATCTCTAAACCAGTGCATAGATTTTCAATCCATCACATAAAACACAAACTATAACAGAAGGAATGTTTGAAGCACTGAAAATGTGCTTCAGATCTTTGGATAAGTCGCGCATGAAAAGGCTCATTATCTGCAATCATCTGAAAAATCAATTTTGAATGCGACCTGATTCATTCAGGGCTCTCAAGATTTGAAGGGTGCATGATACTCCCATTTTCAAAGGTGCATAGTATCGATGTGCATGTACTTTGTTACAGTATTTAAGTAGTATTAGGGAGACTGGGGTTACCTTGTCATGATTTTGTATTTGGCTTCATAACTCGTTGTTGCTAAAACTTAGAGAAATACCTTTACAGTCTATGTGTAGTGCAGAATGTCCCCTACAAAAGTTGTATTGATAAAATCTCAATATAACGTGTATTGTTGTCACAATATTCAACTTTCGATATACTTGTATCACATACATGCCGAAGTAACCCCATACCTGGGGTTACTTCGTCAGATGGGTGGGGTAAAATTGTCATGGTTGGCAATCAGCTGAAGCTGAAAAAGACAGTCCAATATTCTCATAACAGAAATGGTGAGAACTGTTTTATTTTTACAACGAACCAAAACAAGCTGTGATTTATGCATAATCACCATCAGAGTTGCAGTTATAAAATATGTATGCGAGCCCACTGACATTTGCACAGTCCTCATGTGCCCACCCTTTGCATGAGAAGCATTGGACCCACTCCTCTCCACCTTTGGATGAGGAGTAAGGACCATGGCACCAAAGAGGAGCAGCAAACATTCCCACTGAAAACGGAATGGAATGAAATGTAGAGGTCCCAGGGCTGGCACCTGCCAACCCTAAATACTCTGCCAACACCTCCACTTTAATGAGCCCCACCTGTGGCCCATTCAGGTGGAGGTGAAAGAATGAAAAAGAGGAGGGGTTGCAAGGAGCAAACCCTTACAAACCCATACTTGTGTCCTCCAAACAAAGGCCCTAATACAGGGATACTCACTCTTTTCCAGAATGAGCCGCAGTGGGTGCAGGCTTTCATTATAACCATGCAGTTACACACCTGATTCTACTTATCAAGGGTCTATGGCAAAAGCTTTAAGGGTTCATTCGTAGAATCAGGTGTGGGACAGGTTGGATAGAGCGAAAGCCTGCACCCACTGTGGCTCATTCTGGAAAAGAGTGAGTATCCCTGCCCTAATAGGTTCTCTATCATAAACATAAAGTAAATGCAAATATTTGAATTAAGACACTATAGGTGTCTGAAAAACAATACATCGGCTCCTATATTTGACTTCGGAATATTTTAATATAGGCCAAACGCAGGACCTACAGGTGGTGGAACCTCAGCACCCTGACAAACTAACTCCATGTTGCTTAGCCAGTGTAGCCCCGTGCTCCAATTTTGGAAATCAGGCCGCATATCTCATCTCATGATCGCAGAAGGCCTTTATCTTATGTGTAGTTAATAACTCTAGTTACATGCGTTTATGAAACAGTAAAAACACAGTGGAAATCTTTGTCTTCAAAGAAGCTAGACGCATTTCTTTCAGACACTTAAAGTTTGGAATTTGGGCTAAAATTTAGTTATTTAAGCAGAAAACAGTTACATGGCACTACAAGTCCTTCTTCTTTCCAAGAGATGACGTCGCTGGGATATCACATAATTTGTACATTTTCGTTTTCCCGTCAGTGCCTTTGGAATAAAAATAACGGGTGACAAACCTAACCCCGTGACCTAAGTAACCCCTACTTTCACTTTGTTACTTTGACACTGGCAACTTACTTACTCGTTTCAAATTAAAATATCGATTTAATTCATTTACGGATTATCTGGATTCGGCATGTTCAAGAAGAACAACGACGTATCTTTGTGCAGATGTGTCTGCCAGTGGTCGTGGAGCTGCAAATTTATGCAAGCAGTTACAATATTCTATCACTAGATGGCACACCAGGATCAGTTTTTGAATATCACCACTGCCAGTAAACTGAAATAAGAAGTGACTCTTATTCCCCCCAATATCTGTGCTTTTTTAATTACATTGGGACTCCCCAGCATAATAAAGGCTAAATTAAATAATTATTTTGTGTATTTGTATCGTTTTGTCAGTCACAAACGAGATTTTGCGGTACCACCTCTGAGACCGGATCGGAGCAATGTTTGTTTTCAGCCAAAATACACGGAGGGCAGAGAGCCCCCACTCTCCCCGTAACAAGTTAGAAGTCAGTTCATCTAACCATAACCGCCCAAACCTGTTAAACTGAGGTAAAAAATGATCCGTGAAGCGAATATATCCTACATAGTTCCTAGACTTTAATAAGCACTTTTTGAAAAAAAAAAAAGTGATGAAGTGTGTTAAAGGAATTTTGATTTTACATTCCTGGTATTACCTTAAGAAACTCAGACGACCCAGAGAAAAAAATCAGACAGAGATAATATCCAAGCCAAAGTCCGTTTACTTTTTTGCAAAAAAGGATCCCCATACAAAGTCAAGTCAGAATGGAGGATACACAATTAGAAAGTTCTCTGGTATTTGTAGGAATACTCCATGGCGTTCCCCTCCCCCGGTGCTGATTTACACATCACGCGAGCCTTGCGTCACACGCAAGTGAGTCAAGTTGGTACGTAACCACGTCAAGTTGTCTAGGGATACACACACATCTTGCCAGGGAGGAGAGCACCTGCCTTCACTCTCAGCTCTGGCTCCAGCTTATCTTGTTATGGGTTCCAGAGCTTTCTATAAACACATAAACTTAGAGAAAGAGAAAAACATCTTGTCCTTGGTACAGACATTCAAGACTTCATGACTTTAGATAGGCTGTATGTCATGACACACTAGTACAGTTATGCAGGCCCCTGCTAAATCAGTAATATGTAAGCACACACACACTGGGCCTATGAACTAAAACAAAATATGAGCAAGCAAGGATAATCAATTAATAATTATTAATAAATCAATAAGCAATCAAATGGAATCAAATAAGCATTTAATAATGATTAAATGAATCAAATAAAAAAATGTTTCCACAAGTGATTACCTGATTTCGGGCTTCCCATAGATATATATATTTAGAACACTAGATTGCTGATGTCGTCATATTTACATTACCCAAAGTGAAGCACCCGGCCGCCATATTGATACGCCCAACTTCTTCATAAAAATGAATGGTTTCCTACGAGGCCAATTTCAAATAAGTCGATACAAACGAGAAAATGCCGAGATGTGCGGCTGCCTTGTGCAGAAATATTTATTTGAAGAGTTGTAATAAAACGCTTCTTGCGTAATTTAACGTATAAATGCAAAGTTGTCACTTAAATAGAAATAAATCGCGTTTTGTGCTAGCTAGCTAATTAGCCGTCCCATTGACTTGAACGGACCCCTGACTGAAAGCGAACGCTAGCGACTGATATCGGTCACCAGCGAGCTACCTTGGCGTCGCGGGGACTGCATTGACTTAGTGGTAAATAAAATTTAAAAGGCAGCTAACAAGCTAGCTAGCTACTTGTAATTGGCATTCAACGACAATACTTCTCACCCGCATGATATTTAAAACAGCGGACATGTCGCTTTGTCTGTTTTATACAGAGCTCCTAAAGATAAGGAGGAGAGAAAGGCTTCACTAGAGCTTCCTTTTATCAACATTGGCATTAGCAATATGTCACAATATAAACAATTCGGGTGATTTCAAATAGTCAACCAGGGCACAATGAAGTGAGGAAACCAGAGTGTAATTTGATAACGTATACAGACATTCATCAACGTTTCTAACTTCCAAGCAATGATCTTATCAGAGGTAAAAGCCTCGGTCGCGCTAACGACACGTCTCTGTTGCACTTAAACGTCACATTTCGATCTTTTCACTTTATAAAGTGTGCCACTTTCCATCCGAAAAGCGCATATTTACGGAGACAAAATGTTGCTCTGCACAGCGATACCAAAATAGCACTGACTCGCACGCAGTTGTTTTTGAAAATGTAATTTTAAAGTAGGCGAAAATAAATGGGAGTCTATGAGCGAATTTTACTTCCGGGTGTATAGGCTCTAAGAACGGATGCTTCACTTGAGTGTACCCTATCAGCAATCTAGTGTTCTATATATATATATCTATGGGGCTTCCCCTTCCAGCTCTTCTTTGACGTGTGCACACAATAGCATTCGCGCGCGTTTGGAAGACGTGATTACGGCGCTGCTATTTCACCTGACAACAAGAAATCCTATTTTCTGATTGGCTGATAGGTTGCGGATTCAAGCAGAGCCCTCTGCCTTCGCCTCATCCATTCATAGATTACTAATGTCTTTCACAGTTCACGTTACTAACGTGCGGCGAGTTTTATCACTTCTCAGCGTGAGATATGTCATGTGTGGCGGGAGAGCGTGTGAACTAATTGAAATGCGTGAGTGTCACGCCCAATGTGTGAGACTTGAGAGCCCTGTTCATTAATACAGTGCCTGCAACCCATTTGTCCTGCTTCTACAACGGTATTATCAAATACAAAACTCCGAATTTCATTTGAAATTTCTTAATTATTTACTGTTTGACTGACAAACAAAGTGGCCTCAAAAAGCAGCCCCTTTTGCTTGCAGCAAAAGCAAAATCGTAATCAAAATAACACTATTTTTCTCTCTTTCTCCATGGCTGTTTTTCTCACTTACTTTAATTCCTGTCGGCTGCTCCCAGCCAGCTTGAAATTAGTTTTTACCCGTGACTCTGAATTAGTATCTTTATTTAGTTCATTCGCTTCTTTTATACACAAATTGTAATGTGATGTGAAGTTCAAGCAGCCTTGTAAATTCACAATGATGATGAATAAAACAATTTTGAACAATACTAAAAAATGTTTTTACAACTCCAATTCCAAAAAAAGTTGTGGTACTGAGTAAACTGTAAATAAAAACAGAATGCAATGATTTGTAATTGACTTTGAATATAATCAGTCTTGCGAAAAAATTTGAAAATTCGTTTCATGTCCAGTGTGAAAGCAGCTGAAGAACAAATACCCACAAAGCCTACTCACACGCCCACATGCACACATCTCTCTCTCTCTCTCTCTTTGATCTGACATCAGGGCAATTGATATAGATACTATAATTTATGTGCTGATTCAGATAGTTACGTTAAATAGTGCTTGCTGTAATTATTTATTGCATTTAAATGTGCCTGACATTCTGGAAACCTGCCTGTGAGGTTTCGCACTGTGCACCGGTCAGCCAAATTACCACTGCACAGAAAGTAAACCAGGTTGGAGCTGGTGAGCTCTCTGCGCACTTTTGGCGGAACCTTTTGCCTCCAAATTCCCACTGCGTCATGATGAATATGTGACACCTCCTCCTACTATGTACCTCCCCCATCTCGGTGCACGTCACTGTGAGAAGTCATTACATGCGATAAGGGAAGGGTGAACCAAGGCGATGGAAATGACGACTAATCAAGAGATCCAAGCAAAGATCCGGTATTATTATACCTCTCATCTACTCCAAATTAGCGGAACAAACCAAATGATTAAGAAAGGGGTTTCGGGGCAATGTCGCATTGGATCAAGAGTGGCATTTGAATCTAAAGTTATATGGACACTCACCTATTCTGTAATTATAATTCTCATGATATTCATAAATCTCACAATCTTATTTTCTGACGTTAAATCGTAGCTTACATGGACACTAGCTCTGCTGTGATTTATAATCCCTATGAGATCTTTAAAATCATTAAAAACAGGCACAATTGTCTGTGAACACAGTTCACCATGTAATCTACAAATGCAAGCTAAAGCTGTATCATGCAAAGAAAAAGCCATACGTAAACACAATCCAGAAATGCCGCCGTCTTCTCTGGGCCAAAGTTAATTTAAAACAGGCTGAGGCAGAATCTGTTCTGTGATCAGATCAATCAAAATTTGAAATTCTTTTTGGAAACCACAGACCCCGTGTTGTGCAATCAAAAGAGGAGAGGGACCATCCTGCTTGTTATCAGCTCACAGTTCAAAAGCCAACATCTCTGATGGTATCAAGTTGCATTAGTGCCTATGGCATTGGGAGCTTACACATCTCGGAAAGAATTACCAATGCTGAAAAGTATGTAGAGGTTTCTCAACAACATATGCTCCCATCCAGACAACGTCTGTTTTAGGGATGGTCTTGCATATTTTGGCAAAACAATGCATATATCACAACAGCATGGTTTCACAGTAGAAGAGTTTGAGCGCTGAACTGGCCTACTTACAGCCCAGACCATTCACTAATAGAGAACATTTGGAGTACCATAAAACAAAAAATCCGGCAAAAAAGACTAAGGACTTTTGAGCAGCTAGAATCCTACATCTGACAAGAGTCGGACAACATTCCTCTCCCTAAGCCTCTGTAACGGGTCTCCTCACTTCCCAGATGTTTACAGACTGTTGTTATAAGAAGAGGGGATACTAAACAACAGTAACAATAGTAAACATGGCCCTATCCTTACTTTATTGAGATGTATTGCTGCCATCAAATTCAAAATGAATGAATATTTTTCATGAAATGGTAAAATGTCTCAGTTTCAACATCTGACATGTTGTAAATGTTCTATTGCGAATAAAATGTGAGTTTATGAGATTTGCAAATCATTGCATTTGTTTTTATTTGCATTTTACACAGGATCCCAACTTTTTTGGAATTGGGGTTCTATGAATGCACGTGCAATTGTGGATAGTGTGGGGTTGATTTTAAGGAAAGGGATCGGGACATTTCATAATTTGCTGCACGAAATTTCAACTGCAAGTACTTCATTATTAAAGGCATTCTCACCTTCTCTCATTCCATTTTCTCCTTTTTTTGCTTATTATATATTTCTTTTACTGCCTTATTTCTGTGCTCCTCAAAGCTTATATGGAAACAATAGGATGACAATTAATGTAAACTGGGCCCATGTTGGGCCAGTGGGGGGCTGCTGTGTTTCAACTCCCCCTGGAGTGGCTGAAACAATGGGGGGTGGGTGGATGCGCGCAATGTGGGTGGTATGGGTATAGATAGTGTTCATATTGGGGGGGGGGCTGCATCTTTCAGCAATTTGTACAGCATTATTTGCTCTCTGCTCACAATAGCCAGGCCATAAATAAGCTTCTGGCAGGCACAATGCAGCAGAATTGACATTTATTTTTCCGACAAAACATGGGCCTTCATTAGCTCTATGAAGGCCTCCCCAGCAAATGGTAATTCAACAACCTACTCTGTTGTTCTTCCTCCATTGTTTCTATCCTTTCCCTGTGATAGACATTGCATTCTGACAGATTCATTTTGAATCTTTGATGATGAATATACCATTAAGCATGTGGATGATAACAGTATCAACAGTTATTGGTAGGCCTCTCTCTGGTCGGCCTTTCTTCTCAAAAGTCTTCCTTTCTGACCATTCATGTATTATAATCTGTGACCACCGTACACCCTGTTGCATTATTGCAATCACACTTGACAATAAACACCAGGAAAAAATGGCAGAATCGCATTAAATTGTCCTTCTATCTCTTGAAATGTCATCTATCACTTCAGTGCTGACATTTTCTTCTTCTCATTAATATTAAGTTACTCAAGTTTTCTGATCATTCAACCATATAGTGCATTCTGTTGAAGAATTTCAAATTCAGGAAACATGTTTCTAAATAATGCTAACTCCCTAAAGCCTAACATCCCCCTGGCAGTAATGCCAGCATTACAAGATTTTCAAATGATGTCCTCTGAGTCTCTGATAATTGCTTTCAAGCTGGCCCTGTTTCAGATCGCTTAATCACACCATTTATTTACTTAATAATCAAGACTTTGTACAAGCCTGAGATTATTAAGAAAGTTTTTAGTGCCACACCCGTCTCTGAGGCTGCAAAAAAAGGGAGGCCAGGTGAGCGTGCATGAAAAACAAAACTAAATAAAATAAATTTATTAAACAAAGAGAAACTCAAAGTAACGTGTGATATCAGTAGTTAGTGGTGTAGGTGCATGTGTGGGTGAATGTGTGTGTTTACGGCAGGAAACTCAAAAAAAGAGCGCCGGTCGAGGGAGCCAACCCTGAAAGCGGATGTAATGGCTTTATACAGAGAACTACACTGGGCCCAGATGTAGCTCACTACTCTGATGGCCTTCCTGCTCCAACCAGGGTCTTGTAACAGAGAAGAACACACAATGAACTCCCCCCCCCCCCATTAAAACGGTGTACCCACTAGAACACCAAAACCTAACTGTTACTAGTTTGAAATAAAAAATTAACAAGCTTTTATTTTAAACAAGCCGCATGCGTAATACACAATGTCACAATATTACCGTTGTCAGTACTTAAACTTAAAAAATGTGTACTGACTGATCCTGTGAACACTACCCAGCCAGACAATCCCATCCACCCTGCAACCTGACTGCTCCGGTGTCTGTACAAGCATTTAAGACTGACAAGAAAGAGGGACAGAGAGCCAAAGGGTGCGGTACAGGTGCTCTTGACAGCATTGGCCACAACATTCTCAGAGCCTTTGATGTGGCGGATGTCTTAAAAGTAGGACTGCAGGGACAAGATCCTGTACATCAATCTGCAGTTTTTACAATGCAAAGAATGCAATAAAGTGATTGGATTGTGGTCTGCGTACACCACTAGGGCGACACTAGTGTCAGCATAAACTTTGAAATGTTGTAACGCCCAAGCAAGAGTCTCTTTCACTGTAACTGAATACTTGACCTGGTAGGATTTACATTTCTTTGAGTAAAAACTCACAGGCCTATCCACCCCACCACTATCAGTCTGAAGTAAGACAGCCCCTGCACCCACGTCACTTGCATGCATGTGCATTTTAAAAGTTCTATCCATACGTGGCGCTGCAAGTACTGGAGATGAGCATAAAATAGATTTAACACTTTCAAATGCATGCTGACAATATGGTGGCCAATTGTGCATTACTTTCTCTTTCAACAAGTTGGTCAAGGGAGCTACCTCAGTTGAAAAGTTCTTATAAAGACCCTGGTGGTAACCCAATAAATCCAGAAAGCCCTGGAGTTCCCTCTATAGTTATGGACACTGGATACTCTAGGATTGCTGCCACCTTTGCCTGCACTGATCGCACATTTCCCTACTACCTTACCCAGGTAGGCCACAGTGGCCTGAGCAAACTCACACTTTGCTAAGTTCTAGTTCTTAGTTAGACAAGCCTCGGAACGAGGCCCGAACAACTTTTTAAATCATGCAACGTGTTCATCCCATGTATCACTATAGATTACCACATCATCTAAGTACACAGCACAGCTCTCCAACCCAGCAACTATGTCCATTAACCGCCGAAATGTAGCCAGTCCATGACTCAGTCCAAAACTCATAACCATATGAGAAAATAAACCAGAAGGTGTTATAAACACAAAGATTTCTTTCACCCTGCTGATCAGCGGAACCTGCCAATATCCCTTCAGTAAATCAAATTTACCAACATACTGAGCAGAGCCAACCCAGTTTACTCAGTCCTCTATTCGCAGTTGCGGATAAGCGTCCGGGTTGGTGACCCCGTTCACCTCATGGTAGTCCGTACAAAAGCTTGGGGTCTTACAAGCCCTATCTGTGAGCAAACAAGATGATGCCCAGCTAGAAAAGGGGGGTTCAGCAATGCCATTTTCCAGCATATACTCAATCTCAGCATCCATCACCTTACGCTTCTCCTCGGAGACCTGGTGAAAACGCTGGCAGATTGGCTGTGCCTCTCCAAAATCATGCTTTTTAGATGTATCCTGCTTGGTACATCCTGAAATAACCACAGAAAACTGTTAATAAGAGCAGATAACTTGGCGGATCTATCCCCGGACAAGCAGAGAATCCAAATTCTGTAAGGTTTCAGAGTTCTTCAATCAAATGCGCAACAAACATTCATCAGGCTGTAAAACGCCATTGTCTCTCTGTACCAATGGGGCTCCTACTGGACTAACCACTGAAACTTCAATGCATGGCATGCATTTTAAATAATTAAGTATGCATGCCATGCATCGAACTTTCAAGGTAGTAAAGTCATTCATTAGGACTTTGCAGTTCGGCTTCTGGGAAAGTTGTCGGAAGGCTATTATATGAGATTGTATGAATGGCAATTATCTAATTAAACAAAATCTAAACCTTATCTAAATACCATCTTCAACAGCATTGTAACTTCAAGATGGAATTTTGAGAAATTTCACGTAATTACCGTCCATGCAATCTCATATTGTAGCCTTCCTCGTTGACACAAAGCTATATGTCATAATCGTTAATAGCAACGCAGCTGACTGGAAGCACATTTGCTCAGTAAATTAATTCAGTTTACTATCCGATTCTTACTCAGAAATAGGTTGAGTGTTTACCTGCATTTTGGTAATGTCACTGGTTGTAGACCAGTGGTTTTATTTTTACATGAGCAGCCTTAACAGGCGTACCAAAGTCCCGGCAACATCTACAAGTGGAGGTTAAAACTCTGCCATGCAAAGCGAAAGCCATATATCAACAACACCCAGAAACGCTGCCAGCTTCTCTGGGCCTGAGCTCATCTGAGATGGACTGGCGTAAAGTGGAAAAGTGTGCAGTGGTCTGACAAGTCCACATTTGAAATTGTTTTTGGATATCATGGATGGTGTGTCTTCCGGGCTAAAGAGGAAAAGGGCCATCCAGATTGTTATCAGCACAAAGTTCAAAAGCCAGCATCTGCGATGGTATGGGGATGTGTTAGTGCCCGTGGAATGGGTAATTTGCACATCTGAGAAGGAAGCATTAATGCTGAAAGCTACATACAGGTTTTGAAGCAACATAATGCTGCCATCCAAGCGATGGCTTTTTCAGGGACGTCCCTGCTTATTTCAGCAAGACTATGCCAAGCCACATTCTGCACTTGTTACAACAGAGTGGCTTCGTAGTAAAGAGTGCAGGTGTTATGATTCTGCCTTTTGTGTGTTGTCTTGAGCTTATTTGTGCTTGTGCTTTACTTTTGTTTTATATTTCAGCTTTCATTTCTGCCGTCTGACGATCCGCTCCCTCTCTGCATTCTCCAGTGATGTCGCGTGACTGCCTTCAGCATGCCTGTGTCTCGTTGTCCAATCACGTTTCATCTTTCGGTTTCGGCTCTGGTATTTCATTCATTGCTTTCACCTGTGTTTAATTCTGCCTCTCGCGAAACTCTGAGTGAATGCATTCTCTGATAGGATGTTACTAACCCGTACTAATCAGCACTTATTCGAGGGTGATTGTAAATATTTCGTCATGTAGTATTAACCTTAATTAACTCATTAGCGAGTGCGTGTGTTTCCTAGCTTTCGTGCATTCTGCCTAAGCTGTCGCTGAAAAACTGCGTTTAAAACTATGCTTCCCTTCACTTCTCTTGTGGTGCTTTTTACTCCTCATGTTTAGATTACCTTAATCTAAACTGTCTAGCTTGATTGATGGTCTCAGCTTCTTGTCTCGAGTCATTAAACATTGTTAACCCGGTTCTAGTGTAATTGTTTATTAATCCCATGTGTTTCTGTTTCAGTCGAGATTGCATTCCGAGTCCCCGCCTCCTCTCGTGACTATATGTTGCAGAGTTGGGAGAGCGGTCATCAGACGGATCCTCGTATTGACTCTATTCTACTTGGTGAAATCTCAGTTCTTTGTGCCTTCCGAGTTTCTCCTTGTATTATTCCTGAGTCTTACATACTCTTCCAAAAAAGAAACTATACATTGTTTTTAGCATCAATTTATTATACATGAAATGTTTTGACAAATGTGGAAAACATATTGAAATATACTCTTCCAAAAAAGAAACTATACAAATATTGAATTATTGATTACACTTTCTTTCCAATATGTTTTCCACATTTGTCAAAACATTTCATGTATAATAAGTTGATGCTAAAAACAATGTATAGTTTATTTTTTGGAAGAGTATGATTTGCTGCGCCCTTGTCTTGTCTGCCCCGTGTTTAAGTGTCCCAGTGTTATCCGTCAGTTACTTAGGTTCAGTTTTTGTTTTCTTAGTTTATCCACTCTTGGAGTGAGTAATTCTGTTTCCCCCTGCCTTTGGCAGTGTACTTCACTTCTCCCTTTTGTTCAGTGCTTGTGCATGGTGTTTTATTTCTGGCGTGTCTGCCAATTTTCTCTTAGTGTCTTGTGTTTAATAAACACTTCTGGATCTGGTGTTCCCCTGACCTCTTCTTACGGCAGGTAGTAGAGTGACTTGCCTGCAGTCCAGACCTGTCTCTCATTGAAAATGTGTGGGCCATCATGAAGCGCAAAATAGAACAACGTTGACCCCGGATTGTTTAGCGACTGAAGTTGTACATCAAGAAAGGTTCTACAATTAGTGTCCTCAGTTCCCAAATGCTTATTGAGTGTTGTTCAAAGGAAAGGTGATGTAACACAGTGGTAAACATGCCCCTGTCCCGGCTTTTTTGGATTGTGTTGCAGGCATCAAATTGAAAATTAGTAAAAAAAACTATAAAGTTTATCAGCTTGAACATTAAATATCTTGTCTTTGTAGTGTACCCAATTGAATATAGGTGCCTAATGTAATAAATAACTAATCATTGCTGAAATAATTCATTCCCTTCTATAAAGTGGAGGGAAGTGGCAGATTTGATACAACATATTTGTTGCTACTTGTGGCCAAGACCAAATGCTCTGAAAAAAATGTATGTCCCTGAGTCTATAACAAAAGATACTTAACATGCTTAGTCAGGCAATAGTTTTTCAAATATAAATGGCATACGTAGTAGCCTATTCTTGTCTGAAATCATGCATTGCAAGGGGAAATCTTTTCGTGTTTGTGTGTGTGCGTATATGTGTGTGTGTATATGCTCTTTAACAGTACAATGGCTTTTATTGGCATTTTAAGAGCTGTGGGCTAGAGGCCAACGCCACTCTGTGCACAGTTTGAGAATTTCTCAAACAGGTCCAATTTCCCTGAAAATGCAATGCTTGCCACAGAATCTCCTGAAAGAATGTGAATCTGTTTACATCACAGTGAATGCCCAAATCATGTCACTTGTACTGTGACAGAGGCCAAATGTTGATCATTGTCTGTGTCCTTTTTTGTTACTGTGTATATGATTAAGCTCATAAGCTGTCATCCAGCATTAAAGAGGGAGAATTGCGTTTACATGGCAACAGCAGCTGATGGTCCCATTGTTCAGTTTTTCATTGCTGTAGCCATGAAAAATGATCATGAAATTTCAATGTCCTTCTATGAACAAGCTCTATTTTTTTGTAAGAGTCTTTCAAGGCTTCTGTCCCACAGGCAGTGACTGAAGCATTTAAGCATCCTGTTTTCTTGCCTGAAATGTTCATAAGAAGAGAATGACATCTGTAAGTAATCTCCTTTGGCATTTGGGCATTTCTATCTCAAGCTTTTAAAATTCTTGAAATTCGGTAGGGAATGTTCATCAGATCAACTAGTTTACTGTACAAATCAGATTACTTTGTCTTTGAGAATCTTAATGCCACCCTCCAGGTTGTTGGGGAGGTGGCACTGAGATTCCATAAAGAAATTATCAAATTAAAGCTTTCTAATAACACATTTAAGGTTATATTTATTGGTTTCAGTTTATGGTGAGATTCAGCTGTAGGTTGAAATTATAGCATGCTGCAGGGTAATAACGAGGTCCTCTGTAATTTGTGAATCTGTTGAGTTGACTGATCTCTGGCAGAAACACACGCACAGACACAGACACACATACACACACACACACCCTCCCTTCCTCACCAATTCAGAATGGCACCAGATCAAATCATTTTCCTCAGTACAAATGTTTTTGTTCCAGGTTAGTGATGAAAAGGCTTTCAGCAGAGGAGGATCAAAATGAACATGAATTAAGTACATGAATTATAACTGTTTCAGTATGATCTACTGCAGGGTGGATGAGCCCGTTAAGCATTTGGTAGCTTTTCAATTCCGTATGTTAATGGTCATGCAACCTTTAAAATGGCAGCTTTAATGACTGTTAGTGGCCGTCATACCCTCATAATGTAGAGGCAAATCCACTTGCCGCAGGCATCATCTTCTTGGTCCTTAAGACAGGTGCCCCAATAAATAAACTTACAAGCATTAAATAAATTCTTTAATGAAGTTGTGGCAGGTAATGGGTTTAAACTTTAGTGTCACCCTTTAGAGGCATCCTTTTTTCAAATATATATGCTTGTGTGCCTCAACAGTTGGTCTCACTATGTATGAGGTGCTTGCAGGGCAGAAATAGGATAACTGTGATTTTGCTACTTTCAATTGCCTTAACACTGCTTCCTCTGTTTCATAAACCAGAACATCCTCTGCACTCGGGCTGGACAATGACATTATGCCCTTACCCTGTCCATCAATAATATTCTCACGCAGCATGAAGTGATGCAAAGCCCTCATGAGTAAACTGATTTGTGACCTCAAACTAAATGGAAATGGAAAAATCATGATGTGCTCAGTATAATAGATATTGTGTTATAATGAAACAGCTATTTTTATTATTGGTGCAAGCTGAAAAGCTAAGCACCTGTTATAAATAAAAACAGATATGCCAATACACCCTCAGCCAGATCTTTCAGCTTGATGAAACAGAGAAATAAACTGATAGCAAAAAGAGCCGTTTTTGGACTGCACTTTGAGATACAGAGTGCTAAAAGCACAGTTTATTGGCAGGTCCCTTATTATTAGATGGAAGCTAATACTACTGCATATGCTTCAAGGGAGTAAGTTGCACCTTGCCATCAACAAGGATTTTAGCACTACAAAAATAAATAGCAAAGCTGTTGATGGAGCCTGCAATAGATAGATGGTCCTTTTTTTATATAACAGTACCAGAGGTCCAACAATTATGAGAAGGATGTACATTTTTTGGAGGGGGGATCTTTAACAGCATCAGAGGTGATTTTGAAATTTTGCCTAAACTTGGATGGTGCTTAAGGTCAAAAGAATAGATGGTGCACAATAAATCAAATTAAAAATTTCACTTCTCTTCATGAGACAATACTAGGCAGGGTTTCATCATCTTTATTGTCCAGCAAGAGTATAAAGAAAGTGCATTTGTATTTATTGCTTCCCAACTGGGGTGTCACATGTGCACCGGGCTCTTCATAGGAAGACCGCCTAAAGTATTCATATCCTTGCACCTGTGCACCACTGGACTTCCCAATTTAAGCAGTCACTCTCCCTTCAGTCTTTGTCTGGCCTTGTTTATTGAGACCTGTTTTTACTCCTAGTCTCTCAAGCTGCTTGTACTAAAAGTATTTCCAAGAGCAGTGTTTGTTCTAGTTTAGATTTAATTATCCTCATTATGTTTTGTGTAGTGTTGATTTATATATTTTACATTTGGTTAGATTCTTTAGGTTTTGTTTTTCTGTGCTTTAGTATGTGTTTTACTTTCTTTATAAGCTTTTGTATTAGTCCCCTTCCCTACAGTTATTCCTGCACACTGCATTGAAACATGTACACATTTCCTTTGTCTCCAATTCCTGTTAATAAAATAGTGCCATGGGTGCTGTAGCTCACTAAGGGGCTTTATTCGGGGCTTTAGTGTAATATAAGTTCAGAAGTGGTAGTATTGCTTGGGTCCAACACTGGGACAATGAAGACACCTTTTGTATGTGGAAAAAATGTACAACCACAAGCGATAACTTATCGACACATGGAAGCCAGATATTTACAGATTTTATCTCATTGTAAAGACTGTTTGATGTTCATCCAAAGATGCAATATGCAAAATTAGAACCACCGAGTCAAATGGTTGAAAACAAATATCCAATTTTATATATTTTTCTTACTACAGCACCACATATTGGCCAACTGAAATCAAATTTGCTGTAGCAACTGTATCTATAGCGCTACCATTTAGCCAATCAAAGTAATTTTAATTAAGACTAGCCTTTTACACATCTTTAACCAAAGTTATAAAGTTTCATGATTGATGACGGATAAATTGAGTATACAGACTAATGAAATTTAAATGGCTGATTTCTGCCATTTTGTTTGAACTATCACGTTGTTCTTTCAGAATATCATGGCAACCCTCACCATTATGAAGCATGCAATATTTAAATTTGCTCACACAACTGATCTAAGAGTTATGACCATTTGTTTGCTCTAGCGCCACCTACGAACAGATTTAAACCAAATCCAGTGTGAAAAAGTTGCATGGTCTGTAGTTGTGTGATCTCGAGTTTGCTCATGATTGGACTTTGCATTAAGGAGATACAGGTCTGTATATCAATATAGGCCATGCCCTTAAATTTTGCGTGAATTGATATCACTGCTTTGGAGGAGATAAAAATTAAAGGGTTCATGAACAATCCATAATGGTGGAAAATTTGCACATACAAAAATGGTTGTGGCTTTCATGGATTGATTGGTCTTGACCCACAGAATCAAACTAAAATTTTTTTTGTTTCTACTATCTGTGGTTTAAAAGTTATTGCCCAGGCATATTGTACCTCTCTTTAGCTCCGCCATATGGCCAATCAAAGTTATTTCAATAAAAATGGCTCTTTTCCACATCTTTAACCAGAATCTCAAGTTTGATGATGATTGCTGACAGCTAAAGTGAGTATAAGGGTTGATGATGGACATGTTGGCTGATGTTGGCAACGTTGTTTGATTCATCAATTCGCTCTTAAAGACTTTTGTAGCAACCATGACTAGCAAGAAGCATGCAAAATTTCAAGTTGACTGGACAAATGGTTTTGACCATTTGTTTGCTACAGTGCCACCTATGGATGCATTTACCCCAATTAAACAATTTATGATCTGTCCACCCACATATGTATACCTCCCCATCAAATATTATCTTGATCCCTTCAGAGGTTTGGAAGAAGATGATCAAAGTTTATGCAGATGCAGACAGCGACGCCGATGCCAACAATTTGATTGGCTGATGTTCACGATGTTTCCTTTATCAATTTGTTCTCATAGATTAACATAGCAACCCTGACTAACATGAAGCATGCAAAATTTCAAGTTGATCGGACAAATGGTTTAGGAGTTATGACCATTTGTTTGCTATAGCACCACTTATGGACAGATTATTGCTGAATTCAGTGTGTTTATGTGACCTGGCCTGTGGCTGTCCTCAGGTTGGGTGAGGTGGTCTCATTGGAGGCAAGAACTGGACAATTTCTTTATACTCATTCTCGATCTCACTTTATGCTTCGGCCTTACGGCAAGCAATTACCTGTTGGGTATGTCCATATATTTGATGTGACTCCACAAGGATGACAATCTGCAAATCTGAAACCTTCGCTGACTTTGCAACGAGTATATTCGCCATCACTCAGCTGCATTGTACTTAACAACGCCATTTAGCTGCCACTTCATTCAGACCGTAGAGCGGATTCTCGTGGCTTGTTGCTGTATGAGCCTTGCAAGCTAATCTACACAAATCTGTGTTGTTTCATGGGCTACAAGAGCACAGAAATTATCAAGACTTAATCATATTTCTTGTAGTCATCGACGCGCGAAGAAAATGCCATATAATTTTGTAGTGCAACATATTACAAGCTTCCAAAAAATAAATTTGACTTTTGTCGGTTCTACCAATTAGTCTGAGCAACTCTTGCTATACACGCACGTCGCGTTCTTCGCAAATTAATTGCCATATATTTATGGTGCCATGATTGCAATGTATATCCAAAATTGTCAAACCATTGCAAATGCTAATGCTCTTCGCCTCACCGGCAAACATTCACGGACACTGCACGCGTATCCACTCTCACAGCCATTCGTAAATCTGTGTTGTTCTTCAAGTTACATGAGCACAGAAATCATAGACATATCGATAACTTAGTGGTCAGCAATGTGCGGAAGGAAGCGCCAAATAATTCCGTAGTAGTGCAATGTTTAGCAAGGCTTTCAAAATAACGCAGACTTTCGTCGCTTCTAACCTATTAGTCTGAGCAACTCTTGCTATGCATGTTACGTTCTTCTCATGCATTTATGGTGCTGTTGAATGATTGCCATGTTTATTCTAAAATTGTTAAACCATCACAAATGCTGACATTCTTTGCCTCACCGGCAAATATTCACGGATACTATGTGTAGCCACCTCACGGCCACTCACGTGGCGCCTCTCTCTGGTGCCTCACTAGCGCTTCAGTTTTCGGTAAACTTTGCCTCGTGAGCGAAAATTCACAAATACTACGCGTATCCATCTCACGGCCACTCGCAGTGGTGCAGCTCTCTAGCGCCTTGCTAGCGCTTGAGTTTTCGGTACACTTTGCTTCGTCGGCAAACATTCACGGATATTACGCGTATCCACCTCGTGGCCACTCGCAGTGGCGCAGCACTCTAGCACTTAGCTAGCACTCCGGCTATGGGCGCACTTTGCCTCGTAGACAAACATCCACGGATTCTGCACGTGTATCCAACTTAAATCTCAGTTATATCTTCGCCTGGCTCCGTTCGCGGATTGCGCACACACCACAACAGAGCACGGAGGCATTTATACTTGGCGCATTCTCCGTTGCAGTATTCGCTGCAAACACAGGGGGCGCTAGAATAAAAAAAAAACTAAGGGAAGTAGTTGAAGCAGGCAGAACCAGTAGAAGCAGAAGCATGCGGAAAGCATTTTGAACCGGGGAACACAAACACTTGCGGTTTGCAAGAAGTTTTAAGTGTTTAATCCTTTACTGACAGTCCTTCGCCTCACCACTCATCCGCCTCACTGGTTGTGGCGCCTGGTTGGCTAAAGCCGATATCACAAATGCTTTTAAGGTCATCCCACTCAACCCATCGTTTTGGGGATTTTTTTTTTTTGCATTTCCTGGAAGGGGCGCTACTACCTTGCCGTTCGTCTCACTTTTTGATGCAAAAGCAGCCCCAAGATTTTCTATTCCCTCAATGTAGTTCCTATCAGGAGCTTCATCTCATACATCCACTCCATACACCACGTTCTACCAGCCTCAATACAAGTCTGTCTTAGCAGCATCAACCTCTTTGTCAAACCGGCCACTGGTTATCCATGCCCGTCAATTCCCCACATTCACGTGCAGTCACTACTAAACGTTAATGTAAACGAGAACCTCTCACTCCGGCCAAACGTTTACCCCTGACGGCAGACCTAGTCTCTCACTGCATCCAGATGCTGCACTCAGGGTACCACTCTCCTCCCACGGATTCTACTCCAGAAGCCATGTTCCTACTAGCCTTCTTCGGTTTTTGAGATGCTCTGAGTTTGCTCCGCTCTTAACTAATAATAATCCCCCTCGCCACGCCAGCCTGAATGACCTTTCATCCTACACCACCGACTGTCTCACATTCATGATAAAGAGTTAAACGGATCAGTTCGGAATTTCTCAGCCCATATTCTTATTCCGCCTAGACTGTTCTCAGTCTGTCCAAGCCAATTTCAAAGTACTTCACCCCAATTTAGAATAACTACGCTTGTCCCCAAGACCAATTATTCACGACCAACACGCCATGATGGACTTAGATTTGCATTATCTTTGACATGCCACTTCCTGGAGCTGCAGACATCCCGGTTCAAATGGGGTTTATTTGAACTCTATTGCCATTTATTATATTATTACTTTATTTTACTATTAATTAGCTAGCCCGCAGAGGATGGGCTTCCCCACCTTAGCCGGGTTCCTCCTGAGAATTCTTCCCACTGGGGGAGTTTTTTCTCACCACCAATCAATATGCATAACAAAAATTATGACTATAGGCCAACGGTGAGTCATCGTCATTTTTCCAATTAATATCCAGGACCAAATTTATGATCATAGGCCAACGTTGGGCCAACGTTGTTTTGCTTATCAATATTCATGACAAAAATTAAGAACGTAGGCCAACGTTGGGCCAAAAGTTATTTCACCAAAATCCAGGGCAAAACTTATGACCATCGTCCAATATTGATCCAACCTAGCGCCACTGCAGAAGTGAGGCAAATGTCACATGTAAAAACAATGCAGACTGAGAGGCCTGCTAAAGTTGTTACTGATGACTTGTTTGTATTTCCATTTCTTAGAGCAAAATACTTAGACTTTCAGCCATCAATACAAATGCACACATTTATAGTCCTGTGTATGCATTTACAAATGTGTGTATACATATACAGATCTGTACACACATTTACAGATTGCGTATATATTGAGAAATATTAATTAATTGCGCCGTATGGTTAGCACTGCTGCCTCACAGCAAGAAGGTCATGGATTCAAATCCAGCCTGGGGCCTTTCTTCGTGGAGTTTGCACGTTCTCCCCGTGTTCGCGTGGGCTTCCTCCAGGTGCTCCGGTTTCCCTCACCCAAAAAAAAAAAGCATTATAGGAACCCCCTGACCAAGGCACTGGCTTTAGAACTGGAGTTGGTCCCTGGGTGCCGCTCTGTGGCTGCCCACTGCTCCTAACTATATGATGGGTCAAATGCAGAGGACAAATTACCCCACAGGGTTTAATAAAGTGTATCTTATCTATCTTAAATATATATTTGGAGATTTCATTACACATTCATAGATTTGATTATGCACACACTAATTCTTAATACACATTTGAAGAGTTTGGTTCCAAAATGCACTATATCCATTTTAGTCATTTTGAGTAAATCAGCTTTTTCTATGTTGGCGATATTTTGTATTTTTTAGAAAAACACAAACTTTGACCAGGAAAAAATACACCATATAGTATGTATTTCTAATGACAGGTTTTTGCACCATGTTTAAGAAGAGCAGGACTATCGCTCGATGGTATTATCTCAATTTTTGTAATTTTGGCACTTATAGCGTTTTGGAACCAAACTCTTCATTTGCAGATTCCTAGACAAATCCATAAATCTATGCATTATCAGATTCTTTCACTCATTTTCAATTCTGATTAAGCTGACAAAGATTAAACTATCTAAGTACATTTGCGAACAATTTTGCCACATTGATGGCCCCATAGCAAATCCATTTATTCAATTAAAATATCAAACTGCTGTATATTTGTGCAAGATTCTGTGAACAAAATTTAGAAAGGTAAAAGATGTTGTGAGTTCAGATAAAACCACTGAATACTTTTGCTGGATCTGAACTGAAATGGTGAGAAACGATCTTTTTATATTTCATTTGGCGTGGACTTCGGTGTGTAAAATTTGGCCTTGCGCAGAAAGTGGCACTGGCTGTTATAAACAACTCAGTGTGCATGGATAAGGGCAGAATGTTAGGCACAGAAGATTTTGTTTGTCGAAAGTGCAAAGAACAACTTTTTATAATGAAGGTGAAATTAGTACTCCACTTAGTGCTCATGGAGAGCAATGAATCCTGAACTGCTGGGTTTGGATAAGGGAGGGCAGAGGGGGCTGAGATAAGATTTTAAAGTGCTGACCAAGCCCTTTGAGAGTCTTCAACCGTTAGACTGAGAGGAGATCTGACAGTATATCTGAGGAGTGTGTTGTAAGAGAGCTCCTATTGATCCCCCTGCCTATAGGCGGTTGAGGTAGAGATTGGGGGTAGGGAGGGTAAATGCTCAGACTCCAGGCTCCACACCACAGTAACTTGAGTGACAGCAGTGATTTTTATCATTAATAAACCTTTTGAAAATATGACTTTACATACTATTTATTCCACCCCTTCAGTCACCTCTGTATTGGCTGAAATAATACTTGGCTGCCCCCTGGGATATTCCTGTTTACTGTGTGTGTGTGTGTGTGTGTGTGTGTGTGTGTGTGTGTGTGTGTGTGTGTGTGTGTGTGCGTGTGTGTGTTTGTGTATATGTGCCTATGACTGCATATGTGTGTGTGTGAGTGCGTGAGTGTGTGTATGTGTGTGTGTGAGAGAGAGAGAGAGAGAGTGTGTGTGTGTGTGTGTGTGTGTGCATGGGGGTGTGTGTCTCCATGTTTGTATGCTGTAGGACAAGAGAGGAATGTTGCATTAAATAGATAATCGAGTATGTCCACAATCAGAGTAATGGAGAGAGAACACTGAGGTTCTTGTTCTGTGAACAGTTCATAACGAATAATCCTGAGATAATCAAAAAGTGAAGTCAACTTCAATCAGTAGAGTTGTCAATATGCCGTGACATATCCGTTTTTCCTTGTGATAGCCGATTTAGGACATTACAATTTCATTTAGAAGTGTGGACTCCGCAGCGCATATCTCCTTGTTTGTGTTTACGTGTTGATGTAGGATATACAGGATATTCATATTCATTCAAATCCATTCACATGAGTTATTTGTCGCATAAAAACAGCAAAGATCAAAGACTGAGAGGTACAGAATAGCTATGAGAAACTTAATGATCATACAGATGAAATGATATGGGCTATTTATCAACATATGGTGATGTCCACTGAGTTCTGAGACGAGTCATGAGGTCTCTTTTTCGTATTCCGAGTCAACAATGTGCGATCTTCGGCTTCAAACTGAAAATTTAAGGTTTTCGTTTTCTACTCCTAAACGTTTTGCGACGTCAGAATGAATCGTCAAATGCATCAGTTACTGTCCTTTGAAAATTCGCTCAAACAAATGTAAGCCAGTATTTTTCCAAAAAACCGAAAAAATGCTTTCAACGAAAATTACATTGTAAAATAGTTCGCGTCGATTAGAATATTTGAAATAGCCTACGATCAGAACCAAATAATTTTGAAATATACTCAAGTAGTTTTTATTAATTTTTTAATCTCTGGGTACAACAAATTCGGTATCGTTGCAGAAAATAAATTCCGACACTGTAACAAAACCAAGGAACACTGCACATTTGCTGGGCATGAGTTGATGGATCAATTTCTCTGAAAGTAATGATAATAACAACAATAATAATAAATAAATAATAATAATAATAATAATAACTATTATTATTATTGTAGCTAGTAGGGGTAACGAACTCGTCGCAGTTGGTTCTCAATCTCAGTATCAGAAGGCTATGAATAATAAGGGTCAATGGCATGATATATTTCTATTGTTTGTCTTTGAACTAATTGGATAATATCTTTATTGACGAATTTATTGTTTGCTTAGATGGCTCATATAATTTAAACATTGTTAAAAAAATATTACGTGACATAAGAATAACTACTCCACCTACAAGAATATATTCTGCACACATGGTGAAGATAGATAGCCTCTCAAAGAACATGAAATTTCCGGAAATTAATATTTTTATGGAGTGGCCATTTGGGTAAACAACGCAAAACAAACTCAGTGTGATAATAGATTGATTTATGTTGTTGTGGTGGATGTATTTAACTACGGTCATAGGTAGCCTATAAATGGCGCAGTAGTGTTTTAGCGCCATACAGTGGTTCATGAGGCAGCATTTCGTCGTTTTTTCAACTAATTCATTCAAGTCATTCATTAGCCTATCAATAGGCATATACAGGCTATATTATTATTGTTAATATTATTAGCATATTATTATTATTATTATTATCATCATCATCATCAATCATCAATCATCATCATTATTATTATTATTATTATTATTATTATTCGTAGTAGTAGTAGTAGTAGTAGTAGTAGTAGTAGTAGTATTAAGCCCACATATTAAAATAATATATGAACATTTGTTGCCATAGCCTAATACTTTCCTGACACGCAGTAGAAATGAAGAAAAAAAATCGCTCCAGTTTCATCGGATAGCCTTTGTTTAGGCTGGAAAAAAATACGAGGATAACTTCCTTTAATCTCGCTATTTCACAAAAACGAGGGAGACCTTCGACTCCTTGACTGTGACCCAGGCTATTTTCAATCACCCCGACAGGCGGCCTTAACAATTTGCGGGGACAAAAAAGAGGAAATGTCGGATCGGACAATTTGCGAGGCAAAAGTTTTACTCTTAAATGGTTTCAGCAAGTTCCGGGACTTCACTCATGTTTGAAAACGTGACTTTGTCAATTAAAGTCAGACTTTGTCAATTAAAGTCAGGAGATATTTCGGCATACGGACAGGAGATTTAACGTTTCCTCTGAATTTCTGTTTTCAAAGGAAAGGCTTAAACAAACCGCCTCCAGCCCCATGTTTCTGTAAGACTTGGATTTAAGCTTGATTGTTTGGGAGCAACTGCCAGTCGTCATCGTTCATATCAGCTTCACATTTAGGCTATACATTCCTTTATAAAATATTATTTGAAAAAATTTTCGTGCATTTCCTTTATGATGCACAAAAAATAACAAAAATTATTTATATACCACGTTTTTTTATAAGAAGAGATGACAGACCAAACATCACTTAACATTAGCCTATTTGAAAACTAAATTAGACATGGCTGCGAAAATTCCGTGAACGTCAAGATGAAAAACTTATAGTTTAAAAAGAACCCATTTTTCGAGGGATGGGGGAACTATTGGGTTTTATTATATGATAAGCTTACTTAAGCAAAGTCTTAAAATTGGCGATAGTGAAATACGTGCAATGTGTAGGCCCTATTTGTTTTTTTTGTTTTTTTAAATTCATCATAGAACTATGATTTATTTGGTAATTTCCTGTGCTAATTAGTAACTGAAAATTAAAACATACCTTGCTTCTGTGTTTAAGCTTGGTGACATTCTTACCAATACATTCGACATAACTAACCACTGAAAATCATGGATTGGACACAAGAAGCGAGAAGTTTAAAAGAGAAGTTATGGCTGTGCTCAACTGAAAGATCAAGGCAAGCGTAGCAGCGCTGGTAGGCTACTGTTCAAGGCGCGCATATATTTACACCACCGGCCTCTAAAAAAACTTCTGCAGTTCAGGCGTTTGTTTGTCATACATCCCGAGTAACTCCAGCAAATACATATTCGCAATAAATTGGCTACTAAATGACTGCAAGTTGCTCGAAGACAACACAACATCCATAAATGTAAAAAGCATAATTACCACAGTTACGAGTTTGGTATAGGAGTGATCTTTTAGTGTTAATAAATATCCATGACAAAGTACTGTCAGGCAAAACAAAATAAACAAACCAACGAACAAACAAAAAAGCTCTTGATGTTATTTGAAAGAATGAAATGAGCGATTTTTATTTCTCTATCTTCTTTGCTGCTCTGAAACAACGTGTTATCATCCCGGTTCGTCCTAAATTGATGCTTTCAGAACAAGCGTTGATATACTATGCAAAAGGAGGGTTCTGGCGTACTTTTCGGACGCTTAGGGTTTGGGTTCGGGAAGAGGGTTAGAGACTAGGGTTCGTTTTAAACTGGCGTCAAATAACGACGCCGAAAGCCTCCTTTTGCGATGCTTTGTCAGGTAGGTCACTGAATGAGGAGTCGGGATGAATCTGGGCTCTCCAAAGCGCAACGACATTAATGACACAGCAATATCAGTCAATATTTTCATTCCGTTTGTTGGTGTCCTTCGATGTCAACATTAAAGGAAACATTAATTACGATGCCCATTCTCATGAGCAGAAATACTCCCACGCAAGCGCGCGCGTACACACGCACAAACACGCGCGCTGAGAAATACGTAAACTACGTGAGAGCCATTTAATTATGATCATAATGAAATATACTCATATCAATATTATTATCACGACATTGAAAAAAAATGCACAACAGTTGGGCCTATGTCACACATAATTTTGCTTATATCTGTATGAAACTCACATTCGTCTCTCAAAGAAGATCCCTAGGATTATGTGTTTCTTTGCTTTTTTATGTGGATAAATATTTTCATTAAGGCCTAATATGCAATCTTGGACTAAATTTCGACACTTATTTGACTACATAGTTGATTGTTTGTATGCATGTATGTATGTATGTATGTAATGAATGTATGTATGCATTCATGAGATCTACTTGAAAATTAATTGAAATATTTTGGGTCATTTTGGTTTGCATGAAATTCTAGGTCAAACTTGAAGGTTGTATTCCTGTTAATGAAACAGTGTTGCACTCCAAAATGTCCCATATCCAGGCATGAAGGCCATACTTCTCCTATGCCAGCATAAATTCTGAGAAGTCAGGTGAAGAAGGGGTGCTCACCATGTGCAACAGTTTAAGGCATTGAGCACTCATCTGTTGTAGTCAGAAGGTCCTCTGACAGAGGGAAAGATCTGTTGCATAAAACTCGTACCTGATGACAAAATTATAAGCAGTCCTAGGAGGTACCACTTTGAAAATGAGCATAATATGCAGGTAAAAGGTTTTGCAATTCCCTGCACTCCTACACAGTCTATCTTTTGGATCCCCCTGTCATGTGTCATGCAAATATTTGGCACATGCCTCTTAGAAGGGAGGAGTCAGCCCTCTTCCTCCCACGGCTATGAGAGCAAAGATCAGATCACATTTGGCCAATAGTTTGCTTTCTCTTTGTTGTTCAGAAAGGCATGTTGTAGGCCTGTCTTCCAGCCGGTATTACCTAGGTTACCAAACACTTCAGGCAATGATTCCTGAACATTCTTGCTTTTTTAAAGCAGGCACGTACTATGAACCCTAGGTGTTCTCACATGTAAAATGGGTCCATGTCAAAATGATTTATGGTACTGATACATTCACAAGTCACTTATGTCATCACACTTACCAACATCTTTGCTTACTATCTCCTTCACAAACTGCTTCGCTTTTATGTCTTAAAAATAAGTTAAAAAAAATGTATCATGTCATGTGTGCCAATAGGTACGACTTTGAAACTGTTGCCAAGCAGCTGCACTGAGAGCAAAACAAGGCAACACAGAACACATGCTGAGACTTGCATTTTTAATGGAGTTCTGTATTTTGCATACAATTACATGACCAGATATGTTGCCCCAGCTAAAAACCCTCCTAAAATATGAAAAAAAAAATTTGACTGGCATGTTTTTATTGTTTAACATGGTAAATATTTGTCAGTATTGCTGACAGTGCCTAATCATATTATTTCAAGAGCTTCAATTTAGTTTTACTTTTATGTGGAATGGGTGGTGAATGTTGTGAGTATATAACTTTTTAATATTTAAAAAAAAGATTTATTGATGAAATAAACATTGTGATATTTTCAATATATTTTCATTATGCTACAAGTATAAAGTTATCTTAAATTCAAACCTTTCAGTGGCGACATTTTTCATATTGTTACGAGTGTTACCTACACATTGCACACCCATGGATATCAAACAGTAACAAAGCAGTAAAACGGGGGAGTCCCAATGCACTCCTGCCAACTGATGCAGTAAGCAGTGATGCTGAGCAGAAATTGACAGAAAAAGATAACAAAACTCATCACCTGGACAAAGCCCCCCCCCCCCCAAAAAAAAATACTGCAAAAATATATTTAATCAAACTGGGCAAGATTGATGGTTCTGCAGATGCCCTTCCGCGAATGGGAAAACCTAAAGAAGGCATCATTATCAAAATGTCAGGTCAGGCAAGGCCAATTCGATTAAAAAGCGTTTTGCAGGATTCGAGTGCTGTACTTCTCTGCATTCTGGGCTTTGTCCCGGTGATGAACTTTGTATCTGGAAGGAATAAACTAGTCATTGTCGAAATCTTTTTTAAGGGTATTAAATATCCTTAGGCCAGTCCTTAGAAAGGTAAATAAACTGCTGTATAACCATCTGGCGATCATTTGTCTCTATTGCTCTCGATAGTCATTAAATTTTCACAGTGCATCATTTTTAATTCATTTGGATGTACTTTTTTTTGTATTTTCAAACTTTAGCAATCGAAAACTACTGAGAATTACTATGGGCCTCTGCCTTGTTGTAAGCACTCCTCATGTTGCTCCCATATAACATTCTGACTTTAGTTTGCTTTCTTCGTAGAGTAGAGTGCAAAATAAGAACAAAGCCAGAGTCCAACAATGCACTCAGCCATGGTGAAAACAAATCATTTGCAAAGGTTGTCATTATCGGCAGTGATATGTAGCAGATGAACCAGTATCTGCCTTGAGATCTTATTTAAATGAGTATAGAACAATTAATGTTCTCATCTTTTATGCATTGAGCACAGAGGATACCAAAACAATATTATCCTGAGCCACAGGCATGAATAATAGTGCTCAAGTGCACTTAAAAATACATGTGGTCAGGGAAATACAGAGAACTTTTAAATGTCACATCTATGGAAAAATATAACTTAAATGATACACTGCAACAACAATTTAATTTATTATACAACAAACAGAGGAAAGTATCCTCTTTACGCCAGTTCCAAATTAAGGATAAAGCATTAGTAATTAAAGCGAATGCCTCGTTCATAAATATTAATCAGGTTTCATTTTTTATCTCTGTGGAAAAATAAATGTGAGAGAGCTCTCCATGGAACTATACCAAATTCAGTTTGAGTCAATTCAGCAAAACAGCATAGCATTCTATGGTGTTTATTTTAACTGGGAGGTAACTGCCCTCTTTAAAAGTGAGATAATGGTGTGTATTGCATGGATGAAAGTGCTTAATGGTATAAAACAGAATGTTCCTGGTTCACCTGTCTTTTTAATGACTCATGCAAACCATTCTGCGCTTGATGTACAGTGTTAAATTACTCTTGAGAAGCCTGGAACTGTAGATGAACTGCATTTTTGTAACAATGTCCGCCAGTGGCCAGCACATTTGTTTATGCACACGTGCCTGCTAGAAAATGTTTTCTTGCATGACTATGCACACAAAAACATGCAAGAATGTGTGTGTATGTATGCGTGTGTGTGTGTGTGTGTATATATATATATTTATATATAATGTGTGTGTGTATGTGTGTGTGTGTGTGTGTGTATGAATGTAAATATCTGAATTTTCATTTGAAGTCATCAGTTACATTGCATTCATGAATTCATGATTGATTCCTTTGAGGATGGATAGAAATTCAAGCAATAGTGCATTTGGTGGTAAATTCTTAAGAAGAAAAAACTGGCCGCAGAGGAAGGGCAACGGAAGCAGGATTGAGGTATACCACATGTGGTGGTGTTGCAGGGGTCATTTTTTTTCAGTCTCAAGACAAAAGGAGAGAGGATCATTCAATATGATATCTTGGGCAACAGCTCCTCCTGTAGGAAAGGCAGTAGCCATTATGACAACTCTGAGGAAACCACAGACATTACACATGCTGCACATCATTTTTGAAAGCAGACCACAATCTCACTTAAAATGTATAACCTGTGACTTTTGAAAAAATAATTGCAAAATTAGATCAGGAAAACATAAATTAGTTACTCCTTTTTTACTTATCACTTATGGTGGATCTTCAGCTCTGTTTTGATTGTCAATGTTGTTGGCTACATTCAAACAGATTCATCAAGCCCTGATTAGTTCTGTCAGTACATTTTGTGCTAGATAGCTTCATAAAAAGCCCTAAAATCACTTTCATATCTGAGAATTTGTTAAGAAAATGTACCTAAATGTGCAGTCACGTCTAAGAATTACATTATTATGAGAAAGCAAAAAAGAAAGATTTCAGTTCTACAATAAGACTGCCTTTTCCTTGTGAAATTATTAAAGTCCAAGCAGGCCAAACCCACATATGGCTGTACTGCATGGATTCACCAATACAGACTGCGAGTAATTACTACAAGTTTTAAGCAATCACTGTACATATTGACTGTCATGTATGAGAGCCGGTGAATATACACTTCCTCTCTACTCAATCCTGGCACTTAGTTTTGCAGCTGGATTTTCAAAAGAGAATTTTGCTCCACAATGGTGCACTGATGCTGCTGCATAATTCCTCTCGGACCGGAGGTTCAAGTGAATCTGAAATTCAACTGATCTGCCACCCTGACGTGCCCATTTGGCAGTGGGGTATTTGGCTAAAACAAAAAAACCAAAGTAGTTTATGTCCTACTGTTTTTGTATGCAAAGTTTCGTCAAATCAGATCCATCTTTGTGACTGTAAGTGGTTGTTGAAATACGTGACAATGAGTGAGGTAAGGTCCAAAGTCACAAAACAGCCTTTTTTTTCAGAAATGGTCAAAACCCATTAATTATATGTTGGTGGATGTTGAATTCTCCTTGCCTACCTAGTGTCAGTTTTTTTTTAAATCTACATTAGCGTGCTCTAAAATGTCCAACTTTGGTTTTTCAATGTGACCTCCCAGCCAAGTCCACTGTGGGGACGAGTGACTGAAATACCATGCCTAGTTTCCTCAAATTTGATCTACATTTGTGACCATTAAAGTTAACCAGTTTAATTGTTTACGGATAACTGACAATGACAGCGATGTCAAAGGATGACAAAGCATACATCATTTTGATAACTCAGGTGGTCAAGAACCAGTAAATAAAACTCATATTCCACATAAAGAGTGTTCGAATATCTGCACATTTCTTTTGAAGATTCTGAAAAACAAGAGGGAAATTGGGCAAAATGAAAAAAAAAAATCCTAGGAGATTATGGAGCCATGATCATACTCATTGGCCCTCATTTATCAAACTTGCCTAGGATCTGGTGTAGATTCTGGTGTAAATATCAGCATTCCCCTGGTGTCACGTCTGATTTACTAAAAGCGTGTACGTTGCTGATTTCGGTGTAGAACTGCCGGGGCGTTGATAAATCTGGCGGCTGAAACCATTGTAATTTGCATGACACGCCCCTATAAATCCATGCTCCGGGAGGCATAGTCCTGCCCACTTTACGACATGGACCCTCGAAAGACGGTAAAAAAGAAAGAAGTTCACTGAGGAGGAAATATCAATGATGAAGTCCGATGTGGAGAAAAACAAAATCATTTTATTTGGAAGCTTTAAGAGTGGCATAAAGGGAGCCCAGAAGGCTGCAGTTTGGAAAACTATTGCTGCTGCGGTAAACACCGTTGAGGTGGAAAACCGGAGGGCAGCAGACGTTTGATTTAATTCATTAATAAATCGAAGTGACTATTCACACTTATTCAAGTACGTCCAAGCCTAAAAATTAATCGAAATTCGCATTAGACAGGCTTATAAGTGTGGCCAAGTTGCACATTTCTCCATTGCCCACACTTATTTTAAGTGTATCTAAAGCTACATTTTTTTTCTTGGCCAAACTTATTTTAAGCGGTAGCTACTTTCTATAAGCGGCCCTGGAATGGTCATCAACTCGTACACTTATAAGTGTGGCCAAGAAAAATGTTCAGCATTGGCCACACACGTAAGTGCGAATAACATCGGCCTTAATAAATTCAATTTATAGATCCATGATATTTCAGGATATGTAGCCTATATAATTACACAATCTAAATGCCTACATGTTGGTTAAAAAAGTGGTCTGATTTTAAGATCGCCACCAAAAAATGGGTTGTGGAGCTCAGGCGCAGCAGTGCACAGACCGGTGGAGGCCAATCAGGCTCAAACCTCCAGCTGTCACCGTTCGAGGAGTGTGTGACAACACTGATGGGTGAAGAGTCCCCACCACCTCGATCGGAGCTGCATGAGGGTAATTGTTAAAATACAGTCTGCAGAGATCACTCTTCATTGTACTTATATTGGTATTACTCCATGACATTTTATTAGGTGCCGCACAAACCGAGCAGCCACTCGTCACTTTCCCAGAGGAGATCTTCTCTGTGCCGAAAGTTCCTCACACGTTGGACAGGAGCTTATTCCAATAACAATAGAGGATCTGCCATTGTCAAAATGTGACCACGGTCAAAGTGTCCATAGGCCTTTATACAGTATACTGAGCAACAAAAGAAACGCAAAGTTAGCTAGTTAGTTAATGTACTCTTATGGTTACTCAGTCGAAGGGACCGAAGGGACCGCAAAATATAGAAAAGTTTGATGAAACCAGTGTAAATGTGCACGCGCTGGTAATAAATTCGCTTTTCTAAAATAATTAGCCGTCCTGCCTGACAAGCAGGTTGGCTCAAAATATAAGTTTAATTAATTTCTCAACACAGATGTCTTCTTTATTTATTTATTTATTTATTTATTTATTCATTCATTTATTATTAATTTTGCCGATTTATCTATTCAGCATATTTATTCATTTTACTAATTAGAGCAACAACAGCATGACGTCCACATCACTGCATATGGTTTATTACTCATTTTGAGAGCTGCACTCATTCCTGCATGTTGTTCACTGGTTTCATATCAGCGTGCACCTGGTCAGACCTGGCGTGAGATTTTTGTGGACCGTTCACTCACATTCAGATTGGTAAATGTCGATCCTTGCAGGAGATTTGGTGTACACCCATTTTTTTGGTGTACGCATGTTTGATAAATGAGGGCCATTATGTTTTAATACGTTATCCTAAGATTCAACCAAGGGAATTACCTTTAAATTTTAAAAAAGAAGATCAACTGTTCTTTGTGCTAATAGCAGTACAGCAAGAGACAAACTAACGGTAAAAAAATGGTAAAACTTGTGATCAGAAAAAAGGTTGCACTTTGCATAAACACATTTATTGAAACAAGCGTCTACGCACAAACACGTTTTGGCGTAGTGCCTTCTTCACACTGAAGGCACTATGCCGACCCCCGTTTGTGCGGAGACGCTTGTTTCAATAAATGTGTTTATGCAAAGTGCGACCTTTTTTCTAATTTCATTATTGCTGATTTTGGTCCTGCACTCTTAAAGTCTGGGAGTGAAGCCTGTTTGTGCATTTATAGTCTGAAAACTTGTGATCAGAACTAAATGTTTTGATAAGTAATTGAGAATCTTCTAACATAAGACAGCGAATAGAATGGATGCATGTTGACTCCTTGGGTAGCGTAATTTACAGCTTTTGAGCAGCCCATCGACAAGGAGAGGTTTAGAAAACTGAGGCCCTATGACATCTGAAATTGTTTGTCAACTCAAAGCACCAGAGCTGTTCCGTTTACCCTCCACATGCCCCAACGGCTGGACTAACAGCTCTGTGTGAGGTCTGAGGTAAGTAGCCCCATACCTGTCACCTTATAATCCTGGCATTCTAATTGTGTTTGGGTTCTACTACAATTTTGATGTCATTTGCTGGCACCAAACTGGACAACCCAGCCTCAATGCCACATTCTCTCCCTTTCACCCGAACTTCACTCGACCCTTTAGTTTCAGAGGAGTTTAGCAGACCCACCACATTGCTCAGACATCAAAGCATGGTCATGACAGACACCATGCAGATGGTCAGAGTTTAATTGTGTTGAGGAGAAGGGGGAAGCTTTGCTCCATCCTTGATGCCCAACCATTTACATTGTCACGGCTTTGAAGCATGCACCTCATTCCTCAACAGCTTCATCAGAGTCGATGCCTACTGTCATTATGTTCAGTAACTCATGTTGTGGAATAGTTCTTTTATTGAGGATTGTAATCACAAATTAACAGGCTAGCTAAAGCATCTGGGCTGCTGTGACTTAAGATGTTGAAAGTGAGACTCTTTACCACTGCATGAAAAATATTAGCTCATTTTGAATTTGATGGCAGCAATACATCTCAAAATAGTTGGGATAAGGCAATGTTTACCAGTGTTTAGTATCCCCTCTTCTTTCAACAATAGTCTGTAAACATCTGGTTAGAGAGGAGACCAATTGCTGAAGTTTTAGGAGAGTAATGTTGTCCCACTCTTGTCAGATGTATGATTCTAGCTGCTCGACAGTCCAGAGTCCTCTTTCCCGGATTATATGTTTTATGATCCGCCAGATGTTCTCAATGAGTGAATGTCGTGAACTGCACAACTGCCAGTTCAGCATTCAGACTCTTCTACTGCGAAGCCATGCTGTTATGATGGATGAAATACGTGGTTCTGAATTGTTTTACCGAAATACCGGTATGCAAGGCCTTCCCTGAAAGTGACGTTGTCTGTAAGGGAGCATGTGTTGTTGTAACACCTCTACCTCTCTATACTTTTCAGCATTTATAATGCCTCTCCAGATGTATATGCTCTTGACGCTACAGGCACAAATGCAACCCGCTACCATCAGAGATGTAGGCTTTTGAACTGGGGCTGATAAGCTTGATGGTCCCTCTCCGTGGTTTTCCAATTCCAATTTTGATTCATCTGACCACACAGTTTTCCACTCTGCCTCAGTCCATTTTAAACAAACTTTGACCCAGAGAAGACAGCGGCGTTTCTTCTTTGCATGATAAAGCTTTAGCTTGCATTCATAGATTGCACGGCAAACTGTCGTCACCGACAATGACTTCTGGAAGTGTTCCTGAGCCCATGCAGTGTATTCCAGTGTAGAACCATGCCTGTTTTTAATGCAGTGTTGCCTGAGGGCACAAAGATCACGAGCATCCAGTCTTGACCTTTGGACAACTCCCTTGTGCACAGAGATTTCTCCAGATTCTCTGAATATTTTAATAATATTATGTATTGTAGATTCAATGGCTTCACAATTTTATGTTGAGGAACATTTTTCTGAAATTGTAGCACAATTTTTAGAAGCAGTTCTTTCTTGATTGGTAAATCCCTGTCCATCTTTACTTCTGAGAGACTCTTCCTCTCTAAAATGTTCTTTTTATACCCAGTCATGTTACTGACATGCTGCCAATTAACCTAATTAGTTGCAAAATGCTCGTCCAGTTGTTTCCTAGAAGTACCACTTACTTTTCTAGCCCCTCTCCCAACTTTTGAGATGTGTTGTATTCTGTTTTTATTTACCTAGCATCCCAACTTTTTTTTTGGAATTGTGATGCGAGATCAGATAGACACCAGGAGCGAGGTGAAGGGGAATAAGGAATTTATTAACACAAAAGCAAACAGGCACGAGGGCCAACAAAAAACTCGGCCCAAAGGGTTGCAAAACACAAACTAAGTAGAGCTTCACAGAGCTTTGAACTAAATCGCAAAAACGGAAAGAACAAAAAAAACCACTGGAAACTCCAGGCAGAAATCCGAGAACAAAAATAAATAACAAGACTTGCAAACATGAACTTGAACGAGACTTGGAAACATGAACTAGACTTTGAGCAGAAACTTGGCAACAAAACTTGCAAACATGAACAAGGACTTGAGACACTGTCTGCCAGCCAACTTCCACCGCATCCAGATAAAGGCTAAGAAATCAGAACACATGAGGGGCAACACCTGGAGAAGGAGAACAAGAGGCAGGGCAAGATCATGACATGGACAGAGATTGGTTGACAAGACTTGCTCATTAAGAGAATGAGCGTGCTCAGCTTAAGTACCAATTAAGTGTGCAGTTTGGAAGCAAGTTAAGAACAGAAAAGCACAGCAAGACTTGAAATAGTAAAGCAGGAATCATGACAATAACCTCTCTGTCTAAATTAGTAGTATTAGTAATGTGCCTATCTAAGAATTACACCACCCAGTGAGTGTTAGTAAATGTTAGTAACTTAATAAAAACAGTTAATTGTCAATTAAGCTTAGACAGCCCCGAATCCAGCACAGCACAGAAGGAAGGGGGAAATACCAAAGCCAACCAGAGCTCTGAAATGTGCAACAACGAAGGCACGGGGCGGAACACAGACAAGTGGTGGAGTGGCTGGGCAAACCTGGCATGAAACAAAACACGGAAAAGTAAAAACATTACAATAAATGTGAACTATGAAATACTTAATCCTAATACAAGAAACTGTTAAAACTGTGACATTAACTATGACTGGACTATGGACTATGGAACATGAAACTGTTAAAACCATAAATGCTGTCCTGGCCAAAGGCCAGGACCCCAGAACACAACAGAATTGGGGTTGTATTATGTAACTGTTTGTAAATATCATGTAAAGTACTGTTTCCCAAAACCTCTCCTGGAGCCCCACCTATCCTTCATGCTTTAGATCTCTCCCTGCTCCAGCACAGATGATTCAAATGATCAGGCTGTCATCAATCAGCTTTAGGGGGTGATTAACGAGCTGATCATTTGAATCACCTGTGCTGGAGCAGGGAGAAATCTAAAGCATGAAGGATAGGTGGGGCTCCAGGAGAGGGTTGGGGAACACTGGTGTAAAAAACATAAGTGACAATGAATTCCCCTAACATACACACACAATCACAAATATGGTGGCATAACTTCACCCCACAAGTATGTAGTACTTTCCCCTTCTTTATGATACGTAATTTCACATGCCCCAAATATATTACTAAGGCATAGAACCTCATTAGGATCTATCCAAAATTCATTATGTTAGCATTTGAACCGAAAGAAAAAGCTGAGTCTCTTTTCGAGTTTTAAAGAAAAAAACTTTTGGAAATAAGCCTTTTATGGTAATTCGTTTTATTGTTCATAAATGAAAATCCTCCATAATCTTCAGATTTTAAGAGTGTCAATTATATATTAGAGCAAATTTTGAGATTCTCCAACAAGTAAGGTAAGGAACATAATTCACAATGAAATTAAAACTCACTATTTGATTAGAAGGCTGCTTTCCATACATGTGAAAATTCACAGGATTACGAATTGATGCACATACAACCATCAAATTCTAGAGCATTTCCATTTATAAGTTGCACTGGGAGCTGCTACTCAGTAAAAATGAAATATAAAAAGCTAAAATTTTCAAAAAGATTTAAGGATTCAGAGCTCAGGGTATCGGAGGAAATGTTATTGGGGTAAATGGAGCACCACGGTGGCCCAGTGTTGAAAGAAGGTTGTGGGTTTAAATCGGGCCTGGGGCCTATCCGTGTGGAGTTTGCATGTTCTCCCCGTCTTAACGTGGGTTAAGCATGGATTTATAGGGGCATGTCATGTAAATTACAATGATTTCAGCCGCCAGATTTATCAACGCCACGCCAGTTCTGCACCGAAATCAGCGACGTACACACTTTTAGTGAATCAGACGTGACACCAGGCGAACTCTGATATTTACACCAAAATAAATGAGGGCCATTGTCTGGAGCATTGGCTCTTCCGTGGCTAAAGAGCACCAGTCAGAAGTAGGACAGGTGAATGCCAGTTACCCTGTAAGCCATTTGCGTCCACCTAATGACTGAATTTAACTCAAGTTTCCCAGTCTCTGGATCCATTAGACGAGAGACATTAGTGACTTTCTCTTTCAGATTGTCACTTCAGAGAGCCTCAGTGACCCCAGTGACTGCTGTCACAAACCTTGACCTTTGTTTTGTGCCATCATTCTGAGGACATTTGATTTCCATTTCAATTTCATTCCCAGAAGAGGGCCCCGTTTGCATCAACACTCAACCTGATCTTCAAATGGCTGTTTCCATGGTGGTCTGCTGCCTGGCTAAGTGTCATTACGTGTTTGCCTGCCCGTGCACATTTCCTCAAACTGAGTGTCACCAGCTTTTAATGTGCACTTGACTTCCCCCTTTCAAGGCCGAAACTATAAAGCAAGAACTGAAAGACGTCTGGCGCAATTGTCCCTAATCTCCTGTTCCTAATGCACCTCATATACAGACCCTGCATTCTCATCAGTAATCTGACTGCCTGCATGTTCATGAAATGGCAAATTAATTGTATATTTTTGGCCTCATGCAATGTGTGTAATCAAACTACTGCATTGGCAATCATATTGCCCGGAGCATATCCTTAAACAGATAAACTGATAGCGAGCTTACTCAATGATCCTTGAAGTGGCTATTTGCAAGCAGGCCATCATACTTTAAATATGGTTTAGTAAATATTTCTCCCATGGCTGGTGGCTACCACCAGCCAAATGCCCCAGTAAGGCCTCTCCGTCCTTCCACATGGGCCACAAATGCAGATGACCTTTCAATTTTCATGCAACTCAACTATAAACTTTTCCAAGGCTTCTTTTTATGCCAATTGCTTGTAGTAGTCATCAACCAGTTTAATTAATACATGTAGTTTTTCTGCATTTATATATTTGTCTTTATCAATTAATTTTCTCATATTTTACCTAATGTGCCAAGATTTTTTTTGTACACTTAATTTGAATATTTTTGATTACTGTATGTTGCCATTCAGATCTTAATACTTCCTATATTATCCTTGGTTACCGATGCAGCACTGCTGACTGATTTTTTATTTTTTTACTAACGTCGATCAAGCATACATAACAGCATGGCAAAGGCCATCAACAGTGGTTCAGGCAGTTGAAGCCCCAAAACCAATATCCTTAAAGAACCTGTCCAAACATAACAATCTCAATGTCTGAAACTTACCTCAAAAAGCTGACAACCGTGACCACACTCAAAAAGAGATGATAATCAAAAACAGACTTTTTCAGACAGCATTTTTACATGATTTAATAAATTACTACAAAAGTGTGCAAAAGATACAGATTTCTTGTCAAGATAGTTCTGACTGATATTTAAAATGACCGCTGAAAAAAAAAATTGACTTTTTTGTATAGTTACCCTGGCAATACAACCACAAAAAAAAAACCTCCCAGCAATGCCTCTGAAGTGGAATGATAATGTTCCTCATTGTTGCGTTATACCAAACAAGCCCACAGCAATGTTTCCTATCAACTGAAATAAAAACCAGCATGAAATGTGCAGCTTTCAGAGCATATAAAAATTCTGTTGAATATGTATATATCCAGGAATGTGAGAAACTGGACAAGTTTGCATTTGAAAGAACACTTAAAGTAATTCATTTTACCAAATATGCAATGCTGTTATGATTCTGTTGCCAGGCCATGTTCTCGTTTTGACTCTGCTTTTACGAAGCTATGCTTTAATTTAGTCCATGTCAGGTTTTGTATTCTGCCTGTCTTGCCATGCCATGTCTTTTCCCTGCCATTACTCATATTCACCGTTTAGACGTCATTCTGGTTTATGTTTCTCTCCATACCATACATTGCACTTTGTCTCCCCAGTCTGGTCATATGTGTTGTGACAGTTTTGCTCCCCAGTTTTGCGTGACACGTTTTCAGGTGATTTCATGGTTTCTTGGTTTCCAATTATTCCCTCTAATCTTGTTTGCTTCCTTCACCTTGCTGTTCTGTCTTTACTAATAAATTCTAACAGTTTATTATTTTGGATAAATTACTAACTTTAACTAACATTGTTTATAGTACTAACTTACTAACGAGCACTAGGGTTTGTATTGCTTGTCCACGAGAGTGTTTTGGAGCTGATGGATTGTGTATTTGATGAGTTTTTGAGGAGTGAGGAGCCTGTACTGTTCACTTTTGTTATGTTCGCTGAGCAGCTCATGTCTCCCTCCCCCGAATCTCAAAAGAACAGGCACGGAAATCTAAAGGTAACGTACCAACTCATATGACTATACGAATTATGACAATTGGCCAATTTGCCAAAATGTTGAATTATCCCTTTAAGCAAGAGAAAAGTGTGTATTCCTTAAGTTAGACTGGTTGAGTTCATTAAAATATGACGAAACATCCAAATCTCACTAATTACACTCACTTATTAATTGGTTCAATAAATTTAAAAATTACATAGAGCCTAATTTTTTATCATAGAAATAAAGCCATATTGCTAATGTGTCGTATCGGTGGCACCCTTATGCTACCTGTAACGTTGCAAGGATTTTGAAAGGTTTGCAGCTCTTTGAATTTGGACGTTAACTTATTTCTACTGTTTGGTTTTATTTGCGGACATCAATATACAAAAACAGCAAACAATAACAGCAGCGTTTTATATTTCACTAGAGTTCAGTATTCAGAACGTCCTCTAACAACAACAGATTGTGCCGGCAGCCTAAATTGACTCCTGTGGGGAAAGCATACAGCCCGTTTTTTCAAACTTTTTCTTGCCCTGTGAGCTGAATCTGTATATCAAATTTGAGAGCAAACTGTTCTGCTGTTCTGGTGAAGAAGATGTTTAAAGATTTTACCTTCAACCCAAAATTGTGGAAAAAGGAGGTCATGGAAAATAACGGATATCACACCCTTCGCGAGCCTAACTAGTTCTCTCAACGGGCAAAAGGTGTTAATCTGTAATGGTTTTGCTGCAATTCAGGATGAAAATACAGCTATATATTACAATTTTGTGTTAACGCCAGTGGCGGGCCGTGCATTTTACTCCTAGGTCTTGAGTAACTCTCCCACAATTAACCTAAACTTCACCGTGACTCAACGGTAACAGCATGACGTTATTACGTAACCCCTCACCAATTCCCAGTGACAGCATTTACACATAAAGCACTATGCTGTATCGCATTTATCATCACTGCCTTTACTACGAACAAGACATGCAACAGTTGATGAGTCCTTTCACGAGAAATGCCTTCTTATAAGTACGCGCCCCGGCTACCTTACAAACGAGCCTGGCTCTTTGGCGATGTGGTCAGCACGTTTGAGACTTTCCCAGGAGGCTGGGGTTCAATTCCCCGCCTGGGCCCTCCTTCGGCCAGCCACATTCTGGCATAATCGGCAGGATCTGGGTAATCCTAATGGATGGCAGCACGCGTAAAGCATGGAGCATGAGGACACGCTCCCGAAAGAGAGGGAGAGATGTGACAGTTGATGGGTCCAGTCACTAGAAATGCCTCCTAATAAGTACGGGCCCTGGCTACCTTACCAATGAGCCTGGCTCTTTGGCGATGAGTACAAGTGATAAGGCCGAAGGTCAATATTGGATGCATGGATCTTTGGGCATCCCAAAGATCTGCATAAAAAACAAGCATGATTCTACAATAGAATTAACTGCATGGGCTCAGGAACACTTCCAGAAATCATTGTCAGTGAATACAGATTGCCGTGCAATTATCAAATGCAAGTTAATGCTGCATCATGAAAAGAAGAAGCCATAAGTGAACATGATCCAAAAACGCCTCCATCTTCTCTGGGCCAAAGCTCATTTAAAATGGACTGAGGCAAAATGGAAAATTGTTTTGTGGTCAGATGAATCAAAATTTGACATTTTTGCAAACCACCAATGCCACGTTATGCGGAATAAAGAGCAGAGGGACCATCCATCTTGTTATCAGCATACAGTTCAAAAGCCTGCATTTCTGATGGTATGAGTTTGCATTAGTGCCTATGGAGTGGACAGCTTACACATCTGGAAAGGCAGTATCATTGCTGAAAAGTATTAGCTTGGAATCAATCCATATCAAGCTTTGGTCGCTCCCATTGGTCACTTGCTTATATGACTGGCTTCAGTCAGTACACTCTCAGAAATAGGGGCAGCAGAAGTCCATTTCTGTTCCCCAAGGTATTATGTCCCCTTTAAGGCTAATTATAGGACCTCAAGGTACCTGCGTGAACCTTTTTAGGTTCTGAAAGGTACTTTTATGTTCCAAAACGAATAAAAACCCACTTCTAAGAAACAACAGCAGAAACTTTGATGGTACTGCCCCAGTGAAAACCGAGGCTTACCAAGGTTTGTCACTGGGGCAGTACCCTCAAAGAAACTACTGTTGCACCGTAGAAGTGGGTTTTTATTTGTTTTGGAACATTAAAGTACCTTTCAGACTCTAAAAAGGTTCACACAGGTACCTTGAGGTCCTATAATTAGCCTTAAACGGTATATAAGTACCCTTTAGGGCAAATTATATAACTTCGCACAAAATCCATGCACGATCTGTGATTGGCTCACAGTCGCAAGGGTGCCCCGTCTCTTTAGACAGACTTAAAAATAAATAAAATACTACAGTTCTACATTCAACGGAAGTCCAGCTTCCTTGTGATGGGCATTGGTAGTAGCTCCAAAGCTCCAAAACCATGACATTCCTGGCTCGTGGTTATACGAGTATTCATCTGAGTGGCAGCAGAGTCTCTGGGGCAATGAACAAGCCGGGAGGCGGGACTTCCGTTGAATGCGCAAGCTTACTTGAAGCATAACTGTGGTATTTTATTATTTTTAGCGAAAAATAACTGTGTTTCTAGAGTTCTGAGGATATGAGCGGACAAAGCAGACTTGGATTATACTGGACAATGTGTTGGACGATGGTTTGAAAGTTTGTCAACGGACATTTTGTGGAGTTTTCCCATTGCTACTGGGTGGTCCCATTTACTGCCAGCAAAAAAAGAATTTTAATAATTTTTCAAAACTCTCCAGTGGCCACATAGCTGCGCCAGGTGAAGAACAACTTTGCCCGTTCAAGACATCTAATGGTGAGTAATTGATACACAAATTATAGTTTTTGGGTGGAGCATCACTTTAATCTGGCTGATGCATTCATGCCCTTCGAGCTGTAGCTAATGCCAATTACAGTGAAATACGTAATGTAATTTGAGTATTATTTAATTTAGCCTTTATTATCCCGGGGAATCCCACTGAAATAAACAAAACTGATACGGCCAAACATCCTGTTCAAACCTAATAACCACTCCAAGAGTAAACTCAAGCAAGCCACAATATAATTTTTAAGCTCATGTCAAATAACATTCACGAATGCAGTTGCTGGCCAGCTAACTCATATTCTATTGGTAGTTCTCGCCAAAAGGTCTTCCAATCAGCCAAGAGCAGAAAACATGAATATTCATATATTCACTTCCTTAGTGACGTAAGGGCTAAACGCTGGCTATACGACTGAGGACAGACTGATATCAGTCAGTGAGAGCGATTAGCATTTGATATGTATGGATTCTAGGCTAGAAAAGTATGTAGAGGTTTTACAACGACATATACTCCCATCCAGGTAACGTCTCTTTCAGGAAAGGCCTTGCATATGACAATATGACAATGCTTAACCACTGCATCCATCACAACAGCATGACATCGCGATAGAAGAGTCGGGGTGCAGAACTGGCCTGCAATCCAGACCTTTAACCAATATTAAACATTTGGCACATCATAAAACAAAAAAAAAAAGAAAACTGGCAAAGAAGACCCAGGGCTGTTGAGCTGCTTAGATCCTATATCAGACAAGAGTGAGACAACATTCCTCTCCCAAAACTCCTGCAATTGGTCTCTTCACTTCCCACACTTTTACAGATTGTTGTTAAAAGGGGATGCTACAGAATAGTAAACATGGCCCTGGCCCAAGTTTTTTGAGATGTGTTGCTGCCATCAAATTCAAAATGAGCTAATACTTTTAATTAAATGGTAAAATGTCTCACTTTCAACATGTGATATGTTGTGTATTTTCAATTGTGGGTTTACGAAATTTGCAAATCATTGCATTGTTTTTATTTGCATTTTACACACCATCTCAAGGTTTTTGGAATTGGGTTGTACATAATGTTAAACTGTTGAATATCTTTTATGCAACCAATATTGGGGCGCACTATGTTCAAAAGTAAAGTCTTTTCTTTTAGCGGTTCATCCAGAATGGATGAAAACACCCTAAAAATACAGCTGACAGTCCGCACTTTGACATCATTGTCATTGTATCCTTTCTAACCCAAACAGAACCAAATTATTGAATGTGTTTCTGACTAATGAATTTTGGTACTCACTGATAGAAATATGTCAAATGTCCATATTATGCATTGAAGAGAACATTTTATTTCTGTACTGTCACTTTATTCATGGTATTTTGAAATAGTTGCAGAATTTTTCAGATAAGAGAAATTGTGGTCAGAACCTTATGGAAGAGGCACTGATTCTGTGCCTCAGGACAGGAGGCCTAGAACCACTGTGGGAGGTCGTTAGCATGGGCATTTGACACAGTATCCTAGAGCTAAGGGCTGCTGTTTGAGCTCTTCTGGGGCCTCTCTGCAAAGAAGCCTTTCTCCCTGGCTCTGTAGACACACAGAATGCAAGTCTTAAAGCATTTTTTACATACCAATGGCTATTCAGGCAAGTGTAGGGTGAACACTGTGTGTTTGGATTCAGAACAAGAGTAGCACTCATGTCATGTTTGGCTTTGAGTGCGCATATTTACATGCATGCATATGTACACATATGCACAGTCATGCACACATGAAAACAAACACGTGCGCACACAAACTGATCATCACAGACAGAAGATAGAGAACTGGCTCATTTTTTATATTCCAGCCAAGGCCTGTCTTGTATAATTTACATAAATAAAGGCCAAATCCGGCAAAAAAAAAAAACTGTTAAGCAACCGCTGTTTGTGGTGATTAACAGGTCCATTTCAATTTGCTGATTTAAGAGAAAAAAATAATTGGTTCTAGTTCTTTGCTTTAAGCCAACTTAATATTTTTTACTTGGCACTTCAGGAATATACCAAATATCCGCTTTGGCTAAGAAGTCCCAAGTGATAAATCAACACCAGCGTGAATTCCTATGAAAGAAAAGAGAGCATTGTGAGAGGCAATCTCAATGATGATACCACTCTGAGACTCCTCCTACTTTTTACTGTTTTAGTCCACAGAGATATAAAAACACCAGAGTGGACAAGGTCTTTGTTTCTGTGCCAGCACTCACCGCCATCTTGTGTATGCAAGTCTCGTCACCATGCATATCCATTCAAAAGCACTTGTGTATACCGGGAAAGCTGTTTTGCACCATGCCCATATGCAGTCGCAACAGAGCGACAAAATTAAGTTCGGCTTTCCTACACTGTTATAAACTGACTTAGTGCGTTAATTCAACGGTAAAATTGTCTCCTTGTCATTTCAACCGTAAGAGGAGTCCTGCGCGCATTTAACCGTGGTTTACACTGAACATGCTCTGAACTCAGTGGTAAACTTATTTTAAAATTACAGTTAAAACTAGAAAAGCACTCAGAGAGCGCAGAACCTCCGCCAGGGGGCAGCAAACCCAAAAGCACGGCGATTGGAACTCGGCCCATTGAAAAGACTTGAAATCTTGAACTTTGGCGTAGCAGTACTTTGGCCTAGACATGCCAAAATTTAATCACCTCTTCCTTGACTTAATACACACCTATCCTGGAAATTTCATCAAAATCCGGCCGTAAGTTTTTGAGTTATGTTGTACACAAACAAACCAACAAACAAAAGGCACCGAAAACATATACTTCCTCGGCGGAGGTTAATAACTGGCAAAAAGGTGCCAGTTAAATTACCGGGCAAAAAAGGCTTAAATTTATTTGTATTTTATTAACAGTGTTATTAGCGGAAACTGAAACTGGTGCGGTTTTGTTAACCATTGTGTCAGGGCAAAGATGGATTAAATGAAGACAACAAGTAGGTATGAACACTTCAGAATTAAGTTGTTTCGACTGTAATACGCAAAGCATACATCTAAATTCATATATGTAAATAACAACTAGTTTCTTTCAGGTATAGACCTGGGTTGGACTCACAGGCACAGCTGAATGCAAACGCTTTTTCTTTGAAAACGTAGTTAACTAAGTGATAATATAAAGGGTAAGACAATCGTAGAGCTTGCCAAATAATGGAGCATAAATATTGTTGTTCAATTACAATTCCTTATTCGTGTCCTTTTTAAGTATGAAAATATAAAAAAAGAACACGGAAAACAAAAAAAACTAAAACTTTTCAACACCCATGCTTAGCCTACTGTTAACATGTGCCTCATTGGACATTTATTCATATACAAGATGGCGGAGCTATTCTGCCGTGAGTGCTTTGGTCCAGCCAGTGACGTTTCCACTCTAGTGTTTTTATATCTCTGTGTTTTAGTCCATGCGCTACACAGAGATTTCACTCTGAGACAGCTTGCCCCTTTTTGTGACTTCAGTGAGTTGTATGCTACCCCAAGTGGGCCCGAGTTTCAAAAAATGTGCTTCGCAGGGGCGGAAGCAATACCCCTCAGCCCGGACACACTGAATCAAAGGTGAAGGTGTTTGAACCAGAGTGAAAGGTCATTGTGGTACAAAACCTGAATGAGGCACGCCTTCCCACCAAGGCAAGTCTAAATATGCACAATCAAGTTCCTAACCTAAGTGGCTTGAGAGAAATGGCCCAATGTTTCAAAGGTGAAGGTCACTGAGCCAAGCTCAAAGGTCATTCGGGTATGCAACGCACATATCGGTCGGCATGGTGATGATTACCTCTGCTTCCCCTTGGATAAAGGGTGAGGCCATCTCAAAGTTTATACATGTTTTTGCATCCTCCCCCTTCATGAAGCTCCCTCCACAGTGGTGAGGGAGAATTCACACAGAGAGACACTCAGTAGTGAAGTGCTAGTGGACAGGGACCGGTTTGGGATTGGGCCTTGATTAGCAACTGCACTTTTGGGAAATGCACCCCAGACTAGAAGCCTATGCTTTTTCACTCTCCAAGTCCAGCTGCAGGCCCTGGTCTCGTTCCAGTTTTGCTATTATAACCTAATTTTAGATTTTACTCAAGGTCTCATGGTGGAAGAGTTAATTTTCATTTTCAGTCATTTTTTGCATTAAAAGGTTTCAGAACAAATTATTGGATGGGCTTATCATTTGGTTTTTCTAAGTACAAAATGGATAGGGAAACTTTGGGATTGGAGGACTTTGGGCTTTGCTTATTAACTGATAGCTTATTAAACAGCAATTGCAGTAATAACTAACCCACAGTAGCCATGTTTCCATCCAGAAGTTCTTACGCAAATCAAATGATATCTGTAGGAGCCATTCTCTGAGTTTGTTTACATTGCCATTTCTTTTGCATGAATTTTTGTATTTGGTGAGTCTGTGCCCCCTACAGGCTGAAAGTGACTGACTATAAATTGGGAGGCTACCTGGAGGAGGGTGTGGCTGACTGGGAGGACAGAGCCTTTGACCTTGGCCGTCTTGCTGTGATTCACCTGCACTTTGAACTTTGTGCTCATTTAAGTTAATTTTGGTCCATTTGTTTTTATTTTCTATGGCTAAAGGAGCCTTGTATTATTTGTAAAAAAAAAAAAAAATTAAGAAACTAAAATTCAAAACATTTATCAACTTAAAACCTTGTCTGTCTTGGATTTCTGGATCATGGTCACACAAACACAAGCGTCAAAAGGTATCAGCCACCACCAACAAAGGGACAAAACAAATCGACTTTAAAACACAGGAAAATTGTCAGTTCAATATCGAATTAAAAATGCCTTGCGGAAACAGTGAAATTCAACTTAATTTCAACAGTATTGACACAAAGTTTATACGGTCGATCTCATTGGATTTTCAGTTGATCAGTAAAAGGCTTATGTGATAAATGCTAATGGAAATGTTATTTGCCGAATAAATTATGAGTTGTGATTACGTTTCTAGTTTTTTCCGGCATGTTTCCGGTTTCTTGCCAGTAAACACCAAATTATGGTTTGATATGTTGCTAATGGCTGGCACATAAGCACTATTACAACTTGTGCAATTATGATCATTCGTTGGTAGACGCGATCCATTTTGGCCTGCTAGCTTATTAAGTTGGCAAACATACTTTTGCTCACTTGAATGTTGCACAATTCAGTGAAGAAAGGTATGGAAACAGCTTAAAATGTCAGAAATTCTATATTCTATATTATATACAATAATTTGATCGTATTACAGCGTGAGACGTCATTACTCACAAGTTTTTATTCGCTTTATCACCATTAGATGGAAACGCATTTTCATCGGCTTTATTCGCATGAATATTTTTAACGAACCTCAGATAATTTGATTGACAAGTGGATGGAAACATAGCTATTGATATCCAGACTTTTCCTGGGACTCGGGATGTGGCGGATAAAAGCAGTAATCAGTGAAGTGTTTAGAGCTAATCATCAATCCTGATCCGGGCTCCGTGAAATCCACCAATGCCTTTTGAGTCGTGGGGGTTTCTTTGGAAATGTATGGCCATGACGCCTCTGCTTGCATCTGCTTTATTGTTGCAGCCATAAACAAGGCAGATATTTAGCATTTTACCAAGGAAATAATCCACAATTGCGAATCACTGAGTCCAATGACATGGACAATGTGTTCTCTACCGCTGGCAAGATACCTCCCACGACATCATCGCCGAAAACAGCCAATGATAAATTCTTAAGGAGATGACCACAATTTGTTGTGATTAAATATGAATAAATTTGTAATTGCTGATTACAATTTAAAATGGCCAGTGCACAAAGGATGTTCAAAAGTATTTATATTTAAAGCATCAGTATGTGAGATCTAGAGCCATCGAGTGGTGAGATTATCGGTTGCAACCAAATGATGATTCCCTTTCTCAGTGAACCTATAGTGGCCGAAAAATGTGCAAAAATGCAAGAGGCGCACTCTCGTGTCTGTGCTTTATTTAATTACTTTTTACCGTTCTGGGCTACCATAGAAACGGTGCAAAAAGCAGTGCAAAATGGCGAGCTCTGTGGAAGAGGACCCGCTCTCTCTGTTGATATAAAGGGCTCGTTCTGGATAAAAGAAAACACTATGATTCTTATTTTCAGGAAATAATTCACTGATGAAAATATACTTTTGAGTATGATATTTCATTCCTGCCAGTTATTCAGCCAAATTGTCCATCTAAATCTTACACACTGGTCCTTTAAAATTCCATCGTCCAAATCTTATTTTTAGATGAACATGCACTTTAAAAACTTTCATCTAATCATTACCGCCCTTTCGAATTGTAGGCATATAAAGCTCTAATAAGCAAGATAAAGTCCAATATCCTAACTGGCCTCAGTGTTTCATCCTGCCAACTGAACATTAGTATTTGGACACATGATGGCCATTTGCAAGTGTGATTATATTGGATATAAGCTTGTAAAATTCACAAAAACAGATTAAATAAACAATATATTTAATTTCACGGATGTTGTCATTATTCAGTTGACCTGAAGTGGGCAATTCTTTCGCAACATGAATACCAACACAATCCTGCATATGACTAGATGTTTATTTATTTATTTATTTATTTATTTATTTATGTCTTAAATTTGACCAGAAAAATGAGGTCCAACTGCCAAGAAAACATTGTCTTGGAAACTGCAGTATTTTTGAAGCAATAAGAACACTTAAGTCCTCTACTGTTGATTTTTTTCGAAAAAGCCATTTTGTATGGAATGTAAAGAGCACAATTAGAAAATTAGAAAATAATGGTTGCAGGCCAACCAGGCTAAATCTCAGACATTGAGCCCATAGCTCTAAACCTACACAGAGGATGACCTCACACACCCAGATGTGCTGGAAGTGAGTTCCCCCTCCCATAACTGATGGGAAGCTTGGGGGGGGGGGGGGGGGGCAGGCACTGGGGACGTGTTTGGGAAGGGGGAATGATTGCCTGTGATCAACATCATATCATTCCCAATGTCATTCTCAAGTTCATCCGGAAAGAGGAGGTCAAACATGTCATCTGGGGGCAAAAACAGAGAGAGAGAGAGAGAGAGAGAGAGACAACATTGGGTTACTACTCCAAGCATGTCTGCTGTTAGCACTGCTATCCGCAGACATGGGTCTTCTGTGCATATTTAGCCTGAACCAATAGCACCATCTGTGAGTGAAGAATGGTAGTACAATTTATGTTCTGAGGGGGTATCCTGGAAATGTATCCATTCTTCTGCTTGTCTCCTCCCTCCTCACCTCTTCACACTTCAGGAAAGGAAACAATGTGGTATTGGAGAGAAGGTGATGTATTTTTTAAACATTTGGACATTCTAATTGCTTAGTGAATCTATTCCTGACCCAAAAATCAATTGTAGTCCAGAATCAATTATTTCCGCCTGATGACCACTTTGGGCACAATGGGCAATGGACGTATTTTCCACCGCTATTGGCGATTTGTTAATACCTTTGAAATATCTGTGGGAATATTGTTTTATTTTTTGATATATTATCTCGCTGTTTACAGCGTTTTTCCGAGTGCTTGAGAACATCTTGGACTTAGCAACCAGGCATAGATGAGACTGCAAAGCGCAACAAGACATGAAAAAGAACATTCTGGCCCAAAAATTACTTCTTAACCCTTAAGACTGCAGGCAAAGTCTGCATACTTCTCCCTCTTAGACCTGATGAGACGAGATGATGCCATTGTTTTGAAGAAACTTGACATCATGAACTTCATCATGATTTACTAAAATATAAATTGGGAAAGCAAAATGTATCATGATGTATCTGTTTTTGCCAACAATCCTCCCAAAGTTTTTCAGTGAACCCTCAAGTGCTAGCCGGTTGTTTTATAACAAACTTGAGTCTTAGAATGCTTTGTTAATGGGAGACTTAGGCCTTAATGGGTTCAGAAGCATTAAGGCTACCAAAGCAAGTTGGAGCACAAAATTTTGAGTTTAGTGGAAGCTGAATCAATCCTGAGTACAGAGCTGTTGCATTATCAAATTTGCAGTTGACTTCAAATTGACTTGAAGACTTGAAACATGTTGAAATAACATTTTACTGTGAAGACTATGATTGTAAGGGACAGTTATACGTAACGCTTTCAGTAAGGAAGTCTAGAAAATTTGTACTGTGATGCAGGAAGCGTGCTTGTGAGGTGGGAAAGGGGTACCTAGGTTATCCTCCGTGGGATAGGTGCTGGGGGTCACCTGTGTGGTGGCAGACGAGGGAAAGACCAGGATCTGTGAGCAGGAGGCATCCTGAGGGGTGTTGAGCTGCGAGGACTGCAGGTTGAGCACAGTACTGCGACCAAAGACTGAGTCCATCCTAACTGCATCTGCGCAGGCATAAATCACACACTTCTTGCAGTTTTATATAAGTTTGAATAATTTACACCATTTATTGATTATAAATGGGCCTTCATTGCCCATTATTTTTAGTGAGGCAATATTAAATTCTTCGAGACAAAATGACGCTTCACACTTATAAAATGACCCCAAAAAGCAGTGTTCGCCAAGTGATTGTATTATAATGCAATGAGATTAGCGTTATGACATTAGTATTGGAATATCATGATTATCAGTCGTATTCTTCAGCACAGAAGACCATCCTAAAGTTCAGACCAGGACTACAAAAGGATAACAGAGTGCAATGGTCTATCTGCTACAGCAGCAACTGGATGTGCAAAAGATAAATTTAGATTCACCACTAAATTATTCAGCTCCCAAAATGACTGGGCCACCATCAAAAATTTCCCATGTAGTCCCAATGCACACTCTTCAGGGCAAGCTGGGATTTACAGTGTACCTTACATAATCTCAAAGTCCTGACGAAGATCACTTTTTGATCGAAGCGTTGACGACAGAATAAATTTTTTGGGGAGCATTGTCTTTGTGTGCGGACGTTACATTTATCTCTTTGCATAATCTCAAAGGAACCCTGGCGCTCCACTGCTGCAAGGCAGGCACTGAGGATGGAGGGAGAGTTGCTGGCAGAGGTACCATGCATGCGGCACGTATCCTGTAGCTGCTGGCTGATGGAGTGGAGGGAGTGGTCCTCCAGAAGGACACTCCAGTCTGAGAGAGTGGGGAGAGCACCACTGCAAGGAAGAAGGAGAAAAAAACGAAATAAATGTTTGTCAGTGTACAAGCATAAGCCTTACCACTGTACCTTTGACAGTAGTGAGTGTATAGTCATCGAGCAGATTACCCAACAAGACAATGAAATATTATTATCATCAGAGAAAAAAACAAACAGCATAAACCATCCACTGTTCCACGACACGGTTTCCACACAAGAAGGGTATCAATGGACATACAGCACATTTTTTTTGGTGGGTGCAAGTTGTGCACAGCAGTGACTTGTTAAACTTTGAATTTGTGGCTCGAGATGTGGTCAGTTTGTATATAAGAATAAATACAAGTGAGATGGTGAAGTTTGTATGGTGAAATAACTTTTAAATTGAAAAACTGTGGGCTATTTCCCAGGTCAGAGGCCTGCCGGCTCTCCCACAGTTCAGCGTCTCCCAGCAAACCAAAAATGAGGGAAATTACCAGAATCTAGAATCCAGAGGTAAAAGTCGGTCCCGTTGCTGCTCGAGGCCCAAATTGACAAAACTTTCCACGGATTGCATGGACCTTGCCAGACAAGGAAGACATTCGCCGAACAAGAAACGCATGCGAAAGAGGACAAACAAATTGCAAATTTTGCTTTCCGTCAGATGTCCGTTAGCGCAATCTGGCAAGATGTGACTGCTGCATTAAGTGGCAGCAGTTTCATCAGTTATGAAGACAAAACACTTCACCAATAATCTTTGTCTCTTGATTAATTAAGATAATACAAATTATCCATCTCCTTTTGTCAAGGCAATAAATGCCTGAAGTCAAACTTCATGTCAAGGACTCTGGCCTTCACTACTATGGCTCTCAGAGGTGGACATTCCAGGGGTCAGAGAGAAAAATCCCACCATGTTTTACTTCCACCCATCAACTCAACCACCAGCTGGTTTTTTTTTTTTTTTTTTTACTAGTCCAACATCTGGTCGTAAGGGCTGTTTTATTTTCCAAATCCAGGAGGTTGGAAAATTAAAACTATTAATGTTAATACTCATTTAAGTGTGAATTTATGCAAGTTAGAAGGAAGCATAGCCCTTTTTGTTTTTATTGCAACATGGATGTAAGGTAGACAGTCTTAAGGATCTCGGTGTCATTTTCGATTCATCTTCGTCATGGGGCAAGCATATGGATACAGTCACTAATAATGCCAATCAAGCATGGGGAGCAATAAGAAGAGTTTGTGGCGGAAGGGCGACCCCGGATGTGTATGCTACCCTTAATAAAGCATTGGTACGGAGCAAATTAGAATATTGCTCAACAGTGTGGGACACACATAGTAAAAGAGATCTAGAGTCACTGGAAAAAGTATAGAGACGTGTCACGTGCCATTTCCTTGGCTCGAGTCAAACTTACGTTGAAAGGTTAAATAAGTTAAATTTAGAGAAATGGCTGATTTGTCATTTTTTCACAATTGTTTGTATAAAAAATTTGATTTAGACCTGAATATGTTTCGAAGTCCTGTAGTCCGAGGTGATGATCCACTCAAATTTAAAGGTCTGTTTTTTTCGTACAGAGCAGTATGGTGCTAGTTATTTTAGTATGGCTTGCAGGCTATGGAATGGTATTCCATTGCCTGTTAGAGCCACCTTCTCCTTGCAGTTTTTTAAAATTAAGGTATTTGAAATGTATAAATTAAGAGCTGATTCTGTTGATCTGCCCCATTCTTGTTACTTGGTTACCTATTGTTGCTGCTCAAGATGTCGGCCTGCCTAAATGTGACTTTTATTGGATTTTATTTATTATGATTTCATGATTTTGGGAACCACTGATACAGGTTTTAGCCTTTGTGGTTACCCCTTGGAAACAACTTTCTGTATTGAACGTGAACTTATTTTATACTGTGTCGATTTTTGTTTCCATGTTTTTAATTGTGTACTTTATGTTATGTTTAAATTAATTTTTGTATCCATAAAGCTAAATAAATAAAGTGAATCCACTAAATTCGCATTTCGCTCCACCTCAAAATACTCCTGTTGAGCAAAAGTTTTGCGCGAGTTGAGCAGTGTTCTGAATAATACCATTGCAACTGTGAGCAACATTGGCTATCTAGGCTACCAAGCTACATATTCAAACCACAGTTCACTGCATTGCTTCCGATAATGTGAAGAGCTGGCAGTATCAAATAATCTACTGTATGTTATGCAGTTTCACGAAAAAATAGTGCTCTAGCTGAACATGGGATATGACAACATAATTTTTGAGAATATTTTCATTCTCAAGCGGATACAAAATTTAAGAAGTAAAATGTTTGTGACGTTAGCACAGCAACAATAGCATTGCCATCTTGTTGATAATCTTTTAAAGTTAAAGGTTTTTTAGACATTCCAAGAAATATTGCCCCTCAAGTGTAAAGAAGGCTCAACTCGGATTGCAGTTGGTTATGACGTGGATTCATGTGTCACTCCTCTTGCAAGTAGTCCTCCCATAGAAGTGAAAGTATTGTTGGTGTGAAATGAGCAGCAAATCGTCAAAGTGAAAAATAAAAATGATCCTGTGGTCAAACTCTAGCTACTAAAGCAAGGAGTAATTTCCTTTCGCATTAGGTGGAAATGCGGCTTTACAGCCTGACAAGAATAAAGCTGGGACAGACCCTTGTGGTGTTCCACCTCCATGCTTGACCGGAGCTATGCAATGATGAATGCTCTTCAGGTGAAAGCCAATTTTTCTCACTATATTACAGAACTAAAGTCAGCAGGCTTTCTGGTTTATTTGTTGTTGTTTTTTTTTTACTTAGTACCCAATTGATCAATCAAAGGAGTTCAATGGTAGTTCATAAACTGTAGCTCACCAGGTTTATTTGATTGCAAACGGTTGCCGATGTCCAAGTGAGAACAATAAAGGACTACCTGCAGTTAACCAAAGACAGGATATAAACCACTCATCCAAGCTTTTATTTAATCCTTGTGTGCTGAACTACAATACATTTGAGCATCCATTTCCAGTCACAGGGACACATTAGAGGTGAAATGTGGACTGGAAAATGACCATAAAAAAATATTAATTTTTAAGGACTTAGACAAAGTTACAAAGAAAATTCATGTTTTTGTTTTCTAGGATGAATAGTAATATACATGGTATGCTTGGTAAGATTATGACTTATACAGACTTTGCTACTACAATATATAAATAAAGTGTATTTTTCTGACATAATATCCTCAATCACATGGTATTAAAATGGGGATCGAGTTGATATGATAAATGTCTTACTCTGATAAGATAACTTGTTATGATTCTGCTCTGACTGTCATGATTCTGATCTGCTTTGCCATGTCCCTGATCTGTTTGCCTTGTTTGTAATTGGATCTTTGCTATGTCTGACTATGAGTTGGATTATGTAATGTGATTTGGTAACTTAGATTTGTTCATGTATTGTCTAATTTAGTTTTTCCATTTTTGTATTTTGCGATATTCCATTCCTGCAGTTATATTCCGATCCATGTTTTTGTTTTTACCATGCATTGCACTTTGTCTCCCCTGTCTGGCGTTCTGTCATGTGTTTGCTCTCAGCCCCAGTACTGCGTGCCACACTTTCTGGTGATTTAATGGATTCTGGGTTTCAACCATTCCTTCCATTCTCATTTACTTCCCTCATCTTGCTTTTTCTATATTACTAACCAATACTAACAGTTTGTTTTTGCTAAATTACTAACCAAGACTAACATTGTACATAGTGCTAACTTACTAAAAAGCACTAGGGATTGTATAGCTGTACTCTACTAATTGAATAATGATCTCTCAGCATTCAGCCTGTTCTAGTCTCCGCCCCTTGCCTTCACTCAATTTACTTTGCTGTGTTTCTTGCAGATTCTCTGCACCTGTCTAATCACTGTTCTGCCACTCACTCTGTGTACTTAGAAATCCCTAACCAGATCTGTTTGTTCTGTCTGTAGGCTGTCTTGTGATCCCTGTCCACGATTTGGCTTTTGCCCTTTTCATGTGATTAGGTACTTCCTCATGTTCATTCCTTTGTAATTATTTGATCCAATTAACTTCCCTGTATGGCATGTGACCTTCCTCTTGTCTATTTAAACAGTCTTTTCACTCACAGCTCTGGTCAGAAAGTTGATAAATACTTTGTGCAGAGCGCCTTGTATGCCATTGAATATTGTTTCGCTTCTACTGAATTGTCCGACCTTGATTCTTGCCATTGCCCTTTTGTACTGTTTTTGTCTTTCTGGATTTTGACCTATTTTTGTATGACCACGAGTTCTGTGTTTGGATGCCCTGTGTATGACCATTGGCTTTGTCCATCGACTACGACTTTTTGCCTATTGTTTTTGTACCTCTGCTCATCTGTCTTACTGGTTCTGCCTGTCTAGTCGATACTGGTTTTGGATTTTGTATTGTGGCTCGGTAATTCCTGTGTATTTTGGCTTTGACTCAGACCCCATTAAAGGCATACATTTTTTGGATTCCTGTCTCTCGCGAGTGGTTCCTGAACTGTACCTCACATTTGTTATGGCCCCACTTTGCTACGACATATAAGACAGCAAGGGATGACAGACAGAATTTTTACACTAAAACAGATTTAATTCAAAGACCAACACTAACCTACAATTTATACCACTGACCAAGATTGATAATATACAAGAAAAAAAATATTTACATTTCCTTGAGATGGGGTTGCTTGGGGATGTTCCGGGTAAGGAAATTGCTCCAACACAGGCAAAAATCCACAAAAAGCTTCACAGGTCTTGAAAAGAGTGACAGGTCTGGTCAAACCTAGCTCCAGTCTGGGCTTAACAAAAAAAGGTAAATACTGGTCAATACCATCTAGCGGCTTCTTTTCACATTACAAAAGAAATGTTTAGGCGAGTGAATAATAAATTCTATAAAATATTTAATTCACATGCCTTAATAGGCAACTCTTAACAAAAAAAAAACCACTGTGTAGTTTCCGCGTTAAATTTTGTCACATCCTAAGCAAGTCGTCCAACCTGTGCGTAATGATTGTTGAATTGAAAAAGATTGAAATGTGCCCTTTCATGTGTTCAACTGATGCGCTTGATTTTTCGTCTTAAAGAAGACAATTAGATACACTTGAGAGGAATGAGTTCATTACCAGGGTATTGACTGAAAACAGATCAAGACTAAAAAGCAGTTTAAAGACATGTTTATCGCTCACCTTTTTCTCTGTCCACTGCCCGCCACTGCTGCTATCCCTAAGAGTAACAGCTGATATGGTGCTTGCCGCACTGCATGATGGCAGTGGATGTATTTTATTTATTTATTTATTTTAATTATTTGGTCATGGTGGTGGTGGGTCATTATTGTTTTCAAGGAAACATTAGGGAAAATATTAGGTAAATACCGTAAAATATTTCAACATACGGAACCATAGAGGAGAGACTTAAGATTTCCCTCATTTTAAATCAGGGCTCCCCAATCTTTCCCAGAAAGGGCCGGTGTGGGTGCAGGCTTTCATTGCCACCAAACAATTACACACCTGATACAACTAATTAACCCCTGGACTCTTTGCTAATAACCTTGATTAGTAGCATCAGGCGTGTAGCTGCTTGGTTGCAATGAAAGCCTGCCCCCACACCGGCCCATTCTGGGAAAGATTGGGGACCCCTGTTTTAAATGCTTAATGGGTAGTAGGGCTGCATAAAAGAAATAAAAACCAATTAGAATTATTGGATATTATAATGAATAATTATTAATAAAATAAGGACGAACCGTACGCACTGCATTAATATCTCCTTGCTTATGTCACATTGATTTGCCTTACACGGCTGTATCAGCAGTGTTCTGTCACTAAGAAGGGTGTTAAGACTGCTCCAACCCTTCTTTCAAATTCTTCTTAACCCCTTCAGACCTGAATTATGTTCCAAGGTTGTGAAAAATATAGCAATCCCTTTTTTCCCAACTATATATGATGTGCTATTTTTATAGTGACAAATTAATTTTTCCCTAATGTAGAATTGAGTTCAATGACATAGTTTCAGACCCACTGTCCATTCAAATGGACAGCAAAATTTGAAAAAAATCCAGAGTAAAAACTTGCTGTTAAACATTTGATATTATGCTTTAATTCAAACATTCCATCTGTCAATATTGTTTTAAAAGTATGATATCTTTGCCCAAATATCTATAAATGTGAATAAAACTATTGAAAATAGTCCTTACTTCGTCATGTGGAGTGAAGTCCTGCCATGCCTCTCTTCAGTGTGTTGTATTTTTTAAAAATGGCCACAAGGATACCTATACTGCTGTTTGATTGGTTGCTAAACGTCCACTCAAATGGTCTTGAGGACTTAGGTGGTGTTAAATATTGCAACAAAAAAAAAAATACAGTAGTCATGTGACATCCATTGTAATGGACACAGGGTCTGAAGGGGTCAACAAAAGATCATCGTAGGCCAAGAAGGAATCTGGGAAACGTGTTCGCTTCTTACTGGAGCCTTAAGAAGGACTAAAGAAGCTCTTAGTGCTAAGATCTTCTTAAATTAATCTGGGAAACTTGGCCATTGTTTGTATTCAAGAGTCTTGTTTAAAACCTAATCTGGATTTTGTTTTTTATGGTCGTCCGGCGGTGAGGCGAGACAGGAGGGATTGGGGAGGAGTGTCTCTTTTATAAAGCCAGGTTGTCCTTACAGGATATCATGTGTAGACAGTCAACAAGAATATGTGGTTATCAAACTGTGGGCTGAATGTAAAGAACTGGTAATAGTGAATTTCTATAATTCATGCGGAAAACTAGAGTTAAGAGAGCTTGAGGCATTGTCAGTGTGTGGTAATTTTAACGGACACAACACATTATGGGGGAGTAAAAAACAGACTGTTGTGATTCTGCCCTTTCGTGTGTTGTCCCCTGCTCATTTGTGCTTGTGATTTACTTTCGTTTCTTTCATTTCCAGCTCTCAGCTCAGCCGTCTACCAATCGCTCCCAATCTGTCTCCAGTGGTGTCGCGTGACTGCCTTCAGCATGCCTGCGTCTCGTCATCCAATCACGTTTCTACTTTCGGTTTCGGCTTTGGTATTTCATTCATTGCTTCCAGCTGTGTTTAATTCTGGGTCTCGCGAAACTCTGAGTGAATGCGCTCTCAGATAGGACATTACTAACACGTACTAACCAGCACTTATTTAAGGGTGATTGTAAATAATTCGTCATGTAGTATTAACCTTGATTAACTCATTTAATGTGCGTTTCTGGCTTTTGTATTTCAATCAATCTGGGCAATCTGATTAACTACATTTAAAACTATGCTTCCCTTCGCTTCTCTTGTGGTGCTTTTTACTTGGCACGTTTAGATTGCCTTAATCTAAACCGTCTAGCTTGATTGCTCGTCTCAGCGTCTTGTCTCGAGTCATTAGTCTTAACCTGGTTCTCGTGTGATTGTTTATTAATCCCATGTGTTTCTGTTTCAGTCCGTGATTGCATTCCGAGTCCCCGCCTCCTCTCGTGATAAATGTTCCAGTTTTCCATGCGATTGTCAGACGGATCCTCCATATTGAACTACATGGTGAAGTCACAGCTCCTTGTGCCTTCTGAGTATCTCCCGTGTATGGTTCCCGAGTTTTCTGGTTTGCTGCGCTTTAGTCTTGTCTGCCCTGTGTATAAGTCTCCCAGTGCATCCGTCAGTTTAGTTAGGTTCAGTTTTTGTTTTCTTAGTTATCCTCTCTTGGAGAGAGTACTTCTGTTTCCCCCTGCCTTTGGCAGTGTACCTCAGTTCTCCCATGTGTTCAGTGCTTGTGCTCGGTGTTTTGTTTCTGGCGTGTCTGCCATTTTTCCCTTAGTGTTTTGTGTTGTAATAAACACTTCTGGATCCTGCACCTGGTGTTCCTCTGGCCTCTTCTTACACAGACGCTAATGGGCAGGGCAGGTAATAGAAGAATGGCTGGATGAAAAAACCTAGTATGTCTAAATCATGGTAGATGCAGTAGAATGGATCTTAATGTAGGAAAAGAATCAGTGCCAGATCTTACAACTGTATCAAGCACCATTGCTCCAATACGTGATTGGATGGCATACCAAGCAGGAACTATAGGAAGTGATTGTTACCCAGTATTGAGCAAGATAAATATTACTATTCACGGATTGTGGAGACAACAGGAGGGAAATGTATTTTCGAGAAAGCTAACTGGGTGAAATTTCAGGAAAAGCGTGACAAGAATTAAAGCCTGGAGTATAATGGAATGAATACTGAAACACTTGACAGCTAAATAAAGCGACGTCTAATTTTGGCTGCATTGGAAGCAATACCTAAAAGCAACGATAGTAGAAAGAAGAAAGCAGTTCAAGGAGGTAGTGAGAAATAGAAATAAAGCGTTTAAACTAGTTAAAAGAATGCATAAGTTTAACATATTATTCGGTACAAGCAAGCCCAGGAACTAGTAAGGAGAACAATAACACGAGAAAAAAAGACATACGGGAGAAAGTGTAATTTAGTTGGAAGTTCAACTCCGATAGGAGAGGTGTGGGGGATGATAAAAAAAAAATAGGAGCGGACCGGAGCAATTGAATCATGGAGTTACAAAAGGGCCCAACTCCACCAAGGTATTTTTTCAGGGGAGCATTTATTTCTGTTTGCTGTTAATGCTATAAAAGGAAATTTCAAACAGCCAAGTGTAACGTGTTAAGGCCAAACAGAGGTTTATTTAGGCTGAACATGAAGTATACTGCCTGTCACATAAAATAATGGTAGCACTTGAAACTTGGTGGAGTTGGGCCCTTTTGTAATTAAATGGACAAAATGAAAGGACTACAATGATTTCTCCAATGAAATTGGAACTTTATTTCAAACTACAACATTGCTTCTGCCAAGGGTATGACAGTAGGTCTGCTTTACTACCAAAACTCTGCCAGTGGGTGCTTGTTCATTGGGATGTTCACCTCAGAATCGGACACGTGTTGTTCTGTGGGCGCTTCCATGTTTGAACTGGTGCTGCCATCTAGCGGCCAGCAGTAAAATTCATAGAAGAGGGGCCCAACTCCGAACTTGGGCCATTCTTCAACTCAAAGCTAAAGAACTCACCTCAGTTAACAGCTTTATGCACTGGAGTTGGGTCTTAACCCAATATACAAGATAGGCAGATAACCTGGATTTCTCAAAATCATGGAGTTGGGGCCTTTTGTAACTCCATGATTCAATTGGACTCACCCAGTTCTGATTGAAGGAAATGACACCGCAGTAACAAATAAGGGAAAGGCAGAGTTCATTTGCAAAAACCTTTGTGAGGGCTCAGTGTTCAGATAATTTGTCTGAAGAAGGGAAAAGAGGCCAACAGTGAACAAAGTCTAGAAGCATGGAGGCTGTACGGAAAGAAAGAAGATTTTGATGATGGTCTAAATGTAGCTTTCCATATAGGCAAATTAAAAAAAGGATCTAGATAAAGGAGGAAAGGCTGCATCCGGCAAGTATGAAGTATGTTATTGCATGTTAAAGCATTTGAGTGTGGTAAGTTTGGAGATGCTGTTATTGCTGCTGTATAATGAAGTGTGGGATGAGGGAAGACTGCTAAAACGCTAGAAAGAGGCGATAATTGTGCCAATTAAGGAAACCGGGAAAAGATGTCAGCAGGCCTGGAAGTTACAGAGCAACTGCTTTGACATCACATATATCTAAAGTCATTGAACACGATACAGTAAATGACAGATTAATGTAAATATTGGAAGATAGAGGTATGGTGGCAGCATAAGAAAGCGGGTTCACAAAAGGGAGGAGTACCATAGATCCAGTGCTGTGTCTTGAAGACAGAGTTAAATAAAAAAAGAAGAAATAGGAGTCTATTGACCACAGACCGAAAGAAAACACAAGAGTGAGCGCAAGACCAGTTTTGGCAAGATTTGCACCCGCCATCTTACCAAAGGATAGCGTCCAGCGTGGAACCGAGAGAAACCTTCAACGAAGTTTAGTTTAGAGGTGGAATACAGAGATTATGGTGATGATTTTCACATGAAATAAGATTTTAAGGGTATATTAATGCAGCGGAAGTTTGTATTTGAGCATATATGAAAAATAAACCAGAACTGAACTTGATGCTGATGATAGTACAGGTGTTATGATTCTGTCTCGTATGCTTGTTTGTGCCTGTGCGTTTTCCTCCGTGTCTCTCTTGATTTGTGTTTTAGCTCCATTCCTGCGGTCTGACCATTGATTCCCTCTTGCCCTGACTCCTGTGGTGTCGTGTGACAGCCTGCATGCCTGAGTCTCGTTGTCCAATCACGTTTCCTCCTTTGGTTTCGGCTTTGGTATTTCATTCATTGTTTCTACCTGTGCTTAATTCTGGGTCTTGCCAAACTCTGAGTGAAAACTCTGAGCTCTCTGATAGGGCCATTACTAACCGTGCGAACCAGCACTTTTAGGGTGTGTATATAATTCGTCACATTATTAACCTAATTAACTTATTAGCAAGTGCCAGCCTTTCTAGCCTTTGTAAATTCCTTCCTAAGCTAAGCTTTCCCTGATTAACTGTGTTTAAAGCTATGCTTCCCTTCTCTGTTCTCGTGGTGCTTTTTACTCGTCACGTTTAGATTACCTCAATCTAAACTGTCTACTTTGATTGATGGTCTCAGCGTCTTGTCTTGAATTGCTCAAATTGAATTGCTTATATGTGAATGTGTGTCTGTGTGTGAACAGCTTGTATGTATGTGTGTCTGTGCATGTGTGGATGGGTGCATGTGGTGCCTGTGCATGTGTGTGTGCATGTGTCTGTGTGCACTGCTCATGTGTGTGTGAACTGCTCGTATGTGTGTGTTTTATGTGTATGTGTGTGTGTGTATGTGTGTGTGTATGTGCATATGTACGTGCGCCTGTGCGTTTGCACTGCTCATCCCCTCATTACGTGTGTGTGAACTACTTGTATGTGTGTGTGTTATGTTATGTGTGTCTGTGTGTGTTACTGCTGCTTGCATAATATGCTTATTGACTATGATTACTAATTATGGTTATTCGGCATGGCAATTGATCTACTGATGAATATGATGAGAAATATTGAAAGATAATCCTCAACATTATGACCATTAAAAATCTTATGACACTCTTTGACAAGAGTAGGGGTTTCCCCGGTATCATGGCTAAATTTGCAACCTGGCTCTTTCAACCAACCACCGAATCATCTCCTGATCTAATTGGCTATGCAACTCCCTCTCCACCTCAACCCCCCAGGGCTCCCTTGAAAAAGAGATTTCAATCTCAAGGGGACTTTCCTGGTTAAATAAAAGTTAAATAAATAAATTAAATTTCACGAAAAATATTACCGCATTTTGAATTTGATGGCTCCAATACATCTCAAAAAAGTTGGGATTGGGCCAAGTTTAGCAGTTTTTAGTATCCCCTCTTCTTTTAACAACAGTCTGTAAATGTCATGGAAGTGAGAAGACCAATTGCGGAAGTTTTGGGAGAGGGATATTGTCCCACTCTTGTCAGATGTATGATTCTAGCTGCTCAGCAGTCCTGGGTCTTCTTTGCCAGATTTGTCATTTTATGAAGTGCCAAATGTTTAGTAGTGAATGGTCTGGGCTCTAGGTATGCCAGTTCAGCACTCAGACTCTCCTACTGCCAAGCCATGCTGTTGTGATGGATGCAGTATGTGGTTTGGAATTGTTTTGATGAAGCTCAGCAAAAGTTCAGTCAGGAAGACTCTCTCTCTTTCATGCTCGTCAACCATGTCTATTTTATTCATGCATATTTACTCGTGATTCTCCGCAGTCAATATCCTGGGCTGTCAATGTGCAGTCAGTTGGCATAGCAGCTGATCTCTTCTATCCAACCACGGCACACCTCAGTCGCGTCACTAGCCAATCATTCTGCTACTATCTTTTTAAAAAATGTGACTTTCTCCACCCTAGTTCACCCATGCTGCCGCTCGCTGACCCACCTCCGCCCCAACGCCATCCTACTCATCAGACCTCCCGTTCATCCGCTCCAGCTTCACCAGTCTTCAGCCACCACTGCCACCAGTGTCTGGACTCCCTGGATATCCTGCGGCTGCTCAGGACAGTGCTCCTGACCTTCGAGCCTCCCCAAAGAGTCCAAAGATTTGTTTTGATTATAAGCATGTTCCCCTTTGTGCTCAAAGGATAATAAATATTTTCTTGATTTCACTCTCTCCTGATTGAACTGAAATATGCAAGGCCTTCCCTGAAAGAGAAATTATCTGGATGGGAGGGTATGTTGTTGTAAAACCTCTATATACTTTTTAGCATTGATAATGCCTCTCCAAAAGTTTCAGCTCCCCATGCCATAGGCTCTAAAGCAACCCGATAGCATCATGAACCGCTGGATGGTCCGTCTCCTCTTTAGATCGCACAACAAGGCGTCCGTGGTTTCCAGAAGAATTTCAAATTTTGATTCATCTTACCACAGAACAGTTTCCCATTCTGCCTCAGTAAATTTTAAATGAACTCTGTCCCAGAGAAGTTGGCGGCGTTTCTGGATTGTGTTCACATTCTCTCCAGTGACCTAAAAACAAGAATAATTCAACACCATGTATTAGGATAAGGTTACAAAAAGTTAGCACAATGATTTCAAGTTTCTGTCTGTACAGTCAGAAGTATAGTTATGCCCCCGTCACACTTATTCAAAGTCAGCAGGAATCGAGCAGAACCAGCCGGAATGAACAATTTTCTAAATTCGCGCAACATTCGGGCGGGAATATCAATTTAACCAAAATTCTCACAGCTTTGAAAGAATGTTATTTGAATACTTAAGCCCCCGTCACACTTATTGAAAACCAGCAAGAATCAAGCAGAACCAGCCGGAATGAAGAATTTGCGCAACATTCCAGCGGGAATTTCAAATTGACCAAAATTCTTACAGCTTTGAAAGAATTCCGTTCGAATACTTATAATGCACTTCAAATCAGCCTCAAATGATTCTTGCACATTCTGGGTGTATTAGCTCTCGAATGCAGATTGAATGTAGTTGGAACACAGTAGGAATATTTAGAATGCTGTCAGAGTGCAGTCAAAATATTTAGAATACCCTTCCAATGCCTTACGAGTGTGTTTTAATTGCTGCCTGAACTCCACCCAATGTCTGGTTGGAAGGTGCCTCTAATGCTGTATGAATTCATCTTGAATGCAGTGGGAACGCTCCCGGAATGGTCGCCGAATATGGTTGGAACATTCAAGAATTCAAACAGAATGCAGCTTGAATACTCAGAATGTACTTTGAAAGTAACACGAGTGTCCCATATGCGTTGATTGAGTAATGGCTGACTACAGTAGGGGAACGTAAATATGCCACTAAAACTGACACCGAATGCGTGAGAGTCAACAGGTATGCGGCATTAAAACTGGCCACACCTGATAATGTTGAGAGTTTCCAAAGATTCTGTAATGGTAATTTAAATGAATGATTGAAAACAGGTCTTAACCAATCATTATTTTTAAGCCAGTTCACCAGCCGCCACCAATTCCAGGGGCAATCGAAAGATTCCAACGACTTTAGAAGCACATTCCAGCTGAATTGTTTTAATATCAAAATAGATTCCTACAGAAATCGAAATGCATTTGAGGTGCATTCTGGCAGAATTTGACATGGCTTGCCGTTTCGATTCTCCCTTGAATGCAATCAGAATGTTTTGCATGCTGTTGAAATGCCGAAAGAATATTTATAATGCAGTCAGAGTGCAGTTCGATATTTCTCCACTTCGATTGCACCTTGAAAGTTTTGAGCATGAGCAAAACACTCGGGCCGGCCACAAGAATGTGCCCGAATACTTGGAATGCACTCGGAATTTTTAGAACGCACTTGGAATATCAAAAGAATTTTTCATTCCGATGGCATTGCAGCTCATTCGGCCTCTAGTGCGACTAGGGTTTTAGGAAATGAAGGCTGCAGGACTAGTCCTTGTGAAGGACAGATGTGGCAGGCAGAAGAGAAAAAAAAAGGTGAAAGGCAAAAGGAGAAGAATGGTCCAAGACAAACCCCAGACCTCCTCCAAAGAGCCGCAACAACTTCTTGCTGCTGATGGGGTCATTGTGCACAGTTCCACAGTCTAGCGCACCTTGCACAAGGAACAGCTCCATGGAAGGGTGATGCAGAAAAAAAAAAAAGCACAAGCGGAGTTACTTGATGTATTCAAAGGCCAATCTGGACAAACTGAAATCATTTTGGAATAAAAGGTGCTGTGGACTGATGAAACTAAAAGAGTTTCTAAACTCTTTCCGAAACTAAAAACTGTTCAGTCACAACCAGAAGCGCTTTGCATAGCGAAAAAAGAACACAGCATTCCAGGAGAAGAACTTATTGTCCAATTTGAAGGAGGGTCCATCATGTATTGGGGTTGTGCAGTTAACACAGGTACTGGGAACCGGGATCAAAGCAGAGGGTCGCATGGATTCCACCCAGTATCAGCAGATTAAGAATAATGTTCCTGAATCTGTCAAGAACCTGAAGTTATGCCGGGTTGGTTGTTTCAGCAGGACAATAATCTGAACCATTATTCAAAATCTACTGAGGCATTCATACAGTGTTGTATGAGTAGATAACTGTCCCTAGTTAGCTACCGAACAAATTACTTGATGACGTCTTACCTTTACGTGCGTGACGTATGAGGATGGAATGTATGTCCTGAGCGGCACTACACTGCTAAGTAAACGGGCTGCGTTATGGTGGTTCCAACAACAGCTACTTGTCTGTGATTCTTTTCCCGTCACGACTCACTACATGGTGTCAGAAGTGGACGTCTTCGTTGCAATTACGGATGAAAAGGGTGAGAGAGACATTTAACTTGTGATAACAAATTGCTGCAAGCGTTTACTCAGCCGTCACCATTAGCCTTTACCGGTAATTTGGCGGAGAACTGGAGAAAGTGGGAACAAAGATTCCAAGTTTATCTCGAAGCATCAGAGCTCACAGATAAATCTGAGGCAAGGAAAATAGCTGTCTTTTGCACTGTGTTGGAGAGGATGGATTAGAAGTGTATAACGCTCAAAATTACCTATGCTGACCCTGCGAATAAAAAACTATCTGACGTACTTGGTGCCTTTAAAAAGTACTGCGAGCCGAGGAAAAACACGGTTTATGAGCGGCATCAGTTCTGGGCGCACACATACAATGCCGAAGCGGGAATTGATAAGTTTGTGACTGAACTAAAGTCAAGAGCTCACAATTGTGAATTTGGGGATTCTGAAGATTTAATGATACGGGATAAAATTGTCTAGCGTGACTGACACTTTTTTACGGGAGAAACTGCTGTCAATTGCAGATTTGTCTCTGACCAAAGCCATAGACCTATGTCACGCAAAGGAAGTGGTGCGTGCACAGGCCCAGGCTATGTCCCCAATTAGTGCTACAGAGCAAGTGGATGCAATTAGAAGCAGATATAAACACGCAAAAAGAGCAGACACCAACCCCAGCAGAATGCATGTGAAAGACCAAGTGCAGTCATGTGGCAGGTGCGGGAGGCAACATAAACCAAGAAGCTGCCCAGCATACAATGCCCATTGCAATGCATGTGGAAAGAAAAATCATTTCTCTTTAGAGTGCAAATCCAGTAAAGTGGTTGCACCACTTGACACTGACACAGACTCTGAGTATGATTAGGCCAGCGAAGCAGTCGGCACGTTGTTCATTGGGACTGTAGCACACAATGGTCAACATAATACAGATACAGGCTGGTTTACTAACCTGCACATTGGCAATCAAGTGGTGGCATTCAAGCTGGACAGCGGTGCTGAAGCTACAGCCCAAGTCTGTCCTGTCCACTCTCTCGGTGCCTGTCAACATCCAAAAGACAGACAATGTGCTAGTAGCCTATGGAGGAGCCAGGATTAAGCCTAGTGGGAAAGTCCAGCTTCATGTTCAGACCCAGCATAAACAGACTTACCTTGACTTTTTTGTCACTACAGCGTCAACTACAGCTCTGCTAGGCCGCAAGGCATGTGTGCAACTTGATCTCATCAGGAAAGTGGAGGCCCCAGCTCCAGCAGCGCCAGCGTCAAAAGAAGAGCTGCTGGCCCGATATGCCGCTGTCTTTGAAGGTCTGGCTGAGTTCCCGGGCCAACACCACATCTACACAGATCCCTCAGTGCCGCCGTTGATCCACGGGTGTAGGAAGATCCCATATGCAGTACATAACCGCTTGAAAAGTACACTCGACAGCCTGGAAAGCAAAGGTGTCATCAGCAAAGTCACAAAGCCTACACCATGGGTCAGTAGTTTGTGCATCACTGAGAAGAAAAATGGGTCACTCAGGGTTTGCCTCGACCCCAGAGACCTGAACAGGGCCATACTGCGTCAACACTTCTCCATACCTACAGCTGAAGACATACAACGCAGACTTGCTGGCAAGAGGATTTTCTCCATTCTTGATGAACGGGATGGATACTGGCAAATAAGACTAGATGACGAGTCGGCAGATCTCTGTACCTTTAACACTCCCTGAGTCAGGTACCGTTTCCATCGCTTGTCTTGTGGCATAAAATCAGCGAGTGAAGTTTTTCAACAAGTCAACTATGAGAGTTTTGGCGACATTGACGGCGTCTTCATAGTAGCAGACGACATGATTATTGCTGCTGAAAATAAAACAGAACATGACAGCATACTTCAGAAAGTGATGGACAGGGCTACACAGCTAAATGTCAAATTCAACAAAGACAAAGTCCAATACATGGTTAATGAAGTCAAGTATCTGGGCCATATCATCAGTGCGGACGGAGTCAAGCCAGATGATTCCAAAGTCACAGCCATTCAACAGTTGCCCCCTCCCTCTGACAGGAAGAGCCTGCAGCGCCTACTGGGCATGACTAGATATCTGGCTCAGTACATCCCCAACGAGGCGGCGCTCACCGCGCCTCTGCGGCTGCTGCTCAGAAAGGATGTTGACTGGCAGTGGCATCCAGAACAAGTAGTTGCACTGAAGGCTTTGAAAACAGCTGTCTCATCAGCGCCATTGCTACGATTCTTTGACCCCAAGATCCCTGTGGAGATTCAGGCTGATGCCTCCAAAGATGGGTTTGGTGCCTGCCTCATGCAAGACAAACAGTCAATAGCCTATGCATCCAGAGCATTATCAGCGGCTGAGCAAAATTACGCTCAAATAGAAAAAGAATTGCTGGCTGTCGTTTTCTCTCTCAAGAAGTTTCATCAGTATGTCTAAGGTGTTCCAGTGAAAATCCAATCAGATCACAAGCCCCTGGAGGCCATCCTGTCAAAGCCCATAGGCAAGGCCCCGGCGAGGCTACAGAGGATGCTACTCCAGATCCAAAGGTATGACATCTCCCTTTTCTACACACCAGGAAAAGACCTGTTGATTGCAGACACTCTGTCCAGGGCATATCCCCACACAAGAGCAGCTGACGAACATGATCTGGGTGAAGAAAGAGTTGTGTATGCCGCAGACTTTGAACCACTTCAAGGTAACATCATGCATCTCATTAAAACAGCCACTGCCACTGATGCTGAAATGCAGTGCCTTATGACCATGCACAGGTCAGGGTGGCCTGATCATAAGAAGTCCGTTCCCCAGCAGGTGCGGCCATATTGGTCCGTGAGGCACAGGCTGAGCGTCAGTGAAGGGTTGCTGTTGGTGGATGACCGTCTGATAGTACCACGTCCCCTCAGAGCTGAAGCACTCAAGCGCCTGCACACAGCTCACCAAGGCATACAACGCTCACTAGCACATGCGCGGGCTACCATGTATTGGCCTGGCTGGTCAGAGGCTGTGCGCAGACTGGTCGAGTCCTACATACCCTGCCAGGAACAGCTGCCGGCCAACCACAAAGAACCCCTGCTCCCTCACCGGGTTCCGCACCGGCCATGGGAAAAAATTGCTGCTGATGTGTTCCACCTGAAGGGGAAACCATTCCTCCTGATTGTGGACTATTATTCTAAATACCCAGAGGTCCTCCACCTCACAGACATGACAGCTTAGTCGATCATACAGAAATTCAAGGCTGTGCTTGCCCGACATGGCATTCCTGACACCCTGATTGCTGATCATGTGCCATTTGCATCCAGTGAGATGGCCCAGTTTGCAGCAGACTGGGGTTTTCGTATCATTCCCTCCAGCCCCCATTTTCCCCAGTCAAATGGCATGGCAGAGAGCACAATACGCACAGTTAAGTCTGTGCTGAAATCTGCTGCAAAGTCAGGCGTTGACCCCCACCTGGCTCTCCTCCACCTGCGGAACACCCCCATCACTGGACTGCAGTACTCTCCAGCCCAGCTTCTCACGGGTCGTGTTCTGCGATCCACCTTGCCAGTTACCAACGCCGCACTGATGCCATCCACGCCCGTTGCTGTGGGCACAGCTCTTCGTCACCTTCAGTGTCAGCAGAAGGCCCAGTATGACAAAGCGGCGGCACCACTTTTTCCCCTCAAGTAGGGGGAGAGGGTATACATGAGGATAAATGACATGTGGATCCCCGCGACAGTGGTGAAAGCCAGGGAGGAGCCACGAGCTTACGATGTCATCACATCCTCAGGCGCACGCTATCGCAGGAACAGACGACACCTTTGCCGCGACAGAGCTCATGCCTCTGTTCACCACCGTGATTATTCCAGCATTCATGATGATGACGATGGTGACTCTGCGGACAGTGGCACAGAACCTCTTCCAAACGAGGGCCTGGCAGAAGGCCCTCAGGTGCCATCACCTGAAAGTGCACAGCCGGCTTCCTGCACACGAGCTGGGCGTCATGTCCAGCTGCCAGGTCATCTGAGAGATTATGTGCTGTCTTAGAGCTAGTAATGGACTGTAACTGTTGTGTCACATTTCCATGTTTAAGTTGGTAAGAGTTCCAGTGAAGTTGGGGTTTACCCTCCATTCATGTTCTGTTTCTATGTGTGTGATCCTGTTCTGAGATTTAATCATTTATTTTATACAGGGCATACTTTTCTAAGAAGGGGGATGTTGTATGAGTAGATAACTGTCCCTAGTTAGCTACCGTACAAATTACTTGATGATGTCTTACCTTTACGTGCGTGACGTATGAGGATGGAATGTATGTCCTGAGTGGCACTACACTGCTAAGTAAACGGGCTGCGTTATGGTGGTTCCAACTACAGCTACTTGTCTGTGATTCTTTTCCCGTCACGACTCACTACATACAGAGGTACAAATACAACATTCCAGAATGGCCAGCCCAGTCCCCAGATTGAACATTGAGCATTTATGGAATGATCTGTCCATGCTTGGCAGCCTTCAAAGCTGACTGACCTGGAGATGTTTTGTAAGGAAGAATGGTTCAAAATACCTCCATCAAGAATTCAGACACTTATCAGCAGCCATTAGAAGCTTCTACTGTTAGGAACAGACAGAAACTCCAAACGCAGATCAAACTCAGCACGGCATTTTAGACATTGGATTCGATCCCTTACTCATGGTCAGAACAGAAAATAGTCAGACGCCAGCAAACAGATATCGGTGAGCAGAATCGTAATCACTAATACAGGCCAAGATTGGGAAACCGGGAAATCAGTCCGCACAAAGACAATGTATAAAAGGGGGAAATAAACTAAAGGGAGGAAGGGAACAGGGAAAAGAGTAAGGGGTAAAATAAGGAAGGAGAGGTTAGGGAAACTGACTAAACAATGGGGAACACAGGGGCAAAGGGAATGCAAGGACTTTTCTATCGCACTACAATCTCACTTACAAACACATGTAATGTGAATATAGTATAATATAATGATGATATAGTCTACAATCGCCGGATTGCCACACACGGGTGCATACATCGATGACCTGATCACATGGAGTGACTCCTGGGAAGAACATCTAAAAGATGTAGAGACGTTGTTCCAGCGCCTGACCCAGGCTAAACTGACTGTTAACCTGAACAAGAGTGACTTTGGTTGTGCTACTGTCACCTATCTTGGCTACGTCATAGGCCAGGGTAAGGTGGCACCCATAAATGCTAAAGTCCAAGCCATTATGGACTTTCCAGTTCCTGACAACAAAGCAGCTTTGCGCCGCTTCCTTGGAATGATCGGGTACTACCGCAAGTTCTGCAAGAACTTTGCTGAGATTGCTCTCAGTCTAACTAACCAACTGAAGAAAGGCGTAAAGTTCACTTGGGATGATGCATGCCAGAGAGCCTTCAGTCGCCACCAAAGGAACTATTCCACAATAGAGAAGGAGCTGTTAGCTCTGGTTCTATCTTTACAACACTTTGATGTTTATGTTTGTACAGGGCAAAAGCCAATGGTTGTGTACACAGACCACAATCCGATAATGTTTTTGAGTAAGATGAAAAACAAGAATCGGAGATTGTTGAATTGGAGTTTGATTTTACAGGAGTTTGACTTGGAAATTAAGCATGTGAAGGGTACAGACAATGTAATTGCTGATTGCTTATCCCGTGTTTGAATATGTATATATGAAGAGTTTGGTTCCAAAATGCAATATATCCATTTTAGTCATTTTGAGTAAATCAGCTTTTTCTGTGCGCCTATTGCATTTTATAGAAAAACACAAACTTTGACCATGAAAAAATGTACCATATAGTATGCATTTCTAATTACTGTTTTTTGCACCATGTGTAAGAAGTGCAGGACTATCGCACTATGGTATTATCTCAATTTTTGTAATTTTGGCACTTATTGCGTTTTGGAACCAAACTCTTCATATATATATCACGTGTTTATTTGAATATTGTATGATATGTATATATAGACAAGTGTCCACTTAACCATTTTGTATTGAAAAGAAAAATTTTGCCTTTAAGAGTCAAAATTTTTCCCTTTTGGAATAGAGGTGTAATGTGAATATAGGCCACTAGATGGCAGTATTTACCTTTTTTTTATTCAGCTCAGACTGGAGCTATGTTTGGACATGTTTCAGACATGTCTGGGGCAAGTCCCCGAAAATGAAAAAAAAAGGTCTAAATGTGGGTGGGGTCTGCAAAAGAGTATATAAAGAGTAGAATTGAGACAGTAAAGTTGTAGGAGAAATTGCAAGGATAAGGATACATGTGACCAGACCTGTCATTCTGTTTAAGACCTGTGAAGCTTCTAGTGGATTTTTGCCTGTGTAAGAGCATTTTCCTCACCCAGCACATCACCAGGAAACCCACAAAAAGGACTGTAAATATTTCTGTTTTTTTTCCAATCAATCTTGGTCTGTAGATTAGTTTAGTCATTATTGTCTTTGTTAAAAATTAAATGTGTTTAAGTTTTAAATTGTGTCTGTCATCCCTTGCTGTTGCTGTTGTGTTGTAAATTGTAATAACAAATTGGGGCCATAACACACAAAACTAACAGACTGATACAAACAGACTAATACTTTCAAAAAGTAGCAATCACAACCCAAATGGCAAAGAGACAAACCAACCAGATCGAGTCAAGGGAAGAGCAAATTGACTTGAGGTTGAATGTGATATTTCAGCACTAGACAATTAACGTGACTGCCTGACTAGATAGGGAACAGCTGTAGCAGGAAGCCAGAGAGGGGCGGAGCCAGGAAGAGCAGGACAGGGATAGGCGAGTAGAATGGAAAGGGTGTGGAAACCTATGCTAATCTGCTCTACACACCCAGGCCCTGATTCTAAACTACTCTCCGGTGCAGACTGCCAGGAAGAACAGAATCAAGGAAGTTAGAATCACCTCACCGAATTAACAGGGGAATTAGTGTGTGAACAGGACTGACAGAAGGGAAGAACACAAGGATTTACACTGACAATGACAATCAATCAGAACAATACACAATCACTTAGAAAAATAACAAAAGGTACATACATGAAAATAAAAACTAACAATAATGAAAACTAACAGACAAATTCTACTTTCTAACATCTACAGGCTCTCATTTCCGTAAAAGGAGGCTCTACTAAATATTGATGTGAGATTTTCCTTCCGGGTTTTGCACCTGTCTGATTTTGTTTTTATGAATATTGAAATTTCTGGGACTGGAACACGGTCCCGGATACGCCAATCCAGAGCATCCCAAATGTGTTCTATGGGCGACATGTCGGGTGAATATGCGGGCAAGTCCAGCACCTGAACGTTCTGAGCTGTGAGGAACTGGGTGCAGACCCTAGCGACATGAGGACGAGCGTTATCATGCTGGAACGTGACATTATGCTGTTGGACAAATGGTACTACAGTTGGTGCGAGGATCTCATCACGGTACCTTTAGGCGTTCAAGTTGCCATCGGTGAAATGCAATGGAGTTCTCTGTCTGTGTGCAATCCCTGCCCACACCATGACACCGCCTCCGCCATGGGCGACTCTCCGGGCGACATTTGTGTCAGCAAACCATTCACTGACACGCTGCCACACACGACGTCTCCCATCCGTGTGGTACAAGTTGGATCTTGATTCATCTGTGAACAGCACATTTCTCCATCGTGCCAAGGGCCACCGGAAGTGTGCGTTATCCCATGCGAGACGATTCCGGCGGCGTACGTCTGTGAGGTCCAGCCCACGGTGAGGGCGTCGAGCATGCAATTCTGCGTCTTGGAGGCGGTTGTGAACTGTTTGAGCAGAGATTCGTCTATTGTTCAGACCGACTGTCTCATCGGCCGTGCGTATCGCTGGTCTAAAATGTTCACGCAAATGCACCAGCCGGATGTGATGATCCTGAGCAGAGGTGGTCACATGTTGACGACGCCAATGAGGCCTGTTCGCAGTGCTTCCGGTCTGTCGGAAACGCTGTCGTAGACGACCTATGGTACTGAAGTGAACATTCAGCTGTGCAGTGACCCCTCTGATGGACGTTCCAGCATTCAGCATGCCAATGGCACGCTCCCGCATAATTTGAGACATCTGAGGCATGGCTGCATCTGACAAAATCCGACATTTTGGTGTGGCCTTTTATAGTCCCCGGCCCAAGGTTTGTCTGAGTACTGCTCATTCTGTCTGAGCAGTGTCTGGGTACACCGCACTCGTTTACTCATACCAATCATTACACCGGTGAAAAAAATACTCAATGTCTGAGCTGAACTCAAATTTTAGACATCAATCAATGGAAACATTCCTTTTGCAAATGAAAACAAATATATTTGGTATTTCGTAACGGCATACTTGAAATGGTGCCAATATTTCAAGTGGTGCGTTTATATTTTTGTTCAGTGTACATTGTATGTATCATCTTTGAATGGGAAATTGCATAGGCAAAAAAACTGACAGAAATAATAATAATTTTTTTAAATTCTAAAAATTAAAAAATGTTGAATTTGGATGGAATGGATGCCTGTAGTGATATATAATTGAAATTTTATGGGTTTTACAGCTTGGTATCTAAGAAATCTGAAATGGAACACAAGGTACCTAAATTGCCAAAATGGAGAAGCCACCTAAACATTCCTCTCTGATTTTGCTCTAATTGACCTGATCAGAATAAACTTTGGCACAGATAATAATGACTTTCTGTGCTATAATATTTTAGAGGTTTCAGGCCGCAACTCAACAAATTTACAAGGGATCGAAGTAAAACTTTGTTAGGTGCAAAAATGAGATCTTTCATTTACACTGTGTTCCATCTCCATTTACTCTGACTCAATGACATATATAGTGATTTTTACACCAGGTATGAAATTCCAAATGGTTTTACCTTTATTACGATACCAAGATTATTCAAATGGTCCAAGCAGTCGCAGAGATATACTAATTTCATTTTGGGCTTGCCATTATCAAAAAAGAGGCTCAGGGCTTAAGGGGTTAAATAAAATTTATGTTGAAGACATTTAATACATAGCATAGAAAAAGATTAAGATGTTTGTGCATGTAACGGCACATTGTGAAAAATTGCAATCGTTGATTCAATAAATAAAATTACTCACTCAATGTAAACCCAAAACCAGTGAAGTTGGCACGTTATGTAAATCCTAGATAAAAACAGAATACAATGATTTGCAAATCCTTTTCTACTTATATTCAATTGAATACACTGCAAAGACAAGATGTTTAATGTTCAATCTAAGAAACTTCTTTTTTTTTGCAAATAATCATTAACTTAGAATTTAAAGACAGCAACACATTGCAAAAAAGTTGGCACAGGGGCCTTTTTACCACTGTGTTACATCACCTTTCCTTTTAACGACACTCAGTAAACGTTTGGGAACTGAGGAGACTAATTTTTGAAGCTTTTCAGCTGGAACTCTTTCCCATTCTTGCTTGATGTACAGCTTAAGTTGTTCAACAGTCCGGGGTCTCCGTTGTCGTATTTTACGCTTCATAATACGCCACACATTTTCAATAGGAGACAGGTCTGGACTAGCCCGGCAAGCCAGTCCAGTACCCGCACTCTTTTACTACGGAGCCATGCTGTTGTAACACGTGCAGAATGTGGTTTGGCATTGTCTTGCTGAAATTAGCAGGGGCGTCCATGAAAAAGACGTTGCTTGGATGGCAACATATGTTGCTCCAAAACCTGTATGTACCTTTCAGTATTAATGGTGCCTTCACATATGTGTAAGTTTCCCATGCCTTGGGCACTAATACACTCCCATATCATCACAGATGCTGGCTTTTGAACTTTGCGCCTATAACAGTCCGGATGGCTCTTTTCCTCTTTGGTCCGGTGGACACGATGTCCACAGTTTCCGAAAACAAATTGAAATGTGGACTCGTCAGAACACTTTTCCACTTAGCATCAGTCCATCTTAGATGAGCTTGGGCCCAGCGAAGCCAGCGGCGTTTCTGGGTGCTGTTGATAAATGGCTTTCGCTTTGCATTGTAGAGTTTTAACTTGCACTTGCAGATGTAGCGACGAACTGTAGTTACTGACAGTGGTTTTCTGAAGTGTTCCTGAGCCCATGCGGTGATGTCCTTTACACACTGATGTCAGTTTTTGATGCAGTACTGCCTGAGGGATCGAAGGTCACAGGCATTCAATGTTGGTTTTCGGCCTTGTCGCTTACGTGCAGTGATTTCTCCAGATTCTCTGAACCTTTTGAAGATATTACGGACCGTAGATGATGAAATCCCTAAATTTCTTGCAATAGCTCGTTGAGGAATGTTGTTTTTAAACTGTTCGACAGTCAGCTCACGCATTTGTTCACTAAGTGGTGACCCTCGCCTCATCCTTGTTTGTGAATGACTGAGCATTTCAGGGAAGCTGCTTTTATACCCAATCATGGCACCCACCTGTTCCCAATTAGCCCGTTCACCTGTGGGATGTTCCAAATAAGTGTTTGATGAGCATTCCTCAACTCTCTCAGTCTTTTTTGCCACTTGTGCCAGCTTTTTTGTAACATGTTGCAGGCATCAAATTCCAAATGAGCTAATATTTGCAAAAAATTACAGAGTTTACATGTTCGAACATTAAGTAACTTGTCTTTGCAGTGTATTCAATTGAATATAGGTTGAAAAGGATTTGCAAATCATTGTGTTCTGTTTTTATTTATGATTTACACAATGTGCCAACTACACTGGTTTTTGGTTTTGTATTTTTGGGTGCACATCTGCATGTTCATCTCAAAATACAATATAACCTTTAGTACTGTGATGTGCGCATGAAATAGTCAATCAAATGTCCGTTCGAGGTTGGGTAATGTATAACTTATCTTTCGGAAATAGCCGCACAGAACTGGCATTTGTGGATATGCAGCGTTTCTTCTATCCCAAACATAAAATACGTGCTGCATTTGAAAGGGGGTGATTTGTAAGCCTAGTTGCTAGCATTGGTTAGCATTGCCGCCTCACAGCAAGAAGGTTGTGGGTTCGGATCTGGTGTAGAGTCTACATGCTTCCTTCGGATGTCCCAAAGACATGCATATCAGGTTAATTGGAGACGCTAAATTGCCCATTGGTATGTGTGTGAGAATGAATGGTCTGTGACTGGTGTGTGCAGCCTGCGATGGATTGGTAAACTGTCAAGGGTGGGTCCCTGCCTTTGCCCGTAGTCAGCTTGGGTAGGCTCCAGCTCACCCCGTGACCTTAGAGAGGAATAAGTGAGTATAGATGGATGAAATAATTTCATAGCAGCCATGGTAAGTGCATTTGAACTTTCTCAGGTTCACAATGAATTTTTTTTCAATTTTTCTCTTTTCTCCCTTTAGAGTTCATTAAGAAAATGAATTGAAATTTACTTTAAGAAAATCAGAACATTTTTTTCATTAATTTCATCAATTTTGTTAAAAAATGACTTTTTTTAAAGCTCTCCCATCTCGAATAATTTTATAAGTCAGCTAAAATCTGGTCAATTTCAACACTTTTTTCAACCATATTGCCTCTTTAACTGTAGAATTGTTGGTTATTCACCTCCGCCAAGGCATTTATCTGTTTGTCTGTCTATTTCTCTGTTAGCAGGATATCTCAAAAACGGCCATATAGATTTTAACCAAACTTTTCGGGATCTTAGAGTAGCACAAGAGGAACAAGTGGTGACATTTTGGCTTATTTAGTACAGCTGGGATGTAGGCCAAAGTTCAAATCTAGCTATGTTGGCAGAGATTTGAAGTCTTTCCAATGGGCCGGATTTCCAATCGGCATGCTTTTGGGTTTTGCTGCCACCTGGCGGTGGAATCCAACAACACCCTACATCAGCCAATGAAAATAACTAATGCACAGAATTGCCTTGGCGTGGCAGAGGTGCTGCGCTGTCTGGGTTCTCTTGTTTCCGCATGCAAACACATTGGTTTTTTCTGATAGGGGCAAAGGTATCAATTTCATGGGCGTGTATGCGCCATCCAACTGACCCATTTGGGGAATTAAGAAAAAAAAAACCCACTAGAAGTAAATACATATTATATCAAAAAATCCTCCGGTGATTGCATAGCTATGATATACTGTATGTCTTACAGAGAAAAGAAGAATTAAGTGATTTGGTTGGGTGGTTAGGGAGTAAGGCTTGGCAAAATATGGACCGTGATTTTACTTATTAACATCAATTCCATGATAACAATCTAAATAAAAACCAATGGAATGGTACATTTTTGTGTTGAACTAATAAACTATACATAGTGTGCTTTAACAAAATGCAGGGTTAAAAAAATTGAGCAGACATTTCCTTGGTACCAAATTTTGACAAGGCCTCCATCATCATAAGGTGAAAATTAAAATATTCTGTTGGGAAAATATTGTGTCATGTACAGTTTTTTGTTATCAGTGAGGCTTCTGCATACATGTTTTTATCTCATGAGTGAAAAAAATGGACAGTCTCATGAATATCCTTTAAAATGTAGTCTGGGGAATAGATTATCAAGATAGACAAAATAAAGTAGTTATTAATAGTAGCTTTTATATCTCCTCAAAATAATTACAGACCCCAAGTGCATATTCCGTAAATGTACAATACATGTAGTACACTACTAGTAGTAGTAGCGTGCAGTGTGGCTAGTGTGTAGTGAGAATAGTGCATGTATACCATAGGTTTGCTTGAGAAAGGTCAGAAGAAGAAAAAGAATAGAAAAGAAGAAAAAGCTGCAGGCTCCAGTTCCAGCCAAGGGAGTAGGAACCCAGAAGCTGAAGCTCAATTGAATGCTCAAAGTAGATAGCAGATGATCAACTAGCGGTAGCTTCTCCATTCAACCCCTTTCATTTCGCCTGACTTTTGACATCAAATAATTTTACACTCAAAATATTATGAGCTGTCAAGTCAGCGACAATATTTTCTGGAGAGAAACTACATTTTGTAGCAGAGGTCTTTACTTCATATGTAACATTATGGTCTAATAGTAAGCATTTTTAGCCGTGTTATGGCCCCAATTTGTTATAACACCAATTTGTATTGACATATCAGACAGCAAGGGATGACAGACAAAATTGTAAAACTTGAACAGATTTAATAAAACAAAGAACTGACCAAGATTGGAATAAAAAAAAAGATATTTACAGTCCCTTGGTAATTGAGATGGAGTTGCTTTGTTGCAATGTCCTGGGACAGGAAAATGCTCCAACACAGGAAAAAATTCACAATACAAGCTTCACAGGTCTCATAAAGAGTGACAGGTCTGGTCAAATATATCCTTCAACTATTTCTTCTTGCAATTTCTCCTACTACTTCACTCTCTCAGTTTTTCTCCTGATATACTCTTTTCCAGCCCCCTCCCACCTTCCAGACTTTTCTCAAATCTCTGGGACTTTCCCCTCTGAGGCATGCCCAGGACATGCCCGAAACCTAGCCCAAGACTGGCTTAACAAAAAAAATGTCAATACTGCCATATAGTGGCTTTTTTTTTGCCACATTACACCTCTATTCCAAAAGCGAAAAAATTGACTCATAAAGGCAAAATTTTTCTTTTCAATACAAAAATGGTTAAGTAGTCACTTGTGTGTGTATATATATATATATATATATACATACATAGAAAACATTATGCTAATAAACACGTGATATATACACATCTCTCTCTTAGGTAGTCCATCGTGACCGATGATGACTTCTGCTACTGTTTGTGGGTTTTTTGATGACTGTACAGCCCAATGCGTGATGCGCACTGTCTGCCACAGACAGGGCAAGTGTAGGCCTGACCTGATGGGACAGGTGCAGACATGGCCGCCTTTCTCCTCTCTCTTTTCGCCAGATGGTGTTTCTTTCTGTTCTCCTCTGCCACTTCTACTCCTTGTCGACAGAGTCTACGCCAGGAGGAGTGATCTGCTGCGGCAGCTTCCATGGCAGCAGGCTGCATGTTGCACTTCTTTAGGAAAGCCTTTAGCTGGTCTTTCAGCCTCTTCTTCTGTCCTCCTGCAGAGCGGTGGCCTAGATGGAGCTGACCATGAGGGATTTTACGTGGCAGGCAGCTGGCTGGCATTCTGGTGACATGGCTGAGCCATCTTAGTTGATGGAGCATGATGGTGGCCTCTATGCTCCTGCAGTTGGTTCGCTGAAGAACCACAGAGTGGGGGACACAATCCTGCCACGTCACCTGCAAGATTCGTTGGAGGCACCTTATATGGAATGCCTCCATCATCTTGAGAGGCGAGCATAGACTGTCCATGTCTCACACCCATATAGGAAGGTTGTGATGCATATTGCTTTGTAGACTGAAATTTTGGTGTGGAGGTGGAGGTTATTGTTGTTGAAGACTGTTCCTAAGTCGCCCAAATGAGGATGAGGCCTGTTTGATCCTGTTTTGTAAGTCCTGGTCGATGCTGCAGTCTTCCGAGAGGATGCTTCCAAGGTATTTGAAGTGGGGGACGATGGTGAGTAGGGAGCCAGCAACAGTGAAAGTTGGAGGTCTCTGCGGGGGTCCTGATGACCACTGGCAAAGGACTTCTGTCTTGGATACATTAACAGACAGTCCCATTCTGCTATACGCCTTTTCAGCAGATGTAATGGCAGCCTGCAGGGCCTCTGGTGTGTGTGCCACTAAGGCACAATCATCAGCATACTGGAGTTCCAGTATGTGAACAGACTGGAGCTTAGTTGTAGCTTGGAGTCTTCTGATGTTGAAAAGGCTCCCGTCCTGCCTGTAATCCAGAGACACCCCACTTCCTTCCTCCATTTCCTTGTGCAGAAGTGTTGTTACACATAGGAGAAAGATGTTAAAGAGGACCGGGGCAAGAGTGCATCCTTGTCTCACACCAGTTGTCACTTCAAAGGGAGCAGATTCCAGCCCACCTATTGTGACCTTGGCCATCATCCCTTCGTGAAACTGCCGCAGGATGTTCACAAACTTCACCGGGCAGCCATAGTGCAGGAGGACTCTCCACAGAAGGTCACGATGTATGGTGTCAAATGCCTTGGATAAGTCCACAAAAGCCACGAACAGGTCTTGCTTCTGTTCACGACATTTTTCCTGCAGCTGTCGTGAGGTGGAGATCATGTCCACTGTGCAGCGATTCTTCTGGAATCCACACTGGGATTCTGGTAGCAGGGCTTCAGTGATGTTGTCGATGAGCCTGTGGAGCATGATTTTTGCCAGAACTTTACCGGCAGCAGAGAGGAGGGCTATACCTCTGCTGTTTCCACAGATTGCTTTGTCTCCCTTGTTTTTGTATATGGTGACAATGTTTGCATCCTTCCATTGCTGGGGAACGCGCTCTTCCTGCCACACTAGGGAGATGAACTGGTGAATTGCTCTAGTACAGAGGTACCCTCCTTGCTTCAGGATCTCAGCAGGAATTGAGTCAGGACCAGGGGATTTATTGTTTTTCAGTGCCCTTATGGCAGCATGGACTTCGAAGAAGGAGGGTGGGAGGTCAAGGCTCTGGATGGTGGCTAGAGTTGGAAGCTCCTCTAGAACCGTGATGTCAATTGGGGCTGGCTGGTTCAGCAAGGCCTCAAAATGCTCTACCCATCTCTGGACAATCAGGGCTTGATCCTTGATGAGGGAGATTCCATCAGCAGTTCGGAGGGGACAGACAGTATGGGTTCTGGAACCATGGATGGATTTAATTGCATCATAGAAATTGTGCATGTCATATCTGTCTGCATATGATTGTATTTCCTGCGCCTTGGATACCCTTCACTGATTTTGGAGTTGTCACAGAGCACGCTGTACCTCTCCCCTCTGCGCCTGCCAGTTGTGTTGAAGGACAGCAGAAAATGGGTTATTGAGTGAGGCTCTATGAACTGTGTGCATATTGTTGAGCAGAGTAGAGATGTATGTGGAGTTTTCGTCGAACCAGTCATGATGTTTCTTCCTGCAGTAGCCGATGGATTGGGCTGCAGCTCCGTAAAGTGATGCACTGAGAGATGATCACTTCTCGTCAATCGTGTCTTCCCTTCCCAGGAGGAACTCGACATTCTCTAGCTGATTAGCTAGGGAACGGCAGAAGGTGTTGCATACCTCTGTTTCTGCAGCTGGGCACAGTGCAGCCTCTTCTTGGTGGACTTTTTGAAGTGTACTGCTGGGCGAATCCTCATCTTGAGCATGGTCATGATCAATCGATGATCCGTCCAGCAATCCGCCCCTCTCATGGCTCGAGTGATCTGGACATCCCTCAGATCTGACTGCCTAACAATGACATAGTCAATGAGGTGCCAGTGCTTGGATCTGGGATGCATCCAGGATGTTTTGTATTTATTTTTCTGTTGAAATATGGTGTTCGTGATGTTGAGGCTGTGTTCAGCACAGAGACTTAAGAGTCGTATCCCATTCGCATTGGAGTGGCCGATGCCATGCTGTCCCAGCACACCTTTCCAAATACCACTGTCCCTTCCAACTCTTGCATTGAAGTCACCCATCAACAGGATCTTATCATTTTTGGGGACTTTCTGAAGGGCCTCTTCTAGCATCTCATAGAAGCGGTCTTTTATGCCCTCCTCTGATGGAAGGGTGGGTGCGTAAGCACTGAAGACGGTGACATATTGCTTACCGGTGAGAGGAATGCGGATGGACATGAGCCTTTCACTAATGCCAGTTGGTGTTTCAGTCAGACTTGGGAGGAGCTGGTTCTTGATGGGTAGACCTACACCATGCAGGTGTTGTCTGCCTATGGGATAGCCTCTCCAAAAGAAGGTGTAGCCCTCTCTCTCTTCCTTGAGGGATCCTTCATCCAGGAGTCTGGTCTCGCTTAAAGCTGCGATATCGATGTTATAGCGCTTTAGCTCTGCCGCGATCAGTGCTGTTCTTCGACCAGGCCTGCTGGTGTTGTGGCTGGTGTCCAGGAGAGTTCTGACGTTCCATGTCGCAAGCCGTAGGGTTCTGTTTGTTTTCTTTATTTGTTTTTGACCGCAGAATGGAATATCCCGATAGGCGCGGCAACCTATCCAGGAGAATCTGAGTGGACAATGTTTAGGTTACCTTTTCTAAACCCTTCCCCAACTGGGGTGAGCAGTGTGGTCATGAATAGGGCTGCTCAGACACACAGGGGTCTGCCGGGAACAGCTGCCACTCAAAATCTCAGCTATTGACGACCATGATAACCCTGTGCCGCTACTGTGCAGGGTCCCAGCTAGGAGCTCCCGGAGCATTCAATCCTGCCCCCGTCACCAGGTACCCCATCGCCAGTAGACTTGACGTGGTGAACCAGTAGCAGATACCTGCGCACTGAGTTTATTTAAAATGACGAAGGGGATGCGCATACTCCAACATCACTGCTTCACTATGAGGAGCTGTAATCCAATGGCAAGGAAGAATCCAGGACGACTGGTGGCTTTTCACAACTGCAGGAGGCTGCCGGAACTCCAGTTTGTCAGAGAACCGCCTGAGGTGCGCCCCCAGCACCTACTTTTTTTCTCAGGGTGTGCTCCCCTAGCCTTTGTGTTCCATGACTTACCCGCAAGGCAGCGGAACTTTTCTCTCAGGGTGTGCTCCCCTAGCCTTTGTCTTCTTGTCTTTGACCGCAAGGCAGCGGGGCAGTGGTTAGTCTATGCCAGGGCGTGTCCACTCCATGTGGGCCTGCACATTAGACCTCTGGGGACCACTGCTGCTCCGAGACCCCCTGCAGTTTAGCCTGGTACCGCGAGGTGCCCAGTTACCGTGTGTGGCCACGAGGAGGCACTACAGGGGTCTTGGCGATGGAGAGGCTGTGTGCCGGCAGGAGGAGGCTTACATACTCTGCTCCTCCTTTCACCCCATTGTAAGAGGGCTAGCCGAAGGCAGCAGCTGAAAGCAGCAAGTAGCAAGCAGAAGCAGAGGCAGCATGCAGCATGCACTAACTACAACTGCAATTACAAGCACTTCTACTCCAGTACTACTGCACTGACGCATCACATCGCCCAACACACACATACACATACTCAAACACCGGATGAGCAATCAGCAATTACATTGTCAGTACCCCTTACATGCTTAATTTCTAAGTCAAACTCCTGTAAAATTAAAATCCAATTCAACAATCTCCGATTCTTGTTTTTCATCTTACTCAAAAACATTAACGGATTGTGGTCTGTATATACAATCATTGGCTTTTAACCTGTAAAAACATAAACCTCAAAGTGTTGTAAGGAGAGAACCAGAGCCAACAGCTCCTTCTCAATTGTGGAATAGTTGTTTTCGAGGCAATTGAAGTTCCTGGAGAAGTATGACACAGGATGCTCAATGTCATCAGAGTCACTTCTCTGTAGGAACACAGATGCACAAGCTTTGTTGCTAGCATCGACCGCGATGGAGAACGGTTTGTTAAAATCAGGTGATTTGAGGACAGGGAAGTGACACAGCAGAGACTTCAGGCGATCGAAGGCTCTTTGGCATGCTTCATCCCAAGTGAACTTTACGCCTATCTTCTGTTAGTTGGTGAGACTGAGAGCAATCTCAGCAAAGTTCTTGCAGAACTTGTGGTAGTACCTGATCATTCCAAGGAAGCGGCGCAAAGCTTTTTTGTTGTCAGGAACTGGAAAGTCCATGATGGCTTGGACTTTAGCATTTATGGGTGCCACTTTACCCTGGCCAATGATGTAGCCAAGATACGTGACAGTCGCACAACCAAAGTCACTCTTGTTCAGGTTAACAGTCAGGTTAGGCCGGGTTAAGCGCTGGAACAACGTCTCTACATCTTTCAGATGTTCTTCCTAGGAGTTACTCCATGTGATCAGGTCGTCGATGTACGCACCCGTGTGTGGCAATCCGGCAATTGTAGACTGTATCATCCTTTGGAACGTGGCTGGGGAATTTTTCATGCCAAAGGATAGGACTTCATACTGGTATTAACCAGATTGTGTGGCAAAAGCAGAGATGCTCTTGGCCCTCCTTAAAGGCACTCACCAATAACCTTTCAATAAATAAATCTTGGTCAGAAACTTTGCTTGCCCTATCCTTTCGATACAATCATCAATCCTAGGTATTGGAAACACATCAGTTCTAGTTACAGCATTGACTTAGCAATAATCTGTACAGAATCTAGTACTTCCATCAGGTTTTAGAACTAGCACACAGGTTGAACTCCAATCTGAGTTAGAGGGGCTGATAATATCATGTTCTAGCATGTACTCAACCTCTTTCTCAGCAATCTTTCTCTTTTCAGGATTCATCCGGTATGGATCCTGTTTTATTGGTTTGGCATCACCAACATCTACATCATGAGATGCTATAGAAACTCTCTTTGGAACATCAGGAAATAGATCTTTACATTTCTTGATCAACCTCTCAAACTGATCTTTCTGTGAGGGTTCTAAGTGCTGGAGTTTTACATCAAGATTTTGCAACACTTCAGAATTTGGCAATTAACATGAAAGAACTTCAGCTTTAATTTTAGGTTCATCATCTTGAAGCTTCCCTTCATCTTCACAAGTCTCAGCCATGGGAGGATCTGAAGTGACAGCTGCAACCCTAGCATTCCTATCATCATAAGGCTTCAGCATGTTAATGTGACACAACAGTTTTGGCTTTCTCCTATCTGGAGTCTTCACAAAGTAATTGAGATCATTGAGTTTTGTTAGAATTTCTTAAGGACCATGAAATCTAGCCTGCAATGGATTGGACTGCAAGGGAAACAACACAAGGATCTTGTCTCCTGGTTTAAACTCACAGTTTCTAGCATTATGATCATACCAAGTTTTCATTTTTCCCTGACTTGATTTCACGTTCTCTTTGGCTAGGTCACAAGCTGCATGCAGTCTTTCCTAGAACTTGCTAGCATAGTCTAACAGACTGATATGCGGCTCTTTCTCTTTCCATTGTTCACTCAACAATAGCAAAGTCCAGGCCAGAAGAAGTGTTTCATGATCTTGTCAACAGTCTTGTTAACACCAAGATGACCCCCTAAAGGCAAACTAAGAGCCATTGTTAACATTTCATGTCTGTAGACCTTCGGAACAACAATTTGCTTGACCACTGCCCAATCTGCATTGGCAGGGATATCAGGAGGGCGCCACTTCTGCATCAACACTCCATCCTTGAGATAATACCCAACTGGAACTGCGTCTATTTCTTCACGAGGAAGGGCTCTCTTCTTTTGAACACAAATTTCAGGGTCATTGGTTTGTTCCTGAATCAACCGCTTTCTGGACAGAGACAAGTCTCCAGACTCATCAGAATCACGAGATCCATCTGGCTGGGTGAACAGAGAACTGATAAAAGTGTCTGATAATTCCTCAAATGGAGAAACCATAGTAGGCTGAACAGAGTCATGAGGCGAACTACCTGAGTCATGACTATTCAATGTGCTGGACGGTACCACATCATCTTCTTCTTGAGCCTTCTTGGCCATAGCACGAGTCACTGCACAGGAAGGATACAGGGATGGGTCTTCATCGCCATCTTCAGTGCTCGGTTGTGAAGTAAGATGAACAGGGGGAACTTCCGGGTCATGATGGTGGTGAAGAAAAGCCTTGTGGCTACTCTTCGTTTGTTTGTTTGTTTTAAAGTTTGCTAAATGTTTAGACACAAACAGTCTAGACCTTTATAAGCATTCTTTAGTTTTTCCCTATATACCTGACTTATTCTCCGCTGGCGTTAATTGACAATCTGCGCCATGCCGACGAACAAAGAGATCAAAGACTCCCTCGATTCTCTGGCAGGGGATTTCGCGGAGTTCAGAGAAGAGCAGAAAAAGATCCACAATTTGGCAGAAGAAGTAAAGCAACTTTGACTCCAAATTAATGAGAAGAATGTGAAGATTGCGCAACTCGAGCATCGAGTAGCGGAGCTGGAGAAAAGCGAAGAGAAGGAAGAAAAAATTGCATGGTTGGAGAATTGGATTTCTGACCTCGAACAATATATGAGGATTAATGATTTGATTGTGAGTGGACTGGCTATCAAACCCCGGAGTTACACCGAGGCGGTAACGGGACCACCACTGGAAAGGGCGCTGAATGAGTCCAGTCCCAATGATGCCAACAGCGCAGAGCGGCAGGTGACAGATTTCCTCTGGTCCAAGGGGATAGAGGTGGATGAGAGTTGCATCGAGTCCTGCCACCCTCTCCCGCGGGGAAGGATGAGTGATGTACCCGCCGCAATACTGAGGTTTACTAACAGAAAATATAAAGTGGCACTGCTGAAGCAAAGGAAAAAGCTGAGAGGTACGAATATTTATCTGAATGAACATTTAACGAAAAAGAATGCAGATATCGCAAAGAAGGCTCATCTATTGCACAAACATAAGAAGATTCAGTCTACATGGAGAGTAAATTGCAAGGTATATACGTCGCATGACAGAGTGGTAGTGGGCCTGTATGAGAACATGTCTGTGGACTGTGATTGTGATAATAGTGTTGAGCATCGATGTAACATGGACTGGAATGACAGAGCTGAGCAGTTTGTAGGCCCTATAGTCTGTAAGTTGCTTATGAAAATGACTGTGAATATGATTGATGACTGGAGAAATGAAATTAGCGGAAATGACATTGACTGAAATGGATACAGGTTCTTTCGATTTAATGGAGTTAACAAAGGGATCTGAGACTATCTTTGACTTCAATACAGCTGATTTCCAGGATTACAAACTTCATGAATTAGATAATGATATTGATCCTGAGACCCACTTCTATCACAACATTAATGAAAATTGTGAATATTACTCTGAAGATATGTTTAATTTTAATGTGAAAGCTGATGGGTTTTCTATTATACATTTCAACAGTAGGAGTCTTTACAGCAACTTATGTAAAATCAAAGAATACCTAAATCAACTACACTTAAAGTTTAATGTAATAGCAATCTCATAGAGTTGGTTAAGAAATGATAAAGAATTACAAGAGGGAATAGAGGGATATAACATGTTTTATCAAAACAGGGCTCATAGAAGAGGAGGTGTTGCCCTGTTTGTGATGTCTGAACTTAAATGTAAGGTTATTTCAAACATGACAACTGCTGTTGACGACTTGATGGAATGTATAACTATTGAAGTAAATGTGGAAGGATCTAAAAATATATTAATTAGCTGTATTTATCGAGCACCAGGGACATGTATAGGCCAGTTTAATAAGAAGATTAGTTAGTTATGATGCTATTCCTCATTTACATTAATGACCTTGATAGGAATATTGAGAGCAGATTGGTTAAATTTGCAGATGACACTAAATTGGGGGGTTTGGCAAATAGTCTAGGGTCCACTAAAGTGATTCAGGACGATTTGGATAGAATCCAGAATTGGGCAGAAATGTGGCAAATGAAATTTAATCTAGCAAAATGTAAAGTTGTACATGTAGGTAATAAAAACATTAGACGGGATTACTTCATGGGAGGTTTAAAACTGGAATGTGCTGCACAAGAGAAAGATCTGGGAGTGATTGTTAACCAAACCCTCACAGGTTCTAGCCATTGTGCCGTAGCAGTTAAAAAAAGCTAATCGGATGCTAGGATACATTGCCAAAAGTATTGAGTACAAATCTAAGGAGGTGATGCTTCTTCTGTACAACACGTTTGTTAGACCACACCTGGAGTATTGTGTACAGTTCTGGGGACCATACTTTAAGAGAGAAATAGAGGCTCTAGAGAAAGTTCAGAGAAGAGTCACAAAGCTTATTCCAGGTATAAAAGATGAAAGCTACGAGAAGAGACTGAAAATCCATAATCTCTTTAGTCTTAGGAAAAGGAGACTCAGGGGTGATTTGATTGAGGTCTTTAAATATGTTAAAGGGATTAACAAAGTGAATCATGTAGGATTCCTTCGGCCAAGTGTTGTTAGTAGAACTCGGGGTCACAAATGGAAGTTGACCAAAGGTAAATTTAGCACTGATATTCGAAAATATTTCTTCTCCCAAAGAGTAATTTCAATGTGGAAGAGCTTACCTGACCATATTGTTGAGGCAGAGACCTTGGTGGTTTTCAAGAGCAGGCTTGACCTAGAGCTAGATACCATTGAGTCATTCAGTATCTGAAGGGATATATTCACAATAGTATAAAGAAACTGGCAGGCTTAGTTGGGCTGAAAGGCCTGTTCTTGCCATTCATGTTATGTTATTTTATGTTAGATATTAGCACTCGCATTAGATCGCTAGCATTAGCATTCTAGCATCAGAATGTTAGAATAAGCATGTTAGAATTACCATTCAAACATTAACATCACTCAATTTACATATTATACAAGGAGGGTTAAGCTGAAATGCCATCTGATCTCATACTATCATCATAGAGGACACGTACAGTATGAAAATGACCAGATATTACCACTAGCAATAGATCGCCAGCATTAGCATTTTAGCATCAGCATGTTCGAATAAGCATGTTAGCATTAGCATTCAAACATTAACATTACACAATTTACTTATTATACAAGAAAGGTTAAGCTGAAATGCCATCTGATCTTATACTCCCATCATAAAGGACACGTACCGTATGAAACGACCAGATATTACCACTTGCATTAGATCGCTAGCATTAGCATTTTAGCATTAGCATTCAAACATTCACATTCCTCAATTTGCTTATTATACAAGAAGGGTTAAGCTAATATGCCATCTGATCTCATATTAACATCATAGAGGACAAGTACATTATGAAAATGACCAGATATTAGCACTCTCAGTAAATTGCTAGCATTAGCAATTTAGTATTCGCATGTTAGAATTAGCACGTCAGCATCAGCATTCAAACATTAACCTCACCCAATTTGCTTGTTATACAAGGAGGGTTAAGCTGAAATGCCATCTGATCTCATACTCCCATCAAAGAGGACATGTACAGTATGAAAATGACAAGATATTAGCTCTTGCATTAAATCGCTAGGATAAGCATTTTAGCATCAGCATGTTAGAATAAGCATGTTAGCATTAGTATTCAAACATTAAATTTACTCAATTTGCTTATCATACAAGAAGGGTTAAGCTGAAATGCCATCTGATCTCATACTCCCATCATAGAAGACACGTACAGTATGAAAACGACCAGATATTAGCACTCACATTAGATCGCTGGCATTAGCATGTAAGCATTAACATTAAAATATTGACAACACTCAATTTCCATTTTACACAAGAAGGGTTAAGCTGAAATGCCATCTGATCTCATGTTAACATCATAGAGGACAAGTACAGTATGAAAACGACCAGACATTAGTACTCACATTAGAGCGCTAGCATTAGCATTTTAGCATCAGTGTGTTAGATGTAGCATGTTAGCATTAGCATTCAAACATTAACATTACTCAATTTGCTTATTATACAAGGAGGGTTAAGCTGAAATGACATCTGATCTCATTCTTCCATCATAAAAGACACGTACAGTATGAAAACGACCAGATATTAGCACTCTCATCAGATCGCTAGCATTAGCAATTTAGCATCTGCATGTTAGAATAAGCATGTTAGCATTAGCATTAAAACATTAACATCACTCAATTTCCATATTACACAAGAAAGTTTCAGCTGAAATGCCATCTGATCTCATATTATAATCTTAGAGGACATGAACAGTATGAAAACGACCAGATATTAGCACTAGCTTAAGATCGCTAGCATTAGCATTCAAACATTAACATCACTCAATTTCCATATTATACAAGAAGGCTTAAGCTGAAATTCCATCTGATCTCATATTAACATCATAGAGGACATGTACAATATGAAAAAAACCAGGTATTAGCACTCACAATAGATCGCAAACATTAGCAGGGTAGCATTAGCATTAAAACATTAACATCACTCAATTTACATATAACAAAAGAAGGGATAAGCTGAAATGCCATTTTATCTCATACTCCCATCATAGAGGACACGTACAGTATGGAAACGACCAGGTATTACCACTCAGATTAGATTGCCAGCATTAGCCTGGTAGCATTAGCATTCAAACATTAACATTACTCAATTTGCTAATTATACAAGAAGGGTTAAGCTAAAATGCTATCTGATCTCATATTACCATCAAAGAAGACACGTAGAGCATGAAAACGATTAGATATTAGCAAAAACATTAGATTGCTGGCAATTGCATGTGAGCATTAGCATTCGAACATCAACATTTCTCAATTTGCTTATTATACGAGAAGGGTTAAGCTGAAATACCATCCAATCTCTAATTGTCATCATAGAGGACACGTACGGTATGAAAACGACCAGGTATTAGCACTCAGATTAGATCACCAGCATTAGCATGGTAGCATTAGCATTCAAACATTAACCTCACCCAATTTGCTTGTTATACAAGGAGGGTTAAGCTGAAATGCCATCTGATCTCATACTCCCATCAAAGAGGACATGTACAGTATGAAAATGACAAGATATTAGCTCTTGCATTAAATCGCTAGGATAAGCATTTTAGCATCAGCATGTTAGAATATGCATGTTAGCATTAGTATTCAAACATTAAATTTACTCAATTTGCTTATCATACAAGAAGGGTTAAGCTGAAGTGCAATCTGATCTCTTACTCCCATCATAGAGGACACGTACAGTATGAAAACGGCCAGATATTAGCACTCACATTAGATCGCTGGCATTAGCATGTAAGCATTAACATTCAAATATTAACATCACTCAATTTCCATTTTACACAAGATGGGTTAAGCTGAAATGCCATCTGATCTCATGTTAACATCATAGAGGACAAGTACAGTATGAAAACGACCAGATATTAGCACTCTCATTAGATCACTAGCATTAGCAATTTAGCATTCGCATGTTTGAATAAGCAAGTTAGCATTAGCATTTAAACATTAACTTCATACAATTTGCTTATTATACAAGAAGGGTTGAGCTGAAATGCCATCTGATCTCATTCTCCCATCATAGAGGACACCCACAGTATGACAACAACCACATATTAGCAATCACATTAGATCTCCAGCATTAGCATGTTAGCATTAGCATTCAAACTGTAACATCACTCATTTTCCATTTTACACAAGAAGGGTAAAGCTGAAATGCCATCTGATCTCATATTAACATCATAGAGGACACGTACAGTTTGAAAACGACCAGATATTAGCACTCTCATTAGATCGCTAGCATTAGCATTTTAGCATTTGCATGTTAGAATTAGCAAGTAAGCATTAGCATTAAACATTAACCTCACCGAATTTGCTCATTATACAAGGAGGGTTAAGCTGAAATGCCATCTGATCTCATTTTCCCATCATAAAAGACACGTACAGTATGAAAACGACCAGATATTAGCACTCTCATCAGATCGCTAGCATTAGCATTTTTAGCATCAGTATGTTAGAATAAGCCTGTTAGCATTAGCATTCAAACATTAACATTACTCAATTTCCTTATTATACAAGAAGGGTTAAGCTGAAATGCCATCTGATCTCATATTACCATCATAGAGGACACGTACAGTATGAAAATGACCAGATGTTAGCACTCTCATTAGATCGCTAGTAGTAGCATGTTAGCAATTCCAGGTTAGAATAAGCAAGTTAGCATTAGAATTCAAACATTAACCTCACCCAATTTACTTAATATACAAGGAGGGTGCAGCTGAAATGCCATCTGATCTCATACTCCAATCAAAGAGGACATGTACAGTATGAAAACGACCAGATATTAGCACTCACATTAGATCGCTAGCATTAGCATGCTAGCATTAGCATTCAAACATGAGCATCACTCAATTTCCATTTTACACATGAAGGGTTAAGCTGAAATGCCATCTGATTTCATATTAACATCATAGAGGACACGTACAGTTTGAAAATGACCAGATATTAGCACTCTTATAAGATCGCTAGCATTAGCAATTTAGCATTGGCATGTTAGAATTAGCCAGATAGCATTAGCATTCAAACATTAACCTCAACCAATTTGCTTATTATACAAGAAGGGTTAAGCTGAAATGTCATCTGATCTCATATTAACATCATAGAGGACACGTACAGTATGAAAACGACCAGACATAAGCACTCAAATTAGATCGCTAGCATTAGCATGTTAGCATTAGCATTCAAACATTTATATCACTCAATTTCCATTTTACACAAGAAGGGTTAAGCTGAAATGCCATATGATCTCATGTTGACATCATAGAGGACACGTTAAGTATGGAAATGACCAGATATTGGCACTTGCATTAGACCGCTAGCATTAACATTTTAGCAACAGCATGTAAGCATTAGCATTGAAACATTAAAATGACACAGTTTGCTTATTATACAAGAAGGGTTAAGCTGAAATGTCATCTGATCTCATATTAACATCATAGAGGACATGTACAGTTTGAAAATCACCAGATATTAGCTCTCTTATTAAATCGCTAGCATTAGCAATTTAGCATTCACATGTTACAATTAGCCAGTTAGCATTAGTATTCAAACTCATCTGACCACAGGACACTTTACCACTTTGCTACAGTCCATCTTAAATGAGCCTTAGCCCATTATGGTGTGGGGTGGAATAAGCCACCGTCACAGAACCCCTCTCCATATCTGCAGAGGAAGAGTGAACGGCGTCTACTACCAGGACCAGGTGCTGCAGAACCTTGTTGTGCCGTTCTTCAACCAACACCACGATGTCCACACGTTCCAACAGGACAACGCTAGGGCGCACACTGCAAGGGTGTCCATGCAGTACCTTGCACAGCAGAACATCCCCGTGCTTTAGTGGCCAGCTCTGTCACCCGACCTCTCCCCTAATGAGCACTTATGGGATGAAATTGGACGACGTCAGATGGACAACATCCGAGAACTTGATCAGGAGTGGAATGCTATCCCTCAGAACGCTATCCAGAGACTGATCAACTCCATGCGACGACCATGCACCGCATGTGTCAATGCAAATGGCGGTCACACCCGTTATTGACTTTCCTGTTTGACCCCTACACCAGTTAAACCTCTCTCGCGCATTAACATTATCTTGAATGAAATTGAATGATGTTTACATGTCTTCTTAAATCATTCATTATCTCAAATGCATCATGCGTATATACTTCACATATCAATCCGTGGAGCTATTCCTGATTTCGTGAGTGGTGCGTTTTCATTTGTACTCAGTATATTTTGAGTATATATAGTATATATCAGCGAAGCTGACTGGTGCTGCTGAGTAGCTCACAGTGCCAGCGAATCCAGCCCCTCTCACCCTGTTCATACCTTAGTCATTTGCACGTGAAAACAATGCTTTTGGGTGACAGGCGATCATGTGCACGCAGTGCACTAACGTCTCTACCAGAAGGAATGGCAGAAATGGTGAAAGAAAGCAATTTAGAAAAGTTAAACAGCGAGGGAGAAAGACAGGCACGAGAGACTGGAGGGTTTCAAGATTGTGGGAGCGATGTTTTAACAATAAAATAAACATGTCTTCTTCGTTTGTTATGGGCGGTCCAGACAGATGCAAAGAAGGCGCCTTCTCAGTGGTCTGCAGGTTCTGTGTAGTTGGACCGAACTTGCATAACAAATAACAAAAAAAATGTAATGAAAAATTTGAATTTTAGAAATTTATAGAAATTAAATTTTAAATGGATTTTAGAAGAAGAGTGTTAGCCCAAATATGTAGATATAGTCGGTTTATAAGATAATTAATTAATCATATTCAAATTATTAAAGCTCTATCTATTATGATATTTTGATAACTAAATTGGACAATATGTAAGCAAGAGTTTTACACCACAAAAGAAACGGCAGACTGACGGCAATGTAATGCAGTGAAAATTTACAAAATGTAGCGCACAAGTAAAAGAACAGATATGCTTTGCAGCACAGGAACAGGTACAGTTTACAGCGCTGCTATTACCTAAGTAGAGCAATAATCAAGAAGTTGAAGGAAACTCATGACATCTACAGAGAACATACTGTCTTTACAATACTTTATAAAGGTTGCGTTTGGGTCACCTTTTCTTGTGATATATCCAATAATTAGACCCTTTTCCCTTCTTTTTTTCACTGCACAAATTCGTGAAAGCCAATCAAACTGTCACAGTAATCACTGTAAAAGTTATTTAAACCTCAGACGAAATAAAACAACTTGGTCCTAAATAATTGTGTAGATATCTGTAAAATCCCCAGGCAAGAGAAAAATAGAGAGCAACTGAGTCACTAGGCCCTTAAGCCACACAGACTGGTGGCAGTCTCTGAATGTTTGAAAAAAGAAGTTTGATTTTTGGATGATGAATAGTCTTAAGAAATGTCAAATTACAACCCTTATGACAATAAATTCTTTCTGTAAAAAGGTATACAAATTAACATTAATACGGTAACACTTTACAATAAGGGTACAAATAATATGCTTAAGTATGAAGTATTGTAAAGTGTGACCATTAATACTTACATCAGCTAGAAGAAAGAGTGAATCCTCCCTCTCTTTAAAGTATGCCATGATAGTGAGTATAGCTGCAACACCGACGTCGATGTCTTCACTGTCAGCTCTGTCAATGCCTTTCGGGACTGCCCTAACATCCTTTTTCCACCTCAGAAGTTGACTTTCAAAAAAATATAGCACCTACTTTCCTTTTTGACTCTGAATCTGGTGTTGACATCAATCCCAGTCAATGTGTTGAAGTGAACACACAGAAATCTCTTCATGAACAGAAATGGCCACTGTTCTTTGAGTTCATCGATGCTGGGTGATGGATTGCTATTGATGGCATGTGTGATCTTCATTAATTCTATGACCTCGCCACCCTCTGCTGCTCGGGGTCCCTATTCAGAAAATAACTAGACCATTTTCCTTCTCTTTTCCTCCACTGATTCTGGAATCTCGCCTTCAGGGAGGTCAACCGGGTGGCAGTTGATGCAGCCATAGCTATCTGTTTTAGAAAATTTGGATGATGTGGTCTCACTGCTGAGTGTAGACTCGCTCTCATCGGTGAATCGTTTTGTTTTTCTAACTCTTACCTGTGTGTTGTCACGATTGACATGTTCAGCCCGGGTTTTTATTTGATTTAACAAAGAGCCATAACCACAGCCAATCTGCTCTCCTTCCATTGTTACATCTGCAAAGCTTTTTGGGTACTTTTCAGTGATTCTTCTTGCAATTTCTGAACACTGGCCTCTTGTAGGGTTCAAGCATACTTCTCGGATTGAGCCTACAATGGTTCTCACCATAGCTAAATGCTCCTGCTTTTTTGGTCGCTGGCCGTGTGCAACACATTGTCGCAAGTTTGGTTGCATTTTGTCCCACGGGACTTCTTATGATGTGACCCAGTCAGAACTTTGAATCAGGGCATGGGATGGTTGGCGTGAAGATAAATAGACTGTTGTAGAGTTATCTGGCTGGCAAGCTGTAAGGTCTTCACAGCCTATATGAAGAATTAAAACATCTTTGTTGTATTATTTCAAGTATTGTTTAGACACTAAGTATTCACAGTATTTGATCTTTAGAAACCCAGAAGAGTTACAATATCCACTACGTATCTTAACAAAAATCTAAAACGGCCAACAATAATAAAATGGGCAAAATAATGACCACAGGTATACGTGAGTACCTTGTACAGTATGCTACTGTATACACAAAAGTACATTGTGAAGTGTGCTTAAAGGTGCCCATGGAAGAAATGTTTCATGTTAACAACAGATCACAAGTCCTTGTATGTGTTATACCCAATAAATTACCCATAACTACAAAGTCTCCCTCAGCTCTTAGGTTTGTAGCTTTCCAACCTTTTATTCCTACATAGTCCTATGAGGACACCCTCATTAACACCAACACATTGCATTCCGTAACATTTGGTAGATATAGTTGCCATTACTTTTTCAAAGAAGAGATAGTGATCCTAAATCAAAGTCAAATAGAGCCGCATGCTTTTTATAGCCTATTTCACCGCCAAGTGCCGCTTTTTTCCCCACTCAATACCGAGAGTAATTTTGAATAACGTTGATTTAAATTAAGCAAACGTTTCCAGATGAATGATTCTTGTCTATCCAAATCGGGGAGAACAAGCAGTTCCTGTTAAGTGCGGAGCGCTCTCGGAGTGAACATTTTGTGAATCATGAAAATGACTGCGAACAGGTCAGGACTATTAATTCTTTAAAACAGATGATACGTCCACCCCAATTCTCAGTTTTACGGTATTTACCCCATGACTTCATCGCTGTTAGATCGCATGAGAAACCGTGTCTTCAGTTGCCTATTACGATAATTGGAAAATGCGTCAATAAAGAAAAATAATTGAGAACTAGCCAGGTCTATCCCAGTTGTCATAAAAGGACGTGTCTGTGCCACCCCAATTCCCGGTTCTAGCTTCGCCCCTGTTAGGGACAAATGGAGAAACCGTGCCTGTGAGCTGTAAGAACGACATAACCCTAGGGCTAAGTTCACAGATATTGCTGACTTTATTGAAAGGCAAGTGAACATTTTGACTGATCCTGTGTTTGGCAACATACAGGACTCTCAAACAATAACCATGAATAGAGGAACAAACAAACCCAAGTCACAGCTTCATCCTGGAAACAAAGTGAGCAGTTTCGCCACCACTGGAGGCCCTGTGGAAAAAAAACATCTGTCTGCAAGGAAAGAAAGGGAAATTAAACAATTTAAAAATGGGGAAAAAATAATAATTAAACGGGAAGGAGAGCATGCACCTGATGTGGAGGAGGTCGCACATTGGGTGTATGTGTACAGATGGGAAAAATGACTCACGAGAGGAAAATAGGCTTCTTGAAGGAAAAGGGTATCTGTTTTGGCTGCTTGTGTACAGGACACATCAATAAAGATTGCCGTAAAAGGATTTCCTGCTCAAGGTGTAGCCTTAAACATCCCACTATACTGCACAAGGAACCCGTTAAAGATTCTGAGCCGACAGAGAGGAGCCCAGAGCCGCATGTTGACAACACATTAGTGTCAAGTGGTCTTACAGGGGCTGGAGACCAGGACTGCAAACTGCCTATTGTGCCGGTACAAGTTAAATCAAATAAAGAAACCAATTGTTCTCACTTATGCTTTCTTGGACCGGTGGAGTACTACTGCCAACGGAAGAGAAACATTCAATAATTCTGGCAAAAGATTTCCACATCTCAGAGCTTTTACTCAGGTATGTGCAACAGGAATTGGCTTACAGCACCTGGTATTCCCAAGTAGTCACCCATCCAAGTACTAACCAGACCCTACCCAGCATAGCTGCCGAGATGGACCATATGTTATCCGAACCTTGCTGGGCTGGACTGTCAATGGTCCACTGTCAGGAACCAGCGGAGAAACTGTTAACTGGGAGCATCCGCAAATAACTGTGAACAGAGTTTCAGTCGTGAATCTGCCAACAAAAAATTGGTAATGTTAATATCTGGTCATTGTCAAACTTATACGTGTCCGCTGTGATGGGAATACAACATCAAATGGTATATACGCTTATATAAATAAATAAATAAATATATTTGCAAAAACAGTAATGTACACGCATACACAAACACACAAAAGCACAGACAACATGCACACACACAGACTCCCCATTCTTTTTCTTTCATCCCCCTCAAACTTTATTTAACCAAGCAAAGTTCCTTGAAGAACACGTGTCTCATCTTCATGGACACCCCAATAGAAATGTCAGATGGAACTGCAGTTGAGGAAGGATGGAGAGAAACAGGGGAAAGGACAGAGAGCAGTTTTGGGGTTCAGGGCTCAGACTTCTTCCTGACTTCATCTCTCCAGATCGAGTCCAAAAGCCCCACCAGGGTTGTGAACTATAGCAACTGTTTTGCGGCCACACAAGCAACCTGGCGCTGGGCTACCCTGCTGCCTCCTGTTCGTGATTAATAATTGGTGATATGATGGCTCTTTTGATGGATGGAAATGTCAAGCCATTGGTCAAAACATCTGCAAACTCTCATCGTGCCAAAATGCAAAATCATGATACTGACAGTGGCTGAGCCCTTATTTACATGGAAGAGCTTTGGGAAAGTCATCTGATGTATGTCACCTAGTACAGCTCTTATAATCCACAGTACAAGTTTCTCCACCCATTTTAAAGCTGTTTTATCGCCCAAACTGTAGCACAGGCTGAAGGATCAATACTTTGCAGAACGCATGAAAATAATTTTGTTTTCAAAGGGCTGAAATTCATGCCATTTGAATACGTTTTATAGACAGTGCCTGCATTTCTTCATACTGCACATGCCATTACCCCGTATCCTAGCAACCCCCAGTTAAATCATAAATGAAACAAAATTCCTGGGATTGTCCTGATTTTGAGATTCCATTGTGAAATGATTGACTCAACATTATGTTTTTAAATTACGTTTTATTGCAGGTGTTACAACAATGATCTCTTGTGGGAGCTCAGAGTTGACTGGTTTAGTTTTATAACAGAGATTTTTTAAACAAAATATCAGTTTTATTTGGAAGGATCAGTTGGCCTTGTGACATTCAGGTTGGTTCTTTCTTGGAGTAGTTACAGTATCTGTAAAGGAACAAGAGAAATTATGTTAAAATGGTAATTTTCATACAATGACTTTGAATAATGAGACATTGACAGTGAACAATCTAAAGCTTATTATAATCTTTGAATAATAGAAATTCCCTAAATCTGTGCATGTGTACATGTTTTTGTGTTTAAACTGTCCCTATACAGGCACCACAAGCTTACTTTCGGAATCACACGTTCTAGGATTTCTTTGATCCATTTTGCTCCCGGATCAACGCAAAGAGTTTTACCGTCTTCCCGTGTGACTCTGTTGAGGGAAGGAAGGAGATGGCAAAAAATCAGTAAACTAAAATAAGGATAGTATTTCTTATTTATCACAAATTTTACATAAGGTATAATTCTTATATTTCAATTTTTGGCGTGACTAAATTGTAAATTATACACAGTAAATTGACAATGAAATCCATCTGGCAATTGGAAAAACTCAATAAATTCTCATACTATCAATGACAATAGAAAACTTCTTTCCAAGGGGGGTCAGGACTCAATAAAAATAATCAATGATTGGAAAGGTAATTACATAGTCAGCAGTAGGCCTAAGTCTCATGTCTCTGCCCCAAGTAGGCTTAAAGCAGTGGTTCTCAAATTCAGTCCTGGCACCCCCCTGTGTATGCTGGTCTCTGTTCCAACCACAATTGCAATCTTAGGATTTTAACAAGCTGTTGATTTGTTTTATACATTTGTGCATTTATATAAATATCCACATTGAAATATATTGTAAATATTGGCAGAGGGAAACAATTTAAGCAACATAAATAATCAGAAGGTTCCTCATTGGTGAAACTCTTGACACATGGTGGCAAAACCCGACAATTTACTTGGCTAACAATGGAGTCACACCTGTTGTGTTTTCTGTTGATTTTATTTGGTTCAGGCAGGTTATTTGGGAAAAATTCAAAACACCTGTATTCAGAAACCTAATTTGGAGTTCATTGATTTTCTCAGTCTAATTTGATCTGTTTAGAAATGTTTTCACCTGAAAATCATAGCAATATTGAAAATTAAGCACAATATGTTCAAGGGTTTTTATTCTTCATAGCAGAATGGATATGTCCGTCGAAATGTGGCTTAAGATGGTAAATAACTACTCTAAACATGGAATGTTGCTAATTAAGACAAAGTAACAGCTTTTTAAAATCCTAGAATTGCAGTTGTGGCTGGAACAAAAACCAGCATACACAGGGGGGGCGCCAGGACCGAATTTGAGAACCACTGGCTTAAAGGAAAATACAGAACAGAACAAAGTGCAAACATTTACGTGGCCTGGTTAGCCCATAGGCAACAACTTTTGTGCGTTGGAGGACATTCGTTGAGTAATGTTTCCAAGCTACGTCGACTCCTGGTTGGGTTCCAGGTTAACATTTTCACGCCTTTTGTCTAGTGATGCGAGTCATTGCCCTTAGCTTCCTCCACTCACAGTATCTGATGTTGCCGACATTGTGCGCCCGGGGGAATAATCTCAATACGCTTGATCAGGCGTGGCTTGATGAAGGCCGAGGACGGTTGCAAGCAGCGGCAACTAACACCAACGTCCATTCCATCAACGGGACGAACTGGAGATAAGGAGCCACGAACATTTTCGTCACATGAGAAGTCTTTTAAAATGATTCTTCATTATTATTAATTAATAATATGCATAGTTTCATCACAAAAAGTTGGCGAGAGCTTGCAGTCAACAGCACCATATTGCAGCGACATTGCCATAATAAGAGCATCCTTGTGCAGTTTCCAGCTATGGTTTTTTTTTTTTTTTTTTACATACACACACACACACACACACACACACACACACACACACACACGCATTTCATTCAAAATATTTCTTGAAGGCTGTTCTAGTCAATTAGTCAACTGCACACGTTCGGCCCACTATAATACAAAATAGAAATACTCCAAAAACAATCGTTTGGAAATGAAAAGAGTTCCATGAGTACATGTGACATATCTCGCCAGAGCACAGAAAAGATAAGGCTGAAATAAACATCATTATGTTTTCCTTGGACATAAAATGTCTCACCAAATAATGCAGACAAACCGCAGACTGTTAGAGCCATGAAGAGGAAGCCTGGTTTTTTCACCATCTTTTCGGTCGTCTGCACTGGTGGCGTCAACTTCAGTCGTGGAGCAGATTGATCTGCTTAAAGGACCTGCTTCAGAGTGAAGCCCTCCACAGAATTTATTAAAGAAAAAGCAGAAGTGATTTTTTAAAAAAAAGTTCACAAATTTTCCCCAACGGAACTGCTAATTATTAAGTCATTTGAATTTACTGTCATTCAAGCCAATGCACTGATAAAGTATACTATGTCAACATAATATAATGCCATTTCCAAAAAAGTTTGAAGGTTTTGTAAGATGTGAATGATAACAGAATGCAGTGATTTGCAAATCACTTAAACGCTATAATCAATTTTCAATCTAAAATTGTACAACCTCAATTCCGAAATAGTTGGGACAAAGTGTAAATTGTGAATAAAATCAAAATGCATTGACTTTCAAATCACACCAGCCAGTATTCTATTCACAATAGAACAGAGATAACATAGCAAATGTTGAAACAGAAATTTTACAATTTTTTCTGCAAAATGAGCGCATTTCAAATTTGATGGCTGCTACAGGTCTCAAAAAATTGGGACAGGGTACCTCTTTACCATGGTGTAGCATCCCTTCTTCTTTTTAACACAGAGTGGAGGCATCTGGGCATTGAGGAGACAAGAATTCTTGAGTTTAGTCATTGAATATGATCCCACTCTTGTTTAACACAGGTTCCCAACTGGGGAGTTTTGTTTTTTGACAGACTTTTCGTTAATTATGTGCCAAATGTTCTCAATCGGTGAAAGATCAGGACTTCAGACAGGCCAGTTCAGCACACAGAGTCTTCTACTAGGAAGCTATGCTGTTGTAATAGCTGCAGTATGTGGTTTTGCATTGTCCTGCTGAATTACAGAAGGCCTTCTTTGGAATAGATGTCATCTGGAGGGGAGCATATGTTGCTCTGAATCCTTTATGCACGTTTCAGTATTCATGGTGCTTTTTATACTACCAAGTATCCCACGCCATATGCACTAATGCATCCCCATACCATCAGAGATGCTGGCTTTTGAACTGAACACTGATAACAGGGGGGGTGGTCTTTCTCCACTTTAGCCCGGAGGACACAACGCCCCTGATTTCCAACAAAAATGTCAAATTTGGACGCGTCTGACCACAGGACACTTTGCTACTTTGCTACAGTCAATTTTAAATGAGCCTTGGCCCACAGAACACAGCGGTGCTTCTGGATCATGCGCAGCAATAGCTTCCTTTTTGCATGATAAGAGTTTTTGGTGGCATCTGTGGATGCCCCGGCAGACTGTGTTTACAGACAGTGGTTTGTTGAAGTATTCCTGGGCCCATTCAGTATTGTCAATGACAGAATCATGCCGGTGAGTGATGTAGTGGCATCTGAGGGCCGTTAAGGAACATTGTTTTTAAAGTATTCCACAATTTTTTTACGCAAGCCTCCAGAGGTTGGAGAGCCTCTGGTCATCTTTGCTTCTGAGAGACTCAGCCTCTCTAAGCCAACCTTTTTATAACCAATCATGTTACACACCTGATGCCAGTTAATGTAATTACTTCCTAAATGTTCTTTCAGCGGATTTTCTCATATATTAATTGCTTTTTCAGCCCTTTTTTGCCTGTTTCCCAACTTTTTTGAGAGCTGTTGCAGCCAGAAAATTTGAAATAAGCTAATTTTGTGGATAAAATGTAAAATGTCTCAGTGCAACATTTGAAATGTTATCTATATTCTATTGTAAATAACATATTGGCTCATGTAATCTTAAAGTCATTCCATTTTGATTTTATTCACAATTTGCACTTTGTCCCAACAGTTTCGGAATCGGGGTTGTAACAAAGGAAACATGAAATGTTAAATGTCTCACTGACAAGATGGAGTATCTGGAGGGTCAGTCCAGGAGAAACAACCTGGTCTTTGAAGGGATCGTAGAGTCACCAGGAGAGACCTGGGCTGACACGGAAGAAAAAATAGAAAAGATTCTAGTCGAAAAATTACAGTTACAGGGGGAGATTGAGGTGGAGAGGGCCCACCGCACAGGGAAACCTGGAGGTGACAGACCGAGACCCATAGTGGTCAAATTCATGAGGTACCAGGACAGAGCAGCCATTTTACAACGTACCAAGAACCTCAAAGGATCAAAACTTTACATAAACGAGGACTTTACAGATGCTGTCAGAAGAAAAAGAAAAGAATTGATGCCTGATCTGAGAGCCGCAAGAGAAAGGGGAGACATCGCTTACTTGAGACACGACAAACTAATCATACATCCCCGCAGTAGCACACCAAAACAACCTCCAGTCATGTAATCACCAGCCAGGTATGATAAATCACAAACCTCCATATGACAGCAAATTCAAATTCCATACATCCAGGTACTAGTCCTTTATTACAAAAATTTGATGGGTATGATAGTCTGGAGCTAAACACTTTTCGATTCACTGAACACCAGTCACAGGATTTAGAAAATGACATCGATCCAGAAAATAACTTTTTCATTAATGTCAACGACAGTTGCTTTTATTATACTGATGAACAGTTTAAAAGTACTATTAAGACAGAAAACAAAAACAGAGAAAGACAGATAACAAAATAAAACTTTTCAATCTCAGATTACAAAAATTCATAGATAAACACAAATTACTCTCAGACAGTCAGTATGGATTTCGAACAAACCGGTCAACTTCACTAGCTTTAGTTGAACTCATAGAGGAAATCACTAGTTCCATGGACAAAAAAAAAATTGCAGTTAGGGTATTCATTGACCTAAAAAAAGCATTTGACACAATAAACCATGAAATATTAATTAGTAAACTGGAACGTTATGGGATCAGGGGGGGTCGTTTTGAACTGGGTCAGAAAAAATTGAAAACTGGAAAACAGACAACAATTTGTGAAGATGGGAGAACATCAGTCTGAATGTTTGGACATTGTATGTGGAGTCCCGCAGGGGTTAGTGTTGGGACCAAAATTTTTTATCATGTACATTAATGATATTTGTAATGTCTCAAAATTATTAAGATTTGTTCCGTTTGCTGATGATACAAACATTTTGGGTTCTGGTGAGAACTTGCAGCAACTTTTGGACATTATCACTTCCGAACTCAGTAAAATCAATGATTGGTTTGATAAAAATAAATTATTATTAAATCTGAGCAAAACGAAATTCATGTTATTTGGAAACTGTAAGACAAAAACTCAAGTGCAGATACACATAGATGGTATTAACATAGAGAGAGTGGATGAAATAAAATTTCTTGGTGTAATAATTGATGAAAAAATTTGCTGGAAATCTCACATAAAACATGTACAAACCAAACTGGCCAGAAGCATTTCAGTCCTTGCTAAAGCAAAACACATTCTGGATTATAAATCACTCCACATTCTCTACTGTTCACTGGTTTTACCATATTTAAATTATTGTTCAGAGGTTTGGAGAAACACTTACAAAAGGTCAATACTACCAATAATAATACTTCAGAAAAGAGCCATGAGAATAGTTCACAATGTTGGTCTTCGAGAACACACAAATTCATTTTTCCTACAATCTAAAACTTAAAATTCTGTGATCTGGTAGAATTGAAAACTGCACAAATGTTATACAAAGCAAGAAATAATCTACTGCCAGAGAACATCCAAAACTTGTTTTCTGAGAGAGAGGGGAGTTATTATTTGAGGGGAAATTTAAATTTGAAGATTGAGTGTCCGCACAACACTTTTTGTATTTCAATCTGTGGAGCGAAACTGTGGAACAGACTGAGTGTGGAGCTAAAACAATGTTTAAACATTATACCTGTTTTTAAATTGAATTAAGTAATGATTTTCACAAGGTACAGGAATGAAGAAGGGCTTTGTTAAATCACCTAGGGGTTTGTTGCTGTGTTTGTTTGTTTTGACACTAATTAAACTTAAACTATTGTGATTGTGTAGATTTGGTTGTAAGATGATATCTGGGTAATTGATTGTATATTCAGAAGTGTATTAAAGAAGAAAAAGGTATTGTATAAAGGGGTAGGATTAAATAAGTTATACTTCTTCCTACTCCCTTTCGCACATGTAAATGTTTTAGTGTTTGTGAATGGAATTCATTGTTTATTTTTGCTGATGTAATTTGTGGTTTTTTTTTTTTTGTTTTGTTTTTAATTTTGTTTTGTTTTTAACTACCTTCTGTTTCATTTTACATGCACGAAATAAAGACATCAATCAATCAATCAAAGTAAGAGATGTTTATTGCTTCTTGAAAAATATCAGCATATTTTGAATTTGTGTGTCTGCAACATTTTCCAAAAAAGTGAGGGTAGGGGCCGCAAAACACTGGAAATGCAGTATGTGCACTGATCCAGACCAGGAACCAGAAACACGTCTGTCCACCTCTCCCAGTCAACAAAATGAAACGCCCCTGGACTACAGGACTACAGAGTTTAGAGGGAATGCAGCCCCTATCCCGATAAATGTAAAAGGCTTAACAGAGGAACAGATTGTGTTTTGAGTAATAGGATTGCAGTCCCAATCCTGGTGGGAGCATGTTCTCAGCTATCAAAGTGGGATGAGAACTTCCTTACTGAACTATCAGAAAAGATTAGAAAATTATTTCCACTGATTGACGTTTACTAATCAATACTGACTGGTTGCAAATGGGCATATAACATGTGACAGTTCATCAACAAACACATAAAACTGCTGGATGCGAAGAGACACAAAAGGGATTCATACGGCAGTTGTGAAAGTATGATGCTTTAAAAAACACACCCGCTGGAACATCTCCCACCTAATTAGGTAAATTGAATCACCGAATGTAATAGTGGTCTAACTCAAATTTTCCCATTTTTGAGTTAGACCCA